>CM033446.1:79594543-80794543 GCA_019425775.1 Rafetus swinhoei | reverse complement strand
GGAAAAAATGCCAAGATTGTTTTCCCCTAGCAAATGGTTTCTTGAAGCAGTTTGCTAACGTTGGTGGGAATATGAGTGCATTGTACTATAGTATATGAAAAATCAATGTCTGTTTTATATTTTAAAAATCAGGGTTTTTTCAGTGGCATAGTATTGATTGAAACATGAATTTAAGCTCCTTAAAGTCTTATAGAATAATTATAATAAGGGAGACTCAAAGACATTATTATAGGGATAAACATGCTAACCCCCAAGTATTTCAAAGATTGCATTTATAGAACTATAACTAGCCTTGGTGTGATCTCTTTGATTTATATAGAGCTATAGCAGCTAATACCAGGACTCAATTTAGCCCATTACATTCCTACACACAAAAAAAGTAGCTAACTTAAAAGTTCAGGTTACTTATGCTGCTGTCAATACAATAGCTAGGGGTTCTTGTTTGTGCCCTGGTTCTATGAAGCTACTCAGAGTAAAGAGAAGTAAAGCTAACTCCAGAAGGAGGTGATGTAAAAATGACACAGCAATCTCAACATCACTGGGGTCTCCCATACATTAGAGGAATCTCCAGATGGCTAATTAAACCAGTTCCAAGACTGCACAAAATAGCTTCACTTGGGCCAAAGTCACTGTATTCAGGTAAGTACATCTAATTATCTTTGTGGTGCTAATTTCAGTTATGATTCGAGGAATAACTGTTTGTTGTTAAAATGGCAGATTTGAAGTGTACTATATTCGGGAGATAGTTTGGGAATATGTATGGGGTAACTACACAGTTGGCTTAACTGTTCTCTCAAGCGGGAGGCTTGTAGGGGGAATTTCACAGATGGATCATTTTAAATGTTTCCTTGGCCAACATTCATAGTTTTACCCAAACAAGCATGAAAAGCTGAATTGTGTATAAAAGAACTCACACCAAAACAACAACTACAACAACCTTTTTAATATGGAGACTAATCTCCACTTAATGTGGAATGGAATGTTAGAGGGTTTTTCCCCCCTCACCATCCCCCTTCCCTAGTTCTTCTCACACAGATCCACAATACCCAAAGTCCAAAGAGCAGACAGTGTGGTGTTTACTGGGGTTAACTTCCAGCAAGCATGATTCCAATTTTCCTCCCCCCCCCCCCCCCCCCCACTTCTTCTTTGCCCCCAATATATGTAGTAATAGACTCAGCAAGAGCTTAGCCAATCATTTTACAGAAATGTTACTAGCCAGTCCTAACATATTGTAATGTAATTCCCTGACCAATTATATCCCACCACCTTGACTGATTTACACCAAGCAAAATTAATTATATAGCAGACAGACACAATTAAAGAACTAGTCAGAGACCATACAGATTAACAATAGGAAAGTGGGGACCATAAAGACAAAACAATAAAGAAATGAGGGTTTCCACAACCACAACTATTGATAAGTGAGTTCTTGCCAGACAGAAAGCTATCAAATAGAGTTTTCTTTAAACATTCTAGGATCTTTCCTTTATCTGACGGTGTGAGATGGAATGGCCTTTTTAACAGCTTAATTTTACCTTATTTCAGTGTGACTAGTTTGGAATATGAGGTTGTGGCTGAACATTTCCCAGCTTATAGCTGCCCCTGCTGCTTAGCCAAAAATTCAAAGCCTCGGGCTATGTCTACACTGGGAAGGTTTGGCAACAAAAGTGCTGTCAGCATGCAAAAGTCAGCAAAAGTGAAAACCGGTCAAACTGGTATTTCTGCCTCCCATTGTCAACATTCCATGGGCACATTGCTAGCACCCTGTCAACAGATAGAGCAAAGAATTGTGGGTAAGAATCCCACAGTGCAGTGTTATGGGAAGAAAGAGCTGATACCTCAGCTTCTTGGGATTCTCTCTGATTTCTCCCACAGCATTCTCAGCTGCTGGGAGCAATATTAAGAGTAGTTCTGTGAGTTCTCCATGCTGAGGAATGTCAAATCAGCACAGACTCTCTCAAGCCTTTCCCCTGCAGCAGCAGTCTGCCCACTGCTGTGTTTGTAGCAGGGCAGAATGGGAGCAGTCCAATGATTTGCTTTTCTTGTTTGTTCCCCAAATGGAGCAGCTCACTCAACAGTCAGATAGTTCCCCAGAGCTTTGAAAGGGGAGGGGGGTGCATGCCTGCAGGGCATCAGAGATCATAAAACACTGAGCACCACCATCAGGACAGGCATTGTGTGATACTCGTGGAAGCCAGTTCTCTGGACAAAACAAACAGCAGAGTCCATACTGGCTCTTTGTTGACAATGAGGGGGGACAAAAATCTCTCTCAGAGGTGGAAGTTTTTTATCACCAAAACTGGGGTTTTTTTCCCAACCAAAAGTCGCATAGTGGTCAGTATTCCCTCTAAGATGCACAGCAGCACAGCTCCACAGGTGATTAATCAGCCCCACCTAGTCGGAGGCTCAGGACTCCCTGCATGGAGCTGACAGACTGGGCGGGGCTAATTAAACACCTGTGAAGCTGTGCTGCCACGCAGCTTAGAGGGAATACTGATTGCAGTGTGTGCATGCCCTCACTGTTTTGTCTCCAGAAGGCAGTTTTGGGCAACAAAACATGCCAGCGTAGACAAGACCTCAGACTATTGCAGTGAAAGAAGGCCCATGCACAGGTACATTTTGGGATTTTGATTCTTTGTTTTATACCTCAGTAACTAGCTAAGTCAGTGGTTACCAACCAGTAGATCGGGATCTACTGGTAGATCTTGGAGCCTCTGACAGGACATCCTGACTGGTTTGGCCAAGAGGCTATCAAAGGCTGGCACTTCAGCTGCCCCTACCGTCACTGCTGTGCAGCTCCTGCCCTTTGCCTTGGAGTTGCCCCTCAGGAGCCTCCTGCGTACTGTGCAGGGGAGGAAAAAGAGGGGGTGCTGATGTCAAGATGCCCCCCTCCCACCCTGTATCCTTTCTCCACAGAGCAGAGTGGGGGGCACAACAGGATTTGGGAGGGAGTTTGTTGGCTGCTTTTGGGAGTGGTGCAGGGCCAGGGCAGGGCGAGCCTGCCTTAGCCCCACTGCACCACCACTCAGGAGCCACTTAAGGTAAACAAGGCCCAGCTGGAGCCCACATCCAGAAATCCTACCCCCAGTCATGAACCCCCTCGTGCACCCCAAGCACCCCTGCATCCAAACGCCCTCCCAGAGCCTGCACCTAGAACCCCCTCTTGTACCCCAACAGCCTGCCCTCTCACACTCCAAATCCCTTAAGCCAAGACCAGAGTCTGCACCCCAATCCTCTGCCCCAGCCTGATGAAAGTGAGGGAGGATGGAGTAGGCGCAAGGCCTCAGAGAAGGGGCACTAAGGAGGCAGGGCAGGGTTTTTGGGTGTGAGGTAGATCTTGGATTGCACTTAAACTCAAAAAGTGATCTCATGCTTAGAAAGATTAGAGACCGCTGAGCTAAGTGACAAAAATACCCAGATCTTAAAGTATAGGCCTTTGCAGGCAGACCTCAGTATCTGTAGTCTAACATAGAACAATGGGATTTTAATTTTTAAATAAGTGCAAATCCCCATGCAACTTTAACTATCTGAGCACTAACATCTCCATAATAATACTCCTGGAATACATTAGCTAATTGCCTCACAATCAAAAGGTAATTTATAAAAGGGACTGGTCTGTTTACACTCATCACTATATTGTTTAAGAATCTTCAGGTGGTAGCTGAGTTAGTCAGTACAGGATAAACTTAAAAAACAACAAATGGTAGCACTTTATAGACTAACAAAACATGTAGGTGGTATTTACATCTACACAGCCCATTTATTCAGATGACCAGAGTTTTGGGTTTAGGATGTGCAGACCCAAAATAAATAGGGGAGGAAAAAAAAGGAAGGGGGTGGGAAACAAGGAACAGAGGGTATGGAAATATCAAAGGGAAAAACAGAAAGGCAGAACTGGGAATCAGTAAGCACCTGAGATTGGGTAGTTGAGTCTTTGAGCTCTAAACTTATAGAAAAGAATGGACTCACCACAAAAAAAAAAAAAAAAAATCACACCACAAATAATTAAAGAATATAATCATCAGGATATGAGGACTTACTGTCCTTGCACTTGGAGTACTCAGGGGAAACTTTCCATTGAATGAATGCTAAAGAAAAAAATAATGTAAGCCACATTCCCAAAAGAGAGCTGTTTTTCATTTTACTTTCCATGGTGAAACATTCCCACTGAAAATTCATGTACATTTTAATTTAGATGAGCATTTATCGTTTCTGAAGCTTAAATCCCCCATAATTGTCCCCTAACCAGCATTTATATATAATGCTTTTGTTAGTCTGTCAAGCCAATCTTGTGATTTTTTTTCTCCTATTATTGCTGAGGCCACTTTTGCAAGGATTATAACAAATGACAAATATGAAAAGATAAGAGATTTTTGGTATTTATTCTAAAGCTTAAGTCAGCTTTCCTACTCTTTGAAGTGTAAGCCTCTTTTTGAATTTTATCCAAATACCCAGACAACTTGTGTGAAAATGTTTTATGATGCAAAGGTCTGCGAGATGACCATGGAATTCAAAGAGTATCTCCTGTCCATTGGGGACTGTCAGAATGAAAAGGATTTTTACTGCAGCTTAATGGGGCTGTTTGAAAGTTGATTGGCCAGTAAGCCTTTTGCTAATTTCATTCAAACCCATTTTATTTAGAAACAAAGCTCTAGTCATGTTTTATATTTTTAGCCTGACTCTAGCTGACTGAAGCTGAAGAAATGCAATCTAATTTCTATTCTGTAGGCAGCCTACTACAAGGAGAGATGAGGCTTTCAGCCAAATCCTGTATCTTCTTCTATATAGAATATCTTCTGTTTCCCTGGCAATATGGGTATCTTAAAGAAGTTGAGAACTTAAGCAGTTATCTTCAATATGCCAAGGATCACTTTTTTTGTGCTAAATGACATTTCTTTCCTTTTAACAGCCTAGTACGCAGACAAATGAAATGCAGTCACTACCTCAATTCCATTCTGAATGTAGCATAGCAGCCCCCAACAGTTTTCACCGGTTAGCAACAGAGGTTGGTGAATAATCATAACAAACCCATTCATCTGTTGCATCTTGACTCTTCTTTTGTTCATGAATTACTGTATATAGGAACAGATAGTGATTTTTCTAGAGTTTATCAATTATTTGCATTACCAGCAGAATAACATTTGGGAATTCTTCTTGGACTGTAATTCAGCAATTAGTTGCAAGATTTCTAAATTTAAGCTCTTTGATAAGATATTAGATTTATGCTCCCTCAGTAGGTCAGCATAAATCTTAAAGCCAGGTCCCCTCTACAAAGAGTATTTTTTTTTAATTTATTTCTCAGAAGCGGCCAGAAGCTCCATCCAGGATGAGGGCCCTGTTGTACTGCATGATATGCAAGCATGTAGAAAAAAAACAGGTCATGCCATTAAGACTATAAACACATGATTTTGAATTACTATATACTTTCTGCGAATATTCTGTGATAGTCACTTAACTTTTATTTTCAACACTAGCCAATTAGCCCGTCATAAGACGGGATTTTCAGGTCTCTCCTCCACATCGGTCTTCTCTCCTGAGCCTCTGGTCTCTCACTCCATCTCTCTCTCTCTCTCTCTCTCCTCCTCCTCTTACTGCCTGCCTCTCTCTCTCTCTCTCTCTCTCTCAGCTCTCCTCCACCTCCTGCCTCTCTCTCTCTGTCTCTCTCTTTCTCTTCTCCTCCCCCTCCTGCCTCTCACTCGGGGGGACCGTGGAGCCCAAATGGCCGTTTGGGCTACGCACTCCCCGTGCTGCATGGGGGGCGCGGAGCCCAAACAGTCGCTTACGCCACTTGCTCCCACGTGGCGGCCTGGCTGAGCAGCGCAGAAGTCAGCTGAGCGCCATGGTGGGAGGCGAAGGGGGGCAGGGCGGTGACATTCATGTCCAGGGGGCGGGGCCTGGAGCCGCTGTCATGCTGCACATCACCACCCCGCTCCCCTTCACCTCCCGCCGTGGCGCTCGGCTGACTTCTGCGCCACTCAGCTGTGCCTCCGCGGGGAAGCAAATGTCCGTTTGTGCTCCCCCATGGCGGCCCGGCTGAGCGGCGTAGAAGTCAGCCGAGCACCACGGCAGGAGGTGAAGGGGGGCGGGGCGGTGACATACATGGCCAGGCCCTGCCCCTTGGCCATGTATGTCACCACCCCACCCCTCTTCTCCTCCCACCGTGGCGCTTGGCTGACTTCTGCGCCGCTACGCCGCGCCGCCGCGGGGGAGCAAACAGTGCAAGCGGCTGTTTGGGGCCTGCACTCCCCATGCAGCATGGGCCGCCCAGAGGGAACAGCCAGCATTTCAGGCAACAGCGCCGCACAGAGGGAACAGCCAGCATTTCAGGCAACAGCGCCCCCCAGAGGGAACAGCCAGCATTTCAGCGTTACAGACTCACAGACATTGGGCTACTATATATATGATGTTTGTTCTAGTAAACAGATTGGTTGGAAATGTGAAGGAAATGAACAAAGAAGGGATACAAATATAATCCTCTCGTGTCCCTGGTGTGTCATGGCAGGACAGCTTGCATGCTCTGACTATCTCCAGAGTCGATGCTGGTGGGGACTTTGTGCGCCTGAAACGTTCAATGAAGCCAGATTGGTCTGTGAGGGGAGGGGCTAGACACAGTGGTTCTCCAGGTTGAGGATTAGGCACAGGGCTAACAATCCTGTCCCATAAAAAACAATATATGTTATGGATACGGTGATGGAGAAATTGGCCATTACTATGTGTGAAAGCCTTCAGGAGTCAATGACCCATATGGCTACCAGTGGCGAAAGCCAAAAGGAAGCCACTGGCATGAAGACTGAAGTGCTCAACACCAAACTTGGGTGTTGGAACGAACAGACAATGTACAACTAAGGAGGCTTGCTCAGGTCACAGTAGAAATGAGATGCTTCAGCTTATACATCCTGGGCATCAGTGAGAGCAGCTAAAAGGGATGAGGAAACTTAACAGCAGCCTCAGGAGATACTTTGCAGTATCCTGAAGGGATGAAGATGACACCAGGAGGGTGTAGCCATCCATTTGAAGAAAGGGAGTGGAACATTCCCTGCCTGAGTTGTAGTCCATCAGCAGCAGACTAATGAGAGCCAGACTGAAAGGGAAAAACAGTAATATCACATCAAATGCTCCAACAAATGACAGTGATGAAGCAGCAAAGAACAAATTCTACCTTACGTTACAGGTGCATTTATAGAAGAGCACCACAGCAGGACCTAACGATTGTCATAGGAGACCTGGGTGTCAAGCTGACCATACAAACAATGACAAAACAATGGAAAGACATGTGTGGAACCATGAATGAAAATGGAGAGAGGCTTGTGGATTTTTGCAGAACTAATGACCTAGTCATTGACAGAACCCTATTTCAACATCATGAAATTCAGAAGCTGACGTGGTGTTCTTCACATGCCAGTGATAAGATCCAGATTGACCATATGATGATCAACAGCAAATGGTGATGCTCACTGACAGATGTGAAAGTGAGAAGGGAAACAAGTCACACTGAAACTGATAAGTGTGGATCCACCAAACAAGGAACTCACCCATTTAATGAATTATGTCTACCTATGTGATGTTATGTAACCCCATGACTTGCAGCCCAATGTTTATGAATGGGATTTGAATTAATTTGTTAGTACCTTTTAATAATTGCCTTTGAACAATCCATTATTGTAACTTTTTTATATATCGTAACTGAAACCCTATTTCAAACTTTGTACTGCCTTAACTCTGTTTAAAGTTGGGTGTGTTTCTATGTAATCTCCTTTAAAAGTGTGAACGTGGTTGTGTGTGTGTAAAGGAATCAGTCCCTGAAGCCAGCCTGTCTAGGTGACCAGCTGCCTGCACCACCTTGATGGCTGAAGAACAATGCAGGCAAGCCCTGCAAAAGACCCCTCCCAAGAAAAATAGACAAAAGCCCCATCAAGAAAAGATTCAAGTCCCATCTGCCATTAATTGATGACTCATGATCATACAGTGTCCTAGGACAGTGGGACAGGACAAGATTTGTGGACTATAACATACATAAAGATGGGTGCAAAACTATAGAATTGGATCTTTTGGTTCTACTATCATCCTGCAGGCACTTAAGTGTGCACCAACACAACCCAGCTCCCCTCCTCATGTCTAGACCACCTGGCCAGTAGAATAGAATGAGCAACTGAAGCCGGTGATCATATCCCATCTGTAGAACTGTGTGAATGTGTGTGTATGTGTGGTGGATAATTTTAGTAGCTAGAGACAGTAAATGAATTCTGCCTTCACAATAAATACAGCATATTGCCTTATCCCTCAAATAAGATTCTGTTACTTCTATTTTTACAAGTCTAACACGTAGGCATTATGATGTTGACATGCTAAACTCCCCTGAAATTCAAAAAGCCTTAATTCTGCAGTTAAAGAATAGGTTTTAGGTACTTGCAGACCTTGATGAACAGGAGAGGAATGCATATGAAGAGATCAACAACAAGGACAAAGTAACAGCAATTTATAAACAGAGCAGTGAAGCCTGTCTGGACTATAAGCAGAGGAGAAGGAAGGAGGAGTTCCTCACATCCAGGACAAGGAACACCAAAGAAACCACATGAGCCCCAAAGAAAAACATTTTAGACACAAAATCCCAGAAGCTAAAGAACAAGCAGTATGGTAAGGCACATTGGGAAGTCAAACAGCTTCTGTTTCAACTTTACATGCAGGGTTGACCACAGCGAGCACAGTTTTCAAGTCAAATCAGGAGTATGTTGGGGTGTATCATGTCTGCAATGCTCTTCAACATTGCCAATGACTGGATAATGCAGCATACAACAGAAGATATGCCAAGAGGCATTAAAGGGTCATCCCCCTCAGCCCTTGAAGACCAAAATACACCAAAACCATACTTAAAGTGTATCAGAGTTGTGTACTTTCAATGCTTCTTTGTAGTGCAGAATGATGGAGAATAAGAAAGTATGACATGTTCAAACTATCTTCATTCATACAACCTGCCTCAGAAATATCCTCTGTATCTTTTAGTCCCGAACAACCTCAACCCATGATCTATTGACACAGTGCAGCAAGAAGATATGAACATCATTTTCTGGAGGTGTTGGCTATGTGCTCTGGATGGAAACTATTCCAGAATAGTAATAAGATGGACACCCAAAGGGAAGCGAAAATTAGGTCATCCAAAACCAACATAGTGAGGAGCTGTGGAAGCCAAGCTGCCAAACCTGGGGCACAGCTGGGAAACCATTGAGAGACTTGCCAGAAAAAGACAGGAGTGGAGGATTTTCATCATTGCTCTAACTGCCAGAGGTGTAATGGAAACCTGATGATGAAATATAGCTGGAAAAATTGTTGAGTGTCAAATTAATATTCTCCCTTCAACATTTGCCCAACTCTAGTTTGCAGTGAAATATCTCCTTCCTGCTAGTCCTTGAAAACCAGAACTTGTCAAAGGATTACTCAACTAGGTCTTTGGGTACCACAAAATGAATTATGTCAGAATCAGAGCTGGAGAAGACAATTAGACCATCTAGTCAATTTCACTGCCAGTGTGATATTATTCATGACTGTATATTTTCTATATTTAGCCAGTCACATTTCAAATGTCCAAAGTAATGGCCAACAAAGTGGAAAGTGTATAACTTTAATGCCATCAAAACTCCCAGCAAACAAGGATCATAGCATCTTTCATCTGCTTCAAATAGTTTGCTAGATTCCCATCTGGTTAAGATCCTCCAGCCAAGTGACTGCCTAGACCAAACCCCTACCAGTCAATAGCTATGTCAGGCCCCTGTAGCATCTCTCTCATATAAGCATTAGGGGGCACAGATGAGGAATACTTCAATTTGTTCAAGAGACCTGCATCTAGCCTACAACCAGCATGAAGTACAAGTCCTAAGCTTGTGCATGCTGAAGTCCTGCAAACCAGCCTCTGACAACCCCCAAACACTAGATTCATGCCCAAAGCTGCAAATAAACATTTAATAATCTATTAAACAATCTGAGAGAACCTCCCTGATTGCAGGAAATTGGAAAAGCACCCAGTGCATGCAATACATTTGCACTAAGTAGACATGCCTTCTTGATATCAGCTGGTGAGCAACTGCACCCCAAGCCCTGAGCCAGCTCCTACACTACAACTCCTCAGCCCCTGCCCAGAGACCCCCTCCTGCAACCTAGACCTGTAATTTCTGGCCCCACCCCAGAGCCCAGGGGAACCCCCAAGCATCCAAGCCCCTGCAGGGCTGTGTGCAGTGCACAAATGATTGCTTTTCTGGGGGAGCAGTGGCTAAATCTGCACTAAACCACTCTGTAAGCTTTTCTATCTTCACTCCCCCGCTGGCCACCTTTCAAGGTCATCACCAATTGTATCCCTGTTACATTTCCTCTGCTTCAGTCTTGCCCTTGTGCCGATTTCTCCAAACAGCAAGAGAGCTACAATTTTAATCAGTTGTATTTTCCCTCTGGCAGCTGCTTAGAGCCTTGGTTATCAATTGTTTTGGGGTGGGTTTTGTTTGCGGGATTAAGCCCTCTGTGCACATTTCTGCTCACTCACAACATAGTATTTTCTTCTGGAAAGCGAGTTTCAGGAGGGCTGATTGCAAAGTCAAACAGGAGGAGGTAATAGAGCCCCCAGGGCAGATGCAGATAGCAAGAACTATGTCACCTGCCGTGCGTGCTCAAACATAATAAACTCGTCTGACTGCATTTCCTTTCTTTGGGTACTAGATGGCGCCTCATATCAGTACTGCATTGCATCAGGGACAGACTGCTGTGAGGAATGAAATTGCAGCAAGCCCTTCACCGGAGATTTAAAATAGAGCCCACGATCTGCACTAGGGATGAACTCTGCTCCCGTGTAAGTCAGTTTCAAAATTCCCATTGCCTCTGTAGGTGAGGAATCGAGCCCTCGTGGGAGATGGAGTTCGACCATAAAAATGCTTTAAGTTCCTTTTTTGCTGCCAGCCCGGCAAAAGCTGCCGAATATCACACTGGATTGCCGGGATAAACACACCTCTGTACGCGCAGGGAACAACCAGGGTCCAAACACTGTAGAGGCAACATGAGCCAAGGCTGAATATGTGCCACATTTTCATACCTGCCAATGCCCTCCTTACTCAGAATAGACACTGAACGCTGGGGAACAACTATAAGGCTGATTCTAATCTCTTGCACCTGTTTGACAGCTATTTGATTCCACTCACTTCAAGGAAGTTACTCCTGGTTTATACTGGTGTATGTGAAATCAGAATCAGGGCTTAAAGCAGATGCAATTAGGGAAGGGGAGAGTTCATCAGCTTTGGTGCTTGTACATCATAATGAATATTGATGTCCTGTATTGATGCAATACCATATTGTCTGCATACAGGTAGAGCTGATTTGGGGGGGGGGGGCAGAAAAAAAGTGAAAAAACTCAGTTCAATTTAAAGCAAAACTCTTTTTTTTTCTCTCCAGGTTTTCCTCACTGAAGTGAAAAAGAAAAATAATTTTGACATCAAATCCCAGATCTCAAAACAAAAAAAGTCATTTTGGGTCATCTTCAAGTGTTTTTCCCTACTGTGAGGGGGTTTAAAATTTGTTTACTTTCTAATCAAAATGGTGTTTTGAATAAAAAAAAAAAAGTAAAAACATTTCATTTTGAAATTGTCCATATGAATTGTTTTGACTAGGTCATTTTTTCCCTTTTTTTAAAATGAAATTATTTTCCAATTTTGACCCAAATCTCTGAATGATTTTAGTGTCCCAAAAATTCAAACTGCTATCTTTACAAATTTGCCAAGAAAAGTTCTCCCAGCTCTAGCACTGGGTGAAATCAAGAAGGCAGAAGGGAACCACAGCCATGTAGCAAGACCAATGCTGTTCACAACTGCACACACCATTGAGCTGTTTAGAGGGGCTACACATGTGTTCTCACCTCCTTGGTCACCAGGGATTTCCCGGGGAAGAAAAGGGACAGTTTGTTTTCCATGGATTCTAGCTAGCCCTAGCTTAGGGAGAATTGGAAACAAACAGCTTCTTTCACTTTTTTTCTTTCTCCATCTATCTGGAAAGTAAATGGATCAGCAATGTCACAGGGTTCACTTGCTGT
Source organism: Rafetus swinhoei (assembly GCA_019425775.1). Lineage (NCBI taxonomy): Eukaryota > Metazoa > Chordata > Testudines > Trionychidae > Rafetus > Rafetus swinhoei. Next base: position 80,782,482 of record CM033446.1, on the reverse strand, counting down.
TGGGCACCTTCTTATGGCTGGGTCTGGGCTTTTGCTCCATTCAGGTTGGACACATCTTGTTTGATGGATGTTTTGAAGAGTGAACAGTCTCCCTCTCTGTGACTTAGCCCATTGACCAAATCACTGCGTAGTTCTCCCCATCTGGGGGTATCTTGTAAAGTCTCACTGGGTCAGCTGTCTGTATGCAGGACTTGGGTCACTCCTCCAGCAGCTGGTAGGGGAATCCAGGTTCAGCTATTACTATGGATTTCAGCCCAGAGACCCAAGTCTAGCAACTGTTGTCTGCTTGCTCCCAGACCCTCTTCCTATTTTCCTGGACTCCTTCCCATTTCTCTGGCTTTAGCCCGCCTCTTCTAGAGCAGTGTTTCTCAAAGTGGTCTACAGATTCACTCTGAGAAACCTGCTAACTGGTTGCTCTAGTGTGTTTATTTACCAGTTCCACAGCCACAAAACCTCATGGCTCCCACGGGCTCCGGTTTGCCATTTGCAGCTAATCTGCAGCTAAGGGGAGCTGCAGGAAGCTGTATAGGCTGGGCCAGTAAATAAACAAACTAGAGTGGCCAGTTAGCAGGTTTCTCAGGGTATGTTTACACTGCAGAGTTTTTCCAGAAAAACTACACTTAGGTCCACACTGCAATTGTGTTCTTCCGACAGAAAGTCGAAAGAACGAAGGGGTTTTTCTGACAGCAGTAAACCTCTTTCTATGAGGAAGAAGCCTTTTTCTGAAAGAGCTCTTTAGGAAAAAAAGCCTTTTGGATGTGGAAGAGGGGTTTTTTTAAGAAAGAAGAGGCCTCCAGGAAAAAGCACAGGTGTCCTGGTGGCCAGTCTGTCCATAGTAATCACAACTTAAATGTGAGAGAGCATCCAATCAGTGAGGATGCTCTCTTTTGAAAAAACAGATTGCTTTTTCGATGTGCTTTGGCAGTGTGGATGCTCGCTTTTGGAAAAAGTTTTTCCAGAAGATCTCTTCTGGAAAAGCTTCTTCCAAAAAAAACCTCCAGACATAGCCTCAGAGGGATCTGCAGACCACTGTGAGAAACAGTGATCTAGATCAAACTTCCTCCTCCCAAAGAGTAACCACAAACTAATTCCCCTCTCTGATTTCTTGCCAGAATCTGTAGCCTCCAAAAAAAAAATCACTTCTTACAGCAGTGACTGCAGAGTACTTTCCCTGAAATGCCTTTCTGTTCTTAGCTTTATACAGGTCCAATCTGTTTCTTCCCTTTTGAACTTCCTCAATTAACTTTTATCAGGAACTGACTTCTTCTCCAGGTACAGCCTCTAAGGTTAATTTAACCTACTTTGCCTTATGCAGGAAGGACACCTTATCACAGATGGGTGATCTTGTTTGTGTGCAATTTATCCAGATCTGGAAGACTGACCCAAACTGAATATCATTGTCCCTATTATCTTTCCGCTGGCACATCCACTCACCCTGCCAATCACTCTCTCCAGTTATGGTCTTATCTAATGCCTCCCCAGACTGCAGGCACTAGAACTCAGGACTAGATCATGGTCCCACAGATGGGAGCCTCCACATACATTTCTCCTCTCCTGTCCGCCCCTTAGCACAGTGTTCTGGATCCTGGGGAGGTCTGTCTACAAGCCCAGAGATCCACAGAATGACTAGAGAGGTATGGGTGGAGTGCATATCTTTCTTCCCCACCAGCCTCGTGGGCAGGGCTTGACAAACAGCGGTGAAACCTACTCGCCAGCCCCACAGTGCACATGCGCAAGACCCGCATTGCGCATGGGCGCACTGCCGGTGAACGGGGTGACCGGCTGAAATCTTCTCGCCTCAGGTGAGTAGATTCAGTGATTTGTCGAGCCCTGCTCATGGGGATTCCCTTCGAAATTTTATTCTACTGCTGCAATCCCACTCTATGGCAGTAATTTGCCTTCGAAAAGGGTCACAGACAGACAGGGATGGGCAAGATACAGCCCGGGGGCCAGATCCGGCCTATAGCCCACACTGCTAAGTCCCAGAGGCAAGCTCTCTGTTTGCTGAAGCCTGAGGCTGCTCAAAATGGCTGATAGCTCCCTTTAGGCACCATACACCCCTGGTGAGGAGGGGGGATTTAGCACACTGCCCCCACCAGTTTCCAGCCAATGGGAGCTGTGATGATAGCTTGGGGGAAAGGGCACCATGTGAAGCCTCCCTGCAGAGCAGCATACGGAGGGACCCTCCAGCCATTTTGAGCAGCCTGGGACTGCGGCAGGCAAGGAGCCTGCCTCTGGGTCCCTGTTGGGCTGCTGGCTGGGAGCCACCTAAGATAAGCGCTTCTTGGCCAGAGTCTGTGTTTACCACACACCCCTCCTGCTTCCCAGCTCCCTGCCCCAGATCATCACACGAACCCTCTGCGCGCACACATACAACCCACCTCAGGTCACAACTCCCTCCCAGACCTACATCCCCTCCTACATCCTTCTCCCAGGCCAGAATCCTCTCCTGCACCCACACCCCCTCCACGACCCCATACCCCAATCCTCTGACCCAAGTCACAACCCCTTCCCTCACCCAAACCCCCTCTCAGACCCCACATTCTCTCCTGCACCCCAGTCCTCTACCCTGAGCTCCCTTCTGCATCCAACTCTATCCCAGACCTTGCACCTCCTCCATAGAAAAGTGAGGCTCTTGATCACTTACCAAAATTTTGCAGTGACCCCCAATAAAAATTATTGCCCACTCCTGGTCTGGGAGCTACCGCACTCTGGCAGTGGAGCCAAACTTCTAAGAAGTGGAGCGAGAAGTTCTGTTGAGGTTCCAACAAGGTTAGGGCCGGGGAGACTGTTCCATCGGAGAGCTAACATCATCCTTTGGCTGGGATAACTGAGGAGAAAATTCAGCAAGAGATTTCCTCCCTTTTAGTTCCCACCTCTAGGCTTTCCTATGAAACAGAGTGCTCAGTTCCTCAGGTACCTGCCTCCAGGTACATCTTTTCCTTCCCTCAGGGTCCCAGGACAACAACAGACTCTTCATTTCTTGGGCAATCTTTGTCATGATTATGGAGAATTCATTCTGTGATCTTTGCGGAGTATTAAGTATATCAGCTGGGTTACATTAGTCCATTGGCATAATGATTTCACTAGAGGTTTCAATGAGTTAGAGAAGCTACATCAGAAATATGCTATCTTCTGGAATGGCTAGATTCAACTAATTGTCTATGGTATCTTAATTTGAAACTATGTACAGATGGTGTATGATTATTACCAGAAGATCCTACTCAATTAGGACACTATGCTCCTTTCCCTTATCATCTCTGGACATCAGTTGCTATGACAGCAATGTCACCAGGAGAAGTTCCCTCTTCCCCATAGGGTTGCCAGTTCTCCTGGATCAGATGCCATTGCCATAAATGATGTCCAGTCCATCAAGTCGGTAGAGCTGGCCACCCTTCACCTGATCCAATGCAGCTTCCCACTAGTAGGATGAAAATCTAACAAGACCAACAACTGATTTCTCCACACTGGCCTGAATGTGGTAGTTTCTTTCAGCCTCTAGCTACCAGACCTGAATTCGGGTCTCTGGCCATAGATAAGTGAATAATATGAGTACATGGAAGGAAATGAAGGGGGTTACATATTATAAATAATTCCCCTTTCAAATAAAAAAGAAATAAATTAGCATACCAAAAAAGAGAGAGTAATAGATATACCTCTTCATTATGAAAGTTCCCCTTGACTGTGAGTTCTCTCTCCTTTCATTTGTCACTGCTTAATATTGGACTAAGAGCTTTTTCTAAATATTATCAAGTGCCAGGTAAACTAGATTCATGAGCTTGAAGATGTGCATATCCAGTTTCTCATTGGAAATACTTATTTTCTCTTGGAAAACTTTAAAACTTTCCCTATCCATTGAGGAAAAAATGCTCTCCACTGATACCCACAGGTTTGGGGGTTTTTAAGTGCAATAGGGTGGGCATTTAGCAAAAAGACTATAATTCAATTGAAGCATTCAATAAAATGCTATCATGTTATAATAAACATAAAAGAAAAAGCACAATTGGTACAAATCAGCAGAATACAGTGATTTAATTACAGTTGAGTAATTACAAAAAGAATCATGCATTATCTTAAATATGTTGGAAAGAAAAAGTTCTCACCCTTTACTTAATCATACTGCACATTTGTTAGTATTGTGAAAAAATAATGGAAATCTGATGTCTGTTCAAAATGATGTTAATGTTGTCAGAACAATATATTATGAAAAATATAGTTTGATTTAAAGTAATGTGGTCTTTGCCTTAACCTTAATATATACTATACTGCCTAAAATCACAATATGTCACGTTGACTTTACAGTCTGCAGTTTGACACCAAGTCATGCCATTTTTTACTCCATTTCCACGACTGCTGTAACATACCCTCTGTATGCAAAGTCCAGACCTTCCAGTCTCTGAATCCTGTCTGATCCCCAGTTTTAGCCCCAAGGTGCATTCATTCTATTTAAAGACTCATTCATGGCAAGTAATATAGGTAGGTATTGAGCTGTTGTGGAGGCTAAGGGAATGAGAATAAAGGATTAGTAGGATAGAAGTGATGGAAAGTATTTGATTTTTCTTTTTTTAAATTATAAAGAGGATTTAGAAGAGGGATTAGTGGAGTGAGCTTAAGCAGTCTTGAGGAGGAGCAAAAAGGATGGTGAGACAAAACTGATTTTATTTTGTATTTTAATTAAGCATTTAACATTTTTTGTAAACCAGGGAGGAGTTATGAATCAGGGGGCGAGTGAGTTCACAGCAGACCATGGTAACAAGGATTAAAGGTCAAGAAAAAGGTAATTTTTTAAATAGCTACAAAGCCTTAAGAACTTAAAAAGCCAGCGGGATCATGAAACCAAAAGAACAGCTTCCCTTTGGTAATGGCCCTTAGGAGAAATGGAAAGAAATTGTTTTAAGGAACAAGGGTAAGACTGAGACTACTGGGGAGAAATGGGGATGGCAGCAAGGAGAAAGGTGGAAATTAGAATGAAGGAAGCAGGAGAGGGTAAGTGATGAGGGTCAGCAGAGGCAGCCTGTAAGGATGAGTGAAATAGCAGAGAGAGCCAGGGATTATGTGACAGGTATCTACACCAATAAAGAATTATAAGATTCAGCAGAAAAAACATCTGGCGTTCCTCTTAAACTTAAAGGCTGCGTCTAGACTGGCAAGATTTTGCCAGCTGTCTACACTGGCCGCTTGAATTTGCGCAAGAGCACTGACTTTGTAATGTACAAAATCAGTGCTTCTTGCGCGCAAATACAATGACGCTCCTGCTCGGGCAAAAGCCCTCTTGCGCAAGAATACTTGCGCAAGAAGGCCAGTGTAGGCAACCCAGAATTGTTTTGCGCAAAAAAGCCCCGATGGCGAAAATGGCAATCGGGGCTTTTTTGCGCAAAACCGCGTCTAGATTGGCCACGGATGCTTTTGCGCAAAAGCATCCGTGCCAATCTAGATGCGCTTTTGCGGAAATACTTTTAACGGAAAAACTTTTCCATTAAAAGTATTTGCGCAAAATCATGCCAGTCTAGATGCAGCCAAATAGTAAACTACTGCAAGACTAAAACCTAAGTTTCTACTGTGGGAGGGGCTATGCTAATACTTGTGTGAAACACCTGACCTTGTTGGTTATGAAAGGGATACTTCCAGAAAACAGAGCAGCTTCAGACCAATTTGGTGCACATGAAGCTAATAAAAGTGTTGTGCCTTCTTTCCAACAAACCTTAATCTGGAGTGCTCACTTAGTACAACTGTCTAATTATGATAATAAGATGAACTGCTGACATGAGAGTACTTCACTTACAGAAGAATGCATTCTGGAAACACACCTAAGCTAAAACTCTGCATGCATAAATACTTGAAGTCTGTGACTGTGCAAAACTGAAACCTGGAAGTAAATTAGTGAATGGCCTTTTTCTTTATAATTGGTCAACCTCTCAGCTCCCCCTGCTTAAGCCTACTTTTTTACTTTATCATCAGTTAAACTGAGTGACAATTATACACTTTTGACCAAGATCGACCCGAACAGTTTTGCTGGGTATCTGTCAGGGCTAACGTAAAATTAGTCACTGCTTAATGCTGTGCAGCATGCAGGACAGATGGACATTTTGAAGTTAGGAAAGTAAAGAGACCATCAAATATAAATAAGTACACCAGCTGCTAGTGAGGGTGATGGGACACACCCATTCCACTGAGAGAGAGGCTAAGAAACGTACCTGTACTCAGGCAACTCCAATTAGGCTCACCTGAAGAACATGCTCCATCTAGAGAAATGGTACTTACAAAGGTGAGACTTGCCCCATAACTGCAGTTTTCCCAGAAGTTAGGAGGCTGCCAGGGGTTGCTAATGAGCTCTATGAGGAAGGGCAGCTCAATTGACCTTTGTATGGGTCAGACTGACACTACAAGCCTGTTACAGATGAGGGGTATTGGAGGATTCCTCCTGTCTACCAGCTACTTGAGGCAAGACCTGGAGAGTGCTGCCAAAGACTAGAGACAAGTGAACTATAATTGGGCTCAGAAAGGACCCTGGAAGTGAGCTGAATTACCAGGAACAGTGAAGTTGCCACGTGTGGGTGCTTCTGTACAGGGCCCAAGGGTAAGATATTCAGAAAGATTTGAGCTGAGCCCAATCTGAGGGTCAATTGACTATAGTCTGCCACAGACTTCTTCTCAGTTGGCATAGTTTCTCCTCAGAAAGCACAGATATACAAGGCTGCCAGCCCATACTTTTAAACTAAACTAGTCAGTCACTGGAGAACTACACAATGCATAAACATAGTATGATACATAACAGACTTACAGGTAGACTTATGCACTTACATTAATATTATCAATGTTATACAAGTGTTTATTTCCAGTGTGCACAATTAAGTAAAGCCTGTATCTGAAATGTTCCAAAGGTCAATGGGAAAAAAGCCCTGGAGATGCTAAGATGAAAAGGATGAACACTTACAATTCTTTTTTCTCCAGATGAACTAATTACACTTTTGTTTTGGGCTCAGTCTTGTTCTGCTTTGCCTCCTTTCAGGTAACCCAGTTGTCACCCTCTGCTCTGATTCCTGAATTCTGACTTCAGCTCTGACTATAGGCTCTAGTAAATGGTTTCTGACTCCAGCTGTAACCCTTGTCTTTAGCCGATAGCTGCCGACTCCTACTGTGGGCTCTTAAATAGGATCATTTGTATCCTGGTCCCTAAAACGCAACCTGTGTAGTTGTCAGGACTGTGGTTTACATGATGTCTGAGCCTGCATGCCCTTATTCAGAACTACGGCTCCCAGAGTTTCCTCTTGTCTTTCTAGGAGTCTGTTAACCTACTTATGTGCCTCGTGTCTCATTTATGAGCAGGAAAGCAACCTCTCCGCTAGCAATCCCTCATGAGTTACAATGAATGAGCTCCACTTTTCCAATATGCTTTGTTCTCACTTAGCCACGTTAAACAATTGAGCCAACGCATAGATCCCTTTGAGTGCACAAGGCCATTTCTCCCTTATAGGAAAGATTGTCAGGAAACGAGAATGAGATGTACAGGATTCTTAGAATTCATTACAAATGATGCAAGCTAAATAATTGGCCAAACCTCATAGCAATGGAATTGAAGGACATCATTGGCATTGGTTGGATTAATTTTCAAAGCAGTTGGCCAGCGGGGGTGCCATCCCTGAGAAGCCTTTCAAGTGACTGACTCATAGTTCAGTCACTAGAGGGACTGCAGTCTGGAAAAGCCCATGGTGATATTTGCTTGGCTGTCCTTCAAAATGTTCAGTCAGAGAGGGGTGAATGAGAAACAATGGGAAATGTCCAGATAAACAAGGAAAAATTCTCCCTAAAACACTGTTACTTTCAAATTTCAATATACTTTGTTTCTAAATGGAGCAAACTTTGGTTTTTATGTATTGTTAATGGAAACTCAAGCTCTTTAATGCTTGGCATCTCCTTTGCTCTTCTTATACTGTTGTGGTGGTGATGGTGGTGTTTTTAACAACCCAGTAGTTCTGCCAAGAAGAAAAAAACCATCAAGGAACATAAACAGATTTGTTTGGCTTCACTCACTGTATGGGGAAATCACAATTGCAGGCTAGATGCCAGAAAGGACCAACTTTGGATAAACGGCATTAATTCTGCTGCGTCTGATAACAGTTCTGAAAAGCCCAATAATCATCATATGGATTGCTGTCAGAATACAATGAAATAAATACTGTACCTTCAGATAGACACAAATTATCCAACAGTGTGAAAGATTTTTAAATAGCTCCATAATGCTGCTGTCAAATGAGATAACACCTAACAATAGTGGTGTGCAATAGAAGTGGGGATAATTGCACTGAGGTTATAATTTTAAGTTGTGCACTGTTATGTTGATTTGTTTATCTAGTATTCTTTGTTTTCTGGAAAAGTCCCAATTCCCTTTCAGGGACTGCAACTGTGGCTGATTCTAACTCTTGGTTTTGATTCAACTCACCTGAGCTAGATGCTTGTTTTCTTATAAAAGTATATTTTGAAAAACAAAAACAAAATAATTGCACCCAGTCTTTTATGAATGCATCCACCATCCATACCAGTGCTATGACAGTACATCTGTGAGCTAGAAGAATAATTGTTTTCACAATGAGCACAAACTATAAGTCACTTGACAGTAAATACCAAAACTTTTTGTTAGATCTGAAGCAAAAACACCAATGGTAATGTGGGATATAACTGCAATGGCAGTAAGATATCAAATAGGAGGTTAAACTAGCTGTCATAGGTTGTCTTTACTGGGGGGAAATGGTTTATTTTTTTAACCCAGAGATAGCTATTGAGATTCTAGTGGAGAGAAGGCTTCAGTTCATAGTAGGTGACCTCAGTAGGGTCTGGATTCCACAGAATACTTTTAAAGGCACTTTTCTATTTTCTGCCGTGGTGCTTTGCTATCCTGGAAAAAGTGTTCTGTGCTAACCTGCAAACTTCAAATTCACTCACTCATCATAGGATGGAGATGGGAGCTTCTCTAACCCTGTGGTATGGAACAGAGACCAAACATCTAACTTACTGTCCTACACCCTTCATCCCCACAAGACTATGCCTTCAGTAAGTTCTACACAGGTATAGGGATCTGCCTTGCATAGATTTGCTTTCGGCATTGGAACCATAATTTATACACCCAGCTGCATACAGGTTGCTTGAGGAATTTGAGTGTGATTGCAAGATGGTGTTGCCCATGATGGTAGGGGGCAAGGCTCAGCAATCATAAATCTGGTTCTCAGTTTGTATTATGTTCCTAAAAACTCATGCCTCAGGGTTTCAGCCAGCCACCTGGTGGGGTCAGGAAAGGAATTTTCCCTCCAAAAAGGGTTTCACTTTTTAATCTCCTTTCTCAGAAGCATCAATGAGTGCCGTGGCTGGAGAAGGGACCAGATCACTGAGGTGGCACTGAGCATTTCTCTCTCAGGGATTTGGCTGATCCTTGCACACATGCTCAAGAGATAACTGATCACCTTATATGGTGTCAGGAAATAATTTTCCCTCAGGTTAGACTGGCAGTGATTTTCTCGGGGATAGAATTGCCTTTTTCTGTAGCATATAGGTGCTTACCAGGATTATCTGGGTATATCTCACTTAATCATTTAATTGCCAGTGCAGTGGCCTTGGGCATCCGTACACTTTGGCCCTCCTTCTCTCTGTGCCTGTGGCACATAATAGTCTAGTCTCTTATAGGCTGTAATACTTTGTCCTAATTTTGTCTATTGAGTTTAGGGTGTGTGTGTGTGTGTGCTGAGAGGTGCTGGTGGCCTGTGATACACAGGTCAGATGAGATGATCTGGTGATCCTGTCTGGTCTTACGTTCTGTTACTATGATTTTATGCAGGCCAGAACTCACAGATCTTTTCCTTTTGATTGTATGCAATGCCGTTGTATCCACGTTGGTCCCAGGATATTGGAGGGACAAGGTGGGTGAGGTGATAGCTTACATTGGATCAACTTACATTGGTGAGAGACACAAACTTTTGAGCTTCCACAGAGCTCTTCTTCAGGTCTGTGAAAGTACCAGACTATCACAGCTAAACACAAGATGGAATAGATCCTTTAGCATAAGGCATTCATGTATATTTTAAAAGATCATTCACGGTGAAGTGGGCCATAAACCCCACTCCAGTCATAGGGGGACAGGGAGGAAGTGAGGGTAAAAACAAAGAAACAAGGTGCACACCCAGCTGCCTTCTCCTCCCCCTTCCTTCTTCTCTCCACTTATTTTGAATAGTCCCTTGAAATATGTATTAATTCCTTATGCTAATCTGTTCCATCTCCTGACACTCTGAGGCCTCGTCTACAATAGGAAATTGGGTTGGTATGACTTTGTCCAGCAGGGATGTAAAAAATGCACACCCCTTAGTTAAGCCAACGTAACCCCTGGTGTTTATAGCGCAAACTCAATAGATTTATCAGCCTAGCTACCATCTGTCAGGGAAATAGATTATCTACACCAACAGGAGAAGCCTTTCAGAGATCATGCTACATACACCAATTGAAGTGCTACAGCAGAACAGCTGCAGTATTTTAACTATAGACAAGCCCTGAGACAAAAATATTTTCCAGATCTGAAGAAACTCAGAAGCTTGTTTCTCTCCCAAACAGGAGTTGGTCCAATGAAGGATGTTACCTCACCCACCTTCTCTCTCTTGTTGATTCTTTGAGATGGTTTACATAGACCTCTCTCCCAGCACTCATGCAGTGGCCACGCTTTCAGTTTAAAGAGCTGTCGCGTTGAACTGTTAAGTGCAGACAAAGCCCAACGTGTTTTTAGGCCTCAGTCTTGTATCATTTTTGCACATTTCCTGTAGCTACTAATACAGTTATCCTACCTCTATGGAGTAAAAGAGAAGGATTAAGATCAGTGATGAAAGTTTACCAAAGTATTTTCAATTTTCAAAGAGGTTTTGTTTGTTTTTCATCTATGTTGAGTCTAAAACATTTGCTTATTGAAGTTAAACCTTTACTTTTAATAAGGATGAGCTGTGCTTGAAAGGTGGTATGATTTTCCTTTGTTTTATTGCAAAAAATGAGGTATCTGCAGAAAATTTTGAATTTTTCTCTCCCTAAAAATGTGTAAGGCTACATAGCTTCTCATGTTTAATATTTTAAATATATCAATAGCTGACTGTTAACCACTTCAAGCATGCTTTTGTCTGATTTATATGGAACTGAATTGTTGCAAAATTATAACACAATAGTGGTGCTTTTATCTTTGTCCACTAGAGGGAAATTGCAGGAGCACTTACATTAAAACAATAGAATGAAACGAGAGAATGAGCAGTTCTTGAAAAGTTTTGTTTCTTGGGGAGGGGTTGTTTTGTTTTTACTGTTTCATGGTAATGAATGAATACACAGGAAATGGGAAATAAACAAAATACTTATTGAGTGGTGCATTTCCTAGATGTTGATCTCTCTAAAGAATGTAAATTAAAACCACAGCCCTGTATCTATCTATGCACAGAATTAAAACAACATACTATATATGAGTAATCCTATTGGTCTGTATTAAAAAGTTATATATGTGTTTATCATTAATCATGGCAGGATTGGGGCCTAAAAATGTCTAAAATTAATAAGGACAGAGAGGCTGTATTAATTTTATTCACAGAAACATGTGCATACATATCCAGTAATGGATTATTAGCCTACTTTAGTTTATGTTCTTGAAATACAGGTTGCACCTTTCTGAACTGGGTCTCTCTTGTCCAGCAACATCCGTAGTCCAGTAGGACCACGGATGTTGCTGAACTAGAGAGCCCTGGGGCAGGAGGGCCAACTATTGAGAGCCACATGGACGGCGAGGCCGATAGTAGCAGGGTGAGGACCTCAGCAGCCCTGCGGTGGTAGCAGGGCCATGACAGCAGGTCAGAGGCAGCCTGGCAACCCAGGTGGGGCTGGGGAAGCTCGTGAGTGCCGGCCCAGCAGCAGAGTTGTGCTGCAGTAGCCTGAGAGGGGCTGCATGCTGGCCTGGCAGTTGGGACAGAGCAACGGCAGCCTGGCTGACAGCAAGGCCAGGCCACGGCAGCCCAGCAGGGGAAGCGCGTCTGCAGCTGTGGCAGAGGAGCCAGGGCCGTGGCAACCCAGCTGGGCCTGCAGCAGGTTAGCAAATGTAGTGGAAATGAGGAAGACGATTGTGAGGTCGAGGAAATTAGGTGGTGTAGCACAATCGTTCCTTTTGTGCCTGCATTTTCTTACAGGCCTAGATGCTCTAGGCAGCCATTTGTGCTTTTTGCTTCTTATTCTTTTATTATTCTCAAAGAGTTTGCTATTTGCTCAAGATGGTACAGTGTAGGAATGCACTGTTGACTTTCAACAAGTTCTGGGACAGGTCCCAAGGCCATGCACCTGGTATGGGAGTGCAGGAGGGCTTGGGAAGATCACATAGCTATCTGTGCTGAATGTTTCCCACCTGATAATGCTAATTATTTGGCCTGGGAAAATATGCAAAGTATCAACGAGCTAATTATTGGATCTGGGAAGATATGCAATGTATCAACAATCTTGTTAGGTTCTCAAAACAACAGGTGTGATTACTATAGATCAAACAGTATATAAGTGCCGGAGATATTCCTAACATTGGAACCTCGGTGTAGACCAAAGCCATAGAAGGTGCTATGTACTGGCCACTGGGGTCTGTCCACTGCTTAGGCTTTATAAATATTGTATTTTCTTAATAAGCATTGCATTTTATTCTAAGGTTTGCTTAGGCTTAATAAGCATTGTATTGTTTTAGTAAGTATTGCATTTTATTTTGAGGTTTGCTTAGGCTTAATAAGTATTGTATTTTATTATAAGATTTGCTTCATTGTATTTTACCCTAATATTTGCTTAGTAAAATCTTTAAGCCTTCACCCAATTTGTGTGCTTATTGCCTCCAAATCTGTTAGGGGAAGAACCATTGCCTCTTGGCAATACAGCAACCTGATCAGGGCTGCATGCCAGCCAGCAGCAGGGCAGGGTTGTGTGCCACCATGTCGGCAGTGGAGCTGGAACAGCAGCTATGGCAGCAGGGATGAAGGAGCCAGTGGAGGGGAGGGGCAGCAGGCTGAGGGGGGTGGTGGCAGGGTTCAGCAAATTCCCTCATTTGAGATTGCTCAGGTCCTGAGGGTGCTGGACCAGTGAGGTCCAACCGATATTGTATTTACACCTTCTGTATAGAATGGGGATCATGATCACTTTGGGTGAAGAGCAACTGTGCCCTCTTGTAGTAGATAGGACTGAATTTGTGGTAGATAGGACTCACTTTCATTGAGTTGACTGGAGCTGGACATGAGCATCTCAGGAAATTGGTTTGCGTACTGCATGTAGGTACATGCATTAAGTGTATGCATACAGGCAGTCCCCGGGTTACGTACAAGATAGGGACTGTAGGTTTGTTCTTACGTTGAATTTGTATGTAAGTCGGAACTGGCGCCCAGATTCAGCCGCTGCTGAAACTGACCAGCGGCTGACTACAGGAAGCCCGAGGCAGAGTTGCTCTGCCCGGGCTTCCTGGAATCAACCGCTGATCAGTTTCAACAGCGGCTGAATCTGGGCGCCTGAGACAGAAACAGCTGGGGCGCTGCGGGTAGGTCCCTGCAGCGCGCCACTGCGGGGACCAACCCGGCAGCACCCCAGCTGCTCTACCCCAGGTGTCCCTAAGTCAGCTGCTGCTGAAACTGATCAGCGGCTGATTCCAGGAAGCCGGGGCAGAGCAACTCTGCCTCGGGCTTCCTGTCAGTCAACCGCTGGTCAGTTTCAGCAGCGGCTGACTTGGGATGCCTGGGGCAGAGCAGCTGGGGTGCTGCCGGGTTGGTCAGTAGCGCCGCTCCTTGGCGCTACTGGACCAACCCAGCAGCACCCAGCTGCTCTACCCCAGGCGTCTGATTCAGCCACTGCTGAAACTGACCAGCAGTGGCTGAATCAGGATGCCTGGGGCAGAGCAGCTGGGGTGCTGCCGGGTTGGTCCAGTAGCGCCGAGGAGCGGCGCTGCAGGACCAACCGGCAGCGCCCAGCTGCTCTACCCCAGGTGTCGGCGATAAAAGCCTGGTCTGCTGGGGCCCCCAGCAGACCAGGAGACGCTGTGGCGGCGGGACCGCCGAGGACGCGCCGCAGTCCCGCCGCCCGCGTCCTCGCGGCTTTGCTCGCGTCTCCCTGGTCTGCTGGGGCCCCACCAGCAGACCAGGAGACGCGGAGCGGCTTTCTCGCCCGCGGAGGACGCGGGCGGTGGGACTGCCCAGGCGCGCCCGCGGTCCCGCCGCCCGCGTCCTCCGTGGCGAGAAAAGCCTGGTCTACTGGGCGCACTGGCTGCGCCCCTCCCAGCAGACCAGGGAGATGCGGGCAGCTTTTCGCCCGCGGAGGGCGGGCAGCGGGACCACGGCGTCTGGGCTGTCCGCTGCCCGCGTCCTCCACAGCGAGAAAAGCCCCGTTCGTATGTAGGGATCCGACACAAGTCGGATCCACGTAACTCGGGGACTGCCTGTACATTTAGCAGCAGAATTAGTATCCACAACATTCCATAGCTATGATAAAAGTGAGTTAAATTTTCTGTGACAGATTCTGTGCACTATTGCAGCTAGTTTTCTCTTGGTAGGAGACACTTCATACGTGACTGCCCATGGAGCCCTCTCTGCTCTCCCTGAAGGCCCTTGCCTCCCCATCTAAGCACCTCCCTGCTGTTGATCTGGAACAACGCTGAACATAATAACCTGGGTTTTATAATGACTGGCCCAGCCAGATGTGGATTTTGAAGGACTCCCCAGCTTTTCTTAAAATGGCCTTGCTCTTGGTGAAATGAGCTGATGTTAATACTCATCTGTTTTATGGCTTCTAGGCAACCAAATGCTATACATGTTTAGATTACTGTTTATCACCTGAACTAAAACAAAAATCCAAAGTGTGGACATATGCTGGGTGTTATAAATCATTGAGCAGATATTTCCTTTCTTAAAAAGGTATCTCTTTCAGAAAAAGGACTGACAAAGTTTACATTTAAAGCATCTCTATTTGTAACTAATAGAACTTGTCACAAAACAAATACATTTTCCAGTCATTTGCATAAAACTTTGTTGCCATTCTCATCAAACATTTTCAAAGCAGTTCTACTTAAAAGCAGAAAATTATTGATTGCATTTTGAATTACTAGTAACTACAGTTAGGTCTGCTACCTGTATGCAATTAGCAGCACAACAAAATCTGTTTAATAGACTTATGCCTAAGATGCAGAATTATACACAATTCAGATGCTATCTCTACTTATTTAGTGAAAGATGTCTACAGAAGTAAGGGCGTTTGTCCACAAGAGGGGGCTAAGACTCTTCACTAGGCTATGTCACTTCTATAAATCCCAATAGAAGTCTGAATCTTACATGTGCTAAGGATGAAAGAACTAGATACATTCTATATGACTAAAAAGAACTAGATAAATTCATGGAGGTTAGGTCCATCAATGGCTATTAGCCAGGATGGGTAGAAATGGTGTCCCTAGCCTCTGTCAAAAGCTGGGAATGGGTGACAGAAGAGGGGATCACTTGGTGAGTCCCTCTTCTGTTCACTCCCTCTGGGGCATCTGGCATTGATTGGCCACTGTCGGAAGACAGGATACTGGGCTAGATGGACCTTTGGTCTGACCCAGTATGGCCGTTCTTATGACTAATGGGTTTAGTAGTTTCACCCTTAGCTGGTATCTTCATGATGTGCAGGGGAAACAAGGACAGGACAAAGACAGAGGCTGTCAGATTTTTCCTGAGCTACCATATAGTAGCAAAAAGACCATAATAAGGTCATCATGACAGAGAAAGAGAACAGTGCACAACTTCTTAACAGGAGCATTCATTCAAGCTTTCTTTTTCAATGTAATGCTCTGAATCTATCCTCAGTCTTTTTATTGTGCTAACCAACACTCCATATTCAGAATGTTGTTAATGAAAAGCTACAAAGTCAGGACTGGGAACTGCTCAGAAAATAGTTTTTGTTCATGTGCAAAATTTTGATGAAAATGCAGAAAATTTCTGCTTAAACGTTGTGTTTTGTGTAAAAACAGATTTTTATCAAAATCAGAATGCGCCCCAGAAAATGCCTCTTTTTCCCCAAAAAAGCAAATAACCCCCCCTCCCTTTCAAATAAAACATTTTAACTAGATCTACTGCAAACTGACAGGAGAGCCATGTCCTGCAGACTTACGATGCAAAGTAAGAAGAGACTGAAATCTTGATGAAATCTCTCCTGGATGACTATTTTTATTCTCCATTGTTTTTGGAGGGAGGGATTACAATTTTATTGCTAGATTATAGGAAGCTAGTGGGGGTGAGAGGTCCTTCTCTGCTGCTTTCATTTACAAGCTGGCTGAATGAATTTGTTTATGGTTTCTGACTGCTTTAAGCTACTGACTGGCTCAGTTTCTTTGTTGTTACCTATGAATACTAATTCAATACAGCCTGGTTGAGTTAATAAATTAACGTGTTGGCTGCATATAAGTTTTGAATACTGACAGTCATTATTTTGTTATTGTTTGCCTAATTATTAGGGCATCTACAGCTTTTTTTTATGTGGGCGTGCTTTGTTACTATTTAAATCTAATCAGACAAAATAAGTATTTATTGTTAAATGATTTATTTTTCTTATTGCAGTAGGTAAGCTGTACCAAATTGGTGATAAATCTGGGCATCAGAAGTCTTGCAATTTAACAAAAGCAGTTGAACATCATATAAGAAAAACAAGTTAGTGTCTAATCACTAAAGTCAGAATATCCTGGGGACAGACAAAGCTTTAGGAGTTTTTGAAGGAGATGTGTGAGACGTGTGATGGTTATTGATTAAGAGGCTGTTCCAAGCACAGAGAGTGGCACAAAAGAAAGTCTGGAGACCAGAGTAGGTGAATGAGACAAAGGCTAGGAGTGAAGCACTCACAGAGTGTATATTTAGCAGGACAGAGATGTAGGCAGGGTTATGGAGAGCTTTTGAAGTAAAGAAATGCTTGAATTTTATACAGAAGAGTGACTTTGAAAGAAGCACTTAAGGTCTTTAAGTGTAACTCTGATTTCAAGGGTATCTGCCTAGTACATCAGGGCTGGCTCTAGATCAAATGGGCCCTAGGTGAGGAGCAACTTCAGTGCCCCCCACCCTTTGTTAAACTTTTGAAAATCTAATTTTTTAATTGCATTTGTAGCCCATTTCATGACTTTGCACAATTTGCATGTATGATTTACCCGTCATATAAAATGGTAAATCTGCACACTACAATCTGTAAATCAGAATTATTTATGCCATATATAAGCACATTTTTAAAAATGGTTTCCTTTAAGCTTATAAAAACTTTTATTTTATGAATACCTGAAATGTACTAACATTAAAACACTGAATTATGCACCAACATTAGATGGACCAATATTAAATAATGTTACAGCAAATAACAGCCTAAGAATGCTAACTGTAGTCTTTCAGTTCAAAAGATCACTTTTCTCGCCTTTGCCCTCATGACCTGAAGCACAGTGTTACAGCGATCCAAAGACTAGCCAATGGCATTATCAAGTGATCAAAAATCAAGTGATGTCAGTCTCTCAACAGCCACTTGACTTCCCTTACTCCTCGTACAATGAGGGTTACAGTAGTTGGAGTAAGAGGTGCTCCAGCTTGACAGTATTTTGACACTATTTTGAAATAACTGCTTGCTGTGTAGACGCAGATTAAGTTTTATTTAAAAATAACACTATTTATTTCGAAATAGTGTTGCAATGTAGACGTACCCTGAGTGAGCAAAAAACCCTCCTATTTCTTAGGCTGCAGCAATGACATCTTCAGATCGATTGCTCTGTATCAAAACCAAGGCAGCTTTTCATCAGGTAAGAGCAGCACAATCATCTGAATGTGTAATGCCTTGCTTACAATATTTACTTGGAATGGAATAGCATGCCAACCCACAACTGAGACCAGAAATTTGAAATCAGTGATCTGAAACAGTTGACTTCAAAAATTCTATTTCCCCTTTCGTCACTAACACCAAAATCATCACTTTTCACCTGGCAACCGCTAAGCTTGGCCGTCCAGGTAGTGGCCTGAGTCGCAAGCCCTAAATCTGGCCCTGTAATATTACAATTGTCTAACAACGCTAACAATCAGCTAAGACAATATACCTCAAGTATTTACAGTACAAATTACAACAGATCTGGTGTCCATGTCAGTTCTCACAGGTTCTATTTTCATAAGAATTTCTCCCCACTTCTTCCTGTATTTATATGATATGTTAATTATAATCATGTGGAAAATGTCTATAACAAGGACTGGGAAATTAAAAGCTCATCCTTAAATCTCCATTTCACTTCCACCTCACTGTACACTGAAAAGTTAAGCATTGGAAGTCAAATTCCGTTCTGAGGTAAGTAGGTACAACTCAGTTGTTTCCAGTGATTAAATGAGTTGAATTTGATCTTGAGCTTCAGATTGCACTCTGCATTTATAATTTTAAACCAGACTCATCATCTGAACCTAATTCTTTGTTTTTAGCACTGTTGATTAGTGCAAGGAAATGGCTTTTGAACATCCATGCTCAAAGTTTAGACAAAGTTTTAAGAAGGCATCAGTCTAGCCATTCAGGAAAAATTACTACACTGGCACTAAATTGTTCAGGATCTCTTTAAAGTAAAATTCAAATTTTCCTAGTTTCCAGTCCCTAATTATCATCCATCTCTCCATTCTGTTTAGTGTCTGAAAAATGTTTCTGTAAGAAATTGACACGTGTAGATGTTGAGTAATTTAAAAAAAATTCAAAGATTTTTCATATGTACATTAAAAAAATCTGCGTATTTAAAATTTTAAAAATTCATGATATGAGCATTTTAATAAGATTAATATTGTATGTCAAGGTCAACAGTAATCAGAACATATTCTCTAAACTATCTTTCCCATGTTTCTCACTGCTTAATATGAACCTAAGAGTAGTCAATGTTAGTTCAGTAGGGTTCTGAATGCACACTGTGTAGTTGAGTCACAAAATAAAAATTCTCATGAAATGCTTGTCAGCAAAATGTTTCATTTTTTTTAAGGTAAGTTAAATGTTTTGTTTCCCCAAAATAATCTGCATTCTGGACTAATCACTGATCAGGTTTATTACAAGACTATAGAAAGCCAGTTAAGTAACATTTCCACCACTCCAAAAGAAAAGTATTTATATGGTTTGACCTTATATGTCAAGCCTGCTGTGATTTTTTTTTAATAGGCCATTTATAAACCCCTGAACACAGAAATTGCTAATGGTAATGCTGAAACAATTACTTATGTCTTATAAATGGCTTTTCATAAAATTTAAATGCAGTTGCCATAAATGGGATACCTTCTGAATGTTTACCCAGCAACATTTCTTTACACAGTGAATGTGACATACTGAAGCATTTAAAAGCACGTGCTGCAGGGAACACACTTATTTTGGACTGCCAGCTTGCCTAATTCAGTACCCAGTTACTGAGACTGCAGAAGTGGCAAGCATGGACATGGTTTCTTGCAGCAAACAAGCTGAAAAGCAGGAAATAAAAGGCATTCTACAATCAATCCTCTAGAGCCAACTCTCTACCCATTACGCAGGAGCAAGGGCAAGATGCAAAATGTCAGGGCACGGGCAAACAGTAGGCACATCTTGACTTGTTTTTATTCTTTCTTTGTGTTCCTTTCTGTGTATCTGATGTGCACATGCATGAAATGACCCAGAAAAGTTGCCCCAAATTTGTCTTTGGCCAGGTCTACACTAGACTCTGAAGGTCAGCTTAAGGTATACAGGTCTGGTTATGTAAATAATGTAGCTGGAGTCAGCATACCTTAAACCAAATTTGGCACTGTCTTCACAGTGGGAGGTTGACAGGAATGTTTGCTCCCATCAGCTTCCCGACTCCTCACAATTGTGAGGATCACTAGCGCCAACCAGAGATACCCTCAGCATTTGATTTAGCAGGTCTTAACTGGACCCATTAATTTGAATACCAGAAGATAGCTCTCTAGCACATAAGTATAGACGTGGCCTTTGACTCATTTTGCAGTAGGAAGACAGACCTGCATCTAGAGAGAGGCTGCTTTGCAGCATATTACACATAAAGAGTGCATTCTTCTGATATAACTTTCATGGAGTTGGGGTAGTAGACAGCTGGCTGGTTTCCCATCATCAAGCTCTGAATAATTTCATGAGGGACGGGAACTATACAGCACTGATTCAGTAGACTCAGAAAAGTCCAAAGGATGGAATCATTGATCCAGTTAGGTCACCCACTTGTCTTGTAGAATGTCTAAGTGTTTGCTTGCTGTGCAGCTAGCCACATAACACTCAGAGAGATAGCAATGGTTTGTTTAAGAGGTACCTAGTAACTTTCCAACAGTGATGATCCCAAGGGCCAAATGTATCATATATGCACCACCAGTGGACACAGATGGCCACTCTCATCAGTAGCATGGCTTCCTTCTCACATAGCCCTCCCACAATTGTGATGGTATCTTGTGTGTACTCTTTTGACAGTCCTGATTGTGCATTGCCCTAGCCATGCAGACATGGATTTTCTTAGAGATCTTCAATATAGCATTGAATTGATGCCATAGTCTCATTGCTCAGTTCAGAAGTCTTAAAGTCTACATAATATTTCCTGCATTGCAATAAGGCCTACACAGTCTCCATCACTCCTGTATACATAAACTGGTAGCTTCCTGACAACCACTAAGAAAAATCCCAGTATTTCAACAAACTTAGGCCTCCTGTATGGCAGTAGTTTCTTGCACTATTGATATTAAAAGAAATCCCTGACCAGAAAGTTGCTCAGAAGGCAAATGGGAAGAGACAACCTTAATGATTTGCAAACCCCAAAACCCACAGAGCCCCTGGAATCATGGTAGTAACACATCATATGGGTGCTCATTGAGTTTGTTGGTTTAAATCACTGTTTCCTCTTAACAGGAAGGAGACCAGGGATAAGCAGTGACACAAGCTGTTGCATCCTTTTTGAAATTATTTGTGCTAATGGAAGGATATTCTTACAGGGTCAGCCATGAATGCAAAATTTCCAGAGGTATCAGTATTATGTGTGTGACTGACCACAGAGTTTGGCCCACAGGTTTTAGTGGGATATTTATGTACTTTGGAGTCCATAATTTTCCTTTTTTGTCATATTTATAGAGGAAAAAGGATATTGCAAGTTTCCAGAGCCATTGCTGAAAGATTCATTGTGGGCTTGGACAAGCACAAGCTCCCTAATTAGAGAAAGAGATTTTCTTTTTCAAGGGCATCCCGAGTGCTTTTCTTCACTACGTGGAAGATTAACGCTGCTGTGATCGATCTTCTGGAGTTTGATTTAGCGGGTCTAGTAAAGACCCGTTAAATCAAACTCAGAGGGAGCCCTCATTGGCACTGCTACTCCTGTTCCTCGCGAGGAGTAAGGGAAGATGACAGGAGCGTTTGCACCCATCATCTTTCTGCTGTGGAGACAGAGCAGAAACTCACTAAAGTACGCTGACTCCAGCTACCTAATTAAACATAGCTGGAGTTGTGTAAATTAATTTGACTCTCCCCTGTAGTGTAGACCTCCCCTTAGAGAGAAAATTCATAAACAGGGAATCTGGATACTTGTTTTCTCAACTCCAAAAGACTGATTCTAAGGGAAACACCTTCCTTTTCTTCTCTCACAAGAAACACTTGGATCATAAGATGCCACATTCTTTGCTTTTCTTCCTTCTCCTCTCCCTCTTCAATGTGAGGAAGTATTTTCATCTTTTCACCAGACTGAGAGGTGAAATAATCATTACATGAAAGGAATTACTGGATCCTACTTCCTTAATTACAAAAACAAACAATCTTTTTCTCCTTCCCAGAAATAGGAGTAGGTCCCAGAAAGCTAAATGCACATAACCAATAGGTGGAAAGGACCACATTCCTCCATAGTGTCAAGATCTAAAAATAGCTCTACCAAGATTAGAATTAAAAAAGAAAAATAACCTAACTCACAGTTACATAACATTAGAGGCTAAAAACGGCCTTTTTGTTTGTGTGCTAACTATAGAAATGTGAGAGACATGGACATGGATACTACTGAAATACAGAGAAACTGCTCTTCAAGCACTATATTTATTACCTGTTAATCACAGGTAAGATTTTACCTGTTTAATCACAGGTATGATTTAAGTGCTTGACTTCCTTAGGTTGCTTTGGAAATCCTGGCCCAGGCCTGATGGGAATATGGGGCTAACACCAGATTAATGTTTCAATCACAACTGTGAATCTCTCTAGAGATATAAAAAAAAACCCGAGTAATTGATTAATGACTCTGATAAATTCAGAAGGTAGAATAATAAGGCAAAAGATACCATCCAAAGTTGGTGAACCCGTTAGATTGAAAATACTCGAAGAAGGCAATTTTGGGGGGGGGGGAATATGTTTTGGACTTGTTTGTTTTTCTTAGCTAACTCATGTGGCATAGAGTTGTGCACTAAGCTCCAAAGATCTCAGGTTTGGTTCTGCCTGTCAGTGGAGGATGTAGTTTTGATTTCATTATTTGTCTTACATACATTGTAATACTACGGTTGAAATAACCTGTTTCTTTGTCAAATAGAAAAACTGTATTTCTGATATCAACTGCAGGGTAAATCCATTCTGAGTAAACTAGTCAATATTACATCTAATGTGAAATCCTAATTCAATAAAAGTAATATGCTTATTTCATTTCCACACAACATAAACACACATCAAAGTATTAGCCTGAACCATTTTAATTTAGTAGTACTGATTATGCTATGATAAATAGGGACTATTACAGATTTCTTCACAAATTCATAAAGTAATGCATAGTTAGGTATAACTAACCAAGCCGCCATTTTCTCTTCCCTTTTATCATCTTTTGGGCAATAATAACAATAAATATATGTTAATAATGCCTGGATCTTACATGTTACTTTACAGTCACAGATCTCAACATGCTTTAAAAAGTAGGCAAGTGTTGTTATCCTTGTTTCACAGATGAGGAACCTGAAGCACAAGTAGTGAAAATCAGGCAGAACCTGACAGAATATTTCAGCCTTGATACTGCATTTAAATCTGCAGTGCTGGACCCGTGCCCATGTCTAGAGTCTCAATGATTTCAGGATCTTGGGTTTTCAGACACCTTCCTGTTTTAATCATGAATTAGAGGTTATTCACATCATACAATATTAAAGTTGTGAGAGACTGTGCAATTTAAACAGACTTTCAGATGCGAATATTTGCTTCCCCTACACCCTGACCCATAATTTTAGAACCCCCCTCCTACCACCTCAAATGTTGCTATGTTTGGAAAAGTTAGCACAATGGCTTTTTTTCATACTGTAAACTTGCAAAAACATATCTTTTGCAATTTTGCATCTTTGCAATGTGAAAGTCATTGTTGCTTGAAAAATTGACACACCTGTCCACCACTTTGCTTGAAAACTGGTATATGTCACTGGAAAATTGGAACAGATTTTGCTTGAAAAACATGCATGCCTTCATGACATTTTCTGTAAAAAGAGTCACATCTTCAAGTTCACAACAAATTTTTAAAAAACCAATGCTAAGTGGTCCAGCAAAAAATGAGAGGCTATGGCTAAAAGTAGTCAAATACCAATGTAGTTTAATCCAGAGACTACTAGATGGCACTCTTCTTTATTACAATTCAGGCAGAAAAACACTGCTATCTGGATTCAATATTACACTATGTTAATCCTTCAAAATTAATAAAACTACTTATTGGAAAGGGAACGAAGCAACTCTTCACTCTCTTCTACCTGAAGTTTCCACTTCATTTACGGTTGTGTCTTTAAAGAAAGCTGGTTCATTTTGCTTAGCACTGCATTCTGAAAACTCACATGGTGAGCATTTCTTCTCATGGATAAATTAGTGGCTTTCTTGTAGCTTTTCAAGAGACAGCAGTGTACTGGTTGTTCAGATAGGAAGAGGGGAATGCAGAAATATAACACCCAAGTGACAGTTGCCAGAGGAATCATGCCTATAAAAGACAAAGGCAGACAGAACATTTCTGGAGGTGCTGAGGAAGCTCATTCAAAGACGGCTACTGCACCATCTAAAACAGTGTATCATGCTTTCCCCCACAGCACTAGCTGTCATGTAACAATGATAAACAATCAGAGAGTCACTTTCACCTGACATTGAGCAAGGAAATGTATTAGAATAGTGAAAACTTCATTGTTGCCACTTCTTGCAATTTTATTGAAAATCTTGTGATACTTGGTATTTTATTTAAAACCCAAGAATCCAGTGATGAAACAAGAATCTGAAATTCTGTTGTTATTTTTTAATTATGTGTCTAGCACTCGTGGTGGCAGAGAAAAGCTTGGAAATATGATCATAATAGTTAGCTCTCTTTACAGCACTTTTCATCCAGAGATCTCAGAGCTTTACAATGGAGGCTAGTATCATTTCTCTCTGTTTTACAAGTGGGGAAACTGAGGTACAGAATGGCAAACTGGTCACTTAGCAGACTAGTGGCAAAATGACCGAGTGAACCGTGTTTTCAGTGCACTGTGAAGGCAAATTGTAAAAAAAAAAAAAATGTATTTAATCTTGTAGGTCTTAAAAATGTAAGGCTGGCAGCACTGAATCACCATTCCCCCAAATGTGCACTCTGTTTCTATCCATGCATCATTGTTGAGCTTCTTTTTAGAAACATCACCGGGCTCCTGCTACAGATTTAAAGAAACAGTGCATGCACTGGCTGCTCACTAGTAATGAGTAGACAGAGGTGTCCAGCTGTATCCCCTTATCTGTTTGTTCTGACCTACCCTCTGCATTGTTTTTCTGACTGCCTTCTGCATGGGGTGCATCCTTCCTTTCTTCTGCCCCCTGCCATTTGCCCTTGGGCACCTTTGCAGATGTAGCCAAAATGCTGCCCTATGAATGGAACATAAAACTAACATTTATTCTTATCAATAAACTAGGGAAATACAACCTAGGCTACTATAAGGTGGGTGCATAACTGGCTGGATAACCATTCTGAGAGAGTAGTTATTAACAGTTTACAATCATGCTGGAAGGGCATAACAAGTGGGGTTCCATAGGAGTCTTTTTTTGGGACCAGTTCTGTTCAATATCTTCATCAACGATTTAGTTGACAGCATAAAGAGTACAATTATTACGTTTGCAGATGATACCAAGTTGGGAGGGGTTGCAAGTGCTGTGGAGGATAGGGTCAAAATTCAAAATGATCTGGACAAACTAGAGAATTGGTCTAAGGTAAGTAAGATGAAGTTTAATAAGGACAAATGCAAAGTACTCCACTTAGGAAGGAACAATCCATTTCACACATTCAGAATTGGAAATGATTGTCTAAGAAGGAGTACTGCAGCAAGGGATTTAGGGGTCATCGTGGACCACAAGCTAAATATGAGTCAACTGTGTGACACTGTTACAAAAAAGAAAACATGATTCTAAGTTGCATTAACAGGAGCAAGATACAAGGGCTGCGTCTAGACTGGCATGATTTTGCGGAAATACTTTTAACGGAAAAACTTTTCCGTTAAAAGTATTTCCGCATAAGCGTCTAGATTGGCACGGATGCTTTTGCACAAAAAGTGCTTTTGCGCAAAGCATCCGTGGCCAGTCTAGACGCGATTTTGCAAGAAAGCTCCGTGGCCATTTTCGCCATCGCTTTTTGCAAAACAGTACTTTCCTGTTCACACTGGCCTCTTGCGCAAGAGGGCTTTTTCCCGAGTGGGAGATGCATGAGTATTTATGCAAGAAGCACTGATTTTGTACATTACAAAGTCAGTGTTTTGGCGCAAATTCAAGCGCCAGTGTAGACAGCTGACAAGTTTTTGCGCAAAAGCAACCGCTTTTGCGCAAAATCTTGCCAGTCTAGACGCACCCAAGAAGTCATTCTTCTGCTCTACTCTGCACTGATTAGGTCCCAACTGGAGTATTGTGTCCAGTTCTGGGCACCTCATTTCAATGTGGAGAAATTGGAGAAGGCCCAGAGAAGAACAACAAAAATGATTAAAGGTCTAGAAAATATGACCTTTGAGGGAAAACTGAAAGAACTGGGCTTCTTTAGTTTAGAAAAGAGAAGACTGAGAGGGCACCTGATAGCAGTTTTCACGTATCTAAAAGGGTGTTACAAAGAAGAGAGAGAGTAAAATTGTTCTCCTTGGCCTCTAATGATAGGACAAAGAAGCAATGGGCTTAAACTTCAGCAAGGGAGGTTTAGATTGGACATTAGGAAAAACTTCCTGTCGGGGTGGTTAAACACTAGAATAAATTGCCTAAGGAAGTTGTGCAATCTCCCGGTCAATCCCCTTCTCCCAAGTTTTGCTGCAATTTTTTTTTTTTTTTTTTTTTTTTTTTTTTTTGGCGGGGTCAACAAGTTTTGCTGCTGTTTTGAGGGAGGAGGCATGAGGGTTTCCCAAAAAGGGGGGCATGAACGTGATGCCGAAAAGTTTGGGAACCACTGATCTAGACGGTGCTTGGTCCTGCCGTGAGGGCAGGTGACTGGACTCAATGAACTCTCGAGGTCCCTTCCAGTTCTAGTGTTCTATGATTGTATAATAAGCACATCCAGGCTGACTGGTGAAGGTTCTGTATTTGCATGTAAACATCAGTCTTGTTTCAGTACTTCTAGGGTCTTTTCATTATTAACTAGAGGAGCTGTCAGTCAGTACACTTCTCATGTTCTTTAACTCTGAAAACACAGAAGTATTCCTTATGTTCCATTTATATTCAATGATTAACTTATGAGTTTATCTATGTAAACACCTCCAGGCCAATACAAATCTAGTGTTTACAACATTGATAGTTAGGCAATGGTCAGAATACAACCTAGATTCTCTTTTGTTTTTATACTAGCTTGATATGAAAAAAAAACCTTTTATGTGGTATGTAAGAGTCTGAGTTTGTCTCCCAGGTAGCTTTACATTAACGAGAGTGATCAGTTGAATAATCACATGGATTTTGGAACTTAGGTCTTTCTGCAGAATTTTTATTTCCACTTATGCAATTTTGCAGGTGCTAAGGAAGATAAATAGGGTTCAGAGGTGTGGTGAAAAGCAAATAGTGTAGCAAGTACACATCTGGGTGAGAAGGGAATATATAAGGCACATCAGACACGGAAAGTCAATATAGAGAAATAATAGAAGACAAAAGCAAATAGAAATACTTCTTGCATTAGGCTTGAATGAGCAACAGTCCTCCCACAGCAAATGGAATATGAACCAAGACAAATACAGGATAAATATCACTGCTATTGCAGTGTGCAGAGAAATATTTTCACAGGTGCATTTTAAATTCAAGTAGAGCATGATTTGGCAATAGGTATCCAGAAATAAAGTAGTAAATACACAGGTATATAGAACTGATTAGTAAAACTGGAACACAGTGCCCAATTAAATCAGTGGAATTACATTCATTGCTGATAATGAGCACTTGATCTGGTCTGGGATTTTTAAGACTGGATATGACAAGACTGATGCCCATGATGGCTAATAACTATCTTCTGGAATTAACCAGTACTTGATTCTTCACAAGAAGGAAAAAAAAACCCAAAATGTATAACTAGATGAAGAAAACTGTTTGACTAGAAAGGTGGGTTTTTTTAATCTCAGAAAGTGATTGTTTGAACTTTTCTTGCTGATGAAGGCTCTGAAAAGGACTAAAAGTATACTGTTGTGGAAAGTCTTTTATCTTATTGGTCAAATCTCCATATATTTCCAAAATCCCTTTTAAATTCCATAATAATTACCCACTTTCTTCTTCAGTGTCATCTGTTTAAATTATCTCTATTATTTGGAAAGTCTCAAGCAAGGTTGTAGTAATTAACCTGAATAAAGGAGAGTGACTCAGAGGTTCTTTATTTTTCCTAGAGCCTAAAATTCCAAAAATATCCTTTTATTAATCCAAAGAGACCCTGTCAATAGCATTTTTGGTTCAGAGCATATGGTAATGAATTCTTTGTTCATGGGTAAAAATAAGCAAAAAGCTTCTTTCTTTCCATTCTGCCCTTCAATCTGGCAATTTCCTCGTCCAGATTTCTTGGCCTTCTGCATGGAGAATACACTCTTTAAAATTAAAATGCAAAATACAACTCTTTAGTGCTAGAGGGAGGGAATTCATCTGAGATGTTTTGGTCTGAAAATCAGGATGTAATCTCATGAAGACAGGCTTTCTCTCAAATTCTGTAATGTATCTTGAACCTCTCCTGAAATACCACTCCAACAGCCCCTTCCTATTTTAGCTTCTGTTCAGACAAAACCAGAATAAATCAGCATCAGTTCTTATTTTACTCACTTCTATTTAGTCATCTCCAGTCACCCATAATTATGTATAGTGAGTAAGACTGTAGGCCTGATACTCTGTCACATCGAGATCATTTTATACGAATCTGAGGGGGCACTGGAACTTGAAATGGCTGGAAATAGCTCTATGAGGAGAATATGCCTTGTGTAGGGAATCTCCCCAGCCAGTGTAGAATTGACATAATAGGGCTCTACTTCAAGAAAAGGCAGACCAAGGGTGTGGAGTGGAAGGTACAGGGCCAAGAAGGCATGGAGAAGGAATGAGGCTGGATGCAAGGTTCTATGGCTATGCTCTATTTTCCAGGAGCAATATGGGGACATGATCATTTAGAATATATTCAAGAATGTTTAATTTACAGCTCAGTCTTCACAAATTCCTGGCTGCCTCACAATTCAGGGATGCAAAGGTGGCTTAAGGAGCAGGAATGGGGAAACAGATAATTGGGCCTTGAGAGAGACCAGGGTTTGAGGGTAAAACATCCAGGACGTTTGAATGCTTATCTAATGCTCTTGAGCCTGCAAAAATTGGAAGATTTCCATTACATCTTGATTCCATGCAGACTGTAAATACAGAAGAACACGCATGTCAGCACTTCCATTTCTGAAAGGAACAGACAAAGCTAGATCTTGGACTTGTAGAGTCATGAAAATGAAAAATGGGATTACACAGAAAGGAGCATCTCAGGATCTGTTTTAGGTCACAGGTGATGTGCCCCAGTTTCTCTCATAATACTTCATGATTGAGACTTCTTTCTTTCTTTCTTCTCTAAAAACACCTCTCAGCATAGCAGATAGGTACCGTTTACAACAATATTAAACAGTTCTTGCAACACAACAATGACTCAACCCTCAAAGTAAATTAGGTTGCTTTACAGTGCAGTCTTCTAACAGAAAATTAACAACTAGAGTTATATAGTATTTACATTATTAATGTCAAAATATTTAAAACACTAGAGGCATATCTAATTATTTCCAATTCATGGAAAGGAAGAAATTGCAGGTTGAAATATGCATGAAACTAAACTAAACCACTATGGAAATGTAAAGGAAGGGTCAAAACTCTGTTTCCATTACACTGGAATAAATCCATAGGTTTCAGTGGATTTACTTCACATTTACACTGATGTAACTGAGATCAGAAGCTGCTTTTCAGTGCCGCAGATAAAACAATAACAAAAAACCTCTAGCAAGGAAACTGAAATGCCCCCTGTCCCAGTGAGCCCTCTTGTTTTGTTTAACCCCATGATTAGTTTTGCTTTTCTCCTCTTAGTCTTAATTCTGAAACCGAAGCCAATCAAAAGCTTTTCTCCTTTTCTTTTTAAAGTTGACCTGCTATTGATGGCTCTGCTCTCTGAATCTGAAGTTGTGCTTAACTGGAGTTAAGAACCTATAGTAGAATGGAATCTAGAATAAGCTCCTTGGATCTGAGGTAATAAAAAAAAGAGGGTGGAACTGGGTCCTATGTACAAATCTCTATTCTGGCTGGAAGTCAGTTGAGCTAGCCCTGCAGGAAGAAGGAACTGAAGATATTATGGTTACTTCTGACTTGTCAAAGCCATGTTAGCCTGTGGCTGTGTTCCAGACATACAGACAGAGACTTCTTGTCCTGTGGCTGAGTGACAGCCAATTTCAGGGCATTGCAGAAGGTCAGTTTCCATTACTGGAGAATCACTGACACGGAGGCATGTATCTTCCAGTGGTGTTTGTTTTTACTATATGCACAAGTTCTGTTGATCTTAAACAAGAAGCAGTGCACAGGCACCTTCCTTTACAGAAACCTCAGTTCAGTTTCTGCCAGCCCTGCTACCCTCCTCAGCCCCATCATCCTTGATCCTCATCTGTCTCACCCTGGGGCCAATAGACAACCTGTGTTTGCCAACTGTTTCCCCAGTGGCCATGGAACCTGGACAGCTGGAGCACAATGAGAGATGCCAGAAAAACTGTGCTTGCTGTGTTTATTGACCGGTGGAATAAAGGTAGTGTAGTAAACTGTTTAAGATCTGAGATAGCTGGAGGCAACTTAATAACCAAAGAGAATAAATACGTTTTTCAAGTAAAATGTTTGACTACAGCTAGACTATGGAAATAACAAATAAGGTATACAACTGTAGCTTCCATATACTGGATGGGCAAACAAGACAGGTATTGTGAGATCTGCTGGTGTACTTAGATGCATTAAGCTGAAGTTCATTCTCAACTTGTCCTCAACTTCTGGTGATACTGAAGTTGTTTGTCAGCTCTTCTGTTGAATGGCAGTTTTACTGCCTCCTCTTCTTCCACAGCTGGTTGTGATGCTGCAACTTCATGACCAGACACTTTGCCCAGGATATATTTCCAATGAAGGCTCCTTTGTCCTTGTCCTAGTAACTGATCTACTTTCCTTTGTTGTTCATTATACTTCAGACCCACTGTGCTTTGCAGCTGATTTAGGACATCATCCTAGCCAACTGAAGTTGATGGAAAGACTATCACTGACTTCAGCAGACCATGGATTAGGTCTTAAGTGACTGAGCTGATGATGAGCTATTAGATGATATTGCAATGGTCACCATTAACAGTAGTGTCCCATATGTCACTGGATGAGATTCATACTTTCATCAAATGCTTACAAATGTATTTATTCTGTGTCCATCACCTATTATATTTGATGATAATATCCTGCATTTGTTCTGTGCCTGAAAACAATAATCGTATCCTATATAGTCAGGCAAAAGCTAATTCTTTTTTATAGACCATATTTGAATTGTGTAATTTTGCACATCCTTTTACACTAAGTCTTTTCCAGCTAGAGATCCATCCTCACTATGGCTTTTTGGCTGAAAAGTAACGGCTAATGCTATTTTTCTATTTTTCCACACGTAGTTACTATAAATTTTCTCCTGTCTTTGTGTAACAATCATCCCAGTCAACCTATATCTATCTGTCACCTTCCAAAACCTTCTTTTCACCTTTTAAATGTTCTATTCTTCCTCTGACAACCTCTGCTCAGCTCATTCTTTTGCCCCTGTACCAGTTATTACAGTTGTGACATTCAAAAGAAGCATATGGCAAGGTGAAATCTTCAAAATGCCAGCATCATGGGATGCAGAACATGCTTGTCCGCTTTGTGGTACGATCTTTGATGTAGTAGGCCAATATGTGATAATTTCATTAATTTATTTTGTGTTCTAACAAGCATATGGACAAAGTAACAGCTTGTTTTACATGAAGAAAAAATAAAGAAATGCATAACTTTAGGTTAAACTCTATTGCGTCATAGCAAAATGATGTAAGGATTCACATGGATATCACTGGGCCTAAATAAGCTTCATTGTTACTTTGAAAATGTGTACCTGCATTGTAACGATTACAATGTACAACACTGGAAACCAGGAGATCTTAGGTCTATTACTGGCCCTTTGATTTTATTCTTGTTACTTAAATTCTCTGCTCACTTTTTAAATTGATCTCTCAGGAAGGGGGAGATTAATAACATCTCTAATGGGACTGTTATGAGACTAATTTCATCAATGTTTGTAAAGCACTTAGTGGTGCTACGTAATTGTTGTGGGAAAAGAATATCCATAAATATATTATTGAAATTAAATGCTTCTTGAGGGGTATAAATGATCGTAGGCTCTGTCTACACACACAGTTGCAGGCATTTAAGAGTGTATTTTTAAATTGACTTAGTGAAAATGGTTCAATACCCTGTGGAGATTTGATTTGAAACCTGTCTAAACTGAAGCATCTGCTCAGGAGTGTGCAATCAAATTTGTATATTATTTAGTTAAGCAAATGCAATGTTTGTGAATTTTAAAAAGGTCTGTACTGTAGCAGCAACACCCAAGCCAGCAATATTAACAGGTTTCTATGGTAGGATTTGCTCACATATCAGTGACCATATTTTCAAACCTACTAATTTAAAGGCAGTATACTTTTCATATGTGGTCAATGAGTGTATGTGTAACTTGTGCTTTATACTATAGAATTTGACTTATGCACAAACAATGAGAGAGAAGCAGTGGGGAGGAGATATGTATTTTAGCTGGCATACTGGGTTTCCACGTCTGCAGGTCAACGGCCCAGAGACAACTGGAACATGTTGTGGCAGTTTCTGGATACTTTCAGGAGTTGTCTTTGAGGCTATAATTATGGGCAATCTGTCTGGCAGGTCATTCCTTAGTTACCCTCTTAGGGTATGTCTACACTACGGAATAAGGTTGAATTAAGATACACAATTTCAGCTACGTTAATTGCGTAGATGAAGTCAAAGTACCTTAACTCGACTTTTAGCGCTGTCCACACTGAAGGAAGTCAAAGGGCGAACACTCTCCCTTTGATTCCCTTTACTCCTTGTGGAAGCAGAACTACTGACATCTACCAGAGTGCCCCTCTCAGTTCAAATGTCTTCACTAGACCTGTTAATTTGAACCCTGGAACATCGACAGCAGCAGCTTTGATTTTCTCTGTAGAATAGACATACCCTTGGAGCTGAGCCAATCAGAGCACAAAATGGAGAAGGGGAGCAGGGAGGAAGGCAATAAGTAGAGGAGTTAAAGAACAGCAGCTGATTCAGGTAAGATCAGGAGATATGTCTGCTTTGAGGGCTGGCTTCTAATACCTGTACAACTTTGGATACAGGTGAATGCCATTCCCACTCCATTTACTAAGGAAGCAGTCCATTAGGATAATAATGTTTGTACGCGGGTGTGCATTATGGGCGTAGGTCAGATGGAAACAGATATTAGTTGCCCTAGTGATTAAAGGAATTTATACTTACCAGCTAACTGCTTTAAACTGGGATTCTGTCTCAGACAAAGAAAGAACAGGAGCAGAACTGAGGCAGGTTAGGGTTTTCCAGTTCTTGCCCGAGTTAGCTGGGCTTATGATGAGACGATACTGTCCTAGAAAGTGGATAGACCTAGGGAGTGGATATTTTATATGTTAATCATAATACAGGTTGAACCCCTCTAGTCCAGCACCCTCAGGTCCTACCTGGTGCCAAACCAGAGAACTTGCTGAAACATGGGAGGTCAATATTGTCTAGAAGCATTACCAACACTTCTCCTGCTTTTACTGGGCTCTTAGAAGACATTTAAGAGTAAATTAGTGCTAAATAACAGCACAGAACACTGAGAGCCAGGACTGGTGGCTGTAAACAAACTTTATGGGCCAACAGGAAACTTGGTCTCACCCATGATATGTGGACATCCAGCTAACTAAAACCATGCCAGTCCATCACGCCAAAGAGTGCCGGACTAGAGAGGTTCAACCTGTACCTTTGGATACTGGGTACAGATTTCTGATTTACTGATAATGGAAAGGGCCAATCAGCTGTTCACCCAAGAGCTAGAATGCTGGTACCTGTTGAGTATTGTTGGTTGAAATATGGACTTGCCCAGTTTGCAGGATTTTTGAAATTTTGTTTCCTTATGCATAAATCCAAACAAATTCAGAACAAATACAACCTTTCTAACATTTCTTGCAAACCAGAAGTCTTGAAAAACTTTTATTGCAGAAACACCAACATATGGTATTACCTGCTCCTTGGACCCTGACAGTAGCTGACTGGAACTGACAAGAAGACAGTTTCACACTGTAACCATCTGGGTTCTGAGGTATGTATCTCTGAGGCAGCCCCATGATGCATACTACCCTTTGGCTGAGAATCTCACAGCCTCCAAACTTTGGGGCTATAGTTCATCCCAGGACTTCCAGGACCTCAGCTACATGGCAGGGAGCTTGGAAGACTTGAACTGGGGTTGCAGGCTCTCTACTTCAGAGCTCTAGTTAAAGATGAGGCTTTCAAGCACCTGTCTTCATGGTAGGGAGCCTGGAAGCCCTAGCATAGCAGGTCTGCCTCAGAACCATAAACACTAGAAGACCAGGCTCTCCAGCCATCATGCAGCCTGAATGATAGGGTTCTAACTGCCTAAACACTTCCTTGGAAGACGGGATTTTTTTTTTTTTGAAAGCCATTCAAATGACAAATTTTCATCCTACTTCACTGTGGAAATCCCCAGACTGACAAGAGCCTTGAAGAGTTGGAAAAGACAGAATGGTTGCCATTCTTCTCAACTTCTGAAGAGTCGATTCTCACTATGCAAGTGGTGTATAATAAGTGGCCATGGGCCAGATATGGTTCACCAATATTAGCCCCTGGCAGACTACCAGTGCTTTATTTACCTACATGTCCACAGGCACAGCCACTTGCAGCTCTCGTTGGCTGTGGATCACTGTTCCCAGCCAATGGCAGCTACAGGAAGCAGCACGGACTGGGACACTACTTCCAACAGCTCCCATTGGCTGGGAACAGCAATCCATGTCCAACAGGAGCTGCAAGTACTGTTCCTACAGGAGGGCAGGTAAATAAAGTGCTGGTGGCCCACAAGAGGCTATCAGTGGCAAATCACATCCAGCCTGCAGGCCGCTTATTGCCCACCCCTGCACTATGCATTATAGTCATAATATAAAGGGTAATAAATCATATCTGAGAGAAGAAATTTTATATATATATAATCAGCAATAGTGGGGAAATGCATATGGGGAACACCAGTAGATTTGCAGTGTTTCTTTTGTGTAATAGTTATTTATAGCATTTGGCACCCTATTTACAAACTAGTATGTTTTCTGTGTTCATTACATATGGGCTACGTCTAGACTGCATCCCTTTTCCGTAAAAGGGATGCAAATTAGACGTATCGCAATTGCAAATGAAGCGGGTATTTAAATGCCCCCGCTTCATTTGCATAAACATAACTGCTTTTTCCGGCTCGAGCTTTGACGGAAAAAGCGCCAGTCAAACGCGATCTTGCGGAAAATAAAGCCTTTTCGAAAGATCCTTATTCCTCTTAAAAGAAGGAATAAGGATCTTTCGGAAAAGGCTTTATTTTCCGCAAGATCCGCGTCTACTGGCGCTTTTTCGTCAAAGCTCCGAGCCGAAAAAGCGCAGTTATGTTTATGCAAATGAAGCGGGGGGGATTTAAATCCCCGCTTCATTTGCAATTGTGATACGTCTAATTTGCATCCCTTTTCCGTAAAAGGGATGCAGTCTAGACGTAGCCATGTTGTTTTACTTAGAAACTGTATTGTTCCCTCTGTCTAATGTTGCCAGACAACTGTTAACCCTTGTTGAGGATTTTATGTACAATAGCTCAAAAGTACATAAAGGAATTTACATTTACCAGATAACTGCTTTAACTCAATGTAATGCTGTCTGATCTGTGCTTCAGCAAAGAGTCAAGTGGAGTGCAGAGAGCAGGGGAGTGTGATAGAGTTGCCTGAGCATCTCCCTACCCTATGATATGTGCCCTTTCTTTGAGCTCAGTCTTGCAAGGTGACAAATGTTTCTTCTGAAGTACTAAGTATCTTCAATTCCCTATGAAATTTGCTTTAGGACACTCAGCATTAAGCAAGATCAGACCCTTAGGGCCTATCTATATTGGGAAAGTGCTGTGCCATTACAAGGCAAGGACTACCCTGGTGTGGCTTACAGTGGTAACAGAGGGTCATCTGGATGCCATCTGAACTCAGGTGCATGTCCTATGAGGTAATTATTTCCTTGGATGCTGGGTTACACCACTGAGCAAAGTATCTACTCTTGGCCATTCTGATAGATTCTGTCTTGAAAGAAATCTCATGAATGCCTCATGGTAGGACAATGCTGTTGGGATGCGTACAGAAGTTTAAAGGGGGCACATGAGCATGCAGATTAAACCATACTTCATGTGGGCCTAGAGAGACCCAGCAAGTGGAAATGAAGGGAGTGAGTAAGTGAATCAGGGCAGCATTATATTGTTTGATTTTTACTTAGCGTTTGTTATCCTTTAAGGCCTGAAAGCTTTTTCGCCTCTCCTTCTGAATATAAAATAAGAAAACAGATTCCATTGCAAGTCTGTTTAATAAAAATGAAGATGAGAGAAATCCAAATTTAAAACCTTCATGAATTCTTAGGACAAAATTCTGAGCCTCTTAAATCTCGTTGTTATAGAAACAGACCTTTAGTCTCTGTACTACTCCTGAACACCAGCGCTATGACATTTTTTTTATTATTATTATCGCAAAACTCTTTTCCAGTGCAGTGTCTCCGATATATTTGCTAACATGAGATTACCTGATGCATTATTAGTGAAAAATCTCTTGTAGTTGTCTGTCCTGGTTAATAAATGCTGAGTGAAAAATCGACATCCCCAGACAAAACTGAAGTGTCAGGCACAACAAATTCATAATAGTAAATGAAACTTGAGTGTACTCAGTCTTGCAACCTATAATGATGATGACACTAATTTTCTGTCACATGACTGAGTTGCCAATCCAAGCTGACACACAAATGGCAAACCTGGCAAAACATCTCATTTTAAGGACTCAACTCACTTTCCATATGGATGTTCTTTATTGTTTGTTTAAAATGTGTAGCATTGATAAATCTTACCAGAAAACGTATAGGATCCTACCAAATCTATGGCCATGAAAAATGTGTCAGGGACTATTAACTATGGTCTCACACCATAAAATCTGGCCTTTTGTGAGCTTTTACTCTATACTATTCAGATTTCATGGGGGAGACCAGCATTTCTTAAATTGGAGGTCTTGATCCAAAGGGGAGTTGCAGGGGGGTCTCGGGGTTATTTTAGTAAGGGGGCACAGTGGTGTTCAGCAATGGTCAGAGAACAGCAGCTGATAGCTGGTCACCCAGCTCTGCAGATGGCTCCCTGCCAGTGGCAGCCCAGAACTAAGGGTGGTAATACCATTCTACGTCATCCTTATATTTCTGCACTGCTCCAGGTGACAGCTCTACTTGCAGAGCTGAATTCCCAGCTGGTAGCCACTACTCTCCAGCTGCCCAGCTTTGAAAGCTGGGTCACTACCATCAGCAGTGCAGTGCACTGCAATGCATACACACACACCTTCAAACTTGGCAATAATCAGGTATTGCTTAATATTTTTATTCAGCTTAAACGACTGTAAGAGCTTTTAGTTTATTTAGGCTTTACCATAAGTTGTCATGACTTTAAATTTAATTGCAAAGATTTGTTTCAATAAAGTTGTATTTATTTTTTATAACTCTGATTTTTTTTTAAATAGATTTTTATCCACTTTTTATTTAGCAGAGCACTTCAGTCCCATTGACTTTAAATGGGGCTTAGATATGATTGGAGTTAAAAAATAATACCTAGCTCTTTTCTAGTGCTTTTCATCAGTGGACCTTGAAGTGCCTACACAGCAGCTTAGTATCATTAACCCCATTTTACACACCTTGAGGTCCTTGAGAAGTAGACTGACTTGTCCAGTAGGGGAAGCAGGAACAGAACTCAGGTCTTGAGTCCCAATGCTCTAGCCACTAGGTTTAATTGCTGTGTTGATGTGGAGTGGAAAGGTTAGGTTACTTCAACGTCTTCCATAAAGGTTGGGGGGGGGGGGGGGGAGTGTTTGTGTGTCCATGTGCCCAACCAGAGATCCCTTTTCCTTACTGTCCTTTATCCATCTGGGAAGCCAGGTTTTAAAAATCTTGGTGAGCCAGTTGTATGTCACCTCCCCCTTTAATCTAGCCAGCAATACAAAACCAGAACTGGATTTCAAATGTACACTATTTATAAATAATTCCTTGCCTCTAGCTATACCTTTATTTATTTCATCTCATGCACACGGGTGTAAACTGGTGCATTTCAAAGATCTTTCACCACATTCTAAAGAAACCTTTCAATCTGGATGAGTGATTCTTAAGCTGAATACAGAATACCTACACATCAGCTAAGCCCCCCAAAGATTTAACAGCTTTGAGAATTTCTAAAGGCTTTCACCTCCCTCCAATGTATCTGAGCACACATCCTTCTCAAACCAATTTCTGGTAGCATATTAATGAACATCTTTCCCTAAGTATTCTCTCTTGAGTTCTGGCTGAATATAGCTTGGGTCATTAAAATTCATAGAAAATCTATACATATTCAACATAGTGCTTTGTTTATTTATTTCAATGTAGTAAGCATGTATCCGCAGCTTTCCAAACTGGGCAATAATGAAAAATTCAAACCTCATATATTGATAGGGCCCTACCAATTTCATAGTCCGTTTTGGTGAATTTCATGGTGATAGGATTTTAAAAATCAAACATTTCATGATTTCAGCTATTTAAATCTGAAATTTCACCATGTTGTAATTGTCAGGGTCCTGTTCCAAAAAGGAGTTGTTGGTGGGGGGGCACAACGTTATGGAGGGAGGGGGGGGTTGCAGAACTGCTATCCCTCCTTCTGCATTGCTGCAGAGTTGAGCAGCTAAAGAGCACGGCTGCTAGCCAGGGTCCCAGCTCTGAAGGCAGAGCTTCTGCCAGCAGCAGCACAGAAGAAAGGATGTCCTGGTTATGGTACTGCCACTTCTGCTCAGCTGTTGCCGAGGTGCTGCCTCCAGCCAACAGTCCTCACTCTTTGGTAACCCAGCTCTGAATGCGGCACAGAATCAATGGTGGCAAGCCCCCTATAATAACCTTGTGAGCCCCCTGCATCTCCCCTTTGGGTCAGGACCTCTAATTTGAGATACACTGGTCTCCACTGTGAAATCTGTGTAGTATATGGTAAAAGCAATAAAAGACTAGATTTCACAGAGGGAGCCCAAGATTTAAAACATAAGAACATAAGAATGGCCATACTGGGTCAGACCAAAGTTCCATCCAGCCCAGTACCCTGTCTGCTGACAGTGGCCAATGCCAGGTGTCCCAGAGGGAGTGAATCAAACAGGTAATGATCAAGCGATCTCTCTCCTGCCATCCATCTCCACCCTCTGACAAACAAAGGCTAGGGACACCATTCCTTACCCACACTGGCTAATAGCCATTAATGGACTTAACCTCCATGAATTTATCTAGTTCTCTTTTAAACCCTGTTATAGTCGTAGCCTTCACAACCTCCTCAGGCAAGGAGTTCCACAGATTGACTGTGAGCTGTGTGAAGAAGAACTTCCTTTTATTTATTTTAAACCTGCTGCCCATTAATTTCATTTGGTGGCCCCTAGTTCTTATATTATGGGAATGAGTAAATAACTTTTCCTTATTCACTTTCTCCACACCACTCATGATTTTATATACCTCTATCATATACCCCCTTAGTCTCCTCTTTTCCAAGCTGAAAAGTCCCAGTCTCTTTAATCTCTCCTCATATGGGACCCGTTCCAAACCCCTAATCATTTTAGTTGCCCTTCTCTAATGCCAGTATATCTTTTTTGAGATGAGACCACATCTGTACGCAGTATTCAAGATGTGGGCGTACCATGGATTTATATAAGGGCAATAAGATATTCTCCGTCTTATTCTCTATCCCTTTTTTAATGATTCCTGGTCTGTGATGTGTTTTTCAGGGCTATAAACATAAGGCCCTATACATCAAAAACAGCTCTGCCAAATGAGCTTCCTGTCGGACTGTGATGTTTTATCAGTTGCCACATTCCTTCAATACTTTCATCATACAAAGTTCAGTACTCCATTTAATTAACTGCCCAGTGCAAGAAAACTCTGACTACACATCTCTTTAGAAGGATTAGAATACCAGTCTTGCTTTGAAGTTATCTTTTAATGAAATATCTGAGTAAAATTGTATATGGCAAGTAGCTGTGACCAACAAATGTTTCATGCACCTTTGATGGTCTCACCTGTCCTCTGATACTGAGCTAAATCACTAGAATTTACTTTGATTTTCCAAACCCCTGAACCCATTCAAACAGCTGCCATCTGAAGATTTCTACCTTTCAGTGAATTTCAAAAGTTACCCTTAGCTTAGCAGAGCTGCGAAATTGTGGTTGTGCTTTTGTAGATTCAGAGAAACCTTTACGTCATTTTTCAGAGTATTATTTTACTTGCTTGGGCTCACCTGCATGGCCTGACTCTGGCATTGCCCATCTCATGCCAATAAAACTTTTTAAACAGTGCTGCATCATGTATTCAGGAAGCACAACTTAAATTCTGCTTTCCTGTGCTTATCCCTCAAAATAGGATCATATTAATTTAAATTAGCAAATATTATAATTATGAGAAATTATAGTAAGGAACATACAAACATCAATTCTCTGTTCTATGTTTTAGTGAGTTCAGGAAAGTATAATCTGTATTTTCAGCTCCAGTGTAACTTTCTCAGAATCTCCTTTTCTTGTGAAAATTTCCATACTTAGCTGTAAGCTGGAGGAAATGTTGAATTGTGTTATCTAAGCTGTTTTCAGGATATTGAACAAAAGATACCCAACATTTCTGAATGTTTGCACTTTTCATTGATATCTTGGCCAACAATGGCCTAATGTGACAAGTTAAACATCTCACACTCTTAGTCTTTCCAATTAACTAATATTTAGAGTAGATCTAAGCAAAACTGTTGTAAAGAGATTCTTCTAAACACCTAAAACTAGCATTGAAAGTTCTTGGTAACTTTTCTAAACATCAGTTATTTGTTCCACTTCTGTATTTAAGTTTGCAGATCAATTTGCTGTTGCTGGGGCAAATTGTGAGCTACACCTCAGCTGTGCCAAATGCTGGTGAAAGAGACAAAAGGTAGTTAGTGTTCCTGGGGTCAGCCAGCTTACTGACATTCCATTCAAGGTTGCTCTCCATTACTCTAATTGTTAATGCCCCAAAAGGATGATTTTTTCTGTAAGGGATCACTGATATATATAGGTGCCAGGGGCTAGTAAGAAGTTGAAATAGGACTAGCAAAAGCAATCCTTCACCATGTAGGAATTTTCTTAGATGGGAAAACCCTGAGGGAATTAAATCTGCTAAGTTTCAACACAAGGAAGTCAGCATACTGGTGAGGCTCTGATCCAAATTAATGAGGAGACCAGGATCTGAGCTGCTAATCCCTGCAACTTTGGGGAAGGACAGATTTAGCAATGGATCCTGTTCCAATCATTGCCATATCCTGTGTTAATCGTTCTGCTCTTACAGCTGCAAGCCTGCACCTCCTTTTTAGAGATTCAAAGGGCAGCATTTCATGTTCTGTTTACTTAACATGCTACTGTTTTGAAGATACTTTCAAAATGAAAAAAACCCACAAGTCTGGAAGATGAAAGAATTTAATACTGTGATTTTTTTTTTAACCTACAAAAATGAACTCACTTCAGTTGTGCTTGAGATTTAATATTTGTTCTGTTCTACATACCAATGCTAAATCCTTGAGAAATGCCAACACAAAAGCAACGGAGAACATCATGTCTAATGCTAGGGAAAGAAAGGTGATAGCAGTAAAAAGAGAATTTTTAAAAGATTAAGATAAGAGGAACTAAAATGAAGACTCAAAGTGAAAAGAGAGATCAGAGCAGAAAGAAACAAGTTGGTAAAGGGAAGAGGAAAGTCATAAAGAATATGCTTATTAAACTAGCAATCTTCCTTTATTTGCTTTTCTCTTTCTTAACCTGCTGAGGGTAAGGACGTTCT
The DNA here is from genome assembly GCA_019425775.1 of Rafetus swinhoei. Classification (NCBI taxonomy): domain Eukaryota; kingdom Metazoa; phylum Chordata; order Testudines; family Trionychidae; genus Rafetus; species Rafetus swinhoei. The sequence goes on along the minus strand of CM033446.1, from coordinate 80,740,848 downwards.
TCTTCCTTCTTTTTGTTTGGTGTAACTCAGCTGACTGAGGTACAGTGGCATGCAACTTTTAGCCTTCCTGTTGAGAGATTACAAGAAGAGTCCAGCACTATGAAAAACATGAAAATGAGCTGCATTCCAACATTACAATGAGGGTGGCATAAGCAGCCAAGACAAGCTTTATGGCAAGTAATCTTTTAATGAGTGTTCACTAATCATTCATCAGTGACTGTTTTCGTGGTTGAGTGGCATAATGTTTGTTCTTTTCTTTATTGTAGTTCCTTTGTTAAATTGCCATTTCATGACCATTTTAATCAGTGATGATACAAATAATTTAATGTCATCTTTTATTCCATCAGTGTGGAAAGAAAGCAGGGAAACAAACTACTATTAAAGACAAATATAATAAGAGAATGGTTGTGTTATTCCTCCAGAACAAGAACTAGAAAATACTTGAGGCTAGTTTACAAATAGCAGGGTCTGTTACTTTTTATCCATTTATGAACATTTTTCCTTTTGATAATTTTGGGAAAATCAAAGTGACTAGAAGCTAGGAATAATCAAACAGTTGCCTTATAGGCTCCATTAGTTCTTTCTAAAATAGCTTAGAAGACTTTTATCCAATTGCACTCTACTAAATGCTTCAGAATGTGAACTTCGAACAAAATCAGTTGCTTGGTTGTGTGGCAGTAGGAACATGTTTAAAACTTTTGTAGGAGTTCAGTTCTGGGACCACATCTTTTTGGGACATCAGCTGCTGGTCCACCAGGAGCAGACCAATTGTGTGCCCAAGAGGCCAGGCCCCTCTTCCCTTCTGCACATTCTCCAAGTGGAGAACTCAGATAAAAGGAGGCAGCCCTAGTCAGTCAGAAGGAGAGGGGTGATGGGTTAAGGCCCTTGATGTGCTGGGATGCCACTGAGCCAGCCTGGGCCCCCTTTACCTCATCTTGCTGTGCTAGGCTCAAAAGCCTTTACCAGCCAAGCACACAGGCAGAGCCATGCCTATCTGCACAGAAAGACCAAGATCTCCTCTGGAAAAATTCAGGCTTAGAGGCTTGCCTTAGCACTCTAGTCCCCACTTCCTTTAAGGGGTACAAAGGAGCGTTCTCTGTAAACTGAGTACTTAGGCAGCCACCTAGAAGAGATTCAAGTGCTGCCTAGCTCATTAGCAGTGTGTCAACAGCCACAGCTAATAACAGGTATTTCTACTGGTGGTGCACATCCTTACCCACCTAGGACATGCCTGGAAAAAATTAAGAGGGAACACTGGTACAAATCCAAAGATTTCATGAAATTTACCTTTTCCCTCTACATGGAGGAAGATACACACAACTTCATGCCATGCTCCGTAAAAAATTACATAAACTGGGTTATATTATGAACAAGAAATAAATTTATTAACTACAAAAGAGATAGCAAAAAACAAAGCAGATTATTAAGCAAATAAAACACTGCATGCCAGCTAAGCTTGATTCACTCAAGAAATTACTTACAAATACAAATTCCTCACATTATATATTGTCTTAGGTAGATTCCTTCACAGGCCAGATGTCTTTGCAGCCTGGCTCAAGCAGGTCTTCCCCCTCCCCTCTCACTCACGTGTGTATACCCACACACCCTTCAGTTCTTGTTTCCAGGTGTTTTTCAATGACTGTTTGGGTGGGGAGGCAGAAGCAAAGCAAACTGAAGACCTTGATTGTTTTCCTCCCCCACCTTATATGGGATTTCCATAAAGCAGGTGTCCTTTATTTAACTCCTCCACCTCTCAGTAGAAAAGTTCATCAGTCCAGCATGGAGTTTAGCATCAGGTGACCAAGTCACCTAACTGTAATATTGCAACATCCATGTGTCAGTAGCAGTATACAGCTTCCACAGGGAGGCCAAGCCAGTGTCCTCACTGATAGGCTAACAGCCCTGTTTGGCTTTTCCATTGCTGTTAAAGACTTACCAGTGGGCATCACCAAAAGTAGCACAGTTGAAATACAGATACATAGTCAATATTCCTAATTTCAAATACAAAAAATGATACATGCAGGAGAATCATATTCAGTAAATCATAAACTTTCCAATGATACCTTACATGAGTTATCTTTCATAAAAGATATCTTAGTTATACCACATTCATATCCCATAAGGATGGAGGCTATGGGGCTATCAGGGTGTCACAGGGGCAGAGAGAGGAGGAAAGGAGTCTATTTCTGGTTCCTGAAGAAATATCTCCATGGCGCTAAAGCCCAGGAGCCTAGTCTACCCACCAGGTAATCTGCTGGCTACAGAGAACACCATGGACGCTGAGCTGTCACATGCTGAGGATGCAGCCTGAGCTATGCCCCAGCCTAGAGGGAAGTAAGGCCTAGAAGCTGATTGCTTGCCTTGCCCCACCCAAGAACTAAAGCCTACTTGCTGCTCCACCCTGCCCAGGAGACTATATTCCCCAGATTATTTGATTGTTTTGTTGCCCCAGCCAGGAGGTTGTGGAGCTATGCACTGTTTGCTCACCTTGCCTCACCCAGGGTGCAGAAAGTTTCCCTATATAAATGTTCAGTTATGTTCATATTGATGTCTATAGTGAATTGAATGTGTTTGCAAAAATTGCAATGTATAGTTATAAGGAAATGTATTAATTATGATTATAATCACACCTGTGATTCAAAATGGAGATTCTGGACAATTAACAACACTGACTCCGTATTTGCTGTTTCCTGATTCCTGTTTATGGACAGGCCTGTGTTCCTCCTGCCCTCAGCCATAACCAGGTGTGTAATCAGTTGTAGGTTCAGGACCTGACAAAGCCAAGTTGCAAAGACAGCTATCACCATCAGCTACTTAAAACAGACCAAGGTTATCTATCATGACACAGTATAGTTTTGGGATGTCTTTGTTTAGGATTTATGCTGTTGGAAGTTATTGCCAAAGGACTAGCCTTCACCCTCCCCTTTCTGGGGTTACTGTAATTGCTGTTTCATAGCTTGTATCTAGATTGCTATTCACCTTTCCCCTTCCTTAATAAATCATCTTTGTGTTTTTGAAGAATCTCTTTTTCTCTCTTAACTTTAATAAAGAAAAGAGAGTGGTGGGAGGAACTGACATCAGTACTTCACAGGTGATACATACTGCAAGCTAGCACAAGTACCTGACCTCTGACTGCTAGTTTGAACATAACAGATTTTAGCAATTGCCAGAGGAGTAGCTAATCTTTGTCAGTCTTGAACAAGTGATTTTATTTAGTCTACCCTTTTATTCTTCATTGTGGTTGGAATTGGCTCAGCAACTCACGGAGGGGATTCCACAGAGGTGAGATTGGCAGCGGGAAGGGGGGATGTCACAGTGGGCATGCAGGCACTAACTCATATAACACTGCTCTACAGCCAAAATGCTTCTGAAATAAATGTAGTCAAAGTTTACTAATTCTGGGTCACTGAGAACGAAAATGATGCTTAAAATTGTTGATTGGCTCTAGTTTTCAAGATACGCTATTGGGTCAGTATATACGACCCTTGACTTGGGAATGGCGGAGGATAAGTGAGTTATAAAGGGAAGGGATCTCAATTTAAACCAGAAATGACTAAAATACATCTTTGACTGGATCTATGAATAAATCTATGACTAGGTTTGGACAGTACTTGCTTTTTAGGCAAAACAATGAATGATGCAATCTGAAGCTGGTATTGTGTCATACATGATATGAATTGCATCATGTTATTCCTAGAAGTCATGGATGATGCAATCATAAAGAAGCTTACATCACTCTGCTGAACAAATTGTCCTATATCAGCTCTAGAAATCATACAGTGTCGTGCTCTCTTATTTGTCAGTGTTTGATTTTTGCAAAGGGACACATTTCTGTTTAGCCAAAGTGAGCAGAGATGCCTCGTACTTGTGTGAACAGTGCAGATAACTTCTGCTATGTTTGTGGTGAAGTGACTTTTGCATCACAAAAGCGCAGTATAACCACTATGGTTAAGAAAGCCTATCACCTTTATTTTGGCTGCAAAATTGGAGATCAGGACAAGAGGTGGGCCCACACATATGCTGCAACACTTGTGCAACAAATCTTCGCCAGTGGTTGAACAGGAAAAGGAAATCTATGCCTTTGCAGTGCCAATGATTTGGAGAGAGCCAACAGATCATACCAGCAATTGTTACTTCTGCATGGTGCCTCAGTTGGGAAAGGTGTGTCAAAGAAGAAAAAGTGGACTGTGCATTATCCAAACATTCCATCAGCTATACGCCCAGTACCCCACGGAGAAGGACTGCCGGTTCCTGATGCACCAGAATCATTCTCACTTGAGTCAGACGAGGAAGAGGAAGAGGATGAAACTTCTGGTCCTGAACCATCAATGTCACAGGACCCACATTTTCTCCCATCTTCCTCCTCTGAACCACACCTCATAACACAAGGTGAACTGAATGACCTTGTCAGGGATTTGGAACTACCCAAGAGTAAGGCAGAGCTGTTTGGCTCCAGACTCCAGCAGTGGAATCTCCTGGCAGGTGATGTTAGGGTTTCCATGTTCCGTGACTGTCAAAAGGATCTTGTCCCATTCCTCTTCATGGAAGGTGATCTTGTAGCCTGCAACAACATCGATGGTGTGATGGCAGCCCTCAACATAGTTCACGATCCAGATGAGTGGAGACTGTTCATTGATTCATCGAAGACGAGTCTTAAAGCTGTTTTGCTGCATAATGGCAATGTTTTGCCATCAATTCCAGTTGGTCATGCAGTCCATATGAAGGAAACCTATGACAACATGATACAACTTTTGAGGTGCATAAACTATGACCAACATCAGTGGCAGCTTTGTGGCGATTTGAAGGTTGTTGCTCTCTTGCTTGGTCTGCAGACTGGATACACAAAGTACTGCTGTTTTCTCTGCGAATGGGATAGTCGTGCAAGAGATTCCCACTACATCAAGATAGATTGGCCACTCCGACAGTCATTGGAGCCTGGGAAGAAAAGTGTTCAGCATCCACCACCTGTTGAATCAAGGAAGATTTTGTTACCACCCTTACACATCAAGCTGGGTCTGATGAAGAACTTTGTCAAGGCCATGGACAAAACACAAGCAGCTTTCAAGTACCTCCGTGGAAAATTTCCAAGGTTAAGTGAAGCTAAGATAAAGGAAGGTGTCTTTGTTGGTCCTCAGATTCGTGAACTTCTTCGAGATGATGCATTTGACCATGCACTGCGTGGCAAGGAAAAGACGGCATGGAAAGCCTTCCAGTTAGTGGCAATAAATTTTCTCGGAAACAAGAAGGCAGATAACTACAGGTTGTTGGTGGAAAACCTCCTCAAGGCATACAAAAGCCTTGGTTGCAACATGTCACTAAAGATACATTTTTTGCACTCTCATCTAGATTTTTTTTCCACCGAACTGCGGAGCAGTGAGCAACGAGCACGGCGAGCGATTTCACCAGGACATTGAAACAATGGAGAAACGCTATCGGGGCAAATGGAGCCCATCAATGATTGCAGACTGTTGCTGGACAGTGACAAGAGATGCTCCATTTAATGAATACAAGAGACAAGCCAAGAAGCGCCGAGTAGACACTGAATAGGACTAAACTATGTACATAATAGTTTTTTGCCTTTTGTTTCATAATAAATTTTATTTATATAACCCTTTGCTGATTTTTAAAGTGTTACATAAACAGGACAGGTGAAATATTATCATGTAAAGCAACCATAAACACATGAAAAGACCTAGGTTTACAATTTATGATTAAAACTCTACTATCTACACAATATACATAGACGTAAAATGTAAAAACTTAAATATCTTGGAAACAGTAGCCAATCAGTGGTTTTAATTGTCAGATTTGAATTCAGCACATCAAAATACATAATAAATAGCACATTTTATCTCTGAAGCAGATGACTTCTAAAAAATTGTAGACCAGTGTAATTTGGTGGGCCTGACTTGTGGGTAGACATAGGGCCATCAAGTGGCTGAGGTTACTGCTGCCTTTCCCAAAGCACCTGGCAGTTGGGACTAATGAACTTTTGTAGTGACTGGAGGATAGTCCTAGGAAATTGCCTCATGAAGTAGTGAGGATTAATCCCATTTTGGAAGGAGCTGACTTTCCTTATAAGTTTCAGGAAGCAGTCCTAGAAAAGTCTCAAGTTTCAAGAGCTAATCTGGAGAACTAAGCAGCAGTGCAAGCAAATCTCTTGCTTGTGCATCATCTCAGCTTGCAGGAGTCCTGGTATGCAGCTATAACTAGGGTCCTCACCAGAACCTAGGGAGCTGTTAGCAATTGTTACTTTGCTGTGTTAGTCAGCAGTAAGATGACTAAGAAGATGGAAAAGGTCTTTGGGATCGTCTGCTGAACAAGGCAGCTTAATAAAACTTCACTTGAGTACTGTATGTCATTATTCGTGAAGGGGCAAAAGCCATAGTAGGAGAGGTTGTTCTCCTTTCAGAAGTTAAACAAAATATGAGAAAGGTACATGGTGTTCAAACCCCAATCTCACAGGAAATCACAAAAAAACCTCTTATTTATGGTCTAACCATGGTGAGCAAGGAACTTGACAAACAAGTAAAATTGCTTAAATACTCAAATGATTGAGTTCAAAATAAATTAGTAAGTAAAGATTTGGACTTAGAAAAGCTGGCAATGAAATACAATGCTGCAGCTGCTCAAGTTACTAACCAAACTATGCTGCTCACACAGTTGGAAGAACAGCTGTGAGATCTTAACAAGAAACTGGTGACAGCTGAGCTGGAAAGCTTTGTCCTGAGTAAAAAGCTAGAGGAAGCCCAGGCCACTATAAGATCACTGTTAAAAGAAGAAAGCCATTCTGGTGAGAGTAGTGCTAGCCATGTTGCCTGCCAGAAGAAGCTACTGAAGCTTTAAGATCTGGAGTATAAAACAGCATTACTATCAGCTCCTCTCAGCCATGAAGAGAGCCAGAAGGGGAGGCAGTGCCCCTGTGTTTACTCCTATAACCACCATAGTGGTTCACTATGGCTTAAATCAGCCACAAGAGACAAAATACGAGCTTAAGGTTTTGTCTTCAGAACAAGTGAAAGCAATCAGGAAGCAAATAAGTTCTCTTACTAAAGAAAGTGCATTTGATTGGCTTACTGGCTGAGTAACACTCCTAATCTCAACAAGTAAGATGTGGTGACTACTGTAAAAGAGTGTATGGATGGTGAGTATTTCAACACCTTGCCTATCAAATAAAACTCAATTTAATTAATGTTGTTTTGTGGAAAAAAGGTGGAGAAAAGTGACTCCTGGCCAAAAAAGTAGAATTTGAGAGACGGGGAACTTTTGTACAGATTTTTTTTAACTGACCAACAGCATTCTACAAGAGGGAGATAGCTCTGTGTATAATACTGTAGAGTTTTAGACTACTATCTACTGCAGAGTCTATATCTTTTCCAACAGTTACCGATTCCATGAGGGTTTTCATTTTAATCAAGTCTATAAGGAAGCCAATAAACCAGATTAAACATTAGGCTGTGAAAGTCCTGACTGAAGGCATCATAGTATTGGTGAGATAATAGACTATTTTTAAGTTGCGATTCCATCCAATAAAGGGCAAAGATTCACAGACTAGTCAATAGTATAATGTTGATGGAGAAGTCATTGGGCATGCATATTTCCATGTCCTGTATGCAGAAGAAAATCAAGATAATCCAAGATTAAGTATATAGTGGTAGCTTTAATGTAAGCAAATATCTGACCACACCACTTGTGAGGAAAAACAAGGGACTACTGAAAGTAAGTTTTGCTGAATGAGTTACATTACAAAAAGCAATCCTTACAATGTAAGTTTAATGTAACATAACAGTACTGCAGTGAGCTACCAATTAGGGTACGTCTACATTGCATTCCTCTTTTGAGAGGAATGTGGTCTCCTCACCTCAAAAAAGATATTTTGGCCTTGGAAAGGGTTCAGAAAAGGGCAACTAAAATGATTAGGGGTTTGGAACGGGTCCCATATGAGGAGAGGTTAAAGCGACTGGGACTTTTCAGTTTAGAAAAGAGGAGACTGACGGGGGATATGATAGAGGTATATAAAATCATGAGTGGTGTGGAGAGGCGGATAAAGAAAAGTTATTTATTAGTTCCTAAATAGAAGAACTAGAGGACACCAAATGAAATTAATGGGTAGCAGGTTCAAAACTAATAAAAGAAAGTTCTTCTTCACACAGCGTGTAGTCAGCCTGTGGAACTCCTTGCCAGAGGAGGCTGTGAAGGCTAGGACTATAACAGAGTTTAAAGAGAAGCTAGATAATTTCATGGAGGTTAGGTCCATAAAAGGCTATTAGCCAGGGGATAAAATGGTGTTCTTGGCCTCTGTTTGTCAGACGCTGGAGAGGGATGGCAGGAGACAAATCGCTTGATCATTGTCTTCGGTCCACCCTCTCTGGGGCACCTGGTGCTGGCCACTGTCAGCAGACAGGATACTGGGCTAGATGGACCTTTGGTCTGACCCAGTATGGCCATTCTTATGTTCTTATGTTCAAATGCAGACTAACAAAATTGCAAATGAAGCGCAGATTTGAATTTCCCATGCTTCAGTTGCATAATTTCTTTCAAAATTTCAATAAGGAATTTCAATACCCTATTTCGAAAAAAGAAATGCTGTGTAGATGCGGTTATTTCAAAAGAAAACCCTTCTTTCGAAATAACCCTTACTCCTTATGCAAATGAAGCACGGGAAATTCAAATCTGCGCTTCATTTGCAATTTCGTTCGTCTGTATTTGCATTCCTCTCTCGAAAGAGGAATGCAGTGTAGAAATACTCTTAGGCTGTGTCTACACTGGCGCGAACTTGCGCAAAAACGGCCGCTCTTGCGCAAAAACTTGCTGCCTGTCTACACTGGCCGCGTGTTCTTGCGCAAGTAAACTGACGTTCTAATGTATGAAATCAGGGCTTTTTGCACCAGAACTCTGACGCTCCCGCTCAGGAATAAGCCCTTTTGCGCAACTGTTCTTGCGCAAGAGGCCAGTGTAGACAGGCAACGTGAATTTCTTGCGCAAGAAAGCCCTATGGTTAAAATGGCCATCAGAGCTTTCTTGCACAAAAGAGCATCTACACTGGCATGGATGCTCTTGCGCAAAAGCACATGCCAGTGTAGACGCTCTCTTCTGGAAGAGTTTTTGCAGAAGAACTCTTCCGCAAAAGAGTTTTTGCGCAAGATCATGTCAGTGTAGACGTAGCCCTGGACAAAAGTGCTGAACAGCTGGTATGTGGGCCAGTATGCAAAATGGAAAAACTGTTTGAGCTAAGATGAGAAGGGGAAAAAAGGGACATGATGAACAATCCATATTCAACAAAAGCACTGCTGAATGCAACCTGGTGCTACCAGAATTCCATTGTCAGCCAAAAAAATGCTATAGTGGGGCCGGGGGCTAATCTATTCCTGCTATGAAAATAATGTAGATACCCAGTTTGCAACCAAAATGATATATGAATCTCCGGGCTAGACTCATGCTCGGGGCAGAAGGAATAGTGCAAATTAGGAAGGTCTCTTACTAAAACTGTACATCTGTGCAACTTGGAAAGGACAATATAAATTATTCCTATTTTGATTGTCAACTATATTTTGATATTAGTGTAAAAATGTAATTGCCTATCCAGAAAAAAATCTAATCTCTTGTCTAATCAATCCTCCTTTCTACACCTTCATTAACTGGTGTTCAGCGCACACACACAAAAACCCTTCAAGTGTGGGTGTGCACTATTTATTGTATCATTTTTATTACATAAATACAAGTTTCATGGGAATTTAAATTCTACAGATCTTGTGCATCACTGAGAACAGATAGAGTTGTCATGATTGTTAGCTGAGTCTAAGAAGAAACAGTCTGGCATATCCCCACAGATTTTCAGGTCCATTCTCATGGTGAACTAGCTAAAGTGTAGTAGCAGCAGAACACTGAAGGTTAGGAAATGACCTTTGAAACCTGTGAAATGCTCAGTAAGAAGATCAAAAGTGGCAAGTGCCTTTCATTACAAAAATCAGACAGCTCTTAATGAGTGTTAAGAACCTGGGCCCTAGATCCACAAAGGTACTTAGGTTGCACAATGCTCAGCATTGTACTACCTAGAAAATCAAAGGAGCAACCCTGCAATCCACAAAGCCTGAGTTGGGTGCCTAGGCTCCCTATACAATCACTAAAGAGAAATAGGGGCTTTAAGACTGTGATCCACAACAGCCAGGATATTTGGCTCAGTGTAATAGCAACTGAAGCAATGGGAAATACTGATGTGAGGGGTGTATCTGAAGCCCTGCCTCTCTCATAGAGATAGGTACCTTCTTGCAGCCCAGGTGAATAACTCTGCTAGTAACCTACAAACAGGACCCCATCTGGAGTCAGGTGGCTTGGGCAATTTTAAGCAATTTCTTCCCAGAATGAATTAGGTGCCTGGCTGGCTTCATACTAAAGAGCTGGAGGAGGATAAGGTGGGACTTATAATTTTATCCCAGTGGTCAGATCACACCCTAGGGAGGTGGAAGATCCAAGTTCAATTCCTCCTCCACCTGAGGTTTTGGACAGGAGTTTCCCACCAATGAGGTGAGTCCTCTAATCACTGATATATGGTATCTTCTGATGTGGGGCCTCCCTCAATCTCTCCTGTTGAAGCTGTTTCACCCTAGATAAATATTTAAACAGGCATTGTACTAGAGAACCCAAAAGGGAGACAGGAGAGCCAGGGTCCAGTTCCCCTGCCCAAATGACTATATTAATGCACTGCACAACATTGTCTCCCGTATCCCAAGAGAGTGACCCAAACACTGAACTAAAAGTTATAAGGTGGGCATCACTAGGGGGCAAATTTTTGAATGGGATCCATTGTGACCAGACAAACTCCTTATCCTCTTTCTGAGCGAAGTAGGGACCTGCCCCAAACCAACATCTCTTACTCGTTAGAATACAGTATAATAGCAAGTAGTAAGCAAGACAGGTCCCTGGGATCTTAAAGCTGGAAGCTACTTTTTCATTCATATGTAAACCCTCTTGGTCAGTACCATGTATAGAGCCTTTTGATATTTATTAGTAGGGGAGATGGGAGTTGCTTACATTACAAATATAACATTTTTCACATTGGCATGTCTCCTACATCTCCCTTCATTCTCCTTTTCTTAATGCCTGAGGTGTTCCTGGTACCACACCAACAGTATTTCACCTAAGGGGTAGATCAAAGCAATGGGGGGGGTTTAATCTAAAAATGGATTAGCTTGTTTTGCCTCTCTCAAATCCATACAGCCTTTTTGGATTCAGAAGATCAACACAGACTTGTGTTATTAGGTTCACATTCTGCCTAGAAGTAGCTGTGAAAAGGGGAACAGAAAGGAAAAAAATTCCAGTGGAAAAAATTAAATTATTGAAGACAAGAAAAGAGAAATTCTAAACCAGAATGAAAACCAGATATATAGAGGTACATTTTTAGGAAGATATTACTGGAAAGGGACCTGCAGAGTCCAGTCCAATCCTCAATTACATTAGGCAACCCCATCACCTAATTCTGTTAATCAGTTTATCAAAGGTTTATTTTTAACATGGCTGAGAACTAAGCTCTTTTTTGCACTGAGTAGTTATAGGTGCAAGTACCCAGTTTTGTACCTGCAATATTCTATTTGTTATCCAGGTTCTCAAAAAGGAGGTTGCCTTTTTGAACGTTTGGACCACAGGTTGAATCTGACTAGACTAGCCCTCTCTGATCTGAAAATATCCATGGTCCAGCATGATTTTATTTAGCTAGATGTCCACTTACCATGGGTGTGGCCAAGTTTTCCATGGGCCCATAAAGTTTGTTTACAGCCACCAGTCCTGGCTTTGTCTTCTGTGCTGTTATTTAGCTCTAATTTACCCATAAATGTTGTCTTAGAGCACAGCAAGCAGTGAAAGTGCTAATAATACTGATAAGCATAAGCAGATTTTTTTATGCCTTATCTTCTTATTTCCTTGTGCCAATACAGTTAAATTGTGTAACAACACTAATACTTTATGCTGAGAGTTGATAAGCTTTGGCTAGGCATAGGCTTATATAGGGTGTATCAGCACAGACATACATTACTAAGCAGCATGACAAGCATTATTCCATTTACTTGCCTCCGTGAAATAAAAATAGAGAGACCCACACATTACAGTAGTGATCTCCTGTGGTTCAGAAAATTCTCTGGTTTGGTACCAGTCAGGTCCCATGGGTGCCAGACTAGAGAGGTTCAACCCGTACTGTGTATCTATCATGTACAAACATCCTATTTATGCAATCTGTGCTATATAATCTAGCATAACCCTACCGAAGGGGGGAAGAAATATGCAGGGACTGAGAAGGCTGGGGCTTAGATTCAGACCCCTTCCTTTGTCTACCACCTTCTTGAGCCACTAGCTGGGCCCTTGGTGACCCAAGAGCAGGGCTAAGGGAGAAGTCCTAGTCCCCTGACAAGAAAAGTATGCGACCCACCATACCAATATTGACTACTTTCTCTCAGACCTTAGACATGTAGGGATGGTCTGTCCCTAATGCACAGCCTAGTCTTTTTCCTTTCATTAGCAGAAATAAATGTTTTGATTGAGTAATTGGGCGGGGGCATTACTTTTGAGAACCCAAAATAGTTTACAAGGTTTCAAATTCCCAAATACCATGAAAGCTCCTTAGTTTTGTCTCCATTAAATACTACATGAACATCTTCTTATTCCTAATAATGTTGGGATAGAAGTTATTCTCTGCTCAAGCTCACTTTTTATTCTGATCCCGGAAAGGATTTTCTGCTCCTAGAGTTTATTCTAACCCTTTAACTACAAACCATTTTTGCTCTATTCAGCATTTGTCTCCAGAAATATACACATCCCATATAACCTGAATGATTAGAAAGGTTGGTGCTTTAATAAAATATATGAATCCTTTCTAACAGACCTGATCAAAGTGCTCTTGTAATATTTGGTTGGTTTTTTATGTTGGTATTTACCCTTCACAATAATAAGTTTTCACCACCAATTGTCGATGCCAGAATGTGCCTAAATACTGTCCCTCTTACTAACCAACAATCTTCCATTAATATGTCCTAATAATCCACTCTTGAGGTTCCTCTTCGTCTTCAGAAGTGAAAGTATTGTAATTCTCTAAAGATCTTCTGAAACAATTCTGAAAAAGCAAAGAAGATGCTACCTGAATTGAAATCCATTCTGATCTACTGTGTATAGGAGTATATTTTAGACATCTGTATTACTTGAGGCTTAGTCCTGTTTTCACTTCAGTTAATACCAAAAAACTCAATGGAAGGAGGATTTGGCCCATATATGCTATTGCAGCTTCTGTTTTCTGGGATAAACATGAATTACATTATACATTTATTCCAAACAAACTTCTAAACAAAAAAAGATTTTTGATTTATGATGTCCTCCCAAACACCAATAATTTTGCAAAGTTGCTTTCTTGTTCACACAAATGTCTTATAGTGGTACATTAAGTTACAAGTTAAAAGGAATTTATTCTGCACTTTCAATTGCCGTGAGGAGTTTTAAAGTGCATCAGGATTGTAGATGAAATAATGTATATCAAAATAAATCTGCCATGTATAATAACTAAAAGGCATTTTTGCCTGGGGTATTCCTTTTAAGAGTTTAGTGGTTCATAGATTTAAGACCAGAAGGTACCATTGGGACCAAGTCTGACTTCTTGCATAATACCAACCATAGGACTTCTCTGTATTAATTACTGCTTCAAGTCCTATAGCTATGTTTTCACTATAGCATATGTTTAAAAAAGTCCAATCTTGGTTTTAAAAATGTTCAGTAATAGAGAATGCACCACAACTGATGGTAAGTCATTCAAATCTTTAATTGCTCTCACTGTTAAAAATTTGCATCTTTTTTCTAATTTTTTTTTTAATGTGGATTCCAGCTGTTAGATTGTTATACCTTCATCTACTAGATTGAAAAGCTCTCTGTTGTGTAATTTCTCTTCTCCATTTATAGACTTATAGACAGGGTACCAAGACTATAAGAGCAGGTGGGAGTTGAGGATTGGGTTTTGTCGTTGTTGTTGTTGTTGCAAAGCAGTGTGAGCCAAACAGAACTCAGAGTGGCCTAGGGACAGGATGCTGAAAGGCCTTGAAGAGGGATATTTCCAGAAGAAAGTACCCTGGGCAGGATTGAAGGGTGTTGCCACATACACTTACTTCTGAGACTTCTGTTGAGGGTGGAGCAAGTCCCCCTTTTTTATTGCCCTATGCCAAGAAAGCAAATGGAGGGCTGACCCCAGAGGAGACTACAAGAGGAACTATAGCCCACTATGGGTGGAAAATATTTTATTGCTCTGAGAGAATACACCTGATGGCTGCATCTACACAGCACCTTTAACTCAAAATAAGCTACGCAATTTGTGCTTTGCAAATTGCATAGCTTATTTCAAGTGTATTTCAAAATAGCTTATTTTGTAATTTGGTGCTGTCTATACTGTGCCAAACTTTGAAATAACTTGCTATTCTGAAATGCCCCTTAACCCTCATGGAATGAGGTTTACTGGGATGTCAGAATAAGCCGCCCATTATTTCAAAATCTATTAGAAATAACAGGCTGCTTCAATAGATGTAGAATAGCTATTTCAGGATACTTTCACTATCCCAAAAAAGCTCCATAGTGCAGACCGGGATGGGCAAAAGGGCCTTCGCGGGCCGGATCCGGCCCACCAAGTGGGTAGATCCAGCCCGCGGAGGCCCTGCTGCTCCCCCACCTCTAGGTCTTAATTGGCGCTTTGAAGCACCTTGCGCTACTCGCTCGGCAGGGCCGAGATCGGAGGAGGCTTTCCACACTCCCCCGTCCCCAGGCCCTGATTGGCCTGGAGGTGAAGGAGCATGCCTAGCGTCTTCCAGGCCATGGGTGGCTAGTGGGAAGGGGAGGCAAAGGGGCTCCCCAACCCCCAGACCAATCATGATCTGGGAGTGGGGTAGCCCCGTCCCTTCCTGTTTAGGCACCACCCCTTCCAGGGTGGCCCAGGGCTACTTCAAAAATTTTTGAAGTGGCCCTCAGGCAAAAATTATTGCCCACTCCTGGTGTAGACGTACTCCATGTGAGTAGAGGAAGAGCAATGTAGTCTGAGGATAGCTGGAAGACAATTTTGTTTCCATTATACAAACTTTGCTAACTCTAGAAAGGGTAGAATTCTTCTCTTTCATCTAGGGAGCTAAAAAGGAACATGAACCCTATGGTACTCAGTATCATGCCTAACTTTTAGGCACCTAGAAAATTATTCAGATTCACAGAGCCTAAATTAGGCACCTAGGTTTCCTATTATACAATGGACAGTGAGAAAATGGCACCTTGGAATGCAATTCACAAAAGCCAGCAAGCTAGGCAACTCTTAGCCTAAGCTAGCCAATGAGAGATGCCAAGTCCAGTATGTACTAAGCCCAGTACCTGTCTTAGAAAAAGGTAACTATATCTAGATTTCAGAGAGGTGGTACCTCCTGCTTGGAATTCTCATCTGCAAGCCCTTGCTTGGAGTTAGACAACTGCATTGTTTTGGAGGGGAGGAGGACAACTTGTGTACCCTGCGATAGTGTGGAGGCAGAGTCAGTGCACGCGCGGGGGGAGGCAATGTGAGGACAGTGGCTGCCGCAGTACTGAGCATGCTCAGTAATACAAGCCATGCAGAAAATCAGGGCGGTGGAGGGAGGACGACCATGTCCGTCCTCCCTCTCACATGTATCACCTCTTTCTAAGGGCTACCAAGACACTTGAAAACTCTAGTTATTTGGCAGATAATATAGCAATTAGCTGACAGGAACTCTATCTAATTCCTATATAAAAGAAAGAAAATCAAACAAATATTAGATCCATTCAACTCTAATACTAATACGTTCTCACATCTTATGGTGAGGTGCTTAAGAGACCCTGGTGAGGCTTAAAATTTTAATATTTATTCTTACTTTACTAACTCAGAGAGAGAGACTTAAGACTCCTGGGCTTTATCTCCGCTCTAGAGAGGGGAGCGGAGTCTAGTAGGTTACAGCAGGGATAAGATACATCTTGGTTCCATATAAGAACATCAGAATGCCCATATTGGGTCAATGGTCCATCAAGCCCAGTATCCTGTCATCCAACAGTGGCCAGTATCAGGTACTTCAGAAGGAATGAAAAGAAGAATCATTCATCAACTGCTCCATCCCTGGCACCATTTCCAGCTTCTGGCAGACAGAGGATAGGGACACCATCCATACCCATCCTGGCTAGTAGGCATTGATGGACCTATCCTTCACTAACTTAATCATTTTGAGTAATTTTGTATCATCTGCAAATTTTGCCACCTCACTGTTTACCCCTTTTTAAGATAATGTATGGATAAGTTGAGCAGCACTGGTCCCTATACCTACCCCTGGAGCACACAGCTATTTATTTCTACCCTTTGTTACCTATCTTTTAAGTGGAGTACCTGGCAATGTTTTCATGATCTTCTAAGGATCCTTCAGAAACTTGCATGATAAGCCCTTTGTTATCTTAATCACCCTGCTTCCCTCTGTTTATAAACAAACTCCCTGGTCCAAAGGCAAAGCTGGGAGCAACTCAAACTTTGTTGGGATTAAAGCATGTGCCCAAGCCCCAGACATAGCTCTTAAGCAGACCTCAGGTATGAAATTCAGAGGTTCAAACTTCAGGGAGGCTACAGCATCTAGCCCCTCCTAACCCCTAACTATGGGATATTCTGAGGTAAGGATTTTTCAATCTTTTCTATTGAAACGGTTCCAGTGAAGTAGGCTAGGTGGGCACTGGGGTAAGAAAGAAACTATGAGATTGGCTCCATGACTGGGTGCTTAGAACGCCCACCTGGGAGGTGAGATACCTAGGAGCCAGTACCCTGCTGCAATGAGGTTTTTTTAAATTTATTAGCCACAGTGTTTGATCACCAATGAAGGCCGATTCTGGCAGATGAGCTCTGAGCATGCTTCCTAGATCAGGGTGACCCGGTGAGTTAAGCATTCTTCCACCTATCTTTTCCTGGTTTGTGAGCTACTGTGAAGTTACAGTGTCTAGATGCCTGACTGCTGGGCATATGTTATAAGCATCAAACATAGGCATTTAGGGAGCTTTTACTGAAATAATTCAGGAATGAAGCAATTTTGGGTCCTGACAAGGTTCTGGAGTCACAGAGTAGGGGGTTTGTGAATGTCTGTGGTGCCTGATTCTGGCATTTAGGTGCCTAATGTGGCAGTTATACACCCAAGTCCTTTTATGAACCTAGCCCTGTATGCCTCCATTCTCTAAGTCTAAAACAGAAATAATAGTACTTCTGTATCCCACAGAGGTGCTGTTGGAATAAATACAACTGTGACGGGGGGCGGCCCCGCCCCACACTCAAGCCCAGGGAAACCACCTGGTGCCGGGGGCGGAGAGGGCCCCACCCACACAGCCCTACTGGGCATGCTCCCAGGGGAGCCAAGGTACAAAAGGCTGCAGGCCTGCTCAGAAGGGGCAGACCGTGGCCAGAGCTTGAGCTAGTGCCCAACCGCCCGTGTTGCAGACCGGACCGCCAGAGAGGGAGTTGCCAGGCCCAAGCCGGGCTCGACCCCAACGACGGAGCCGCTGGCCAACTCCCCGTGACCCAGGCACCGGACCGGCCACCGCCAACCCCGACGCTGACTGGGGAAGCGCCGCTACAGCCACCCGACTCACGCCGACAGGTGGGACCGCTACGGGCCGGGGGAAGGGGGTAGGAAGGGAGCTGGAAAAGCCCCTGAGGGCTCAGTGCGTTGCGGGGAGGAACCCCCGCTGAGCCAGTGGTGGGAGCCGCCCGCCACTGATAGGGCCCTGGGTCGGGGCCCGGTGGAGAGGGAGGGCCCGGGCCCCCCTACCCTGCCTGTCCTGAACCCCGGCGAGAGGGGGCTCAGCTAAAGGACTAGGCCGCAGAGCCTGTGTACTAAGGACTAGGCCGGGAGGCCATATTTCCCCTAAGACAGGGGCAGTGTACTTTAAGACTAGGCCAGTGGGCCGTATTTCCCCTAATAAAGGGGCATTGTACTTGTGGGACTAGACCCGAGGGGGCTGGATTATGCCCCGGATGGGGGCGGCAACCCCAAGCGAGAGGGGAGCCCCTCGACAACAACGAATCCCACCGGCTATGTCTACACTGGGAAGATTTGGCAACAAAAGTGCTGACAACATGCAAAAGTTGCCAAAAATGAAAACCAGTCAAAATGTTTTTTTCTGCATCCCATTGTGAACATTTCATGGCCCCACTGCTAGTACCCTCTCATCAGATGCACAACACATCATCAACACAATATGAGTAAGCATTCCCCAGTGCAGTGTTGTGGGAAGGCAGAGCTGATTCTTGGGATTCCCTCGTAGCTCTGTGAGCTCTCTGTGCTGAGGAATGCACAGGAGTCTCTCCAGCCTTCCCTTGCAGGAACAGTCTGTATGCCTCTCTGTTCCTAGCAGGGCAGAACAGGACCATTTTTTGTTCTTTGTTTGTTCCCAAAACGGAGCAACTCACTCAGCTGTCAGATGCTTCAAAAGGGGAGAAGTGCATGAATGTAGGGTAGCAGAGATCACAATATACTGCGAACAGCCATCAGGGCAGGTATTGTGGGATACTGACGGAAGCCAGTTCTCGACAAAACAACAGAGTACACACTGGCTCTTTGTCCACTATCAAGAGAAGGGAAAAGACAAAAGTCTCTTGCAGGGCTGGAAGTTTTTTGTTACCAAAACTGGGGGGGTTTTCCAACAAAAGTCACATTGCAGTGTAAATTGCACTCACTGTTTTGTTGCCAAATGGCAGGTTTTGGGTGGCACAAAATACCAGTGTAGACAAGCCCTAAGATACTACATGCTGAGGGCCATGTATGTGCCTAAGATAGAGGCCACAAGTTCCTGCTTTAAAAACATGAGAAACAATTATTTTACTTGCTCCTAAAGCACACATGACTTCAGGTGAAAGAGTTGAGGGCTGTGCTTTCTGGAAATGAGCCAAATTGCGCACAGTTCCAAACTGTCTCTGCCCTGGGAGTTAAGGTCTGGCACATCCTCAATGTGATTTAATCTAATGGATAGCATACAGCAGTGGTCACCAATCAGTAGATCAGGATCTACCAATAGATCTTGGAGCCTCTGACGGGTGACCCTGACTGGTTTGGCCAGGAAGCTATCAAGTGCTGGCACTTCAGTTGCCCCTCCCCCCACTGTCATGCTGCTCCTTCCCTCTGCCTTGGAGCTCGCCTCCAGGAGCCTCCTGCTTGCTGTGCAGGGTATGGGAGAGAGAAGAGGTAGGGTGCTGATGTCAGGGTGTCCCTCCTCCCCCCCACTCCTGTGCCCAATCTCCACACAGAGAGAAGGGGGTGGAGGGAGCTTGGCAATGAAAATCTCTGTCTCACACACACACACACACACACACACACACACACACACACACACACACACACACACTGTGTGGCTGCGTCTAGACTGGCATGATTTTGCGGAAATGCTTTTAACGGAAAAGTTTTTCTGTTAAAAGTATTTCCACAAAAGAGCGTCTAGATTGGCACGGGTGCCTTTGCACAAAAAGTGCTTTTGTGCAAAAGCATCCATGGCCAGTCTAGATGCGATTTTTGCGCAAGAAAGCCCTGATCGCCATTTTCACCATCGGGGCTTTTTTGCGCAAAACAGTTCTTCCCTGTCTACACTGGCTCTCTTGCGCAAAAACATTTGCGCAAGAGGGCTTTTTCCCGAGCGGGAGTGTCAGTGTATTTGCGCAAGAACACTGACAATCTTACATTAGATCGTCAGTGTTGTGCAAATTCAAGCGGCCAGTGTAGACAGCTGGCAAGTTTTTGCGCAAAAGCAGCTGCTTTTGCGCAAAATCTTGCCAGTCTAGACGCACCCTGTGTGTCTCTGTCATTCTCACAAACACAAACTGTCCTTCACTCTCATCTCCAGACACAACACATATATGGGGGTTGTTGTTACTACTTTTACTGCTTGCAAAGTGTGTTATTTTTGGTTTTTGACTGGTCTGTGCATTTCATCATTTTCATTTCTCTTACATTTAAATTTAATTCTTTGAGTAGTGAGTTCTAAAATGCCTAACCTGTTGGGTCTGGAGTAATTATTCCTATGGTAACTGGTGCTCCTGGAAGTGGCTTGCATGTCCCTACAATCCACATGCTGTCCTTGCCTGCAGACATACTCCTGCAGCTCCCATTGATCAATAAGGGGAACTGGGGCTAGTAGACGCTGGGGGTTCAATGCCTGTGGATGAAGGGCAGCACATGCTGCCATGGAGCCATTGCTGTACATGCCAGCTGCTTTTGGGAGTGGTGCAGGGCCAGGGCAGGAGTAAGCCTGTCTTAACCCCACTGTTTCACCACCTGGAAGCCATCTCAACTAAATGGTGCCCAGGCAGAGCCTGCTTCCTGAACCCCAGCCCTGAACCTCCTCCTGCTGCACCCAAACTCCTTCCCATAGCTTGCCCCCGATACTCCTCTTAGACCCCAATCCCCTGCCCTGAGCTAAGCCGGGAGCCCCTCCCATACTCCAAATCCCTTGGCCCAAGACCAGAGCTTGCACCCCAACCCCTACTCGAGCCTGGTGAAAGTGATTGAGGAAGGGGGATGGAGTGAACAGTGTGAGGCCTAGGAGAAGGGGTGGAGCAGGGGCAGGAAGGAAGTGGGGCAAGGGTATCTGGGTTTTAAGGTACATCTTCCTTGCACTTCAATTGAAAAAGTGATCTTGTGGTTAAAATGGTTGGAGACCACTGGCTTACTAAAAGGAAAAATGACCTCCCATTTTGAAAAGGACCCTAATTGCTGACAACCCAGATTTGTCTTCATAATTGTTTAATGCCTATGCTTTGTGCAGCTATACATAATGGCATAGTTTATTAATATTAATCCACTGAAAGCATTAATGGAAATTTACATTTTAGAGTAGTTAGAGCCAGTCAAAATGCATTCATAATTATGTTAATTAAACTTGAATTCAAATATACCTGTCTAATTTTCTGCAGAGGAGGCACATTTAACCTCATTTTTGGTCAAACTAGCAGTACAAAGCAGTATGGTTAAGTCTTTGAATATATATAGGTAACTAATTCTGAAACTCTGACACAAGAGAGAAAGCTGATATCCTTTCTCTGTTGAGGCCTTGAAATAGATATGGGAGCACACACCCAAAAAGTAGAGTTAAGGTTGTCAAGTTCATTTCAAAGCAATGCGTACCATCACACAAACCTCTCAACTTGTCAAGGCCCGGTTATAAAACACAATGTATGACATTAAAAGTAGATTCATGCAGAAAAAATTAAATGTTATAGGGTTCCTTCCTTTAGCATAAATAACTGTCTGTAACCTCAGTTTCAGACGTCTTTATTTCTGAGGTTAGAAATTTTCAACACTGTAAGTGATATGTAGCCATGTTTGCACCATGTGGGAACTTTTGGTTCCAAAATGAGTAACATCCCTCCAACTGAGGGGCAGTGCACATGAGTAAAGAAATCCAAATGTGAAAACCGAAGGAAGTCCCAAGCTAAAGTTGCAGAAGCATTTGTCATGGAAGTTTGTGAATTTAAAATTAAGATTGCTGAGTGTAATTCAAAAGAAGGCATACAATTGCATACAATGTTCCTTAGAAAGGAAGACTAAAAGCAATACTGTTGAGCAGCCACCATGGATGTCAGCAGGGGTGAATGTAAAATTAATTTCTTCCAGGGGTGTGGGTGTGGGGAAGGGAAGGGAAGAGCATGCTAGCTATGGGGGACCATATGACCTCCTATGGGACTCTCAATGCTTAGGGCCCCCACGCTCTTCCCCTCCCTTCCCCACCTCCCTTCACCTGAAGGGACAGGAGCTGGGGAGTTGTACAACAGCTGCTGCTTTCCCTGTTCCTCCCCTGTCAGGGAGGAAAGGAGCACTGGCCCCAGGCATGCCCCAGGTCTTCCAAGCTGTAGCGGCATCTCTCTGTACAACAGCAGCCCAGCTGAAGCACAAGGCTGGGGAGGGGACTTGGGGTTCTACACTTTCTCTTCTGGGAGGGGCAGGCAGTGGGGAAAGCAACAGAACTGCTGCTAGCTGCTTGGGCTGCTATATTTCTCCTTGCCTCTCCTCCTCTTCACCCTGTTTTCCTGAGGGGTGGTTCCATGGAGGGGTTGGGAGTGGTATGGTGTCTTGACCTTGCTGTCCACTTTCTTGTTGGTACAGAGTACCCTGCTGTACCAGCTTACTTTCACCTCTGGATGTCAGGAAATGTCCCTGATGTTCTATCAGCACTTGTATAACCATACAAATAGCCCTGTCTGCTGAAGTATTCTGTGGCAGGATGGTCTGATGCTAAAATACATGTGGGATGTATTGTTACATTGTAGTTTGGGAATCTCATTGCTGCACTTCTGTGGCAACGCGTCGGGGTTACCCTGCCTCCTGCACCCCCGTAGTGGCACGAACAGACTCCACTAGCCAGTAAAATAGAGGGAGTTTATTGCTTTTCCAGGATACATCTATTCTGTGCTGTAACCCGGTTACAAGGCTAGGCCTATGATGCCTCAGCCCCCCTTGAGATGGGGGAGACTGGGCCTTTAAATCCCAGCCCCCTTGCTCAGGTTGCTTCCTCCATGATTCCAGACAGAAACTACCCAACTTCCAGCCCTGCCCCCCCAGCCAGGGGCTGCATTCCGCCTTCCTTCCTTTGTTCCTCTCCCTGGGAGGTAACTGGTCGAACAGGTTACCTCCCTGTCCCATCAGCTACTCTGCTGGGCCGTGGTACAGACAGCAGCCAGTGGGGGGTCACCCACAGCCGAAGCCTAGCAACCAGCAAGGTACCAACACTACATCACAACATCCATCTGCACATTGCCAAGAATCACAGTCCAGCATAGCAGGTGGCAATTAATTACCTTGCACTCTTTCATGACCATGGCCCCTGAACACCTAAACATCCTGCAGCTCTGCTTATCATCCCTAAACTGTATTACAATGCAATCCCACCAGTCAGTACTCATTTCTCAGGCTCCAAAGCAGCATTCCACCATCAGCAGCTACTCCATGAACACTACCACCAACCTTGAATTGGTTCTCACTGTATTCCACAGCAATCTGTCCTCCAAGAAATCATCATGCTCCCTGATATTGAGTACAACAGGTTGCAATAACAGTTGTATAACCACATCAATAGGTGTTCATCATCTTTATCACATTCTATTTTTGTCTTTAACGTACTTAAAATATCTATTAATCATTAATCTTTTAGAAATGTATTCTTATTATATAAACCATTTTATTTTTGGTTAGGAAGCTTCCTAGATTTTTAAGAGTAATATTTGCGATAAACACATGAAATCTTTTACATTCTTCGTTCATGACTCTATGTATTATTCTACAATACCACAATGTGAAAGCCTTTTTACAGCAGCACTGCTGAAGAGTAGACTAGTTGTCATCTGTTTAAAAACAAAATATGTTATTCTGCAATATTATTTATTCTATTTAGATTTATAGAAATGCTGATCAGATTAGCCAAGGTCTATGGAGGGATGTCCTTGACGCAATTTAAAACACATCGAAGTTCAGCTACTTGTATAACTTATCACAAATCCCCTTTTCACTTGAGTAGTACTCTACCACTGCAAGCAGAATTCACTTCTCATTTTCAAGTGTGTAGGAAAAAAAATTGAACCTTGAAAAGTCTGGAAGGTCATGAGCTATAAACAGATCTAATCTTCTGTACAGCCATTTAGCTTTGTAAAGATGTACTTCTGAATACAGTAAATGTCTGAATTTGACATTGAAAAATATATTCTTTAACTGTTGACAAATAAAATACTCTAGTCCTGACATACAATACTCTCCTTTGACATGGCTAATTATGAACAATTATATTATTATTATTATTATTTATTAAAGTCAACTTTAAATTTCAGAATCTGTTTTTTAAATGAATTACTTACACCAGTGACTCAAAAGGTACATAGACATACATGTTTATACTTCTACAGTGAACAGTATTCAGATGCAAGCCAAAAAATGAATCTTATTTTTACTTTGGAAAAGAGAGTATTTGAGTCATTGTCATATGGCCATGTCATACCTTTGCTTCTGAAAATGTGCATAACAGAAAAAATCTATTACAAACTGATATTAATCAGAATAATTCCTTTTTCCAAAATGTTACAGGGAAGGGTCAAAATAAACCTCGTCATGAAAATGTGGTTGCATCTATTACTACGAAGTTAGTCAGCTTCTCCATAATACCATAAGGTATTAACACGTCAGCATTACACAGTTGAACAACACAAATATTATGTCTCAATGATCATTAAAGTTCTTGCATTTAAAATTCAATCACTCTTT
The DNA here is from genome assembly GCA_019425775.1 of Rafetus swinhoei. Taxonomy (NCBI): domain Eukaryota; kingdom Metazoa; phylum Chordata; order Testudines; family Trionychidae; genus Rafetus; species Rafetus swinhoei. Next base: position 80,716,576 of record CM033446.1, on the reverse strand, counting down.
AAACAAAATCTAAAGCAAGATGAGAATCAACCATAATCTGGTGACTCCAGGAATCACTAAATATCAAATGATTGTCAATTGTAAGGGGACAGAACTATAAGGCATTCTTAAGGTAGATCTGTGATGGCATATAGAGTACATACATTGTAACGCCAATGGACCCACGTCATCAGTAGGCAGGACTGAACATGGGCTCTTTTGAGACTAAAGCCATGAGCTTCTACCACCTGAACTAAAATCCAGCTGGTTGTAGAGTAGACTTCACTCTCCCTCTCTGAGGTCTCAGTGCCTCTGGGTTATACATTAACAACTATCTCCTAGCACAAACATAAGTAGAAGTGTAGCCAGCAAGTAAAGACATGCCTGAACAGTGTGGGTATGTACTCTACTCTGCTCTCTGCTTCCCCAAGCAGTGCCATGCCAGTGTTGGGAGGCCAGAGCCACTCCCTGTCACCGGCAGCATTTCCCCACCACCGTAGGGACCCCAGCAAGCGTTTCCCTGCTACTGTGGAGACCCCAGCAACAGGGAGAAGTTCTGATGAGGTGAGGTAGTGGAAAAAGGCTCTGGTGGCTTCCTGCTGTCCTTGTGGTAAGGACCTGCCAGAGTCTTTCCCCGCTGGCTGCTGCTTTCTCCTGCCAGAGCCTTTCACTGACACATGTAGCTACATACTGATGTGTGGACAGATGCACCTTGCACAACAGCACGGGTGAGCAGAGAAGATATAATCTCTGTTTTCTATGCCCTTTTTTTCCCTTTGCCTATAGCTTCACATTCTTTGTTTTTTGCTTTCTTTTTCTAACGAAGATAAATTGTTACTAAAGATAGAATGGGGAAGTGCTACGAGAACCAAAACACACAAGGACACTGATCTGCAACGTACGACAGCAGTTATACTGTGGTACTGCAGTGAGGAAGCAGTAATTGTCATTTATTTATTTTAACCCAATAAAGCTAATGTAGCGGTAAAACAAAGCTCTCCAACAGGAAGTTGGAGGCAACAATTAGGATATTTCTGGGGAGATAGGCGGAAGACTCTAAATTCCAGATCAATCACTATACAAACTACATCCAGGCAGTGCTACTGACTGTTAATGAGAGACTTCTACAATATTGTAAGAAACTGAGATGGCACTTGATAAATATCTGTAACTTCAGAGTAATTATGTCATGCTGTTGTCATGGGTTAATCTTCATTACATTGTAAAGCTGTATCACTTTCATTATAAAACAGAAACATTTGTATTATAAACTGCTATTTTTTTCCAAAGGTAAAAGCAACCTTATTCATGATCCATCTATCATGGCATTCTGGTGTGCAAAACAAAAACTTCAACAGAGACTTTACTGCTCCTGTCAGGTCAAAAGATGTACTATAATATGCATTTACTTCAAGACATGTTAGCTGTTAATTGTTATACAGGGTTGCACATCACTTTAGCCGGGACTGGCCTGTAGGCAGGGAGTTTGAGACCTCTGATCTACCACATTTTGGATACCACTGCAATATAAATAATATTTTGAGGAAAGGCTGTTTCCTTACTCCTTCAAATACAAATGTTTAAATATTTTCTAACCCAAGAAAATTAAAACAAAGATGACTCATTCTGTACAAAGAGATTGATATTGCGGGGACTCTTTCTGCTACCAACCCAGTTTCCTTGTCCAAAGGCAGTTGTTTTTGTCAGAACATGTAGCTTTTTCTACTTTTTTCCACCCTCTTTTAAGCATAGGTTATATTTGTAACTATGGAACAAAATAACTACAAGAGAGCATTTACTGTGGATTTATTTGAAATATTCAGAGCATTCTGCCTTGAGCCCAGCATAGACAGCACCCCTGTAGTTAGACAGCAAATGAGGTCTCTGGCAATAGATAACCAGTAATTACTTTTCCTGAAACCACATTAACATTCTAAATAATGCAACAGTTTCTGTGTTAAAATTTCATGAGCTTGATTGTAATTATTCTTCAGTATGTGACAGTGTAGGGTGCTACAGTATATTATCACTTACAAGGAGGCCTACACCAAATCTAAAAATAACATCAGCTGTGCCTAATTTCTCCCTTTTTTGGCACCAGGAAAGTGGAAATATGGATGGAAAATCCATTTAATAGGTTGTTAAAAACTCACCAGCTATGCACAATAACGACAGTCTATTTAAAGTCATGCTACCCTCTAGCAAAAGAGACTTTTTTTCATTTTATGTCAGGGACCACATATCTCAAATTCTAATTCACAGGGCTCTTAAGCAACCAGAAAGTCTGACCTCCCACCCAGTGAGTTGCTAACAGCTTTCAATACTAGAAGCTGAGCCCAAAAGAAGATGCCAATCCTGGGTTCTGATTGGCTGAGCTTTGGGCAGGGTGCTGATTGGGGCTTTGCTTCTATTTAAATTAAGCAGAGGAATACGAAGCTCTCTTGCAACTGGGTTTCTCCTGCTTAGTGTTGCTCCCCTGGTGTTATTGCTCTTACTGCCTGATTTTGGTTATCTGACTCAGACTGAGCTTTTGGTAACTGATCTGCACCTAGATAAGACCACTCACATCTTGGTCTTGATATTTTATGAATGAGCGAAAGCCTTTAAACACAGGTGTGAGGTGGGCACAGGATTAGAAGATGAAGTACCAACAGCATAAACAGAATTTGTTCTCCGATGTAATGACATTAACTATATTAATTTTCTTTAAAATATGATGGTGTTTGTCCTTTTAAAATTTTTGTCAATTTATACATTGCCTGTGGACTTCTTGGTAAACTGCCACCACCTAGAAAGGAGAAAGACAAACAATATTTCCAAGTCAATCAGTCGCATAAAGGTGCTCTCTCTGGTAATTTCTACCTCTGAAGAGAAAGATCCCCTTGAAGAGCAAGCATGTTAAAGCATTTACTCTTGGTCTGAGGAGCAATCCTTTCTGGGCTCCCAAACAACTGTTAATATGTAGGATGGAGTTCTGTGTGTTTCTGCCAGTGCCCCTTGACAAGTTTGTCTACACCCTGCCATGTCTCCATTTGGAAGCAAGTGGGGAGTGGGCAGGAGGAGAGCATGCCTCCCACCCCCCATATGCTACAGCATAATATGTAATAATTATTGCTCCTGGGCAAAATGCATGTACTGTGGAGGTTCTACCAAGCAGAGTGATTTGAATGATTCTGTATATCCCCAAGCAAGAACAAGCATAAACTTGTAATGAGAAACCAGCCTAGGGAGTTGCTGAGGTCATAATGCCTTCACTTGGGCTCTGTCTAGACTACAGAGTTTTTCTGGGATACCGGAGGTGTCCTGGAAAAACTCTGCTGCATCCAGGGAACATGTCTGCTCTTCCCAAAATATGTCGGAAGAGCAGATGCACTCTTTCAGAAGCCCCATCTTCTTCACTTCTTCCTCATTGAGGAAGACGAGCTCTTCCAAAAAAGGAGTTTTTTTCCAAAATTCGGCCCAGTGTAGATGGGCCGAGTTTCGGAACAGTCTCTTCCAACAAAACTATCAGTAAAAGGTACACAAATTGTGGAGCACAATTTGAGTACCTTTTTCCGATAAAACTCTGTAATCTAGACATAGCCTTGGAGTTGAGGCAGCTCAACAAGATCTCACAGGATTAGGGTTGATATGCTTCTTTTTAATTAATTCTGAAGTCATACTGAATTCTGTATAGAGTCACTGTAAGGCTGTTTGCATATGTTGTTGTTCCACCTTCTTGGTGTTGTTACTGCTGACAGTTAAGGGCATCAACCCCATCTCTTTAATTTCAATTGGTAGATGTCTGCAGTTTTGGATTTGAAAGACCAGGATGCTCATCGTAGTTTCCCCAATATGTGTATAATTTTTCTAATAAGTGTCTCTTGTCTGCAGTATCTGGATGCTATACAGAGCCCTATTGAAGGCAAGTGGACTACATAAGGTAGGGAAATCAGAGCAGAACTTGGCTCGTTAATTTTACTTGAATAATCAAAAAGGTATATTAAAATGTTGATCGATATTCTTACATTAGTGTCTTTGAACAATGTATGCTTCATTAGAAAGAGTTCAAAATGATCTTTCATTTAATCAGTAGATATCTTGAGCCAGATTCTGTGCTGCATCTCCTGAGACATAAAAACAGATGGTGTAGCAGAGCAGATGACTTTACATTCCTGGATTCTAGGCCACTACAGTAGCTAAAACTGTGCAAGTTCTAATTTGGAGCAGCTCTGGGAGGCCTTGCAAAGGTCATACAATGAGTTAGAGGTTAAATCAGAGAAGAGAATGCAAGTCTAGAATTCCAACTTGTTCTTCTTGACGTGCAGCTACATTCCATGCTGTCCTGTGTCTTCTTACTCAGCTTGCTCCTTTTATTCTTGGTTCAATAATCTACTTCTTAAGCAACTGAGAGTCTGATTCAACTCCATTGGCTTCAGTGGAAGTCTTTTCACTGATTGAAATGGGAATTGATTGAGGCTGTCCTTCCTACTGCTCTTCTAGATTTTATTAATAAAAGCTTCTTGTAAACGTTTTATATCTTGTTTATAATTCAGTCTTTCTTCCGCATGCTTTCTTGAGAATTGCTTAAATCTGACTTTATGTTAAATGGCATCTTTTGGAATATGTTCCACCTGCTTCAACAATTTTATCTTTAAATCAATTGTTTACGTCATCCTTTAGAGTACACTGGGGGGGGAGGGGAAACAAATAAAATTTGTGATTTTTATAGAGAAAATTAAAGGATCTGCTGAGTTGCCAAATTTAGTGGCAGAAAGAAATAGGAATGCAAAAGAAAATGTGTAGGGGAAGTCCCTTCTGAGAACCGGGTGCTAGCATAGAGAGACAGGGGATATCAATGGCTCTGAGTTAGAAGAGCGAGAGCTTGGTCCCAAACAGGTGCAATCTTTTGGGCAATCGAGCATCTTTTTCCGCAAGATCCTTATGCCCCAAAAAGGGAGGTTTAACCATCTTGCGGGAAGATGGGTTTTTGCTCAAAAAGAAAACGTCCACACTGCTTGTTTTTGTGCAAAAACAGATCGGCAAAAAATATGCAAATGAGATCGCGACTCATGCATATGAGTCCGTCATTAGCATTTTTTTGCTGAGAACTCATAGTGTAGACGTCGCCTCAGTGCTGTTGAAGGAGAGTTAGATTCTCTATTTGGGATAGGTGAAAATCTCCTTCTAACAGCAGATTCTCTCAATGGTGTTATCTCTCTGGAGATGGGGGAACACAGTGAAGGAGGGCAATCCAGATCTGGGAGAGTGAAAATGTCCCGTGGAGTGGCAACAGATTCAGATCTCCCTGGTGTGAAACGGACTGTACTTGTTCAAGCCATTGGTGCTGGAGCAGACTGTGTAGTCTTTGCTGTGAATAGGCAATGCTCATAATGATTGATCTTCATTGGTTCTGGCAGACCTCAGGGTTTGGTAAGTGCTGACAATGATGGTACTGATGGATCATTGTCCATTAACAATGTAGCCCAATGCTTATGGGCTTTCTTGTCATGCCTCTGAGACTTAGGATGTACTAAGTCTTCATGAGCTAAGCTGATGTGATTTCTTAGTGCTGAATTTGACTTCGTTGAAGTGGATTTAGAGGAAATCTAGTCTCAGGCTTATGAGAGTTTCCTGGATTCTTAACAAGATCCAACTAGAAAGTCTCGGGGATGGGTTCTCCTGCGCCAGAGTCAGATTTTGCAACAGGAGGCACACTCCTTGCTGAATCAGAGTGCTGTACAGGGCTGAGGGTTTTCCCTGGCCTGGGTCCAATTCAGGCCTCATGACCTTCTCCATGAGGTATTTTGGGGGAGAAAGTTCTTGCTCTTCTCAAATATGATGGGGAAACAATTGGGAGATCCTGTATCTTGCTGTGAAGTGGGCTTTCCATAGGCAGAATAGACAATGGTGGTGGTTGTTGCTGATTGAGGATTATGGGCAGGAAGCGCAATTTGAAGCATGGAGTCCTGGGCATAGGCTGATACCTGAAGAGGTGGGGGTATGCTGATGAGGAGAAAGTGTATCCCCAGAAGAGACTAAATCTAAACTCTAAGAAATCTATAAAACACTAAATTTTAATCTGTAAAATTGAAGGATCTGCTGAGTTGCCAAATCTGGTGGCAGACAGAAATAGGAATGCAAAAGAAAATGTGTAGGGGAAGTCCCTTCTGAGAACTGGGTGCTAGCATAGAGAAAAATTCCAATTGAATCCCTAAAATGACATTTTAAGAGAATTCCTGTACACTTGCAAAGTAGGGAAAACAAAAAAAACTTTTACCCATGCATGCTTCTAAATCATGGGTGTTTTATTTCACTCATGCATTATTGGCAGTAAATTGCTTATTATATAAAATACAACCACTTCATGTGGAATAGTTTGATTTTAAGTTTAAATAAAGCTGATATAATTGCCAGGGCCTTGATTCAATGAAGTTCTAAGCATGTGCCTGACTTTAAAGACATGAGTAATCCCACTGAAGTCAATGGGACTATTCATGTGAGTTAAGTGCTTTGTTGGATTGGGACTCAGTGTCTCAGACAAACCCTTCATCTTGATGGGGAGTTAGATTAGATGACCTTTGTGGTCTCTGCTAACCTTATAATTCTGTGTGTAGGACAGAACAGTAGAAAAACATAAATAGCATTGTTTTCAAAATTGGCTCCTAAATCACTTAAGTGCTCTTGAAAGTGTTTACCCAAAGATTCAAATACTCTGTAGAGTTCTGTGCCTACTCAAACTTGTTCTGAATTTAGCCTATAGTATGTACTGTATACTCAGTTTAGTCCTTCAACTGCTGCCTCGCTGCTCTTTCTCCTCCTTTCAGTTGTGCTGCCCAGTTACATTAAATCGAATGAAATGTCAGTTTATCAACCGAGTGATAACTCTGGACATGTCTTAAAATTTTGTCAAAAAACAAAAGGCATGCTGCTATAACAATGATCTCACTGCATGAAAAATGGACCTCTACAGCACAGGAAGGCTTCGAAGAATTAGCTTTTTTTATAGCTAAATATTTATTTCATTGACTATACACAAACCAAATAAAAATAAAAATATTTACATTAGTAAAAATTATCAATAGGCAAAGTAAGAAAAATGCTTCTTGGGAACTTATAGAAGTTTGATATAAGGCTAACATTTGGACATGTGACAATGAGATTCAGAAAGTAGAGCTTTATAATCATTAAAACACAAACTGACAACCAATATTGTTAAATTATTGTCTTACTCCCCCAAAATAATTTTCCACACCTGTAAAAATTTAAATCAATAAAAGTGGGAAATGCTTAAAAAGAAACATTAATATCTGATAAAATGATAACAAAATAAAAATTCTACCCAGCAGGGCCAGATTAACTCTTCTAGCTTGTAGATTTTGTGGTGCTCCCTAGACTCTGGGCTGGGTAAAAAATGAGGGGTTCAGAGTGTGGGACGGGCCTGCTAGGGAGCAGGATGGGGGTGCGGGGTCTGGGTAGGAGGTAGAGTGCAGGAGTGGGCTGGAGATGGAGGTGCAGGTTCTGGGTGAGAAGCAGGGTACAGTCTGGGAGTGGGGGGTGAGGTCTGAACAGGAGGTAGGATGCAGGAGTGGGCTGGGAGTGTAGGGTGCGGGTGGAAGGTAGGGTGCAGGAGTGATCTGGGAGGGTGGGGTTTGAGTGGGAAGTAGGGTGCATGAGCAGGGTGGGGTGGCCAGATCTGGGTGGGAGGGGGTAGGGAATTGGGGTGCTTCCCTAACGTAGCTCCTGGGGCAAACAGGTAGCTCTGCATGGCACTGCACTTGCAGGTACTGCCCCCGCCGCTGTTCTCATTGGCTGTGATTCCTGGCCAATGGAGTAGCAGCTGTGGTGCCTGCAGCTGAGCACAACTAGCAGTGATGCATGCAGCTACAGCCAAGAGGGAAGGGGGGAACACCAGTGTGCAGACCCACTCCCCACCAGGCAGAGCTGCAGCATGCAAGGACATTAGGAGCTATAGCCCAGGGCCCTGAGCTAAGGGGGCCTTCAGGCTGCAGCTCTAAAAACCTCTTTCATAATCTGGCTCTGCTGACCAGCATAAACATAGGAGAATGTCTATGTATATTCAGGGTATGTGTAGACTACACTCTAAAATCGAAATAAGATACACAATTTGTACTACATAGCGCCAAATTTTGAAATAAAGCGCTATTTCAAGCCATCCCTTATTCCTTGTGGAACGAGGTTTAGAGGGATGCTGAAATATCATGCCCATTATTTCGAAAATTATTTTGAAATAGCAGATGTGTTCCTTGGATGCAAGGTAGCTGTTTCAGGATCCCGAAATAGCCTTGCAATCTAGATGTACCCTCAGTGTCTCTCTTCATCAATTTTTTTTTTCTTTTTTCCTAATGATTATAATCATTAGGAGGTTTTGACTCAAACCTGTGTCACTTCACTTATGGAAATCCCTTTCTGAGAATTACATTTTTCAAACACAGCAGAGCAGATGTAATAATCAGGTGGACTAGTTCTGGCTTTAAGATTTCAGTGTTTTCTGATTCTTTTTTTCTGACTATAAGGTAACCTCTGTTTAAAATCAGTCACATAAGAGCTCTCTTTCCATGAGATCTATTGTTGTGGGGTTTGGGGTTTTTTTGTTTGGTTGTTTTTTTTTGTTAGGTTGGGTTTTTTTGTGAGGAGAGTTTGAAGTAAAGAGGACCTTTCTGAAATGAAAAGCATATTTCAGATTTCTCTATCTGAAAACTGGGATTCTCTGAGAAAATGGAGCACATGACGTGAGATGTGAAAGACATTAAGAATTATATGGAGAAAAGTGTGTGACATCTTTTCCAAGTACAATTTACCAGAAAGGTTCTGAAACTTAATTATATAACTGACTTCATTATGTCTATCAAATGATACCATAGTAAGGCGATATTTGTGGAAATATTTAACTTCTTTGTTCTAATATGTTCCTTTGATTCAAGCCCGTTTGTATTATCTTAGAATCAGCCCATGTAGCAGATTGAAAATGCTGTTCTTCCTACTGAGTTGTGGGAGCAGAATCAAGCCTCCAACCACACTGTCCCTGCCTACCCACTGCCTGCCCACTCGTGACTGACATAATTTCTATCCTGGCAATGCAGATCACTGCTCCTAGCACACTCCTCTGCTAGGTCCGGGATGGGAAGGAGAATTCTGGGAGTGGGATTTATGCCTGGCCAAAGGCTATGATTTATTTAGCCCCAAGTCTCTTAATATCTATGATTCTGTGCTCTTATAATTCTTCCTTGTAGCACAGGCATTTCTGCAGTAGTGTGAGACCTACATTCTCATTATATAACATTTCTGATTATACATCACTTTTATAAATCTTTCATAATCCCATTGTAACTGCTATTTAAGTAAAATTATACCGGTAGTTCTGCATCTGAAACAAATGATAGAAATAAAATCGCCATTAAGGTGAAATTTTAAAAGGATAGTTACATTTGCTATAATCGTTGTTTGTTTAGTCCAGATTAAACATTTGGAAATTGGATGATGAGTGTTTAGGAATTTTTTCAGACAACTAAAGGCACTTGTTGCTATTGTCAGAACTGTTATACAATTCATGGCTGTCTGCTACAGATTCATTTGCTCTTGGTGTGGGAAATTCTGAAATGAGGAGATCTGGGAACAAACAAATACTGTCAAACTGCCATTTGAGGTATATAGTTTAAATAGTCCATTGTGATAATCTGGAGTATATTTCAGTGCATACTGGTAGACTATAGATCATTTTAGAAAAAGATCAATTTAGACTGATCCAATTGACAAAGCAAAAATGATAATGTTCACAATCCAAACTATGAAAAAGGCTAATTAAAGGTTTGTAAGCTTCAGGGGGTAGCCGAGTTAGTCTGTTACAGAAAAAAACAACAAATGGTCTGGTAGCACTTTATAGACTAATGAAACATGTAGATGGTATCATAAGCTTTCGTGGGCACAGCCCATGAAAGTTCATGATACCATCTACATGTTTCGTTAGTCTATAAAGTGCTACCAGACCATTTGTTGTTTTTAAACGTTTGTAGTTATTCTTCTGGCCATATATTCAAAGTAAAACAAGCATTTTTCTTGAAGACTTGCCTTTTTTAAGAAAATGGGAGTAGCCATACTAGGCTCAGACTAATGGTATATTTAGCCTAGTACACAGCACCAGATGTTTGAGAGGAAATGAACTGAATGGCAATTTCATGTGATCTAGTCTTAGCTCCTGACAGGTAGACATTTAGGGGCACTTAGAGTATAGGGTTTCATCCCTAAGACTCTTATCTAGCAGCCATGGGTGGAGTTATTCTACAGTTTCTAATTATTTTTTTTTAACCCAGTTGTCCTTTGGCCTTCACAACATCTCCTGGCATCCAATTCCACAAGTTGACTAAGAGTTGTGTGGAATAAGTACTTTCTTTTGTTTGTTCTTAAATTTGCTGCCTGTCTGTTGTATCAGGTAACCTCTAGTTCTTATGTTATGTGACGGGGTAAAGAACACTTCCAAATTCATTTTCTCCACACTAGTCATGATTTTCTAGACCTCCATCATATTCTGCCTCAGACTTTGTCTACACTGGCAAGTTTTGTCAAGGAAAAAAGAGATGACAAAACAGTGTAAGTGTTCATATTGCAACACAACTTTTGTTGGGGAAAATGGCCATTTTCATTAAAAAAAAAATAGAGCTCCTCAAAGGACTTCTTTTCTTTTCCCCTCCCTTTCTTGTTGATAAATATGCACTGTAAACATGTTTAGGCATTTTGTTATGATTCTGGCCCCCCAAGAAGTGGCCCACAATTCCTAATAAGCCACTCTAGTCAGCAGTTTGAACTCTGCTGCCCTACAGCCAGGTAACCAGCTATCCACCTCATCCCTTTGCAAGCCCCACAAAATTTAAATCCCATTTCCTGCTGGCTGGCTCTTCTGAGTTCATTGGAAAGGATAGTGACTGGTTTCATCCACGTGGTTGTTGAGGTGCAGTGGTAAAGGTACAGCACACAAGGCCGACCTTACAAAACATGGCACCTCATGCAGCTTAAGCACCAGGATCACCCCAACCACAATGGGATGGCTCAGCAAGCAGTGGTTTCATGGTGTCTTCCCAAGTGTCTGGCCATTGCATCAAAAGCTCCCCCACCTGTACTGCCACAGAGGTGTTGGATCTGATCAGTGTGGGGAGAGGAGTCTGTTCAGTCCCAATTGAGAGTGATCTGTAGGAACTGGGACATGTACGAAAGGGGGTATGAGCAGGACATGCTCCAGTGCAGAGTGAAGATTAAAGAACTCAGACAAGCTGGTCTGGGCTCTGAGTTTGCTACAAGACCGCAAAATAGACATCTTCCCATTCTACGTGCTTTCAGCTTTCACTGCAAATAGTTTTGCACAAGTCTAATCAGAAGACACAAGATCAAAAAACAAAGAGCCTATAATTGGGAACTGTGCATCAGCAGGGCTGGCGACAGACTTCACTTGGCTTTGGGCAATGTTTGTGAGGGGGAGAACTCTGCTCCAGGGCCTCTGGAAGGGGCAGAGCCTTGGGCAGAAGGAATAGGACAAGGGGGCAACCAGCTCTTAGTACTGCCCAGACGGATGCACATAGGGCTCCAGCTGCTGCTGTTGCCTTTGTAGATCCTGTAGTGTCCTGTAGACACTCAGATCCTGCAAGATCTGATTTCCAGTTAATACATCACTAGGCCCTAGGACAATTGCCCTGTTTTCCTTTCCTGTCAGCAGCCCTGTGCAACAATGCTACCAGATTGCAACATTATTCAGTACCCTTCAGATTTTTTGCAGTTGTTCTAAAAATGGACCCAAATGTATAACTATTTATGTATTTGTATAGTAGAAAAGGAATCACCCCTGTTGAAGTTAGGATCTCCTCAGTAGAATGTTGGGGTTTTTTATTTGTATGGCAGGGGAGAGACACCAGCAGAAGCAAAAAGGGGTTAATAAGATCTGTGGACCCAATCCAACATGGTAGCAATTAGGGTACAATTAGAATCTTATCAAAAGCCACTGAAATCAGTAAGTGGCTTTTGATTGATTTGTTCATGAATTTTTAAGGCCAGAAGGGACTATTACATCATCTAATCTGATTTCTTGTATTACAGACCATAGAATTTCACCCTGTTACTCCTGTTCTGAGCCCAATAACCTGTGTTTGGCTAAAGCCTATTTTCCAGAAAGGCGACCGTTCCTGATTTGCAGACTTCAGGAGATGAAGAATGCACCACTTTGCTGAATAGTTCCTTTGAAAGATTAATCAGCTTTAGAGGCTTCAGCCTCCAGCCATCAATTTTTGTGATGCCTTGCTCTGCTAAATTAAAAATTCCTTTAATAACTGGTATTTCGTCCTGTGAAAGTATTAATATACCACAGTCAAGTCACCTCTGTCTTTTTTTTCCCCCATTAACTAAACAGATTGATCTCTTTTGAGTCTCTCACTGTAAAGCATTTTTTCCAGCCCTCAAATCATTTTTGTTGCTCTTCTCTGGACTTAATCTTGATGTGATAGCACAGTGGGATATGCACACATAGAGAGAAAAGCTATATGATTGGCAGACAGGCTAAAAGGCTGGGATGGCAGGGAAAAAATGGCCAGTTTTGTGAATTTATGCAGTGCAAACAAATTTATATGCATTATCTTGAGGGGAGAGAAATTTATGCAGGTTTTTGCATTGTGAATAATTGCATGGGTTCTGATTATATATTGTGCAAAATCTGGTTTCCAATTGATAAAAGTTTATTTTCAATTTATATGCTGTGAAGAAGGGTTGTACTCCAGCATTCTGAGTATATACAGCATTTGTAATTCACTCACAATTTGAGACTAAAGAGCAGTCTGTTAGCACAATATAATTTTAATAATGTTGGCATTTTTAAAAATATACTTCTACATACTGATTAATTAGAAAGCAGTAACTAACAATAAATTCAAGTTACTAACATGTGCATTTTACTAAAGGAATATTTCTCCTACAGTGATTGTTCTCTGTCCAAGAAAGAAAAGGTCAAGCTGTACAGTATTTTTAAAAAAAGCTAAGTTAAAGAGCTAATTCACTACCATATCTCAAACGGGAGCAGTTGGAAAACATAGGTTTCCTCCAGAGTGTTGGCAGGGAGTCTATCCTATGCATCAGGCTATCGGGTAGCCCCCTCACTTTGTCAGTGCCTGATGATGAATTCATGGAGTAGAGGTTCCACTGATCCCAGCCATGGAAAAATCCCACTGTGGAAGGATGCAAAGGTGGGACCTATGGAGAGGCTGTGTAGCATGTAGGAAGTATGTAAGTTCCTTTCACTGGTTTCCCACAACCTATAGGCAGTCCCCAGCTTGCCTGGATCCAGCCCCCGGGGCTCACAGTTCTAACCCCCCAGCTTTGGGGAGCCCATGCTGGTGCTCCAACCCCTCAACTCCCCACCAGACTGATTTTTTTTTTTTTTTCCTGTGGGTCAGCAGCCCTGTCCCAAAAAAGGTTCCCCACCCCTGCTTTAGAAGTACAGACATGTTTTTTTTTTCTTGTAGTGATAAAATCTAGCCCTTATTAGATGCTTAACTGAAACTGAATGTTCTTGAACATCTGGATCCATTGTGCCTTTCCAAAGGTGCTGAAGATTTTGGTCCAAAGTGCTGTTGGAAAGATGAAGAAAGGACTTACCTTGAATCAAGTATAGTTTAAATGAGGCACTAGGTAGTATTCATCATAATCATTTCTGACTCTTTTTTATGCCTCATTGCTTGTACTCACTTAAAATCCTATCTTCTTTTGTTTGTTTTATTGTTTGATCAAATCCAGTGTGTTCAAGTTAAATTGTCTTGGGTAGCTCCATTTAATGTGGCAAACCATTTTGTATTGTTTCATTAGAGGAACAGACTTAATATCTCTGGACTCTCCAGGAGAGGGTTAGACAATATAGATGATATTTTTTGGGGGGGGGGGCGAAATCTGAAACTGGGAATGTGTTGGGGTCACCCTGTACCATAGGCATAGGAAGTAGGGGATGGGGATGCTGTAGCACCCTGGGGTTTTGTGCCCATTTTTCCTATGTCTGGGGACCAACCCCACTGTTAACCACCCACCAGTATCACCAGCCTCAGGTCCCAACCTCCAGGCAGACCAAGTAAGGTCCCATTGGCTTCTCCATCTCCCCAGAATACTGCCACCCACCAGCCTTTCAGGCTGTGCCAGCCCTCAGTCACCTTGCCTGCAGACTCCACAGCCTGTCAGTCCCGAAGTCCAGTTGACCAGTCTGGGGGAGTTGTCAACCATCAGAAGGGCATAAACAGGTACAAGAGAGGGGGTGTAACTTAGCATCCCAACTCTTAAAATTGTTCTAGTACCGCTGCCCTTCAGTAGTAATCAACAGCTAGAATGTGACCAGGTTTTGCTGGCAGGCTACAATTGCACACAGACATTTAGGGTAGCTCCATGCTGGTGACTGTGACCGATGAAGTTTGGGAGCTACAGCAGCAAGGCATTACTGGGCACCCACAGTTATACACATGTGATGCCACTGGTCCAAATAATACCTGGGAATGTCACAGTTCTGTTCAGCTTTTGTTAATGAATTTTCTGCCATACTGACAATGCTGGCTCTATCTGACTCTATCCACAGAGTAAATACACTAAGGGTAGTTTCCCAACTTCCTTATTTGTGCTGAACAGAACTTCTAGGGCAGATCTAGGCAAAATACAGCCACCGGGCTGGATCTGGACCATGGAGGCAGCAGGAAGCCTCAGGCAGGTTCCCCTGCCTGCTCTGCACGCCACTCAGAAACACTGCTTCCAGGCCCTGTTTCTGTTTCAAAACTGGAGGGAATGGGGGAAAGGTTCAGGAGTTGCCCCCACCGCTCCCAGCACAATCCTATTGGCTGGTTTCTGACCAGAAACTGGCCAATGGGTGCTGCCTGTTTGAATAACAGGCAGCCAAGAAGAACCATGCCCCCCTTTCTTGGCTCAGTTGTTCACTGAAACGCATGGTTGGGCAAGCAGGCTGGCCGGCTGGGAAAAGTTTTAAGCTCTGCAAGCCTTAGCTCTGCAGGCAGGTAGGCTGGTTTGGCCGCTGGATGGTAAGTTTCCTGGCCAGAGCCTGCCTCTGACACCCCAGCTCCTCCCTTCCCCAACCCTCTGCCCCGTAATCAACATACCCAAACCCTCTGCCCCTGTTTTGCACCCATACCCCTCCCAGATCTGGCACCCCAATCTACTGCCCCTGATCACAATCCCCTCTTTCCCTAGGTTACATTCCAAAACCCCTCCACTCCAGTCCCCTGGCCTTGGTCACAACCCCCTCCTTCACCCAAACTCCCTCCCAGACTCCATTCTCCCTCCTGCACCCCAATCACTAACCACAAGCTTCTTTCTGCACCCAACTTCCATCCCATACCCTGCATCTCCTCTATTAATATCATGGAAGAGTGTGGCCCTCGACCACTTTCCAAAATTATGGAGTGCCCCACCCCCATCAAAAATTATTGCCCATCCCTGTTCTAGAGAGATGAGTTCAGTCATCCCATCATTTAGTTCTTTGATTCTTACTGGTTCTGCTATCAAGTTTGACAGATGGTGCCAGTTGAGTCCAGAATGGCACTCCCTGTCCAGACAGGACTCACTTCACATGGGCTACTGAACAGCCATCAGATAGTTAGGGCCCTACCAAATTCATGGTCCATTATGGCCAATTTCACAGCCATGAGATTTGAAAATTGATAAATCTCACATTTTTAGCTGTTTAAATGTGAAATTTCCTGATGGTGTAATTGTGAGACCCTGACCCAACAAGAGATCAAGAGTCACAAACCTGTTGTAGGGGGCAGTCATAGGATTTCCACCCTCCCATCTATGCTCCCTTCAGAGTTGGACTTCAAAGGCACCAACCACAGAGCTTCCTGCAGCCGCAGGAGATTCCAAGAGGTAGAGGTGGGTCTGGTCAGCAGGGGAGGGACAGGTCCTGTCCTTTCCCTTTCCAGTAAGAGTTAGGAAGCCCCGTTTGATGGCACCCACCAACCAACAAAGGAAAGATAAAATCCAACTCCTCAGGTCTCCTACAGTTGCAGGAACCTCAGGCTGCTGCCCAGTCTCAGACAGCATCCTGCAGCAGTGGGAGGCACCCAGAGGTGGGTCTGGTCTGGTCTCTACCTCCACTGCCAAAACAGTTTGCAGGGGCAGAACAGGTCCTGTCCTTCCCCTACAGGGTTGCCAACTGTCCGTAAAAAAAATTAGCCAAATTGGACATGTCCATAAAGTCTGTTAAAAAAAAAAAAAAAAAATTTAGGTGTCCATAAATTTCGTAAAAGTGCAATAAAATTTTAAAAAACAGCAATTATTCTATAGCAATTAAATTTCTTCTGTGCTGCTTCAGTCATTTTACTGCAGAGCAGCGGAAATTGGACGTTTTAGTTGTTTATTTAGCTCAATGGTTGAGGTGACATAATGTGAATCACGTAATCCACATGATGTTATCTACATTATCCCATCGAGTTAGCGTCAGCACATTGGCAATTTATGTAATTTAATATTGTTTACCATTAAAGTTTACAATGTCAACATCTATGAGAAGAATGGATTGTGCCAGGACCATGACTAACTAAATGAAAGTGAGTTAAATAGCATATTGTTCTTGTATGAATGATAATGACTACTTTTCACTTTTGGCCATTTATGTCATCTTAATATAGTATAAAAATTATGTCCATAAAAAAATGTGTCTGTTTGTAAATTTTTCCTATTTTGTCCGTAAATGAAATTTCTGTGGGTTGGCAACCCTGTTCCCCTACCTAGTCAGAGGTAGGAAGTCTCCTTTGATGGGGTGCACATAGTAACAAGGAGACATCAGGTTTCATTGGGAAGAGTTTATTTCACAGTCTGCGATGCATTTTTCGTAGCCGTGAAATTGGTAGGGCCCTACAGATAGTAATGACTTTGACATTGCCAATCTTTATTCCTTAGGTCCTATTGTGAAGTGGCCAGGAAGTGGACACTTGAGTTCCTATCATTTCAAAGTGATATTAGTGGTACTGCTAGTGCTATGCCACAGCATAAGTGTTTGGCTCAGTGATGTGCAGCTAACAGAATCTTCTTAGTGCTTAAAAGTGTGGTTCACAAGAACTGTAATTAAGAAATTTGCAGGCATCACAAGACTAGCAGTTTCCTTGTTTTGAGACATCTATGAGCAATGGGTTGGGTCTGAGAATCTCCCAGGATGGTTATTTTTTCTAGGAGTTGATGTTTGTTGTACTGTTGGAGTACCTGCGTGCTTTTGAAACTTTGGTATTGCTGCCAACAAGAGAAGGAGAGGCACAGTCTCCCTGTTAGAAGGCTGGTTATGCTTAAGAAACATGACTTGGAAGACCCCTTCAGGAGCTGTTTAGAAAGCCTCTTTGAATCGTGTCCTCTCAGATTTTAAGAAAGCTACTACTGTTGTTGTAGCCAACTTTATTTTGGGCCACGTTATCCAGTCAGCTTCTCTGGGAGTGTTGTGATGCCAATGTTTCTTTTTATTACAAACATTAAGTCTTCCCAAACATCTGGCAGTTACCCTCAGTTTGAAAATAGCAGGGAAAGCCTCTCCTTCCCTGGCAACATATTCATAGTCTTATCCTGAAGCATCTTTAACTTGCCATTTCTTTTTTAAATGTTTAGGGTCGTCCAGCTAGAGCCATATGCTCAAACTCAATGAGCCTTCAGTCAAGGTCATAGCAATGAGAGAGCTAATGAAGATTTGTAGTAATCTTTTCCTCAGGCTATGTTGCATATTTTGTTCAGTAATTCTGCTATTGGATCTGTTAATTCTATTTAATACTTAGGAACAGGGTGAGTGTGAGAGATCAGAGCACCTGAATGGTGAGATTATTAGCAACTCTGTAGCCTGGAATTTCCTTTGCACTTGCTTAAGAAGTTTTAATTTGTTTGATCATATGAATTTTGTCAGGTTATAATCTGCTAGTTAGACTATCCAGGACTGCTTTTAATCCCATGTTGACCAATATCTGCATTACTTGCATGGCATCAATTGTTTAGCAGAATTAGATGCATTAACACTGGGCCTGATCTAAAACTTCTTGATGCTAATGAATCTTCTGCTGAAAAAGAAAGAGGAGAGAACGGGCTCTGTTTTGCATTCCTTCTCAATGGAACCAGGATTGAAAAGGAGTGAAGTTCTGGAAAAGTCTTGCATAGAAATAGTAGGGCAAATAAACAAACTTGTCTGAAAATGGTGCCTGGTAAATTTGTGAACAGAGTTGTATGATTTGGTTGCTTGTGATAGGAAGGAAGTCCCTTCCAATCCTAAATCCAATGTTCTTATACAGGTTGCACTTCTCAAAACAGGCACTTTCTGGTCCAGCAACATCCGTGGTTGAGTAAGACCATGGATGTTCCTGGAACAGAGAGCCCCAGGAGCCTAGTGGCAGGCGGGCCAGGACCAAAGCCAGTAGCAACCCAGCAGCAGGGCTAGGGCTAGAGTCGGCAACAACCTGTGTTAGCTCGGGGCCAGGGTCAGAACCGGTGGCAGCCCACAGGAGCTTGGGGCCAGGGCCAAAGCCTCTGACAGCCTGTAGCCTGTGCTGTTTTCCCAAATACTGATAGAATTTCTTTATGGTCCTCAGTTTATTCAAGTGAGCAAGAAGGAACCTCTTATCTGGTCATATTGCTAGCAGTTGTAAAAATTGTCAGTTCTTATAACAACATCTTTCAATTGGTTATTATTTATCCATTAAAGAATCCATCTGTAATGACAATTATTCCTTATTGATCATCCCCACTACAGAAACTATCTGCCATAAAAATTATCCCTTATCAAACACTCAGTTTTGTTTAAAACATACTTCTGGAGACATATAGCTGGGATTTTTCTCTCAGGAGGAAAGGAAATTCTGCATGCACAATGTTAAATTCTGCATTGCACAAAATTCTGCATTGCGCAGAATTCTCGTAGGACAGGGGTGGGCAGTAAAAAAGCAATGGCTTGCCAGGGTTAGTATCTGGCGAGCCGCTACCACTATGTTTACCTGCACCTCTGCAGGTATTGGGAGATCACAGCTCTCGTTGGCCATGGCTCACCATTTGGGAGTGGGACTGGTGGGAAGTGGCAGAGTCTTCCCACCTCTCTCAATGGCCATGAATAGTAATCTGCAGCTAACAAGACCCACAATCGCCCACTACCTGCCGAGGTGCAAGTAAACATAGTGGTGAGGGCCTAACAAGGAACTACTCTGGTAGTCTAAATCCATCCTGTGGGCTGTTATTTGCCCACCCCTGCCCATGATCTTGGCCCATGCTCCTGGGGCCTGGCTGGAGCTGGCTCTCGTCAGAGTGTAACTCAGTGTAGCCTAAATTACACTTCTGCTTGAGGGATTCCTCTAGAGACCCCATGCAAATGAATGATCAGCAGTGAAGATCAAACTATGCCGTATCGTCTCCCTAACTGAGACATGCTCCTTCTTTCTCATGGCACTGTAATGGGGTGACTATTACACTCTGGCTAGAAAGGAGTTAAAAGCAAGCTTGAAAGAGCCTGTGTAAACCAAGACAATCAGGGAGAGGTTCATTGGGAGCCAATCAAAGGGTGGCTTGCTGAGGCAAGCCTGTTTATAAGGAGTGGCTCAGCAGAGCAGAGGGCAGTTGGGTCTTGACCACTGAAAGGGAAGGACCAGCTCCCAGGAAGCATCTTGGGTGAAACTGTTCTGGGTAAGCTTGGGAAGCAGAGAGAGAAAGAAACTCCAGCCTGACACCTTCCAGGCTGTGGACCTTGTACATGGGCTAAGAAGGTGCTAGGGTCACAGGGAATGACCCAGGAAACAGGAGCACTCAAGGGGAGTGAAGAAGGGCAGGACAAAGCTGCTGCCACAGGGTCCCTGGGTCAGGACCCAAAGTAGTGAGCAGGCCAGTTTCTTCTCCTTCCCCCTTGAATTGCACCTGGTCACACCAGTGTGTGGCCTACACAGACTGTGGCTTGCCCCTGAAGCAAGGGGCTAGACTTGCAGTTGGCCCCAGTGGCGGGTGTAAGGACTGAGGGCTGTAGATACCCCCAGAAGGGGACAAGAATGGAGTGATGGGCGCTGCTGGAGGGCACTGTCCCAAAGAGGACACCACAGTCCAGGGAGCGAGGCGGATCCTGAGGCAGAGGATGGAGAGACACAGGCCAGAAGGTGGCACGCTCCAGCAAACTGAGCTGTTTCCCAGTATAAGCAGCAGGAAGTACCATCGCAGTGAATCAGCCCCACTACACCCACACACTGGGGTGAATGTTGGCAGGAACTGGCTCTTCTGGCTTTACACAGGCAGAGTTCCCTTCAGCTGAGGGAATTCCCTTGCAGAGAGGTGGACCATATCAGAGAATCTAGCCTAAATCTTCTACTGCTCTGGATCTAACATGCGTAGGAGTTCTGAATGCAGTTCTAAAATGGTATTATGACTCTAGGTTCACTAGTCTCTTTGCATTTAAATGATTAAACAGAGTCAGAGAAGATTGCTTTTATGAAATCAACCAAGTGGTTGATGATGTGACATTTTAAAGATTAAAGCCTTTTTGTAACTTGTCCAGTGGATTGTATAAACAATGTTACACTTTAATTTAAGAAAGATTAATGAGCATGGCATGATTTCCATAGACGACAGAGGACAAATAGAAGGGTACTCGAAGACTTTCAGTGTTCTGTGTTTGTTGGAAAAGGTCAGGCTTGTGAGATACAATTAATAACTTATAGCAAAGGCTGGGAGGTATCTGCTAATCTTCTAGTTCAAAAAAGTCATACATATATTTGAAATTCATGTTGTTTCTACTTCCTATCCTCTGTCCCACTCACAAGTCAAATCTAAACTTGGTTTTCTCTGGACAATCATATCAAAAGCCCCTTCTTTAGCTAAAGCAAAATATAAAAAAAATCATATGAGAGCACAAAGGAAGCGTAAGGGGTTTTGCTATAGTTATCATAGTATGAATTTTAAAGACTATTAATTCTATATAACACTTTCTCTTTTTGTCAATAGAGGAAAATATCCCAGAGCTGAAAGATAAGGTTTAAATTCATATCTGAACAGTCCTAAAGTGTTGGCTTGGTTTTTAAGTTGATTTAAAGCATGGTATATAATATACACTGTATTAGAAAAGATCTCAGAGTAGTTTCCCCTGACTCTATCCCTTGGGAAAACTGCATGAGACTTCAGTCTCCCCAAGCTGGGCTTTCGGCTTTCAATGATTCCAATGGACAATTGTTACAAGTATTCCACTCCTTCAATGCTGACCTACTATAAAATGTAAAGCCAAAGTAAAAGGCTGCCCGTGAATAACACTTCACTTATATAGCACTATTTAGCTTGCAGATCTTTAAATGTCTTATACAAATTAAAGTTCAGAAGACCTTTGGGAGGTAAGAATTATTATTCTGGGTCATCTTTAGACTTCCTGACCCCATTATAATGCCTCCAATCTGTTCAAAATGCTGCTGTGAAAAAAGCTTTATCTCTGCTGCTTTAAAAGATCTTTTTACAGTAAAAGGACAAACCATGACTGGTTATTATTATGGTCTGACTGGAACCTTGTTACAGGTTGAGCTGAAATCTCTTAAACTGATATAAGAATGTCCTGCATCAAAGTCAGTTGTAAGATAAAACAAAGCCTAATGGAATCTGGCCAGAAAATAGTGCCAAGTGGATAGGTTTGACTGAATATTCTGACTAGTTATGTGGGGGGAAAGGGACACACAGAAACCGAGAACAGACTGAGTGAGAGAGCGTGAAGGAGTAATTGAAAGTGCATGGCTGGCCCTCAAAGAAACTTGGAAGAAGTTGTTGGGTCATGAGCACAGGCTGAAAGAGTGTTCTTGGTGCTGTGAACAAAAGAAGCTGTTTTCTGCTATTTTAGTCCTTGTGTGCAGAGACACAGGGCTTTGTACATTTACAAATAAACAAAATAGCATTATAAAAATACCTGATCATTGCTAATTTCTACTCCCGACTGAAACTGCTATAGGACCCCAAAATTTGTCTAGCTGCTTGGGCCAAAAGGGGGCATAATTATCATGCTATAACTTACTAAGTGGAAGCCAGACATTTGTAGTATTTACTTCCTGGTAGGTGAGTGAAGTCAGTTCTATACTCCTATCTGGGGTTTAGCTCACAGTAAAACTAAGTGCCTAGTCTCCACTAGCATTAGACAGCAGGATAGGTAATAAGTATTAATGATTCCATGATTAAAAACACATCTTTTTAAATTTATTTTTGGTTGACACTCACATCTTGCAGGGTCCTGGAGCCCAAATTTCTACCACTTTCTCTGCTGCTGTGCCCTGTTCTGCCCTTAGTGCAATTGTTGGCTTTTTATGTCTTTCCAAATCAAAGAGCCTAATTTTTGACCTCCACCATTCATCTCCTTCCTACTTCAGCTCATCTTCTTCCCTTCTCCTCCCATTCCTCCTTTGCTCAACCCAAGCAGCATGTATGATTGGCAAATGGATATGGAAGGGCTTTTATACTTCTGCATTGCCACAGTCTCATAGTTTAAAAAGCCCATGCATAACTTTCAAAATGCATTAGTCTCAAATATATTTACTTTGTATTCATTTTATCCTTCATCAAAGCTTCCTCAGTGCCCTGGTGCCTCCTATTCTTGCCTTAACTTACATTGTAAGAGATAAATAGATGTAATGGCTTTAACACAGGCCATACAATTTTATCTAGTGGTTTCTGCATCTAGACTGAGTTAAAGCATATATTTTAGCAAGAGATGCAGTCAGAAGGCCCCTAGTGATAAAGAATTTTCAGTACCCTTTAGTAATCCATTCCAATTTAATTACCCTTGTTAACAATGTGCATCTTGTTTCCAGTTCAAACTTTACTGACCTCAACTTTCAGCCACTGGATTTTGTTATGCCTTTATCTATTTGATTAAAGCGTCATCTAGCCATGTGATATCTTCTACCACTGGAGGTAATAATAGAAAGTGACTAAATCACCCTTTAGCCTTTTTTTAATGAACTAAATAGATTGAGGTCCTTTAATCTCCGATTCTAAAGTATGTTTTTTAGACCACAAGCTCATTTGTGTAACCTTTCTCTGAATAAATTCCAACTTTTAAAAATCTTTTTTTTTTTTTTTTTTTTTTAAACAGCAGGGATGCTATGATGCCACAAAAATAATAGAACTCATTTTATGGCTAGGGAAACTGAGGAACCTAAATTCTAGATCTTGTCCAAGATCATGTAGTGAGTAAGTGGTAGAGCCAGGTCCTGACTGCAGGATTGAAGCACTGGACTATACGGGTACATCTACATTGCACACTTATTTCAGAATAAGCTATTCCAGAAGAAATACTCCAAAATAGCTTATTTCTAAATAATGCACCTACACTACAAGGACCCCTTGAAATTAGTCCGAGGCAGGCCCCCCTAATGTGGACGCGCTACCTCATTTTAGAGCCCCAGGGAGCACTAGGGAGTAATTACTCTGAATGGCCCTGGGGAGGAGCTATTTCAAAATAGCAGCATCAGCGCATCCACACTACAGCTATTTCGAAATAGCTGTTTCAGAATAGGCATTATTCCTTGTGGAATGAGGTTTACAGAAGTTGGAATAAGCCAGCTGTTGTTTCAAATTTATTTCAAAATAACTAAATTGATGTGTAGACGCTTGCAGTGTTATTTCAGAATAATGGCTGTTATTCCAAAATAACGCTGCTGTGTAGACGCACCCTATCTGAACTACTAAATTGCACTGACCTATGAATTTGTTATTTGGAGGACACAACAGAAACCGAAATCGCAGAAATAAGATCTCCTACTAATAAAGGTGCTTTTTTTTTCCTCCTGATACATACATTATAACCACCAAGCAGAAATCTGACTGGTATTCTATAAATATTTTGTATGTGGGAAGTTAAAATAAAAATATTACTTAGCTTTTGTATGCATATGTTAGGGTTTTATGTAATTGCCAGTCACTGGAAGCATGTGCTGTTCATTACATTTGCTAGTAATCTGTGGTTTGGCTGTGCTGTACCAAAGCTGTGTGCTTATGTGTTTTTGTATTCTGTTGTAACTCAGTCTAGAGTTTACATTTAAAGGGCAGGGACTGACAGAGAATGTAAAATACTATGAGCTATTATTTAACACCCATTCTGAAGTTTGCTAGCCAAGACATACCTCTAACATCTCGTAAGATCCATCCCTAAAAGCTGTGATCTTTTTCTGTGCAATGAACTTTTTCTAAGATAAATGGATGTTCTCTTCTGAGCTCCATAATCTCAGATGCTTCTACAATTAGGAGATCAACCATGCACCTATTGATCTGACCCTATGGTCCGCATTTGCTTTTTTAAGTCACCTTCTCTCTATTCTGAAGATCTGCAGAGGTATCTTATGGTATCACCATGTATCTGACCATCTGACAAATTATTTTTTATTTGTTTGTTTTACTCCAAGATCTTAGCTGTTATTGCTGTTCCTCCATCTACATACGGCAGTGGTTTCCAATCTTTTTCATTAGCAAACCCTTACAAAAAATGTTTCAGAATAGGCATTATTCCTTGTGGAATGAGGTTTTCAGAAGTTGGAATAAGCCAGCTGTTTCGAATTTATTTCAAAATAACGGAATTGATGTGTAGATGCTTGCATTGTTATTTCAGAATAATGGCTGTTATTCCAAAATAACACTGCTGTGTAGACGCACCCTATCTGAACTACCATCTCAGTGGTCTGTGGAATACAGATTGAAAGCCACCAACATAGGGAGAACTCTCACTGACTTTGAGTGCAGGATTTTATGTATGTTACAAAGTAACACTGAATTTAAAAAAAAAAAAGAATATAGAGCTCTTCCAGCATAAAGTATAAATGTCAATCTACTGCACTACAAGACCAAAAATCAAATATAGCCATATATTTTTTTAAATGAATACTTGACTAAAGAAGAGAAGTCCAGTAGAAAAAAAAGCTAAAACAGTAACATTACCTGAAGTTCTCTTAAATGAATGCCTTTTCTGATCAGCAAGCCAAAATATACTGAATAAAATATCAATTCCCATTGAACTGTATTTTGTGTCTCGAAAAATCTGACTTGTAAAAAAACCACTATTTGGTGTAACAAAGTTATCTATTTCAACAATATACAAAATATTTTCAACAATATACAAAAGTTTCTTTTGTATATTACTGCTCCATAGGCTTTTAGAAAGGGATTTGAGCAATATAGCTATTTCAGTGCTGCTACTCCTGCGGTGTCAGGCAATGGGATTTTTCACAAGTCTCTGCTGACCTAAATAGACTCAATTTTGTTAGGAAAAATATTTTGTTTCTCCTATTATGTGATCTCAAACCCATCTGCTCTGACCTTATCTTGCTATGAAGATGACTAGTAATTGCTGGTAAAGCTCTAGGGGGCGATGTATTTTCAGTTTAAATTGCTATATACATTTTAGTAAAGAAAGCTAATAGTCTAGAAGGCATTATTATCTAATACCATAACCTAATAGAAGTGAAAAAAATCAAGATACATAGAAAGCACAGAAGACAATGTAAAGACTAGAATAGCCAGATACAAAAGAACAGATGAAGTAAATAACATGAGAAACAAATAACATGGAAAAAAAATCAGATTCCTATCACTACCTACTTTGTAAGATATTCTTTAAAACAGTGTCTGATCTAAATTACAGGGGAGTCAATGGGAATTTTACCATTGACTGACTGGGCTTTGGCTTAGATCCCCAGCAGTCCTTACACTTGGCCACATCAAGTTTGTATTCTTACGTACATTTCATTTTCTTTCAAGTATATTAGAATCCCTGGATTCTTTAGTATTGCTTTTCTAATATTAGGAGAACTGTAAATAGTCTGTGCATATGCGCAACATGTCTCAGGTGGCACGTGACCAGGATTCATCCCTGGGTTTGGTCACTATCCAGATCATAAGGGGTATAAAAAGGAAAAAAAGAGAAGGGTCAAGTTAACAGGATTATGCAGTTGTTTGGATGAGCAGTGCCTGTGTCTTGAAGATTATAAAAGGGTTTTGGTAGCTGTTTCTATTTTATTAATGTATTACTATAATTCATTATCTAAATGGGTTTAGAGAAGGGACATAAAGGAGAGAAGTGTCAGGGTATTGTGGATATGATAAGAAAGGGTAGCTGGTAACAGCTGTAGGATGCAGAAGAGTCAAAAACTGTTTTCCCATAAGTTAAAGCTTTAAATAGAGATCTTCAGGTGGCAGTGCTGTATGAGTCTGCAGAAAGGAGTACAAAGGAAGCTGCGTCTAGTTCATATAAAAGTTGGAAAGATGCTGATGCAGAAAAAGAACAGCCTTTCATAAAGAATTTGGAAAGGGGATAATGGGAGAGAAAGTGATCCAGATGGGTGGATGTGAAGAACAGGTACATCCTGTTCTGTTTGATTTTTTGCAAAAGAAATGACTTCAAATTCCATCAACCCATCAGAATAAGAAATTGTGATCAATGGGCTGGGAAAAGATTGTGGGAAGCATTGTGTGGGCTTGGCGGAGGGCAGGATTCCATATGTTTGGTTATCATGTTTTAAGAATTAAAAAATTGGCAAGCAGTCAGTTTGTCTGTATGCTTCCAAAGGCAATTTGGCACTGTTCCTATTGGGTGTGGTCCTGTGCGGTACAGAATGCCCCAGTGGGCCCACTATTCACAGGAAACTGAAGCAGCATTTCTGGGAGGTCTATAAAAAATGTACAATCTTTAAAGCTTAGGAAAATAGTATCCCACTTCTTAGTTATTCTAGAATAAATCACTGGAAGAGACAGACAAATGATCTTCATAGACAATGACTAGACAATCTTCATAGACAATGACTAACCATGTTATTTCCACCTCAGTGACTTCAGTTCTCTGTTTTTTTAAAAAAGGGAAGGAAGGCGATAGACAAATAGTATTGTCATCAGGATCATCCCGTGCCCTTCTGTAACAGGCTCCATCTGAATACAAAATGGCGACTACCTCTTAAGCATGGAGGAGGACTTCTCTCTATGGAAAGGAGCCAATTCACCTGAAAATGAATGATAAGGTATACCCGATACATACACCACACATCCAGCCATAACGTTTTGATTTTCACAACATGTAGTAAGTGATGAGGAAACTCACTTTTTTAAAGACAGAACTTTATTTTTAAAAAATCTGGGCATCTTTTCTGAAGTACAGAATTTAATAACTTCATGGATCAAACACACACTTCACTTCACTTCTTGTTAATTATGGATATATAAAGTATAGTTTTGTTTCCATGACTAGTGATGTTCCTGTGTTGTTTTTAGTTTTGTACTGATGTGAGAAACCTCACTTTAAAAAAAATAGTGGTCAGTGCCTCCCACAAATATAACCCTACCTACAAATGTGCAGGTGCGTGGGGCCCCAGAGCAGGGAGAGCATTCCTCAGCAGCCTGTCAGCCGAGTGCTGGTCCCCACCGAGTGAGTGAGTGCACGTTGGGCTGGGGCTGCTGCAGAGCACTGCATGGGTAGGGAGTCCCATAGTGCCCCACACAAGTGGAGACCAGCCCCAAGCTCCTTCTCTCCAGTGCTGAGCAGCATGGGTCCAGGTGCAGCCTGGACTGGCTGGCTGCCTGCCTGCTAAGCAACTCTGTGACTCCCACTTGCACCTCACCAGCCAGCCCAAGCGACGCACTCCATGTGTTAACTTGGAAAGCAGATCCATGAGCGTCGCTGCACTGCCCCCCCACCTCACAATGCCACTCTCCCTGCCCACCCACCACTGTCACTATGCTCTCCTCCCCCCTGCTCTACTGCGCCCTCCTCTGCCCCCATCCATCCACCACTCACTGCCTTCCACCCTCCCCCAACTCTGTCCTCCTTTTTTCCCTGGTCCCTTCAACCTCCCACTGTCCCTGTTCCACACTCACTGCATGGGGCAGGAGGAGTAGCTGCAGCCCTGCAAGTCCCCTCTCCCCAAGAGGGCAGGTGGCAGTGTCTGGTAGCATGACCTGACCTGAGGGCTTGCTGCTGCTTTTGACACTCTGCATCCCAAACAGTAGATTTGAAGTGCCACAGATTTCCACCTGTCTACTCTCCTGCAGCTATTGAATCAGCTGGCTGAGGGTGAGCCAAGCATAAAAGCAGTTTACAGCACTGCCATTGATCAGCATTGAGCATGAATATGTTGTTAGCAACAGAACATTATTGCCACATCAGACCTGTTTTTTATTGCGGGTTATTTTGTCTTTACATTTTTTTCAACCCTATGTTCTGCTCAGGGTTCAAAATGGACTGGTTCTGCTTTTTTTCCCACAGAGACTCGGTGATATTTGAAATACCTTTATCAAAATCCTGTGAGGTTGTCATTTAACAACTTTCTTTGCCACAAATGCTCGCTAGCAATCCTGAATCCAATTTCAATATTTTTAAATAAAATAGAAAATTACGTTGACAGTTATTTGTGACAAGTTTTTGGTTTGGGGGAGGAAGAGGGCCGATTTTCATCAGAGAGAAAAAATGTTGAGAGGCTTTCCTATTACTGCTACTGTTACTGCTAAATAGAGTGCTTAGTCCTTCCGCATTATAATGTGCTTAATTGGTTTAAACTGGTTTTAATAAAGTGCTCGTGGCAAGTTTTCCAATACCAGAAATTTATGTTTGTTTTGCTAAGAGCAAGTAAGGGCCACCAATTTATTAGTACGGCGTAGGACACCAAAAATCCTAAGGACAGCCCTGGCTAGAGCAAATGATTAGAGCCTCTTGAGTTCATTATATAGTTTTCCTAAACTGCTCTGATATATTATTGTCTAGCCTAGAAACTAAACATGGTTAATAAAGACGCAGTCCTTAGGAACTAAAAGTGTGTTGTGGACCTTTCTTTCTCATGCAAGCTCTGTTCAAATCTTATACTAATAGCTCCATGTAGATATATTTGGTGCACTTTTTAATCTTTTATATGAGTAATGCTAAAAACAACCAACCTACCAAACCACTTTTCAGGAAGCTTGTTACTGAGCTCCTAGAAGTTCAGTTTAGGGATGTTAACTAATGGTTAACTCACTAGTCAAGTGGTTGATGGAATTTCCATCAACTACTCGACTAGTCGATAGGCACTTCCACATTCCTCCTTTAGAAATGTACAAGAGCACCTGCTGGGGCTCTTGTACATTTCAGAGGAATGCGGAACTCTGCGTGCAGCTCGGAGCCAGCGGGCAGTCCCCAGAGGGGGCCTGTGTGCATTTCAAAGCAGAAGTGCTCTTATGGAGCCTGGGGTCAGCACTGGACTCAGAGTCCCCCGGGCTCCAGGCTGCACTGCCACTTTGAAATGCCACGTGGAGCCCGGGGTCAGCTGGGGAGTCCAGCTGACCCCAGGATCCATGTGGCACTGCCTCTTTGAAATGATGTGGTTGTGTTTCAAAGGGGCAGTGCCGCATGGCTGATCCTGGGATCAACTGCATGGTGCTGCTGCTTTGAAGTACCCCCTTTTTTCTCCCCCCACCCCTTTGCTGCCTCTATCTGATTTTTTTTTTTTTTTTTTTAAAAGCCATCTGTGTTTTTTTGAAAGATAGCATTCACACTGAATGGACGCTATCTTGCATGTAAGCTGTGATTACTATGGACAGAGTGGCCACCAGGGCACCTGTGCTTTTTCCTCTTCTTTCGATAGAACTCCCTCTTCCCCATCCACACATGCCTTTTTCTGAAAGAGCTCTTTTGGAAAAAGGCTTCTTCCTCATAGAAAGAGGTTTGCCGCTTTCAGAAAAACCCGTCTGTTCCTTCGATTTTCTTTCAATTACGTCCACACTGCAATCACATTCTTTTGAAGTTTTTTTTCGGAAAAACTCTGTAGTGTAGACATACCATCTTCACTAAAGCACTACAGTGGCACAGCTGCAGTGCAGTCAGGGACATCCTTAGAGGGCAGAGGGCCCTAGGCAACCCCCCACCTCTGTCTCAGGGCCCACCCTCCAACTCGCTTCTTCCCTATCCTGAGCAATGGGACCTGGGGGATTACCAAGGAGCCTGGCACAGAGCAGCAGGAGCAGTGCCCCCAACCCATCACACTCACCACAGGAACTGTGGGAAGTGGAGTGACCCAGCAGCCTGTTCTGATCTGCCGCCATCTCTCAGCTGGTCCTCTGCTTCTCCATGATGGCAGGAAGTGAAGCAGAGTCTATTGTGCTCTTCCCCTCGAGCCTACACCAGGCCCCCCAGGTAATCCCCAAAACCACCCTCTGCCCTGCAGGCTAACCTCAGTATGAGGGACTGTCCCATCCATAGGACAGTTGGGGCAGCTGCTATAGTGCTAGGTTGACAGAAGAATTCTTCCCTCTACTGAGGGCTGGTCTACACTGGGAGTTTTGGTCAAACTGAACCACATTAGGTTGATTTTTTTTCTAAATAATGAGTCCACAACTCCAAGCCCATTCTGTCAACATTAAGGGCTGTTAAACTGGATTTTGGTACTCTTGCTTTTCATGAGGAGTAACAATAAATTCAACCTTGCAAGGTTGATGTTGGAGTAGTGCAGATGCAACGCTGGGTAAGTTGACTTTCATGGCCTCCTGGACCACCTCCCTCTTCCACCTGCAGACTCATGTGGGAAGGGAAAGTTGCACTGTCCCAGAAAACTTAAAAGCATAACTTTAGCCTTCTGTGTAACATGTACCTATTGTCCTGAACAGGCATCCCTAGATGCTAAAGAGATTAGTTTCTATGCTCCACAATGCATCTTTTATAAAGTCTGCCCTTCACTTTTCATTACAGCAAGAGCAACAGCAAGCCTGCTGCGCACACTCCTGGGTCTGGCTTCTCCAGCTGTTTGTCTATCACAGATTCAAAGGCAAAAACGTAGTAGGGATGACATGTTCAATGAGCAAATGCAATCTACCCACTTGGACAGGAAGCGATAAGTGAGTGGAGGAAAATGCTGCTGCAGGAGATGAGAGCAGAGCATAAGGATAGAAAAGCAAACAGGCAACTCAAAGTGAAGAAAATCTTTATGGCCATGACAGATCTAATGATATGCACAGCCGGCTCACATGACAGCCAGATGCACAAGCATCCTCT
The DNA here is from genome assembly GCA_019425775.1 of Rafetus swinhoei. NCBI lineage: Eukaryota > Metazoa > Chordata > Testudines > Trionychidae > Rafetus > Rafetus swinhoei. The sequence goes on along the minus strand of CM033446.1, from coordinate 80,685,612 downwards.
GTCCCATGCCAACCCACATTCCCACCTTACCAAGTTCTATAGGCACCTCTCCCTGGGCCCTAGAATGTGGGGAAGGGGGAAGTCAAGGGCAGCCTTACACTCAACCCCCCAGGGATGTGTCCTGGAACAAAAGACTGTCATTCTCACACTTGAGGGATTGCTGAACAGGAGGATTGTAATATGCCACTTTCCCTTCTTCCTTCACTCCCCACAAACTACTGCCCTGAACTCCTTTTCTGTCCCTTCTTGCTGGTGTTCACTAAATACAAATGCCTGAGGCAGGGAGGGAAGGGTTTACAGGCAAGCGCACTTAATGCAGGAGGCACTATTGAGAAGTACCCCTTGCAGTTTATGTGCTCTTTGGCAAGGTGGTCAGGTTCCAAGATAGGGATGTGTGTTCCATCTATTGCACCACCACAGTTAGGGAACGCCAGCATGGCAAAGCCCTCCACTATGTTCTGCACATTTCCCAACATCACTACCCTTTGCTTTACACATGCAAAAGTCTTACAGCCACTGCTGATCATTGCATACCACATAACTATGTGGGCCCACCACTATGTGCTTGTCTCATGGCACCAAAACTGGGATTCCACTGTGTCAAGATCAAATGCTACCATCATCTGACAATTGCTTATCTCAAGTGCTTCACAGAAGAGACTATTCATGGCCTCCTGAGAGTCTTCCTCATTCCAGCAGGCTCTGGATAGGCTCTGGACATACTGCAGCATAAGGCACAACATGTTTGCTATGACTGCAATAGAACTTTGCTGCTGCATGGGTTCCAGGCTGGGTTGTATGCTTATCTTGCTATGACATCTGCTACCCTGCTATGGCATCTGCATGGATAACCAGAGAAAAAAGGGCAGAAAAAGATTGCTTACTTTGCATTGCTTTCAAGCAATGGGAGGGAAAGAGGGAGGAGATGAGTGCGTTATGAGATGCTGACAACAGGTGCTCAGAACCACTCGCTGCACTGCTTTGGTCCCATCAGGGACTGGGAGCATAAGCCAGAATGCCAACAAGTGGCAGGAACTGTGGGATCACTTCGCACAATGTATTGCTGTCAAAGTTGATGGTATCTACCCTACTGGGGATGTACAGCGTTGAACTCTTGTATACAGTGGGGACATGCACCTTTGACTTTACAAAATCTGGCGCTAAAAATCAACCTTAATCAATTCAACCTTAACTTTATGTAGACAAGGCCTTAGTTACCACCTCCTGAGGAAGTGAATTATCTATGCTGATGGGAGAACCTCTCTTGCTGACCTAGGTAGTGTCTAAATTACACTGAATCACAGCAGCTGTGCCACTGTGGAGTTTCAAGTGTCAATAAGCACTCTTTTTGTTCTGTGTTCGTACAGCATCAGGTACAGTGGGTTCCTGGGGCAGGATTAGAGCTCCTGGGCACTACAGTAATACAAATAATTAATAATAATGTAACTGCAAACAGTCCAACTGAAGTACAATGTTAATCTCTGAGGGTATGTCTACACAGCAAAGTTATTTCGAAATAACAGCTGTTATTTCGAAATAACTTTACCAGCATCTACACAGCCAAACCGCTATTTTGAAATTAAATCAAAATAATGGAGGGCTTATTTCAAAATTGGTAAACCTCATTCCACGAGGAATAGCGCCAATTTCGAAATTGCTATTTCAAAATAAGCACTGTGTAGACGCTTATTTTGAAATAGGGGGGCCTCCAGCCCTTCCCAGGGTGCCCTGGTGGCCACTCTAGGCACAACCAAGAAAACTCCTCTCCCTCCGCCCGCCCCCCCCGGAACCGTTAAAGGGGTAGACTCTGGCCACAGTGCCTGTGCCAGCTCCAAGCCTGCCAGCCCAGAGCCAGCAGTCACTGCACCTGACCCAGTGGCCCCTGCATGAGCCAGGCAGCCAGTGCCAGCCAGCCCTCCACCGCACCGCTCCCCAGGACCAGTCCTCCAACTCCCAGGAGCCTGCCAGGGGCTGGAAAAGGCGGGCGCCTGCCTGGTCCAGTGCAGAGATAAGGGACCTAATTCAGGTTTGGGGGATGCCTCCAACGTCCATGATCTCCACGTTAAATGGAGGAACGCAACCATCTACAGGCGGATGGCTGCCAACCTGGCCACCAAAGGCCACATGCAAACCCAGGAGCAGGTTCACATGAAAATCAAGGAACTGCGGCAGGCATATGCCAGGGCCAGAGGGGGCAGCTTCCAATCAGGGGCAGACCCAGATCCCTGCCCCTATTTTGATGCCGTGGACCGTATGCTGGGGGGGCAAGACAGTCCGTGCCCCCCAGGTGGTCATCGACCCTGAGGCAGAGCTTGCTGCTTCCTGCTGCTCCAGCCCAGGCTGTCTCCCCAGCTACCACTCCTCCTCCCACTCCTTCTCCCCCTCCCTCTTCTTCCTCCCCACACCCCCAGGGATGCCGAGGCCCCCGCACCCACAGTGCTAGGAGACAGTTGGGCCGGCAAGACCCCCAACCCTGAGCCCTGAGCTTCTCCTCCCCCTTGCCTCCCCCTGCCAGCTCCCACCTTCCCTCCTCCCCGTCCCACCTTCTTTCCCCAGTCTCACCTCAGTTTAATCCCCCTCGCCCCCGCCCCAGTTCTGTTCAATAAAGAGGCTTTGTTGTAATGAACGCATGTGTCTTTTATTGTACAGCAGGAAGAGGGCTTAGGGAGGAGTAAGTGGAAGGACATGAGGGAGGAATGAGGCACAAGCCCCCAGTGGGGCACACCAGGGGAGACTGTTACTGCCTGCAGAACGTGCTGCCAGGCTCACAGCAACACATCCAGGAGAAGCACCAGAGTGCTCAGGGGTGGTTCTGGCTCCATGCTGCAGAGTGCTGTGATGTCCTGAGTGAGGGCAACCAGAGCATGCAGAGAAAAAAATGCTTTGTTGTCCCTCAGCGAGGTAGGCAAGCAAGCAAGGAAACCTTAGAACCGGCTGTCTGGGGGTGGTCCCTTTAAGCACAGGTCTCAGATAGCCTCAGGCAGCAGCCACGCAAGGTAACTCCTGACCTGATGCCCTGCCAGAACCGGTTCCAGACGGCCTTAAATGTGATTCAGCATCCTATCAGTGTGTGCGCACTATTTCAAAATAGCAAAATCCTATTTCAAAATGCATTTTGTGTCTTGACACGTTGTTTCAAAATAAGCTATTTCGAAATAAGATATTTCGAAATAATGCCGTAGTGTAGACATACCCTGAGTAAGTCAAGCAGGACTTGTCCCCAACGTAAGAACGGCTAAAAGTTAATGCCAAGCCTTCTAGTTCTTCACTGGTTTATGTGACATTTCCTATAGGCTGATACTTTGTTTTGACAATCTTCATTTCTGAAAGATAGGTGTCTACATCTCAGTACCACTGCCATTAGCTCTATTTGCCTCACTTGTTGGCATTCTTGGCAAAAGGGCCAAAATTGACCTGGTTTTACAAAAGTTCGTTAGAAAACTAATTAAGCTACTTTCTCATCCCTTGAAGAGGGTCTCTGAAGATTAACAGTAATGAGATTATTGGCACTACACTGTTCATACTGAACCTGTTCTATGGCTAAATAGGGGACTTCAGATTCTTGGCTGTGTCTTTCATGAGACCTAAATATTCAAAGAATCTAAAGAAAAGAATAGCAGTTGCAACAGCAGTTCTTAAGGTGACTAGGTACAATACCACACAAAATGCTGCTTTAAAACATTTGCTTGCAATAAGCAAAGGAAACCTATATGAATAACAGAGATAGGGCTTTTAAGATATTCTTGCAGTACTGAGCAGGTGCACAGAGCTAAAATCAATACTATAAAATCTTTCTCAAATGCTGACTCTGAAAAAGGATTTCCCAATATTTTATCAGGTATATTTTAAACATTTTGTAAAAAATAAATCATTGAACTTTTTCAGAGTCTGCCCAATATCTTTACCAACAAGAGAAAAATATTTTTCCCAGATACCTTCTATTAACCACACAAGATGAATTCACACAAAGAGCTTTGTTCTGCAATGCTTATGCATGCATATATCTCAGGCTTAGCAGCAGCAAAATAGAATCAACTGTTCAGCTAGCTCACTTTGTAATGAGCTCAGTGGATCTTGGTCCTCGTGCCTGATTCTGATCTCAGTTGCATTGGTGTAAATTAGGAGTGAGTCCTCCATAATCAATTGAGTTTATTGTGCAAAACCAACAAGTAAGAGTCAAATCATGCTAGCCATATTTAAAAGACCATCTGTCTTGCACATTTAGCCATACTTTGAACTGAATTATATGTATGCCAACATTTCATATTTAGTTTTGTTTAAACCCTTCTATATCTGCACCTATCCCTTTCTTACATATACAATCAGATAGTATTGTGCAATTTTTACTAATTTTGCCAGCTGAGAGAGAGTTTGAAATTTCAAATCCTGCAAGGATGAGGCCAAATTCAATCCTGATACATATAGTGGCTGACTAATTAATAGTTAGCAGTTAATACAATGAGACGTAGTTCTCTGTGCCCTCTACTGTTTGTTACAGACATGAAAGTTCCTCTAGCCCTTTCTACATTGATTTTAAATGATATGTTCAGATACCATTTGAAATGTGAAGGGTAACTTTAAGAAAGTGAGGTGACTTCTGACTTTCTTTATGAATTGTGATTTAAGGTCCAATCCTGCATTGATTGCACACCTCGTATTACCCAGTGAAATTTGGGGAGTACAAGGAATGCAGGTACATGCCCTGAATGTATTTTTGAGAGGGTAATAGTAAACTGGATTTAAATGTGCCAAACTCCCAAGTTGCCCATTGCTTTGCTGTTCAAATATCCTCCTGCAGCACCTGTCCTTATGATCCCTTCTCTGGGAATGAGACTTGGCTGGAAGCCAGAGCACTAGGTCATGTGTTCTCAGCATGAGCAGTTTGATGGATTTCTTTGCACATATCCTGTTGTACAATATAACAGTCTCATAATTCTAACACTGCACCTCTAGTGGCTTTTTATTCCCCGTCATTAAAGTGATACAAGAAGGTAAGCTCTCTGTACCAGGCAAGGAAGAGGAGGAAACAAACAAACAAAAAAAGTAGGGGATTATTTTCTCCTCTGTGACTCTGGCAGACCAGATGCCAGGTCACACTCAACACTGACAAATACATACCTGGAACCAGTCTGTATCAACTGCGTGCTAGTATTGTTAAAACAGATACTAGAATTGTAAGAATGGATTTAGCTTTGAGAATGTATTGAATGCTTATCAGTTACTGAACACTTTAAATTTACTTCTACCATATGTGTCCCCTAGTGTAAGGTAATATTTGAGCAGTTGTATTGTAAGCCTCTGTGCAAATCACCGGATGAGAAAGAGACATTAGTTAGTGTGAAGGGCTGATCGTCAACAGTGTTATGCCAGTCCCCTGCACTCAAGGCAGGACCGAGTAATAACTAGACCATTCTTGACCAGTGCTTGTCTAACTTGTGCTTAAAATCTTTCAGTGAGGGGGGATTTCACAACTTCCGTAGGCAATTTGTTCCAGTGCTTAACAGCCATGACAGTTAGGAAGCTTTTTCTAATGTCCTACTTAAACCTTCTTGCTACAATTTAAGCCCAATTTTCCTTGTCCTATAATACTTAGAGGTTTAATGAGAACAATTTTTTTTCCTTCCTCTTGTATGTACTTGAAAGCTGTTATTATGTTCCCTCTTAGTCTTCTCCTTTCCTGACGAAACAAACCCAGTTTATTCAATCTTCCTTCATAGGTCACGTTTTCTAAACCTTTAATAATTTTTGTTGCTCTCCTCTAGACTTTTTCCAATTTGTCCACTCTTACCCAAATTGTGGCACACGCAGTAGTCCAATTTGGACCTTACCAGTGCAGAGCAGAGTGAAAGAATTACTTCTTGTGTCTTGCCAACAACACTCCTGCAGTTTGTTTGTTTTTCTCAACAGTGTTGCAAGTTTATTGTACGCACACATATATTTAACCTGTGATCCCCTATAATCGCAAAATCTCTTTCCACAATACTCCTACCTTTGCAATCATTTCTCACTTTTGTATGTGTGCAATTGATTGGTCTGTCCTCAGTAGAGTACTTTGCATTTGTCCTTATTGAATTTTATCCTGTTTACTTCAGATAATTTTCTCCAGTTTGTTCAGATTATTTTTTAATTTTAATCCTATCCTCCAAAGTACTTGAAACTGCTTTTACAGCTACTCAAGAGAACTTCAAATGCCACCTCACTGATTAGCAGACTGTTTCAGAGAGGTTTTGAGTTTCTATTGGTGGTGCACATTCACACACGTCTCAGTGTGCATAAAATGTATTCTTCACATGGATGGAAATTTATTCTTCACATAGATGGAAAAAAGGATTAAAGGAAACATTGCTTGCAATCCCTCCCAGCTTGGTATTGTCCACAAATTTTCTGAGAGTACTCTGTCATTATCGTCAATTAAAAATTGAATGGAACCAGACCCAGGATTGATCGCTGAGGAATTCCACTCAATATGCACTTTCAGTCTTAGATTACGTCTACACTGCAAGTATTTGTTGGCAAAGAGTATGCTAATGAAGCACTCATTAGCATTTGTCGCACTGTCATTTGCATATCTCTGCTGATGCTTTTTGCGCAAGAGGTTTTTGCACAAAAACAAACAGTGTAGACGGGTCTGTTTTGTGCAAAAAAATCCTTTTGCACAAGATCCTGTATACCTCCTTTTTTGAGGGATCTTGTGCAAAAGGGGGGATTTGTGCAAAATGGCCCCATCTACACTGCTTGTTTTTGTGCAAAAGGCATCGGCAGAGATATGCAAATGACAGTGCGACAAATGCTAATGAGTGCTTCATTAGCATACTCTCTGCCAACAAATACCTGCAGTGTAGACATAGCCTTACTGTGAACCACTACTCTCTGGTAATGGTTTTCCAACCAGTTATGCACCCATCTTACCTTAGCCACATCTAAGCTATATTTTTGTGACTTATTTATGAGATCTTTTTATAGACTGGCATTATATTTACCATCTTCCAAGCTCAGTCAGCTCCTTGAGTATTCTCAGATGTATGTTGTGAGCAAGACATGAGAAGTCATTCTTCCGCTCTACTCTGCGCTGGTTAGGCCTCAGTTGGAGTATTGTGTCCAGTTCTGGGCACCGCATTTCAAGAAAGATGTGGAGAAATTGCAGAGGGTCCAGAGAAGAGCAACGAGAATGATTAAAGGTCTAGAGCACATGACCTATGAGGGAAGACTGAAGGAATTGGGTTTGTTTAGTTTAGAAAAGAGAAGATTGAGGGGACATGATAGCAGTTTTTAGATATCTAAAAGGGTGTCATAAGGAGGAGGGAGAAAACTTGTTCATCTTGGCCTCTGAGGATAGAACAAGAAGCAATGGGCTTAAACTGCAGCAAGGAGGTTTAGGTTGGACATTAGGAAAAAGTTCCTAACTGTCAGGGTAGTCAGACACTGGAATAAATTGCCCAGGGAGGTTGTGGAATCTCCATCTCTGGAGATATTTAAGAGTAGGTTAGATAAATGTCTATCAGGGATGGTCTAGACAGTATTTGGCCCTGCCATGAGGGCAGGGGACTGGACTCGATGACCTCTCGAGGTCCCTTCCAGTCCTAGTATTCTATGATTCTGTGATTCTATTTTATCAGACTCTGGCAACTTAGACATCTAACTTGTCTAAGTCATTTTTAATTTGTTCTTTCCCTATTTTAGCCTCAGATCCTACCCCATTTTCACTGTCATTCACTATGTTAGATGTCCAATTACTCCTAAACTTTATAGTGATAATTGAAACAAAAAAGGCAGTTAGTACGTCTGCCATTTGCACATTTTCTGTTATTGTTATAGCCTTCCCTTGCCTTGTTTTTTCTTTTGTTTCTAATCTAGCAAGAAAACATTCTATGAATTCTCTGTGTCTCTAGTTAGTCTAACCTCATTTTGTGCCTCAAATCCTCTAATTTTTGACCTACATGCTTATTCTTTCTTGGCATAAGAAAGATCCCTACCTGCTTAGCCTGGGTTTGTCCTAAAGGACACACCCAGCTTACTGAATATGGAGGCTTCCATTACCTTTCAAAGCTTTAGATGATGTAAATCACTTGTGTATCTATGCTTGCCTGCTTTAACCTTGAAAGCAACTCCCCGGTTTCCTTTTCCTATTTAATAAATCTTTATAGAATTTATTATAGGATTGGCTACAAGCATTGTTCTTGGCATGAGATCTATCATGCAATTGACTTGAGGCATGTGACTGGTCCATTGGGAGTAGGAGCAACCTGAATATTGCTGTGATTCTTTGTGTAAGTCAAAGATCGCCTTTCACAAAGGCACCCTCATCTGGTGGGTGAATTAGATGGAAGTACCGCAAAGACTGTTTGTGATTCCATGTTAAGACTTAAGGATTTTACACTTGATAAGTGGTTGGTAAAATACAAGTATAAAACTCTCAGCCAGTTTGAGATTTGTGTCCTGGTTCCAAACAGCCTGCTCTGAGGTTGGCACTCATGCACGTAAGTCACACCAAGCAGCATTATGTTTCCCCACACCTTGTTACTTTAATCTATAACGCTCTGTCTACACTGCACGCTTATTTCAAAATAACTCATGTTATTTCGAAATAGCCAAGAGCGTGTCTACACAGCAAGCCTGTTATTTCAAAATAATTTCCTACTCTGACTTCTGTAACCCTCATTTCACGAGGAGTAAGGGAGTTAAGGTAAGCTACTTCGACTTCAGCTACGCAATCAACGTAGCCAAAGTTGCATATCTTAACTTGACTTTAGCCCACAGATGTACCCTGATGTACCCTGACTGTAGATGTAGATGTACCCTGACTGTTCTGATTTTATAGTTTCTTTGACTTATTGCAAGAACTTTATACCAGGGGTTCCCAAACTTTTTGACACCGGGGACCAGTAAATCCATTCACGAGCTTTTGGAGGACCAGTAAAATTCATTTTTACCGATGAAGCAACCCAGTCTGTAGTAACCCAGGAAACTACAGACCAATTAGTTTAACTTCTGTGCCAGGGAAGATAATGGAGCAAGTAATTAAGGAAATCATCTGTAAACACTTGGAAGGTAGCAAGGTAATAGGGAACAGCCAGCATGGATCTGTAAAGAATAAATCATGTCAAACCAATCTGATAGCTTTCTTTGATAGGATAACGAGTCTTGTGGATAAGGGAGAAGTGGTGGATGTGGTATACCTAGACTTTAGTAAGGCGTTTGATACGGTCTTGCATGATATTCTAATCAATAAACTAAGCAAATACAACTTAGACGGGGCTACTATAAGGTGGGTGCATAACTGGCTGGATAACCATACTCAGAGAGTAGTTATTAATGGTTCACAATCCTGCTGGAAAGGTATAACAAGTGGGGTTCCGCAGGGGTCTGTTTTGGGACCGCTCTGTTCAATATCTTCATCAACGATTTAGATATTGGCATATAAAATACCCTTATTAAGTTTGCAGATGATACCAGGCTGGGAGGGGTAGCGACTAATCTGGAGGATAGGGTCATAATTCAAAATGATCTGGACAAATTGGAGAAATGGTCTGAGGTAAACAGGATGAAGTTTAATAAAGACAAATGTAAACTGCTCCACTTAGGAAGGAATAATCAGTTTCACACATACAGACTGGGAAGCGACTGTCTAGGAAGGAGTACGGCAGAAAGGGATCTAGGGGTTATAGTGGACCACTAGCTGAATATGAGTCAGCAGTGTGATGCTGTTGCAAAGAAAGCAAACATGATTCTGGGATGCATTAACACGTGTGTTGTGAGCAAGACACGAGAAGTCATTCTTCCGCTCTACTCTGCGCTGGTTAGGCCTCAGTTGGAATATTGTGTCCAGTTCTGGGCACCGCATTTCAAGAAAGATGTGGAGAAATTGGAGAGGGTCCAGAGAAGAGCAACGAGAATGATTAAAGGTCTAGAGAACATGACCTATGAGGGAAGGCTGAAAGAATTGGGTTTGTTTAGTTTAGAAAAGAGAAGACCGAGGGGGGACATGATAGCTGTTTTCAGGTATCTAAAAGGGTGTCATAAGGAGGAGGGAGAAAACTTGTTCATCTTGGCCTCTGAGGATAGAACAAGAAGCAATGGGCTTAAACTGCAGCAAGGGAGGTTTAGGTTGGACATTAGGAAAAAGTTCCTAACTGTCCGGGTAGTTAAACACTGGAATGAATTGCCCAGGGAGGTTGTGGAATCCCCATCTCTGGAGATATTTAAGAGTAGGTTAGATAAATGTCTATCAGGGATGGTCTAGACAATATTTGGTCCTGCCATGGGGGCAGGGGACTGGACTCGATGACCTCTCGAGGTCCCTTCCAGTCCTGGTATTCTTTGATTCTATGATTTGCATACTTGTATATTCATTAAGCAAATGATGAATATGCAAATAAATTGATTCTGGTCCTCCCAAAGCCCCCAGTGCCAACTTTAGCAAAGCTTTTGATATGGTCACCCACAATATTCTTGCCAGAAAGTTAAGGGAATATGGATTGGATAAATGGACTGTAAGATGGATAGAAAGCTGGCTAGACCAGGGTTTCCCAAACTTTTTACTTTAGTGGGAACCTGTTTTTTTTCAGTACTGTTTTTTGCAGCCCAAAAATATAAATGCATATAAAAAAATGAAAAATGAATAAATGTTCACTGTTTATTATTTATTCACAATAATAGTACATAATATAAATCTTGATTATAAAATACTGCCTAACTTCTTATTATTACCTTAATTACAATTTAACCAGTAGAATTTTAACAGTTGTAAAGTTTGTTTATTTATAATTGAATGAGTTGAATATAAGTCATTTATTATGTGTGCACTTTATAGCTTTTAAATAACTAAAAAGAGAACTAATGGGAAGGGTGATGATGTTTTGCATCACATAGCAACTTTATGTTAGGAGCAAAAGAAGAAAGTTTTATCCTCAAATCTGGTTCGACATTCAATCTATTTCTATATTTATTTTTGAAGAAAACTGAAGATGAGAAACTAGTGTTACACTTATATGTTGTGATGAAAGGCATTAAGAATTTGACTGCTTTGTCGGATAAATGTGAATATTCATTTCTACAGCTCAACCAGAAATCAATCAAGGAGAGTTTATCAAAGTTCTCTTTTAAGGCAGAGTCACAGGAAAGTTCAATTAATGAATCCATTTCTGATTCATTCAATTGTAATATTTCTTCATTTTCGGTGCCAACAGTAAACGAGTTCTTAATCCACATTTTACTGGAGTCAATTGGAGGAAAATATTCATTTAAGCTTGATGTTAGCCCCAAGAGATGTTCTTGGATTGCTGCAGAAATCGCATCTGAGTATTAGTTTCAGCATATTTTTCTTGTAATTCAGTTAAAGTACAAAAAGATTTAAAGTTTCTCTTGTTAACTCGCTGTGTCCATAAACGAAGTTTTTTAATTGTTGCCTCAACTTTTTCGTAAACTTTGAAAATATTAATTGTAGTGCCTTGTAAATTCAGACTTAAGTCACTTATGTGACATATTTTGTCTTTTAAATAAGCCACCATTTTTAACCAATCAAATTCATGAAACCTGTCTTTAAATGTAAATATAACATCTTTTGCCGATGGAGGGTGTCACTCCAAGAGCAATAAAACTTCATCCTTCATTTCAAAGAGTCGTTTCAAAATGTTTCCTTTCAACAGCCATCCTCTCCCCCCTCCCATTCCGCACAAGCCCCTTCCCTACCAGCCTTCCACTTTGCGGGACTGGAGCCTGCACTCAGGCCCCAGAGTCCGAACCCGGAGCCAGCCATGGCCCGCAACGTGGCTCCGAGGAGTTTTAAAATCCTGGGCCGTGACGTCACGCCCAGGCGTCCTCCCCGCCCACCTGAAACGCTGCGCATGGCAGCAGCAGCCGGCGAGGGGGAGCCGCGCTGAGAGCCGTGCACGGCAGGGACAGGCCGGGGCCGAGGGGGACGCTCTGGGGGCAGGGTGGGAGGATGCACGGGGAGGCCAACAGGGGGGGTCCGGGACCCACTCCAGGCAGAGCCGGGGGAGAGACCCAGCTCCACATATTGCTGGAGCAGGACCCCTGGCTCTGAATAGTAACTTGCTGCCCATGGCACACTTCCGGGTTCAGGGGCGCGGGGCCCCCTTAGGCGCGGAGCCCGATTCAGCCAAATCGGTTGAATCGGCCTAAGGCCGGCCCTGTGTGCCGGGGTTTGGCTGCACCGCGGGAGGGGGGGGTTGGCCCCGGGGCAGGCGCGGGCCCCGTCGAAACTGTTCGAATTGGGCCCCGCACTTCCTAAAGCCAGCCCTGGGTCTGTACTCCCCTGGCAATGCCCAAGCGCTGTGCTGCCCGTGTAGAGAGCTCGCCCCCAGGCACAGGCTGGCAGCTCTCAGCCCCTGCCCCCTTCACTCTGGAGGAGCCAGCGGGCGACAGGGCGCTAGGACCAGGCAAAACTCACTCACCCACCCACCCACCGAGGAAGTAAGCGCTGCCTGGGATCCTGCTCATTATTCAGAGCCCCGCGGGAAGCTGCATGGAGACCGTCACCACCCAGCAACCCCGGCTGCATCCTCCGCCCAGCCCGGCCCAGGGCTTCGGGGACTCGGCGCCGCACGGGCAATCTGGGAGCCCGGAACATCCGGCTGCATCCTCCACCCAGCCCAGCCCAGGGCTTGGGGAACCTGGCGCCACACAGACAATCTGGGAGCCCAAAACACCCCGGCAGCCACACTGAGGCCCGGTATTTTTTTTCCACGGACCAGTACTGGGCCGTGGACCACAGTTTGGGAAACGCTGCTTTATACTATTTATCTTTCATCTAAAATTATTCCTGAGCTTGTGGTATTTTGCAACATTGTAAATTTTTGCAAATTTGCTTAATTTAATCAACTATTTGATCTGCTCCCTATGAAAACAAAATCAATAACTGCAGATGATACAGATTTTGTGACTGTGGTAGTCATTCAAAACACTTTTTAGTAACTGTCCAAGTTTCCTAGTATGTGAAAAGTCATGCACAAATATACTTTTGCTGAAATCTACCTTCCCGACAGAAAAATTGCTAAAAATTATTTCTAGGTTTTCTGAGACCGTATAAAATATTCTGCTGACAGTGGATCTATTCCTGCTCCCACTGGAGTCCCTATCAAAAATCCCATTGATTTCAGTGGGAGAAGGATTAGGTTTAGTAGGATAAAGCAAATTATGTGTGTTTGTGAAAATAGCTCGTCCATTTATATAATTCCCCACTGATGCTTTCAGGGTTTCAGAATGACAGGATGTGGCTTTAATTTAACTGCTCTGCTCTTCACCCCTCCCCCCCTCCCTCCTCCCCCCCCACTATATTTTGTACTTTGTAATGTTCAAACATTTTTACCATCCTTATAACCCATTAAAATGCTGATTACACACTATTGTTATGATTCAACACTATAGTAGACTTACCACACTCTGCTTTAATTAAATTTAATGGGTTTAAGCACCAAATTTGGTTTCTTTCTTTAAAAATCTTTATGAAGCTCGCTTTACAGATTGCATGCCCCATGTCAGGACAGCATACACTGCTAAGTGCTGGATCAGTCTGGCAGACTGACAGCTCTCCAGAAGGATCCTGTAGATCTCTCCAAGTGGTGCAGTAATTAGGATATTTAATAAGAATACCTACCTCCATTTTAATACAAAGCTTTCAAAGCACTTTGCAAAGGACAGTGTTAGCATTAGTCCCATTGTTATAGAGAGGGAAACTGAGGCACAGAACAGTTAAAGCATCTTGCCCATGGTCACCCAGCAGGTCAGCAGCAAAGCCAGGAATAGAGTCCAGTTGTCTTATGTCCCAACCCAGTGCTAGACCACACTCTAATTCTCATTTTAAAATATCAACTATTTAAACCCCTCAACAACCCTATGAGGCACATAAGTAAACATCAGCCCCATTTTACATATGGGAAAACTGAAACACATAGAGGCTGAGGACTATGCTACCTCCATGCTGACTAGCAGCTTACAATAGGACAGCTGGAGGAGTAAGGTACTCCACAAGGTAAATATATCACTAGCCTAAGGCCATAAAACAAGTCTGCAGCAGGAGTAGAACTGGAATTCAGGAGTTCTAGCCATAAAATCAATCCAAGACACCATTGTGCTTTTCATTGCCATATCTATTATGAATCTGTCTAGGGAAACTGAATGAAGAAACGTATTAATAATTCCAAGCATTTTATACCTTGACTGCTAGAGAACAATCTACTTTTCTTTTAATGGTTCCAAACATGGCGTGCATTTCAAAGAAAGGTTTAGTTATGTTTATGTGCCTAAAAAACCAATGTAATTATTTTGCCCAAATTATAGGCTGATGATAATTGAGAACATCCAGGCTAATTTGTCGTTTAGCACTACCTGCCGAAAAAGGCAGTTCTGTATGTGCATGTTGACTTTCCCTGTGCTATGTATGAGACATTTGTAATGGGTGGACCAAGTCAGATAAAAATTAAACAAAACACCACAGCCTGGGTCAGAAAAAAAACATTTGCTTGTCCCTAGAAACAAACATGAAGTTAAGCTTTCCTATGGTTCCGAAAGGCTTAAATGAAGAAAATCTCTAGAGTGCTTATTCAAACTGAATCTAAATCAAGACTGACTCACTAAGTGTAACTCCAGTTTACAAGCAAGTCATCCTCAGAACTGTGAGTACAGCCAAAAAACCCAGCCATCCAAATAGATGCACAGTTCCACAGCTGCACTGGCCAGAGCCATGTTGACAGAAGTGGTGAGAGACATGATGCAGGGAGGTAGTGTGGATGCACAGCAAACTCTGGGTGGAGAGACCCCATTCAGCTTTCAGATTTTGAGCACTGAAACTGCCATCCAACCTGAACAAACCCATTTCTCATTAACCCAACAAAACAGTCTGATCTGAGTTCTCTCCCTCCTCCAAGACAGCCTCAGAGTATTCCTCTGCTTCCTAAATCTCTCCTTTGAATTTTCCACAGAAGGGAGATACCCAAAGCAAAACATTTCATTTTGTTTTCATGGAGATTTTTTAACTTTATTAAAAAAGTGGACATAATTTAAAATGAAAAGTAATTTCAAATTGAAAAGGCAAAGTGCTTTGTTTAGAAAATGTTTAAATACCTTGTTTCAACTTTTTTTAATAGTTTCCTTCTCCTTCTCCCTCCCCGCACCCCGAAACCTATTGCACTCAAATCAGCACATTTGTAAAAAGTCTCAATCAACCCAAAAATTTTGCCCAGCTTTTGTCATTATACCTACACCCAGTGTTTATTTCAGCTGGTTACACTCAAGTAAAAATCCACTAAGATTATACAATGAGATCAGGGCCGGACTGAGGCATGGGCGAGCCAGGCAGCTGCCTAGGGCGCCAACTGATGGGGGTGCCTGATGGCAGCTGTAAGGGGCACGCGGCGTCCCTTACAGCTGCCATCAGGCGCCACGCACCCGGCTCCCGCAGCGCCGACCCTGTGGCGCTGGCCAGCAGCGCCCTTCCCCCCACGGCCGCGGGCACGCCAGCAGCGCTAGCCGGGCCGGGCTGGGCAGCGCATGCGCCGTGCGCCCCAGGGGCGGGCCCGCGCATGCACGGTGCGCCCGGGGGCGGCGCTGCGTGCCCGGGCCCAGGGCGCCAATAGGGCTCAGGCCAGCCCTGAATGAGATATCTAACTCAAGATAGGTGGCATTGTTTAGAATGAGAGTTAGCTTTTATAGAAGTAAAAGCATCTTTTTTATGTATTTTCACTCGTGATAAAAGACTTTACACTGTACACATACCTTCGACAGGTTACCACTGTTGAATAAACAGGGCCCTTTGTTTTCAGTTTCTATTTTGTTTAAAAATTCCCAGCAATTTATCTGGGAAAATTTTTAAAAAGGTGAAAATCTGTGCAAAAAATTAACTTCAGTTTCCTGGGTAAATATCTGGGTTAATGTTGATGAACAAAAGGTCAGAAAGAAAGCAAAATGTAGAGAAAAGTTCAAGTACTCAAGATAAAAGTAGTTTTATGCTGTGGTATATTGCATAAACTATATTTTAGCTGCATAATACTGTATGCTGACAAATACATGCACTCTGCAGCCAACACAAGGGAATTCCATATTGGACAAACTCAGACTGAAAATATTGTGTAAATTTTAATGGTGAGAGTAATTAATCTTTTGAACAATTTACTAAAGATTGTGGCATCTTCTCCACCACTGATAATTTTTAGATTAGGATTGAATGCTGTCTTTAAAAGTTAAAGTCTAGGAATTATTTTGGGGAAGTTCTATGGCTTGTGCTATAGAGGAAGGCAGATTAAATGATCCACTACATTCCCTTAGTTTAACAAAGTCAGCATCACATTTGCTGTTAACATACGCACATCTATTTAATGTAGTAGACTGGATATTCATGTACTTGAGTGGTCCTAATTTCAGATGAAAATTGGCTAAAAATTGAAGAATAGCTTTTGTAAAACCTAGGATGCTTTCAGCAAAAATTGATTTAAAAAAAATAAAGGTTCTTGAGCCTGAAATAGTGAAAACCCAGTGGCTTGATTCCGCCATTCTCCTTCATGCTTAAGAAGTACCTGCCTTGGTGAGCAGTCACATCAAAATCATGGGATTATTCTAAGTAAAGTGAGTGTCTGTGTGGGAAAAGATGATGAAATTAGCCCTAAGTAAACAGTAGCCCTGAATTCCGTAGTCCTGATTTGTCAGTCTGAGTGATCAGCAGCAGAGTTTCTTCTTACAAGGGCAGGATTGCACCATGTAGCCCAATATTCAAAAGCAATAAGTAGGCCTGTGGCCGTGCAATCTTGCAATTATTAATGTTGGAATACATAAAACAGGCATGTAGCAAATTTAAAAAATGTATAAACAATGCTTTAACTTTTCCAGTGGCTAATAAAGGGAAGGGGAGTACTAAATATCTGACAAGTAGAGCAACACAGTGTGTTGAAAACATTTATAAAATCCACTTAATACTCACAGCCATTTACTGTGGAAAAGTCAGACTGCTCATATGTAATATGTTAAATTTAAATGGCATTACTAGGCAGAAGCTGTACCTGGATTAATATTTAATATTTAGTGCCACTGGTATAATATTAGGTCAAGGAGATACATGAGTGTCTTGTACTTTTCTGGATACATTGGCTTTATGCATGGTTTTTTGCTCTGATCATAAAGCAGTATAGCCTTTTCAGCTGCAGAGTGAAGAAACCACAGTGTCAAAAGGAAGAATGTATCTGGGGTAGAACTATTTTTGTTAGGTGTTGGTTTGTTTTTGTGTGTTTTTTTTTTTTTTTTTTTTACTATTGCAACTGCCAGTTCAACTCCACTGAGGGTAGCAGTGATGGGTAGATGAGAAAAACCACTTGTATTCTAAGCATCATGTCATCTAACCTTGTTCAGAGCAGGTCTGGTTAGGGCATAAGGGTTAAAATGCTGGCATACTACTGCTGGTGCTTTGCCTACACTAAAAGCCCCATCTTTGATATCCTCAGGGAACTGAAATGATGAAAGTAAAGATGGGAAAATGTCCCTGCCTGGAGAAGACCCCCCCAAAAAAACATCCAAAGAGTACATCTCATGTTTACAGACCAGGACTATGCTTAAACAGGAATTATTATTTTCAAACTTGCATCAGAATCAAACAAGATTGTGCCCTGCTGAACTGCTTTCAACCAGGAAAAAACACTGCTACAACACAGCCTGCTCAAATGAGCTGTGAGCTACTGACCTTTTAGCAGAGTCCAACTCTTAAAGACAAGAAAAGAGGTAAAAGTATGGCCCTTGTAACAGAAATACTTTTCTAAACTAGCTGCTTTACATTAGAAGACAAATACTGTGTAGATTATTACTATTGGGTGCTACATAATCATAGTGGGTGTTTAACATATGACAAGTATACCTGTCTGAAAATAAAAATACCTTAAAATGGAGGGCGAAAATATTGGGGGAGTAAACTTGCATTATAATGCTAATTGGCAAATGGGTACACACAAATGAGATCACTTAATGTCATGTAATACAGAGATCCCCTTAACTGCTAGGGAAACAGTCCCATAGAAACATATGCTGATGAGAACTTTGTGTAACTGTACACCCAGAGGAATGATGGGAGTTTTAAGTAGAGTGTACCATGAAGAAACCATTTTGGAGATGTTATTTTGTTAGGCCTTTATCTACATGGGGAAATTGACTGGCATAACTAAAATTGAATAGCTTCTTAGGTAGAGACTATTCTGCAATAGAAGTAACTTTACCTATTCTATATTTGAGAGAGTTTGTGCATCTGTGTGTCTATCTGTCCATCTGTGAGTCCGTTTAGTCAAGAACTCCTCCTAAATGGTAAGAGCTAGGACCATCACATTTGGTATGTCGCTTCCTCTTATCATAACTTAAAGAAGGTCAAGGTCTGGTTGTGCCAGGACAATGGGATGTACATGGAAAGTGATTGTTTCTCCTCAAATGGAAAGGGAGGAATATGATAGCAGGGACAGTTATACACCTGAATAGCCACGGGGGGGCAGCAAGGTTGTACCAGCACTGGGTACAACCGCTGGCAGGCAGCATGGCCCCCACCATCCTGGGTCAGCCAGGGAGAAGCCAGCAGGTGAGCTGCATGTCTCTGTCCTGAGCCATTCTCAGGGAGAAGTCAATGGGCAGCCTGCATAGACTCCCCACCCTGGGCCCTGAGGAGAAGCTGGCAAAGCCTCCCACCTCTACTCTGGGTTTCCCATGCCTCCCAATCCCTTTCCCTGACTCCTGCACCCCTGCCCCATGCCCTGAGCCCCCCACATCTCCAAGCTCCTGTCCTGAATCCTGCACCCTCCACACCGTCAGCCCCCTCCCCTGAAGGACCTGAGCAATGCCACATAAGTCTTCTAGTTTCAGAAAAAATTCCCTGTGGAATAGAAGTGACTTTTATTCTGAAATAAAATGTCCTTGGGGGGCGCTATTTCACTATAGCTATTCAGGAATATCTTGTTTCATGGTATGTCAAATAAGCTTTTGAAGGAAGAAACTATTTAGTTACATATGGGTTGAGGTGGTTACAGGAAAGGGAAGTGCCATATTATTGGTTACCAAGACATGTTATTGTTTCTGTTCCCTGATTAAATGACTGATGATAAAGTTTTAAGAAGTGACTTAGGCTCCTAAGTCCCGTTATCAAAAATAGTTTGGGTACGTAAGAGCCTAAGTGTGAAATCCAGGCCCACTAAAACCAATGGCAGTTTTGACAGTGGCTTCAAATAGTCAGAATTTCACCCTAAGTTTCATAGGAACTTAAGCCTGGAAGAGACCTTGTAAAGGGCAGGGACAGCTTGTGTATAACTAAGGAGGTCCTTTCCTACCCAGGGCTGGGATATTAATACCTGACTAGGAAGATGGACAAGAAAGGGGCCTAGAAGCTCTGCAGGCTGAGATGGGTGATGATTGCTCTTTCAGGGCTTGGTTCCACTATGGGATGGATCGATGCTGCAGCAATCAATCCACCAGTGATCGATTTAGTGAGTCTAGTAAAGACCCAGTAAAATGACCACTGATCACTCTCCTGTCAACTCTAGTACTCCAGCAAAACAAGATGAATAAGAGGAGTCGACAGGAAAGTTATCTTCTGTCAATCCCTGTGTGGGCCCTGTGGTAAGTAGATTTGAGTTAAGCTACAAATGTAACTCAAATTGGGTAGCTTAGATCGACTTGTCCTTGTAGTGTAGACCTGCCCTCAGGCTCTAGGATACCAGCTCAGCTGGACTCAGAGACTTTGTGGACTTTAGGTTTGGGAGCTCTAACAAATGGTTCACCTTACAAACTGTTTATTTTAATTGCTTCACTCCTGAACTCCTCTTAAATGGAGAGGGACAATTTTGTTAGTGTGTGTTGGTTTTTCCTTGTCCCAGGCTTTTAAAGCAAAACTATTGACATCCCAAACACAGGAAATGAAAGCAAGACATACCAGCAGTATCTCAGCTGACCCACAAGAGGGCATCCAAAAGAGTCCCATGCCTTTACAGATCTCCTTATTCATCAAGACCAGTACCTTGCTATTGCAGGCAACCCCATCAACTAATCCCATTCATAAATTGGTCATGCTTTATCTTAAATGCCAAACTTTACTGAAAGTCAATGGGACTTAGGCTTCTAAGTTAGTTGGGCACTTTTGAAAATATTACCCCTAAGCTTTATAAAAAGTACTTTGTTTATAAATTGTGTGTGAGCCTACATAATTGATTGAACAATCTATTCTGTAATAGAGAGGTAGCCGTGTTAGTCTGATCTTGGTAAAACAAAAAAAGCAGTCATGTAGCACTTTAAAGACTAACAAGATGGTTTATTAGGTGATGAGCTTTTGTGGGGCAGACCCACTTCTTCAGATCATACGAAAGTTTATCACCTAATAAACCATCTTGTTACTCTTTAAAGTGCTACATGTCTGCTTTTTTTGTTTGTTTGTTTTAATCTATTCTGTGAGCAGCAAACAGAGCTTTCCAAATAGGCCAGGAGAGCTTGCTGATGTGAGTTCTCTTATTAACATTTTTTATTCCTACAAATTAAAAACTCATTCATCTGTGAATGCTAAAGAAGCAAACTGACAGGTATTGACAGGAATGTCCACTAATATTGCTTTGCTTTATTCTCCAAGTTCTGTATCAGGGTATGTGGTTTCTTTTGAGCTAGACTGAAATCCCAACCTTTGTTTAGTGCAGCTGGAACTTCTGCTACTCTGATCCTTCCCCTCCTCCCCCCAACTATGACCTATACTCAGGCAATGATAATACTCATCCCTATCAGCCTGGAAGGGATGGCAGTTCAGACCTTGTGTTATCCTCTCACCTCCTGTTCTGATGCATCCCTCCCTTTATTATCCGAGATTCATACACCAGAAGATAATGCACAAGCCTATAGTTGCAGGCTATTAAAATAAGTGTTGACTTATTCAAATTGTTATCCTGGAAGTGCCCAATTTCTATTCTTTCTCCTGTCTGATTCTTAAAAAGGAATAACGACAATAAACTATCACTCAAATTGGGAGATGTCTCTAATATTATAAAAGCAACCCAAGAAAAAGCAAACAAAGGGAAGAATTAAGGGTCATTTGGACAAATGAAAGGCATAATTGCCTTATATATCAGCTGCAAACATTTTTATTCAGGCCTGTGTAGAAAAATAACTATTACAGGGGTTCTTTTAGCCTAAGGTTTGGAAATATATTCAGATAATATAGGAACCAATCTTTGGCCATAATTCAGATAAAGCCATTTTGTGAGGGTGATGACAATACTGGTGTTATTTGAACTCAAGATTGTAAATATTCATAAGACAAGTCATTTCTTTGGAAAACACTTTCTGCTCCTGAAAATACAATAAAAACACTAGTCTTGTTTTGTTCCTGGCTTCAGTTTATCACTAAATAGTTCTCATTAAATCGCTGTTAAAATCACCCTTTGTCATCTAGGAAAGCATATGTACGTGCTCTCTCTCTCTCTGTAGCATATATAGAATATTAGTCACTATGGTGTGTTGGCGCTATTGTAATGCAGGAGCACAAATGCTCTATAAAATATCTCATTGCAAAGGTTGGTCCATCTTCCTTTTTTTCCAGGTCTGCAATTAACTCCTCTCTAAACATCTTAGCCAGAATCACAAACTCGAAGTAACCATAAATCATCACTGGCACTCAGCAAGTCAGGGCATTTTGCTGACATCAGTAGAAAGAACGTGTGTGTGTGGGGGGGGGGGGTATTTTCTTTTTATAGTTGTTGTAGGATTACTATTCTGCTTGTGACTGAATAACCAAAAAATTACAGACAATCTCTGCAGGAGTAAAAATTAATGGGAAAAGTGTATTGGAGGGGATGGGAGAGATTTAAAAAAAGAGAAGCATCAAATAAAATGGGATGCACATGGCCTCACCTATTCCTACTGACATCATCATCACTATTTTCCAATCACATACACAATTGGCAAAATTTCAAGCCCTGCCAATGCATTTTCATTGATGGTTGCCTTATTTTTGTTATGAGACAGGGAGAACAGAATGGTCTCTACACCACTGCCTTATTATTGTAAATGAATGTATTGTGTCCTCTCTTATGAGATATGATGAGTGAATGAGCTAGAGAATGTGGAAATTAAAAATTAGCAAAACTGATCAAAAGAAATATTTTTTGCCAATTATGTAATTATATCGTAGGACTCATTCACACAGGAAATTGCTGAGGCCAAGAATTCAACAAGATTCAGGAAGGGACCAAACTCTTAGGCTACATCTTCACTGCGAGATCTTCCAGTAGAAAATATGCTAATGAGGGACTCATTAGCATAAGTCATGATCTCATTAGCATATTTTCTGCCATTTCTTTTTGCACAAGGGGTTTAGCGCAAAAAACCCCCATCCACACTGCTTCTTTTAGCATATTTTCTGCTGGAAGATCTCGCAGTGAAGACGAAGCCTTACAGGGGCAGCAAGAATATGCAGACTTATAATTACAAAAATTTTGGAAGAGATATATTAGAGATCCAGAAGAGATGTGATGTGAGGGATTATCAGGAATAACCAGGGGGATTACCTCACAATTAACTAGCCACAAGTCTTTACTTCTTCTTCTGAAGTACTTGGATATTGGACTACGGCAACTCCTACATTTTTGTTTTAATTAACTAACAAAATCAGTTTTCCACTACTTCACTAAAACATTAGTTGTTTTAACTTTTTTATATCTATTTTTAATTATTTGTCCACAGCCATGTAAATACCAGATATGAGAAAGATAAGATGGATAAGGTAAAACCTTTTTTTGGAATTCTTGGTACTAGGGATGTTAGATATCGTGTAATTGAATAGTCATGTAACCACATAAAATATTGGTTACATAACTATTATATAGTCCCCGGGGGCGGGGGTGGCAGCCAATGCACTCCAACCGCACTCCCGGTGAATCCCCTGCCACCCCACACTGCTGCCTCTCTAACAGAGGCAGCAGCATGGGATGGCAGGCAGGAGCTGGTCCACAAGGGGAGCCAGTTTAAGAACCAGCTCTCCTCGCAGACTGGCTGCTCTGCTTGCTGCTTCTAATACAGAGGCAGCAGCGTGGGGTGTCAGCAGCCCCTGTCCATGGGGGCGCGATACGAGCTCCCTAACGGACAGAGGCTGTATTGTGGGATGCAGAGCAGCCTCTGTCTGTGGAGAGCTTGGACCCCCTGTGGACAGAGGCTGCTTTGTGGCAGCCTCCCCTGCCTTCCTCCCCTCCATCCCCTCATTGCTGCTTCTGATAAAGGCAGCAGCGCAGGGGGGGCAGGAGGCACCATGGAGCTGGTGCTAGGGGGAACTGGCTTTTAAACCACCCCTTCCCCCAACATGGGGTCTTGCCTGTCCCTCACCCCCAGCCTCTGTTGGAGGTAGCGAGGGGGGGCAGGTGGGTCCATAGGAGCCGATACACACAGGGAGCTGACTTGAAAGCTGGCTTTCCACGCATATTGGCTCCAGCCTGCTCCCCTCACCCTCTTTGCTGCTGCCTTTCTATCAGAGGCAGTGAAGGGGTGGGGGTGGCAGGCAGATCCAGAGGCAGCAAGGGGAAGGGGGGAATGCGTGTAGTTCACAAGATTAACCGATAAACCAAGGTTTATCAGTTAATCACTTACTTGACTATATGCTAACATCCCTACTTGGTACCACTTTTCAAGCTACATAGACCCAAATAAAAGATCTTTGTACCTTGAAAGTTTGTACCTTCCCCCAACAGTTGTTTCAGTTTTAATTAATTATTTAGCAGCATAGCAGGAGGGGCTTTAAGAGTAAAACCACGTGTATCGCTAAAAAATCCCTCTTTGTGTTTGTTCTTCTTATCTTGTGCACAAAGTAGAGTCTTTCACAAAAAGAGAGTTTGCACCATAGGATTTTGTCCATGGATTGCTTTTTATTTTAGGCTGATGTTAACAAATTGCTAATCTTCTTGGACACTGACTTCCTCTCTAGCCAGGGGTGATTGACCCTCCTTCCACCCTAACTCTTCCCTGCCCCGCTCCCATTCCACCCCTTCCACAAAGCCTCCACTCCTACCCCACCTCTTCCCATGCCTACCCTACCTCCTTCCCAGAATGCACCCCATCTCTGCTCTTCCCTCATCCTCTACCAGCTTTCTGAATGCCACTAATCAGCTGTTTGTGGCACTCCGGAAGCACTGTGGGGAAGGAGGAGTTGTTCATTGTGGTCATAAGCAGGCACCAAGCATAGGAGGGAAAGGGAAGCAGAAGGAGAGCTTGGTTCTGGTAGATGCTCAGCACCCATTCATTTTACCCCACAGTTGCTCTAGCCCTGGAGCACACATGGAGTCAGTGCCTATGTTACTCTTTAAGAAACTGATTCTGATCTTACTTATGGTGGTATAAATCAGGAATAATTCCAGAGACATCACTAGAGTTATAGAAATAGTTGAAATCAGATTAGAATAAAGACAAAATAATATAGAACTAATGACCCTGATTCGATAAAGCAAGTACATGCACACTTACGCAAGTAATCCTGTTCCTAGTCTACAAAGCATTGGACATGTGGTGAGGGACATATCTAACTCCCTTTGAAAAGTGCTTTGGTGAATTGGAGCCTAAGAAAGCCTTGGAAAGATTCTTGTTTCATGACACCTCACAGATTCTTGCTAGGCGTTTCCTCTTTTATAATTTTTTTCTTTAAAAATGGTGAAAATATGTTTCACAATAGGATATTTATGTGTGTCATAACTTAAGTAATCTCATAGTTCTAAAGATATCTGTATGATACCTGTAGGTAAATGGTGCATTAGAAAAAAAAATAAAGTAGTATCAAAAGTCCCCAAACTGTGGTATCCTAGTTTTTGTCTGCAATTAAGATGCATATGTACCACGTTTCTAATCTGCTTGGGGGAGGGATGTTCTGATTAGGCCCCGTCCCCATTCCACCCTTTCCTCCCAAACCCCAATCCCACCCCACTTCATCCTAGCCTCACCCCTCTTCTTCCCCATGCAGTTCTACCCCTTCTCTCAAGGGTGCTGGGCCCTCACGCCTCTCCCCTTTTGCCCCCCTATTGATGCAGCACCTATTGATGCAGCAAAATATCTAATCCACAGCAGGCAGCTGAGGCTATGTCTAGACTGCAGGCTTCTTTCGGAAGAAGCTTTTCCAGAAGAGATCTTCCGGAAACACTTCTTTTGAAAGAGAGCATCCACATGGCAAAAGCACATCGAAAAGCAATCTGCTTTTTCATTGATTGGATGCTATCTCGCATTTAAGTTGTGATTACTATGGATGGGGTGGCCACCATGGCACCTGTGCTTTTTCCTGGAAGCCTCTTCTGTCTAAAAAAACCCCTCTTCCCCATCCACATACGCCTTTTTCCGAAAGAGCTCTTTTGGAAAAAGGCTTCTTCCTCATAGAAAGAGATTTACCAATGTCACAAAAAAACCAGCGTTCTTTCGACTTTCTGTTGAAAGAACACAATTGCAGTGTGGACGTAAGTGTAGTCTTTCTGGGAAAACTGCCGTTTTTCTGGAAAAACTCTGCAGTGTAGACATACCTTGAGAGGGAGGGGAAAATGCTAAGGGGGAGGGTGAAGTGCTGATCAGCAGGGCCTGTCAGTAGGCAGGAGGTACTGGGGGAGAAGGGAAGATTGTGGTATGTAAGCATTTTTTCCCATGGAGTCGGCACCTATGCTAACACATAAGTTCCTTCCCATGAAGATGAGAAATTAGTGCATTTACTTGTGGTACGATACAACACTTTATGCATAGCTCATTCAGCCCAGAACTTTGACAGACTCTCTGTATTCAGGCCTGATTCTGATCTGAATTGCATTTTCTTACTGGTCCTGTTCCATTAAGTTCAATAGAGTTACTCCTGATTTATGCCAGTGTGAATCAAACCTACCTCACATGCGCTTGTCATTTTCATGGTCAGAATGAATGAGAAAACAGAAGTATTAAGTAATATAAAGTAAATTTTAGTCTTAGTGGCAAAAAAAACCAAAATAAGATGCAAAACTGAAAAGCACTGAAATAATCCTGGCCCCAAATTTTTTGGATTAATGCCAATCTTTTGACTGCTTCACATGATACTTAGATGCACAAAGCAGGAAAAACTGCAGCAGACTTTCACATGATATTATGTACACCTTGTCATGTTCACTAGCCATAAAATGATAGGGTCAGCAGAACAGCAATGCCCACGTAAATTCTCATTCTATTAGAGGCTTTTCCCTGTACTAAAAATAAATTGGTATTCGCATCCACATCTACAAAAATGAGCTGTGAATCTCTGCATCCCTTCCACATCCATGTGGATACCTGTGAATATAAGGTGGATATCCACAGATTTGCAGGGCTCTATGAGTTTCATCTTAAACCTACTATTATCACAACTTTTCATGCAAATATGCAGCTGCAAGAGTTTGAGGTTGAAGGGGACAAGCTACATTAGCCAAGTGGCTTAGTGATGCTTCTACTAAATAAGAGTTTAATTACAGTTCTAAAAATTCCTTGCTATTTGCTAATTAATTTGACATGACACTAAATTAAAAATGAAATGTTTCATCTGCTATGTTCTCCATTGATAATGAATGGTTCATTATTATCCATTACAACATTCTAAGTTTGGTCTGGACTGATAGGAATTGGAAACTTGATAAACCCTAGAGGGACAGGAATATCCCATTCTTCACAAACATTTCTCATCTAGTGTAGAAATGGAGTTGAAGAGTCCCAGGAAGAAGTCTGCTCTCAGGCTCTTCACTTCAAATCTCAGTGCCCATATTTTGATGCCTTCAGGGTAGGGGCCAAGACATAGTTGGTAATGAGTGAAACACTCTCCAGGGCTCTAAAAGGGATTCTAAGAGCACACTGAGAAGGATACACATCTCAAAAGGGATCTTTTGTAATAAAATAGATCTTTTAGGGTATATTTCCCAAAACAAATATATAAGCATTTACCAAACTGTAAATTAGTCTTTCATATTTTTCTTTGGATGTTGCTGTCACAGGTTTGATGGCCCCTTCACCCACATAACTAGACTCTCTACAGAAAGGGCAGGATGTGCGGGGAAGCTCTGGAATCTACACCCCATTCTGAGGCCAAAACCATGGGGCTGCAATGTAGTGCCCTCTTTCCTTGTAGCCACTACTCCAGGCACTCCATTATATTTGACTTGTGTTAGGGACACTGAATCCATAGAAATGTGTGTTCAGTGGCCCCTTTTTCGTAATGCCTACCTCCCATCCAATCACTGCTCTCCATGGCAGTCTGCATTAACCTTTGTGAAGATTATTTTTATGGCACATATTTGGTGCCCAAGAGCCAGTGCATAGCTTCTGCATTGGGACTGAGTGGCCCGCATGTGTATACAGCTTCTTGGTGAATATATCTCACCATGTGAAAACAACTGTTTTACTTGATAGTGATTCAGACTCACTGACCACATCCAGGTGATTTATCTTTGTTTTCTGAAGCTTAGAAGGTTAGCTGAATCAGACCTAATTATTCGTTATATCCTACCTAATATCCTACTCAGTAAGAGTTTAATTACAGTTTCAAAACATTCCTTGTTATTTACAAATTAAATTGACATGACACTGAATTAAGAATGAAATGTTTCATCTGTTGTGTTTTCCAGTGATTACATGAAAGGTTCATTATTATCAGTTACAACACCCGAAGTGTTGCAAGTCAATTTGAAAGGTCTTAGATGGGACACAACAACTTGTGTGCACTTAACTTTGTCCAATTATACCTACATATTAATATAGTGAGTTAGATCAGTTCATCTGAAGAAGTGGGCTGTGCCCACGAAAGCTCGTGATACCATCTACATGTTTTGTTAGTCTTTAAAGTGCTACCAGACTATTTGTTGTTTTTTAACAACAAATTCTGTTACAGACTAACTCGGCTATTCCTCTGAAACTTATGCCTTTTCAAGTACACTGCAAGGCCTATTTGCTCACCTTTCCTGTGAGGAGGTTGGTTATTGATAGGGATGTAAAATCCCATTTAACCAGTTAACTGATGAAAGGGAGGTGGATGAAAAGGCTGGAGCAGGCCTCTCCGCTGCAGACAAGGGCTTCTTCAGTCCCGTTGTTTCCGGCCCCACACAGGGCTTCTGGCTCCAACCCCTGTGCAGGGCTGCAGCTTCCAGCTCCATGCAGGGGCCTAGCAGGGCTGGAGCAAGGTGATGCTTACTGGGCAATGGGTTAACCGTTTACCTGTTCACATCCCTAGTTGCTATGGGGATAGAAGTGATTTTGCTGTTGGTGGAGTTATTTTCTTTTGAACATAGAAAGAACTATCTGTACTCTGATGGGCAGTACAGATACTTCAGAGTGCAAAAGAGGGTCTTTGTGACCATAGGTCTGCCATGTGTCCAGTGTGCTAATACATGGAGATAGCAACATCTGATCTGGAAATTGTGGGGGTTAGCTAGGACCCAGAGGAGCTGCCTCAGATCGCAAAGAAAGGAGCCAGGACAGCTGCATACAATTTTCAAAAGCCAGGGAAGAGAGTTTCCTTCTGCTCCCTGAAAGATTGTTCTAATTGTGTGTACTTTTGGTTGCTTGTTTTGTGTTATGAGTCATGTGCTAGGCTCTGGTTGTTTGTGATCGAAACTGTGGGCTGAGTGCATTGATTTAGTTATGATAGTGATAGGTATTGTGCTTTGGCATTTTGTATGTGGCTTTGGCTTATTGTAAATGCCCCTAGAGATTGGTTAACAGCCACATCTTGTAATTGGGAAAAAATAAATATAGGCCTCTTCATTGAAACTACAAAAGCACATCTTAGGGCTATGGTACAGACAGATTTTTCACAGTGTTCAGTGTGGCCTTTGGGGACCACAAAACCAGTAGCAGGGGAGCTCTGGGGTGGGAGTGGGGTTGGCCCTCAAAGTCAGCTTTTTTTTTTTTTCCTTGTGTTCTTTGCTATGATGGTAGCCTTGACAGTGAAAATTGTGCATTGGGTTAAAAGATTGCTGGGGTATTTTTTCCTAAGTATCATGGGTTCTTTATCATATCCACTGTCCTACAATTCCCCTGGCCTTTCGGGTCAGTAAAACTTGTGGCCATGGTTCCTTTGCAATCTGAAGAAATCCCATGTCATTTATAACTATGAGCAATGGGGTTGGCTGGATTTCTACTGTTGGTGCTAAAATTACTACAAACTCCCTCTCAGCCACCAGACAGCTTTCTGCATCTAAATTGGCTTCTGTATTCAGCAGCCAATATGCTTTCTGGCCACAGGGAGTGGCAGCGCAGCAGTGAGAGAAGCAGCATGTTAATCTCAGGTCTGGTGGCAAAAATCTTCCATGCCAACATCTCTGAAACATACTTCTGTGGCCATACAAAATCATTAACTTTTTGCCTTGGTTTCCCCCTAAGGGTGTTGAAAGATAGATGAGTTCCTAATTGTAAAACATGACACCAATGCAAACTATACAGTAGCTGGAATTTTTTGACTATTCATGTGATATTTCTGGTTTTGTATTATGGATTGAACCTCTCTAGTCCAGAACTCTAGTTTAGAAACATCCATCATCCAGAATTATTTTAGTTAGCCGGATATCCACTTTTCAAGGTTTGGCCTAGTTTCCCATGATCTCATAAAGTTTTACAGCCACCAGTCCTAGCTCGCAGTGTTCTGTGCTGATATTTAGCTCTAATTTATGTCCTCTAGCAGCCCAGTAAGCAGTGGAAGTATTGGTAATGCTGCTAGACAATATTGACTTCCTGTGATCTGGAACATTCTCTGGTTCAGAAGCAGTCAGGTCCAAAGAGTGCCAGACTACAGAGGTTCAATTTGTATTATTAAATACAAATATAACATTGTTTTAATTGTATTATACTAATTACAATAGGAAATTGCAAATTTAAATATTAATTGAGCAAAATACAATTACCAGACAAATTGGAATACATTATATTGTCTATGGTTTTATAAATTGGTAATTGATTTTGAAATTTGTAACAGTTGAAACCATTTCAATTAATTCTAAAATACATATTTTATAAGACAGAATGACTGGACTTAATGAGCCATGAGATCCCTTCTTCTCCTGTGTCCTCATGTTCCTATTTCATGTCTTAATAACATGTTATGTCAGTCACATGAGATATAGTAGCCAAATGTTTCAACTATAAAGTAATATATTATTTTTAATTATATGTTATAGTATAAATTATAACATTACAAGTCTACACAAAAGATTTTTTTTTTCTTAAATGACATTTTGGTATTTCTTTCTGTAGTCATTTCAAAATTTTTATTGCTGTTGCTCCAGTTCAGAATGGGGGGAACAAAACAGAGTTTTGGAATTTCCTGAAGAATGGGAATTCAAGGATCTGACCAGCTCTAGTCAATGGCCTTAGGGCTGTATCTAAACTACATCCCTTTTTCGGTAAAGGGATATAAATTAGGCACGTCGATACTGCAAATGAAGCCAGGATTTAAATATCCCACGCTTCATTTGGCAGCTGCCGCTTTTTCCCGAAACGGAGCTTTTTAAAAAAACCCGGCAGTTTAGACGGGGCATTTTTGACAGAAACGCCCTGTTTTGAAAAATCCTGTACTCCTTGAGGAAAAAGGGATGATCCTGTACTCAATTTGGAAAAAAAGCGGCAGCCGCCATTATGCAAATCAAGCATGGGATATTTAAATCCTGGCTTCATTTGCAATATCGACGTGCCTAATTTACATCCCTTTACCGAAAAAGGGATGTAGTTTAGACACAGCCTAAGGTACTTCAGGAGGAATGCTACTGTGAGATAAGGACTCTAGTGAAGGGTATGCATGCTACAGTACTCAAAGAAAATTCCCACGGATCTTTGGGGGCCACACCATTCTACATCTACCACAAACCCTTCTGTCAGTAGTAGTACCATTTTAGCTCCATGAGTTCAAACTGAATTTCCTAAGCAATTATCCCCCGTCACTTGTTTGCCACTAAGCAGCTGAAGGGCATCCAACCAGTGGAGCACCAGCTCCAGCAGCGGCCAGGTTGTTGGCGTATGAGGAAGGTCAGAGAATAGCCATCCATGCAAGATGGCCCCCTGCCTCCAGTTCTCAGAAGGTCCATTCCTTTCATACCCATGGAACCATGGGACTGAAAGAGCTCACTACAGGACAACTCCTGTACCTGTGGGTCTCCTCTACCTCTCTTTGTGTATAGGTAGTTTCTCAGAAAAACTCACTTTTAAAGTCTCTCTGCCCAGATTGATGTGGCTCTGAACTATTTCTTTTTCTTTAATCTTTTATCAATGTAAATCCTGTTGAGGTGGTATTGAAAAGGGCTTAGTGTATCGTCTGGTTTTATTGGCATGGTAAGGTAAACAAAGAAGGAGAGACAGCATCTCAGTTTCACAGATGAAAATTATTGTACAGTAATAACATGCCAGCGGAAAAGGACTATGACATTGAGAGCAGTTTGCTTATGTACTCTCAGGATTATCTGACTTTTTTTTTTTTTTAGCCACGTTTTTGTATTCCCAAAGAAGAAGTTGTGAAATAATGTAAATGCTGTAGGGATCATATGAGAATTGGTCTCAATATTCGTAGCTAGGCTACTGACTTTTGGAGGAATTTGCTTTTCAAAAAATCATTTTTTCTCTCTCTTTGAATAGTTTGGGCTCCAAAAAGAAGAAATTCTATATACTCAGAAATTGCTAATGGTATAAAATGAGTGATAGCGATGAGTGAGAGTGATAGACAGAAAGATATGCAAAGCTAAGTAATATCGACAACCTCCTTTTGATTCCTTTCAAAATGGCTTGGAGGAATTTCAGAATCTTCTCTTGTTTTTAATCTCTTTTTAATTTGTACTTGATTGAGTTTAAGTATTTTATTTAGCATTTATTGTGCAATTTATTTTTAAAAAGACATTAATTGAAGTGCTACAGAAACTTCATTAGCTACATAGTGCAGTCATTGATACTATGTTGCTATTAAATATATTTTTAAAAGTCATCTGATGTCTTAGGTGAAGTGAATGTTCCTTTGCTCTTAAGAAATGGTGCCTTTTCTCAGAGGCTACTAGAGGTCTCTTAATAGTTATACAAGAAACCCTTGTGGCCCAACTATTAGCTACAGATCTTCAGGGCAAGATTTTCAAAAGAGTCTGAGGAAACTAGGTGTGCAAAGTCCATTGGATTTCACTAAGATCAGGGTGACTAGTTTGTTTATTTTTTGTGTTATCGCCTAAAAGTCCCAATCATAGATCAGAAGCCCAGTGTGTCAGGCATGTACAAACACAGAACAAAAAGATGGTCTCTGTCTGAGCTTATAGTTTAAGTACAAAACAAGAAACAAAAGGTGGAGGCAGAGTGGGGAAAATAAGCAAATCATGAGACAGGTCTGCCTGGCATAGTAAGCAGTAAGTAGTCTCAATCCACCAGTTGTTTGGGGGTGCCTTTGGAAAAATCACAATCAAGGAGTGATTTAAGGAGGTGTTTGACAGCAAAGGATAATTTTAAGGAAGAGTCTGAAAAAGAACATTTAAGATGCTTGTGTAACTGTAACCCACACAGCTAGTATAGTTCACTGTCCATGTAGTAGCACTTACAACACTTACAGCAACAGATAAGAACAAGAGACCTCTACAGCCTGGGTTGAGCGCCTGCTGGCTTTTAGCTCAAGCAGAAGAGCATGGAATGTCACATGTGATTGTGCCCCCATCAAGGTTTTCGGGATCTTTGAGGTAATCAGTAGGATAGGGAAGAAAAATCCCAAAATAATCATTGGCAATTTCATGGATTACATCTCAACCTTTATTAACAAACCAAGGTCTTTGTCTGAAGTAAAAAAGTGATCATGTACTTGAGGCTAGAATTGTTCTGTGCTGTCTCCTTTGAAATTCAAGACTTTGGTTTGTGGTAGCAATTGCTACTTCTCCAATGTTTACTGTAGAAGGGGAATCTGCAATATCCTACACAATCTCTACTAGCCAATGTGGGAGTTTTCAAGGAAGGCCTTATTATTAGACCTAGAAAGATTCCAACTTTGTCATTAATGCCCACCTTCTACACTAGCTTCCAGAGAACTCAGGTTTGATCTGCATGGTGGTGGTTATGTAATGGCCACCGGGCGGATTCAAACCTGGGACCGCTGGACCTTGTACAGCCTAGCTGTAAAACCAGCTGGCTCTCAGTTTAGGCTGTGGAGCTTCCCTTGTTCTCATCTCTCACTGTAAGTGGCCTAAGTGCCACTACATGGGACAGTGAACCACACCAACTAGGTATATGGGTTACACTTACACAATGTAGATTTACAGAGAGCTCTGAGTATGCATGGGGGGGGAAGCATAGGACAAAGCATGAAGGTGAGTGTTGGAAAATTTATCAAATGTTCAAAGAAGGTGGGCATCAATGACAGAGTTGGAATCTTTCTAGGTCTAATAAGGCCTTCCTTGAAAACTCCCACATTGGCTAGTAGAGATTGTGTAGGATATTGCAGATTCCCCTTCTACAGTAAACTTTGGAGAAGTAGCAATTGCTACCACAAACCAGAGCCTTGAGTTTCAAAGGAGACAGCACAGAACAATCCTAGCCTCAAGTACGTGATCACTTTTTTACTTCAGACAAAGACCTTGGTTTGTTAATAAAGGTTGAGATATAATCCATGAAATCGCCAATGATTATTTTGGGATTTTTCTTCCATAGCCTACTGATTACCTCAAAGATCCCGAAAACCTTGATGGGGGCACAATCACATGTGACATTCCATGCTCTTCAAATTTTTAGTATCAAACATTTACAGATAATGTTTGATCCCTTCCACCGGCAGTTCAGTCTGTGGATGATTAAACTGAGCTTCTCAGCATGAAAAGTTCCAGACTGTGGCAACCAAGCTGTCAGACTAATTTGAGAAGCAGCAACAGCAGCAGAAAAATAATAGAAGCCAGCTCACTCTTTAGTCAAGGGAGCTAATGTGTAGCAGAGGCAATTGTAGTCCCTGCTGTGGGAGAAATTCTCCTGAATATTGTTTTCTTAATTCCCTTCTCTGGAACTGATTTGTCAAACAGTGGTATTATTCCCAGTTTGATCTAAAAGAAAAATAGTCAGTAGAAATGATCCAACAGCCAAATACCCATCATAGCCTCGAGTAAACTTTTAAAATGCACATCTAACCATTTCTTTCTACATATCACAACTTTCTAATGTAACACAAGTTTTGAAACTCTAGCTCTGAGTTTCCCCTCACTTACACTGGTGTAAATCAGGAGAAGCCTAAAGATGATGGATCAGATTCATCCCTGCACCAATGGTAGTGATGGTGCTGTGGCAGAAGACAAGCAGCTTTTGATTTCACCATTCAGAGATTGCTGACAACCAGTTCAGCACATTGCAAATCATGGAAGCCCATCTCTGACACTACAGGAGTGTAGGATCATGTTCTAGGAGGCCTAATCATGGACCAGGACTCCATTATAGTAGGCCATGTACACCAAACAAAAATACAATGCCTGCCCCCAAGAGATTTACAATCTAAGTAGAAGACAATAAATGGATATAGCCAAGTGGGGAATGCAAAGACGTATTGCTGATAAGCAATTATCTGTGTTGGCATCCTCATTGTGGAACAGAACTAACCTAGCCACTACTATTTTCCCTGCCTCCCCACCCTGCCAAATGCACACGCCTGCCCCAGAAGGCCTTGATGCAGGGAAATTCGATGGCAGAATGTAGAGCTGGATGAGACATTTCTGTGACACCCTGTTAAAACAAAAGGAAAAACTATGTAGCACTTTAAAGACTAACAAGATGGTTTAATAGGTGATGAACTTTCATCACCTATTAAACCATCTTTTGTTAGTCTTTAAAGTGCTATATAGTTTTTCCTTTTGTTTTAGCAAGATCAGATTAACACGGCTACCTCTCTATTACTATGTGACTCCCTGTGTGTGAGTTATTCTCTGGAAAAGTCTAAAGCACTTTTGTGGATGCTTCACATTCCAGGCAGCAGACAGACTGTTCCAGCCCCTGGGCAAGATGGAGCGGCTGGGTGGGTTGTGGCAGTGGTGGCCCTTTTAAATTGCCAGGCTTCAGGGGCAGTTGCCCCCTTCCCTCCCACCCCTATCAGCTCCCTGTTCACACTGTTTAGCTGGTACAAAGGAGCCATAGCTCAAGGCTGAACTCCCCTGAATGGAGTGACACTGGGTTTGCCCCAGTGTATGTGAAAAGAGAACTGGGCCCTCTGTTCTCCGCCTACACAATACATAGTAGCTGTGCTAGTCTTGCTATTACAGATAAGATGAAATAAGATTAGAGCAAAGAAAAGCCAATTGAATTTATAATGTAGCTTTAAAAACTGCCTGAAGATTAAATTTGATGTGTAAATTGTCCAGTTTGTGATCCAATTTTTAAATAACAAAATTTAACAAAATCCCATCTGGCCATTTTTGAAGCAGAGTGTAAACTGGAAGTGAAGCTTAAAAGAAAGATGTTTGGCTTGCAAGCTGAGAAAAAGTTTCCAAAAGTTTAAATACTGAGTTAAATGGAGAATGTGTACATTAATGTATATTAATTCTCTTTCCAAAAACACCATACAATGAGGTAGGAGAAATACGGAGACTCAAACATGTTATGCTGTTTATACTCAGTTATACTCAGTAGAATTTGTATAAGCAGCCTTCTAATTTATACAATTACTTTTACACCCACCATAATGTAGGAAGGAAAAGGCTACCACAGACTGGCTTTTCTTTTGGAATAGTTGAGCAGCTATCTTTACAGACCTGGCTCAGAACAATGCCTCAGAGCAGAAACCAACACGTAGTGCATGAAATGTACTGGAAAAGTGAAAGCAGTATGAGACAGCTTTTGATGACCAGAGGACCCAAATGAGGAGATACAAACTGACTGTCATCCTAAGGTTAATGCACAGAGCCCAATTTTCAACTGTTTAAAATGAATTGCCCCATTCTGCATTGTGTCTATCAAGTCAGCACTTAGGGGACAAAAGTGCTTACACCTCCCTCCCCCAACCACTTATTTCCTCCTTATAAATATTTCCCCCTGCTTACCTGCTCTGGCTCTTAGAGCCTCTCAGTTCAAGCAGGCAGCTACTGCTGCTTAGCC
This sequence comes from Rafetus swinhoei, assembly GCA_019425775.1. NCBI lineage: Eukaryota > Metazoa > Chordata > Testudines > Trionychidae > Rafetus > Rafetus swinhoei. The sequence goes on along the minus strand of CM033446.1, from coordinate 80,649,585 downwards.
AGACGCCCTGCCTTCGCCTAACAACTGAGCTTCCTGCCTGAGCAGGAGCTTTGAGCTTTGAAATGCTGGGCTCAGAAAACAGCCATGCGGCTTACAGGGAACACTGGAAAGGAGTAAAGAAAACCATCTGTGTTCCTCTCACTCCATCCTGGCTCGAGAGGGGAAGGTAGGAGACAATATCCTGCTACAATAGGGAATCAAGGGGAGGGGGCTGCTGCTCCTTTCCCTCCCCCTCCCCCCCCACACACAAATGGCACCCATGACCTCCATGACTGGAGGATTATCTAACAGATAAATTGGTCTGCCTCCTCTGCACTAGCTGGTGGGAAGATTTTGGCAGGACTTGGGGATGTCCATCCCATGTGTGCACCCTGTGTTACAGCATAGCGGATGGGATAGGCTACAGATGATCTATCACTGCATGTTTCCTCCAGTCCTCTGCCCCATGCAGGCATGTTTCTACTACTTGAAGTAACCTATTTAATCTGCAACCATCCCCTGGGCTGGAAGCAAGTATTCCTCCTTGACCCCTGCCTGACATGCCTCAATCTAGTATGCCACCTTATTGCTTGGGCTAAGAAAGGGTCAGGGATCTGGACCTCAAAGCTCAAACTTGCTACCAATTTGACTACCTAAATTAGTGCTTGTGGGTTTCAAGGTTTGAAAATCAGTTTCTCTGTGAGTTAGACTCTCTCACACATTAAGGTCTAGTTTTCCTTGTGATTACAAAATATATCATCCTTGCAAATCATAAAAGATCAAAACATGTGTGACGACCCAGCAGGGTCATGCAAGGCATCAGGATTGCAGTTCTGTGAGAGGATCTTTTCCGTGCAAACCTATTCAGATTCTACTCTTAGTCCTGACCACTGAACTGCCAGAAGTAAAACTTCACCCTGATGCATCACAGTCTGATATTGCCCCTTGGGCAGAGGTTGTTTATTCTGTTTCTTCTGCTCTTTCAAGTAGAAAATTCTGACTGAAGCTTTACCAGGAGAGGACTGGTTGTTTAAGTTAATGTTTTTGGTTCTGGTTTTTTTGCTGAGTCCTTGGGCAAGTCTGAGACTCACATTGTGCACATCTACTCTTCTGTGTCCAGCTCTCCTTGTCTGATGTTACACAGCTGGAGCCTTTTCTTGACAGAATTCTTTCAGGGCAGAAAATGACAATCTACCACATGCCTTCATGCACTACCTAATTTTTGGCAGCATTCAAGTCCACATAAGGCTAACCTCTCTAATGCCATCTAAAATCTAATCCAGTGGCAGTTGCTGATAATTTTTGTGATAAGAAAAGTATTTTCATTATATCTTCTGTTTTAATTAACTGCACTGTCCATTTTTTAACTAATTTCATACTCTTCTTTGTCCAACTGGCAATACTGCTATCTCTGCTGCATGTTTAATCTTTAGATCCTTGGAATCTAGCTAACTGATCAAAGTAAAAATTTGCAGAAGCAGCTAAATTGATCTTCATATGTTTCTCTGAACAGGAACATGCAGATGTATCCAATCATTTTCTATAGAAATGTCCATCATTCAACCTAACAAAGTGCTAAATCAGAGGAACTGATTACAGAAAATTTCTTGGCAGGTACATTTTCATTTTTGTTAACTCATATCTGTCAAATATAAGGGCTGGGCTTTTCTTACTTGCAGAATGTGTTTGAAATGTGTTAGCCATGTTTCAGCACTGCAAGCATAGGTCTTGATTCTGGCATGTCCAACGTCTATGCCTGGGCAGAGACTATTCAGGATAAAGGCCTTAATTGTCACCTGTGTTTAAGGGAACATCTTGGTGTTCTTTATAGTCCACGTTCTATTCGCTGCAGAATCCATCTCTCTTTAGAGCTTCTCTTATTGTTTGTCACATCTGCGGGAGGTCTTCTATTGACTTGTGTGAGGTTTTGATAGTAAAGACTTCTATTGATTTGTAAGTATTTAAAAAGGGGAGGAGGGAACACAGACCACACAGATCAATCTTCAGATGCTGAGAATTTCCTATTGTGTAGGTTCCCAAAAGTAAATTGTATTTATTTACAGAAGTTATATGAAGTAAAGCAGAGAGAAATATTACTGATGGTGGAATTCTCCCCTCTGACTACCTACATCCAAAATGGTTACCATTGTGGAACTATGCATCACCTCCAGTATAAGTACCTGACGTGATTAGACTGTTCACTGTTGGTCGGAATTGAGAATGGGTCAAATTCATCTTTAATCACAATGTATTGAAATCTGTGAAGTCATCCCAGGGGTGAATTTGTCCCCAAATATTAATAATTTTATAAATGTTAACAGCCAAGGCTCCAGTGGGAACTTCCATGCAGAATCAGAGTATAGTCAAAATATTAAAATGATGTAAATGCTATATTTACCAAGTAGAATTTTAGTTATTATATATACTAAAACCTGTGATTCCTACAAAAATTAAATATGTAGTTTTTTTTAAAAAATCCCAGCCACTTGCCAGTGTGCCATGTTTCTAAGGGTCCTGTGTGGACAGGCAGAAGATTGGTAACACATGGGAAAAAGCCCTTCCATATTGTTCGAAGAATATATATATATATATACTAAGAAGCAGCAATTTCCCAGGACCTCAAATGCCGTACCTGTGGTTTTTAAATAATGCTATTTAATCACTCTCATAGTAAACCTGAGACAAGGGGTGGACAAATATTGGCCCATGGGTTTAGCCCCTGACAGGCCTCCACTCTGTAGGTATGGGTAATTGCAGCGCCCATTGGCCTCAGATGTCCATTCCCAGCCAATGGGAACTGCGGGAAGCAGCGTGGACTGGGACACTAGTTCCTGTAGCTCCCATTTACTGGAAATGTCCATCCCCCACCAATGGGAGCTGCAATCACCTATACCTATAGAAGTGCAGGTAAATATAGTGGTGGCGGCCCACCAGAGGCTAACCCTGGCAAACTATCACCATTTCTTTGCCCACCCCTGCCTTACACATATATGCAGACCTAGCAGGTTTGGGCTATTGAGAGAGCCAAGGTGAGAGCATAACAAAACCTGGAAGATATTTTTGTGAAGTATAGACTCCACTCCATTTGTATATTTTAAATATATTTTTCCCTACATCTTAAAACAGCATGAAGTCTCCATCGACATTAGGAATTTGGTGCCCAAACTGATTAATAGCTCTGTTAATGGAGATGTACTAATAATTTTGCAAAGTAGTTCAGCAAAGGTAAGGTCTAACCTCTGCTGTAGGCCACTGAGATAGCAATTGTCCTGTTAGAATGCATGGGTTCTAATACTATTTATAATTTTGTATCACTTTCTTGCTTTGTGCTTAGAGAGGTTTTTGTCATTACCTATTTACCAGAGTGCTTGCTTAAAGAGCAATGCTAAACCATAGTCTTGTGACATCACATCATAATGAAGTTTAATTGAATATTGACTCAGAGTTAATGCAAGAGTAGGGAATCACTACTATTAATTTGCTTCTAAAATCTAGAGTCATCCTGTTCATCAAGTTAAGGCACAAACAAGAGGTTCTCTAACTTCTGATCTACCAACTAAGAAAAAGAGCCACTGCACTAAACCGAGCAGGTGGTTGCATTCACATCTTTGCAGGTGAGTACTTTGTTCACAGACTTCTTTGGTTGTTAAGAAGGACAGCAAATTAAACATTCAGTCCATCACCTTTGTAAAGTGCTATGAGAACCTATGGGTGAAAACTGCTATATAAATGCCAGTTAATTATTACTATTATTGTGCTCCCACTGAAGTCAAACTGAGTGTCAGTGGAAGGGCCAGGCTTCAAAAGAGGAGAAATTACCGAAAGTTTTCTTTAGATAATACTGTATTTCTTATGTAGGTTATACTCATTTACTCTATATTGCAAAACAGTATATTTCCTAATGAGTTTCCCCTAAGGGAAGCAAATGTGGAAACAAAGTTGTTATGGTCTGTTGCATAAAAACTACAGTATGCATGTTTATGATCCTCCACAGGGAACTATGTTCCTGTTTAATGATGCAATACTTTTTCTCTGACATGAGGAGCATTGCTTTTCTACAGTATCTTGGGGGAGCAGGTTCAGTACCACAACCTTAATGTTCTTTTTTGTTCTGTTTCTATTTGTCTATTACTAACGTGTCTAAAAATTTGCAAGCAATTGTTTACTAACCTATTTTATCCTCTGAAGTAAAGGCTATAGGACAGAGACATTACAATGTGTAACTTGGAAATATTCTTATTGGAAAAAAGTATAGAAACAAGCACTGGGAAGAGACTAGAAAAGAAGTATTCCTAAAGACTTTTTAAATAAGAGTGAGGACAAAGGAGGACTAAGTTCCCTACATTTTCATTTAAGATATGGAACCTTTTACCTCATGGCTGTTTCTCTGAATTGGGCCCTGTCATCAGTGCTTTGTACTTTGATGGTTTGGCAATCTATGTGAAATGAGTTAGTGGTCTCAGTTCAATTCAAAGGAGATCTGGCCACATCATACAGACATACAGATAATCTCAGTAGAAAGGTCAGTGAAAAATACATCAATTTCCACAACCACTACATTCACTAAAATGCAATTTGGATGGGACACTTAAAACCTGGACTTGACTGCATAATGCTTAGTGTCACAAACCAAGCCTAATAGAGGAAATGAGGTGAGTGATCTAATATATTTGCCACTTGAGTGGATAATCTCATGTTTTACTAATCAGAAAATCATGTCTACACATAAAAAGCAGAGCATTATAGTGGTCAGACTGAATACACATTCACTATGTGGTCCTGAGCAACTTTTCTGCTTCAGTTTCTCCATATGGAAAATAAAAATACAAATATTCAATATCTAACACATAAGGGTACTGTGAAAATGTATTAGTTAATGCTGGTATAACCCTGCGAAGGGGGAAAGCAATGAGAGTCCTAAATAGTACTATAGTTATAGCATTTGTGGATATTAAAGAGCAAGATACATATATAATCTCTTACTAACACATCTCACACATAATCATAACCGTTGTTCTCACTAGCATAAGTCAAAGAGTTACTAGTGTCAGTAATGTGAAAGGGGAAAGCTAAAGAATATTTGCATAATTGCCAGCCATCCGTCCCCTTGAAAGGAAATATACTGTGAAGTAATATTAATGTGTCAATGGAAATATCATTTTTGTTACATGATTTGAATTGCTCATCAGAAGGAAATGAAAACGTATCCTTGCTTAAAAGAATCTAAAGGAAAAAGGAAGAATAAAAAGAAATACTCTCAAAACCAGGCCACTGTGTATGAAAAATCTTTCTAGGGAGTATGAACAGTCTTCCCTGTAAGCTGTGTGCTTGTGCATCTGCTCAGAAAAAAAATCTGATGCCGCCCAGCTGATTAGCAGAGTGCCCACGGCTAGCTTTTTAATTATGACTGGTAGCACACGTTCACATGCACCTCACTGCACATAACAACATTTATTCTGCACATGGATGGGGAAAAATCCACGCATGGATGGAAAAAGATTAGAGGGATCATTGACTATAACTGCGCCTAATCACCCTCAATATTATCTGAATTTTGTTCCTCCTGTGCTTTTGAAAATGTGCAGGGTAGAATAGAGACCAGAAGGGGGTTGTTTCTCAGGCCTGGTTGTATAGTTCACATTTAGGGTTTACATATAAAGACTATTGTATGGCCTAGTGGAAAACATCACAAGTGTAATTATTCCTCATATCATATCATCTGCATGGCTTGAACTCAGGCCTTCTGACTCTAAAAGCATAAGCTTCTACTGTTCAGATTGAAGGTTTATATCTGTTAGTTTTAATTTGGTAGCAATTCATAACCTGTTCTCACAATTTAGCCAGGAGAGGGGGACAAAGAGCAAGGCTGTATTAGCAAGACTTGCCTGATTGGGAAAGATTATCCCAAGCACCAAAAGTACATAGTAGTTCAAATCCCTTACGGGCCACTACAGCTACGTCTAGAGTGCAAGCCTCTTTCGAAAGAGGCTTTTTTGAAAGATACTTTCAAAAAAGCCTCTTTCGAAAAAGCGTCTAGACTACAACCAGTTCTTTCGAAAAAGCGGCTTGCTCTGGATGCTGGATGTTCTCTTTCGAAAAAGCACAGTTCGCATTACATAGCGCCTTTTTTCAAAAGAGCACTTTCGAAAAAAGGCGTTCTTCCTCATAAAATGAGGTTTTCCACGGTCGAAAAAACTGCCGCGTTCTTTCGATTTACTTTCGAAAGAACGCAGCAGCAGTCTAGACACAGGGGAAGTTTTTTCAAAAAAAGGCTACTTTTTTAAAAAAAACCCTGTAGTCTAGACACACCCTACTTGTATTGGTGCCTCTGGATCAGTGGTGGGCAATCTGTGGCCTACAAGCCACTTGTGGCCCATTGGGGTTCTATGTGTGGTCCATAAGACATTTTGTTTATTGTTGCCCATGCGCAGAGTTGTCCACACGGGGCTTTTTAGCAGCAAAACCACTTCCGCAAAAAGGATTGGAAGAGGATATGCAAATGAGAGTCTGAGATATGCTAATGAGCATTTCATTTGCATGTCTTCTGCCAAAAAAACCCCACAGCGTAGACATAGCCTGTGAGAGCTGTGCACTCCTTGTGCATTAAGCTATTCCAGGAGACCATCTTAGTCACACCAATCTTGTGGCCCAGTGAGAAGGAGGGCCACTGATGAGGCCCACTCACTGGCCTAGGCTGTTCATTGCTGCTCTGGATGTTTGGAGCCAGGACTTTGGAATCTCAAAGCATGCACTATTTATTAAAGGGCCATGTCCATTACCTCTAAGGCAGCAACAGACTCATCAATTGCTCTGTGCTCTAGCTTTGAGAGACCAATATAAGCTGGAGCACTCATTCATCTCTTCAAAGCTTTGTCTTAGCACTGTAAGTGCAAAGAATATTTAGGGCCAATTTTTGCTCTCAGTGATACACTTTCACTTCCCCCCCAAAGCCAATGGGAATTGCACATGTCTATCAGGCATCAGATACTGGCTGTTAATGTGAAGTTGGAGACTGAAATTATCTTTGTTGTTCATCTTGAATAGAGTTGGTAGGGAGGTTTTTTTTTTTAGAAAATGTGTTAATCAAAACTGAAATTTTTAGTGAGAAAATACCAGCTTCAACAAAACTTTTGTTGGAAAGTTTCTCTGTTCCAGGGTGGAACTTGAGATAGAGAGACTATACACTAAAATAGCCATTAACTAAAAGCCCAGTGGGCATTCACCTATGATGGGGAAGACCCAGGTTTAAGTCCCTGCTCTGCCTGACTTGAGGCACGTCTTGGTTTTTTGTTTTTGTTTGTTTCTTTTTTGGGGGGGTTTTTTTTGGTGGGATAGGAAATCTGTTTCCTGCCTGGCTCTGATCCTAAAGCTGGTACTTAGTTACATGCTGAGGAGGCAAAGGTGCAGAGAACCTTCCATTTTAGCTAAGGGGCCAGACTTAATCCCAGTGTTTGTGCAGTTGACAGGCAAAAATCCAAGCAGAGGACTTTAGCACTGATAATGAGATGTTCCAGAAAAAGACATTTAAGAGCATTGGGCGACCCTGAAAGAAATACACTCTGCACCCTGTTTTGTTTTTTTAAGCACAGGTTTGTGCTCAAATGGCACCCTTTTAGTTTGAATCTCCTCCTGGATTGGCAGTAGAAAAAACAGGATGAGCCCTAGCCCCTGCTCCAACCTATCGCCTAGTGCATTAAAACCATGGTCCTGCCCTTTTTCTTTAACTATTGGAATACTCCAAGTGCAAAATTCTTGACAACTATGACATGGCTAGAAAACAGTCCTCTGATGACAACCATTTAAAGCAGGGGTGGGCAAAAGGGCCGCCGTGCGCTCTTTTCAGGATGGGAGGAGACTTCATGCACTCCCTCGCCCCCAAACTCCAATTGGCCTGGGGGCGGCAGAAGTGTGCAAATTTTCCTCCACCGTGCCCCTGCTCTGCGAGGAGCGCATGGCACTTAGAAGTGTCGTGTGCTCTTGGCAGGGTGGGAGGAGGCTTCGTACTCCTCCCCTCCCCAGGCCCTGATTGGCCTGGGGTTGGGGGAGCACAGGAAGTCTCCTCCCACCACCAGGGGCATGGGTGCTTAGTGGGAAGGGGGGCAAAGGGGCTCCCCCACCCACAGACCAATCATAGTCTGTGGGTGGGGAAGCCCAGAAGCATCCTGGCTCCGCCCCTCCCATTTGAGGCCCCTGGCAATCACCTCCTCTCTCAGGGAAAAGTGAACAATGAACTGAGTTCTGAGGTGTTGGACATTTTGTCCCATATGTTTCTATGAACTTTCATTTGAAACTGTTAGGTTTTAAAATGAGTCTATATTTAGGCACCTAATTTAAGTATCTTTTTTTCCAAGAAAAGCACTAATTTGCTTGTGCTCAGCAACTCTGAAAATAGGACTGATCTTATTTGATGTCTAGAGATGGATCTTGAACAATTTGGCTATAGCAGACACATGTTAGCCAGTTGCTCTCCCACATTTGCAAAGTAACTTTTAGCACAGATATATTACCCTTTTATTAATCAATAGTGTTCATCCATTTTTAATCCATTGCTGTTGCTATGACAAAGTCGTGTTTATGAGCTTGATCTCAGTCTGAACATCCTCTGTTATCTTTTGCTTCCATCTGGTTTTTATGAACAGACAGGGCGATACATATGTTCTCCCTACTGGCTCAGTAGCTAGCAGTGAGATAAAATATAGCTTCAGTGCATTTTTTCACACCTCTTTGTGAACTTCTAACCCTTCTGATACTTCCATTAGTCAGTTCTGAGATGCCTGTTAGGAAACAATATTACTGAATTATTGCAGTTAAATAGTGCAGAATGCTAATAGTATTGCATCTTTTTCAGGCTATGTAAGAAATTATAATTTGGGAGAGATGGTTATATGAAAAACCTCAAAGAAATGTAATTTGTTGTCATTAGTTGGCAGTTACTAAACCAAAGGTAATTAAACTGCAGGATGTTGCTACCATTAATAGGTGTCTATTTCAGCAGCTGTCATAATGAGAAAATTGTCTCTTTTCTGAGTCCCAGTAGAGAGTAAAGTGCTTCAGTCACATTTTTTTTAATAGCTAGCCTTCTAGTTTTGGGTTAAGAGGGCATTTCTATTTTCACCTTGTTTGTGGTTTTTTCTAGTTTTATCTCAAGAGCATTTCTGCATTTTTAAAAGTAGGATTAATATTTTTGTATGAATTTTAGTGTTTATGAGCAGTCCATATTGACAGCTTGGATGACCTAAAGCCACAGAAAAGATAATGCAGCACAGGCAGCAGTACAAACTACTCCTGACTAACTCACCAAATACATCAATCCTCCATTCATGTTCTTATTTTCATATGGCAGCCCTCTCGCTAGTGTCTGACCTTCTCCAAAATCTCATAACATTTCTGAAGTACAGAAGTGAAGACATTGAGGACAAAACTTTCTAGTGCATCTATGTGACTTAGGCTCCTAAATCCCATTGTTATTTAATAGGACTTAAGAACTTCAATCACTTGTGCACTTTGGAAAATTTTGCCTGAATTGCCCAGAATCAAACAGGATGTCTGTGGCATAGCTGGAAATTTAATCCACATCTCCTTAATCTCTGCCCACTGCTATAACTGTAAAACAATCCTTCCCCATCCACATGGAAAGCAGTAATTGAATACTTGTGCCCATTCAGTTCTTGGCCTCTCTTGGATGAAACTAGCACTACCTTTGCTGGCAAATTTTTTCTTTAGTAAAATGGAAAATTGTATACTGGAAAATAGACTAAAACCACCAAGCTCATTTTACATGGGATAGTTTGCAAGATAGTAATCTGTGAATATTTCCCCCTGAGCTATTCCCTAAAATCAAAGATTTATCATTAAAACACTAAAGGATGTTTACATATAAGTTAAAACAGCAGATATACTAGTCTAAAATTTATTTTCTGGATCATCTTATGGGTGAAAGATTATGTAACTATTTCTTTTCATATTATTTTTACTGATGAACTACATCAGGCTATACTAAAAAGTTCATGATTAGTCTGTGTGAAAATACAGGTCAGTGGAAAAGATTACCTAATACTCATTTAACAGCAAGCAAGACAAAATTTTCTTCACTATCACTGATATGGAATAGCAAATTATAGGTTAAACTTTTCTATCAACACAGTATGAGACTAAAAATGTTGCCCCTTCTTCCTTGACTGCTCCACTTAAACACAGTGCAAATTTGCCTCTGCTCATGGTGGGTTGTTTCTGAAATGGGCACATATTTCAGCAAATACACAAAAGAATGTCCTGGACACAGCAAAAAAGAAAATAAAACACCAGCCATTGCAACATAAAAGAAAAATTAGACATAATTTATTCATACACAAAATAGACAAGAAGTTGAAAATCTTTTCCACTGTTTCTCACTTCCCATGTAGATTTCAATTTCTGCCTAGCTCATCCCTGTTGGCAAGATATTTCTGAAGACTGAATATATTCAACTCTTCATGATTAATCTCAGTAAGTGTGCAAATACTAATAGAGTAGAAATTACTAAAACTATCAAACTGCCATCAAAGTAATCTTAATTTAAAATAAAATACAGCCACTTTAGCAACTGGGAAAGGACATGAAGAATACCTACTAGGGTGAATTCTGCCTTTGGTTATATCTGTGCAACTCCACCTCATCTCTGAGGCCACTGTGTAGTAAAACATAAGGGTCTAGTCAACACTAGAGTGGAAGGTCAATCTAAGATACGTAATTCCAGCTCCATTAATTACGTAGCTGAAATCAATGTATCTTAAATCCCATCCATGCAGCAGGAGGTCTATGGGAGCAAATGCTCCCTTCAGCTTCCCTTACTCCTCATGAGGAGCAAGAGTACTGGCACCAATGGGGGGCACCCTCTGAATTCAATTTAGTGCATCTTCACTAGACCCACTAAATTGAACCCCGGAAGATTGACCGTGGCAGCATCGATCTTCCACGTAATGTAGACATAGCCAAGAATGGTCATTCTGGGTCAAAACAAAGGTCTATCTATGCCAATCAACTGTCTTCTGACACTGGTTAGTACCAATGATTCAGAGGGAATAGACAAAACAAGGCAGCTAGTGAGTGATCTACCCTATGTTGCTCAGATCCATGTACATACATCACCTCTTTCCAGAGGCTACTAAGGCATGGAAAATTCTAAGGGTTTTTTGGAGGGTGTGGGAGTTGGCAGATAGCAATTAGCTGACAGGACAACGGTAGTTAATTCCTATATAAAAGAGAAAATTAAATGAATATTAGACCCACTCATCTCAAATACTAACATATTCTGACATCCTCTGGCAAATCACTTAAGGGACACTGGTTAGCCCTAAAATTTTAATATATGTTCTTACTTTGTTACCAATTCTGCAGAGGGAGAGAGTGACTGTCAGAACTCTTGGGCTCTATCTGAGCTCTGGAAGAAGAGATGGGTCTAGTAGGTGTAGCCAGACATGAACCCCATCTTGCTTCCCCCCCTCCCCCCGAGAGGACAAGAGAAAGGCAGTCAGCCTTTGATGCCCTGGGAATGCAGGTGTGCTGCCTGTCCCTGACTCTACCATAAACAGAAACTAGACAGTAAATGGGCTAGCTGACGACCCGAGGCCTCCTGCCGCCCTGATGGCTAGTACCAGTAATTGACACGCCTGCACTGTCCCAGGAGAGGAATCTTCGCCCATCACATACCAGAGGTGCCCATTGTCTGCATTTTCCCAGGTGTGAATTATGCTTTGCACCCTTCGTGGGAAACTTGGCATTCAAAGCCATTTTCCTAATTGGCCACTTGAGACCAGGAAGAAGCCTACGTGACCCAAGGGGTATAAAGAGGGTTTAGTAGCCCACCCCATTTGAGCTCCAATCATCTACACCTGCTGGCAGGTATTGATTGACTCGAGGTCTGTGGGACGCCCAACCTCGCCCTACTTCTTCCCGAGGGATTGAGAGAAAGACGCTGGCCACGCCAAGTCTGGAACGCAGGGGTGAGAATATATACCTGCTAGGTGTCTATTTTGCATGCATTTAATAAGAGCTCAGAGAACCAAAAGGGTTTCTTGGTACCTGTAAGTGACTTATTAGTGTAATTTCTGTCCTGTCCTTTGTAGTGGCTGTGTTATCTGTAACACAGTAGTAGCATTTAACAGCTAAGTTTACCCTATAACAATAAAATAGTAACTGTTTAAGCTGTGACCTGACTCCTTCAGTTGCTGTAACAGAACCAAGCACAATTTTAAAAAGAACTTCAGCCGGTCATAAGGAACAGGTATAGGAAGAGCTTGGGCATTTGGATCGTGTCACTCCCAGGTGACAGATCCGTTGGGGCATCTCTCAGTCTTCCCTAGACTGCCCGCTGCGAAGGGATCCTGTATCCTAGCAGCTGAAATCTGAGATGTAATAAGCTCTTCCTATAAACTCGGCGTCTGTCAGCCTGTTGGCTGCCCTCTGCACGGACCCGGTCCTAGCAGTAAAGTCACGGACGTTAAACTCTTTTTGGGGCGCCATCCAGCCTCCTAGGCTGCCCACTGTGACGAGACCTTGCGTCTCAGCAGTTGAAGACTTGGGTGTAACACACACGCACACACTGCCCTGACCGTCGGCTGACAGTAGGTTACAGCAGATACATTTGGGCATATAAGAACATCAGAATGGCTATACTGAGTCAGATCAATAGTCCATCTAGCCCAGTATCCTGTTTCCAACAGTGGCCAATGCCAGGTGCTTCAGAAGGCATGAACAGAGACAATCATCAAATGATTCCTGTTACCCATTCCCAGCTAGGGATGCCATCCCTGCCCATTCTATCTAATAGCCATTGATAGACCTATCCTCCTTGAACTTACTTTGTTTTCACTGGAACCCAATTATAGTTTGGACCTTTCCACTGTCTCCTGGCAAAGTGTTCCACAGATTGAATGTGAAGAAATCATTTATTTTGTTCATTTTAAATTGACTGCATATAAATTTCATTGGGTGACCTTCTTGTGTTATGTTAGTGAAGGAAAAAATAACATTTCCTTATTCAATTTTTCAACACCATTCATGATTTTGTAGTCCTCTAACATATTCTCTGACCCTGAAGTCTTTTCTTTTATTCTAGCTCAAAAGTTCCTGTCTTTTTAATCTCTCCTCATATGGAAGCTGTTCCTTACCCCTAATAATTTCTGGTGCTCTTTCTGTATTCTTTCCAAATCCAAAATATCCTTTTTGAGATGGTGTGACCAAATCTTCCTACTGTATTGAAGATGTAGTCATATAATGACTTTATATGGAGGCAATATGATATTTTCTGTCTCATTATCTGTTCCTTTCCTACTGATTCCCAGTATTCTACTAGCTTCTTAGATTGTCACTGCACATTGAACAGATTTTTTTTCAGGGAATTCTCCACAATGATTTCAAGATCTCTTTCTTGAGTGGTAATAGCATTTTAGTCCCCCACATTTTTGTATATGTAGTTGGAATTATACTTTTCCATGTGCATTATTTTGCATTTATCAACACTGAATTCCATCTGTCTTTGTGTTTCCGAATCATGCAGTTTTGTGAGATCCCTTTATAACTCTCTGCAGTCAGCTTTAGATGTAACTATTTTGAGTAATTTTGTATCATCTGCGAATTTTGCCACCTCACTGTTTACCCCTTTTTCAAGAACATTTATTAGACATTTAACAACAGTGGTCCAAATGCCGATCCCTGCAGTATACCACTATTTATTTCTACTTTCCCCCTCCCCCTATCTTTTAAGTGGAGGACCCAACATTGTTTTCATATTCCTTCAATTAATTGAATGACAAGCCTTTTGTTATCTTACTCACTCTGCCTCCCTCTGTTTATAAACAAACTCCCTGTCCCAAAGGCAAAGCTGGAAGCAGCTCAGACTGTTACAGTTAACAACTCCCTCTGGAGCTAGGGCCCTTGCTTTAAGCAAATCTCAAGTATGAAATCCAGGGGGTTCAAACTTTTAGGGGGAGCTATTGACCCTCTTAATCCCTCATAAATGGTGCCTCAGCATGTTCCAGCTGGCAATGAGGGCAGTCCCAGCCCCACCTCTACTTCCCGAGACTCCACCCCTTCTGAGACTGTGAAGCTGTTCCCCCACACATATTGCCTAGGGGCCTGGCAATCCTGTTAGCTCCCCTGGAGCAGTCCGAGACTCTTCTAGTATAGAAGCTATTTCATACCCCTAATCTTTTTTGTTGCCTTTCTCTATACCTTTTCTATTCTAATGTATATTGAGATGGGGAAACCAAAAATGTGTGCAGTATTCAAGGTGTGGACATATCATGGATTTCTATAGTGGCTTTATGATATTTACTGTCCTATTATCCAGTGGTTCCTAACATTCCTGTTGGCTTTTTTGATTGCCACTACACAGTGATCAAATTGTTTCAGAGAACTATCCACAATGACTCCAAGATCTGTTTTCTTCTGAAGCAACAATTAATTGAGATCCTAACATTTTATATGCATAGTTCTGATTATATTTTCCAATATGCATTACTTTGCATTTATCAACAACTGAATTTCATCTGCCATTTTGGTACACAGTCACCCTATTTTGTGACTCTTGGCAGACAGCTTTAGACTTAGTTATCTTGAGTAATTTTGTATCTTCTGAAAATTTTGCCATCTTACTGCTTTCCTTTTTTCCAGACCATTTATGAATATGTTGAACAGTACTGGTCATTCTACAGATCTTGGGAAAGTCCACTATTTATCTTTCACCACTGTGAAAACTTATCATTTGTTTTCTATCTTTTACTGAACCATGAAGGATTTTTCCTGTTATCTTATAACTGCTTAAGAGCTGTTCATGAGGAACCTTATGAAAGGCTTTCTGAAGGTCACCATTGTCCACATGCTTGTTTGACACTGTGACAGAGTTCTCATAGATTAGCAAGACATGATTTCCCTTTTTTTTAGGGGAAAAAAACCCCTGACTGATATTATGTTCAACTATGTGTCTCATAATTCTGTTCTTTACTGCACTGTCAATTAGTGGCATAGCCAGAAATGCCCATTTGGAGGGACCCCAACTTCAGATGAGAGGCTGTGGGGAGACTGTGGAGAGCAGGACAGGAGGGATGGGGAGTAAGCCCCATCTCCACTTTCCAGACCGAGTGCCCCACGCCCCAGCTCCGCTCGCCAGCTCGTTCACCAGGCAGAGTGAAGTAAGCCCCCTTGCTCTGATCCCGCTGCCCAACTGGAACATCGGGTGGACCTGGATACAAAGTGGGTGGGCCATGGCCCATTCCGGCCCACTTGTGGCTACACCCTTGCTGTCAACCAATGTGCCTGGGAATGAGGTTAGGTTTACTGGCCTTTAATTGCCAGGATGTTATCTGGTGCCTTTTTTAAAAATCAGTGTGAGCTTATCTATCTTCCAGTCATCTGGTACAGACACTGATTTAAGTGATCAGTTACCTTACCTACCATAGTTACTAATTGTGCAGTTTCACAGTAGAGTTCCTTCATAACTTTCAGATGAATACCAACTAGTCTTGGTAACGTAATACTCTTAAATGTTATCAATTTATTCCAAAACCTCCTTTATTAACACCTTAATCATGCCTGGGACAGTTCCTCAGATTTGCCACCTAAAAAGAATGGCTTGGTGTGGGACTCTCCCTCATATCCTCCACAACCAAGACTGATGCAAAGAATTTAGGGTACATCTACACTAGCTCGTTAGTTCGAGCTAGGTAGGGTAATGAGGGCAAGCGGAATTGCAAATGAAGCCCGGGATTTAAATATCCCGGGCTTCATTTGCATGTTCAGCGCTGCCATTTAAATCTTAGTCCGAACTCCATGCCCGCTGCCACATCGGCATGGAGCAGGTAGTTCAATTAAAGATTCTAATTCGAACTACCTACTCTGTGCCGCATGTAGCCGTGGGCACGGAGTTCGGACTAAGGGGGATTTAAAATGGCGGCGCTGAACATGTAAATGAAGCCCGGGATATTTAAATCCCGGGCTTCATTTGCAATTCCTCTTGCCCTCATTACCCTACCTAGCTCGAACTAATGAGGTAGTGTAGACGTACCCTCATTTAGCTTTTCCACAACTGTTTTATATTCCTTTAGCACCTTGATTGTCCAGTGAGCAGTCTTCTTGCTTCTATGTACTTTTAAAATTATCTAAAAACACATAACTTTTACTTATATTTAGAAAATATAATGCATCTAATGAAGTGTACTTTTTATGAGTGATTTTTATTTCATAAAAAAATCCCACTACTGTGAATTAAAGTCTGATCTTACTACAACCAGTATAAATTAAGAGTAGTCACTGGAATAACTTCAGGTTTATACAGGTGTACATTAGAACAGAATCTGTTCCTCACTATTACTAGTTTGCCTATCTTACTGCTTGTAGGCGTCATACTAAATGCTTTCTCACTCTCATTTGGCAGTCTTTGTACATCTAGCCAATCTAATCCAATCTAGGTTTTGTACTGTGCCTTCACCATGGTATCTCAGTGAATTGAAGCTGAGCTTCTGTCTGATCTTTCTAATACTCTTAAATCCACATTTTCTCCAGATTACATTCTAATATCCTGATTAACTGAAATGACATCTTAATAGGTATATAAAGAGCTCTGAATCAATAGTGCTATTACCTATGTAATATGCATAATTACTGCATGGATTATTACTTTATTTCATTCACATATCAATTACCCTTTGTTCTTATAAGTAATTGATACATATTTAGCACCTTAATTGCTTCTTGTCTTGAAAATTTTATACAGTTTATTAACTAAATACTGGGCTATTTAGTGATGTAAATTGTTGACAAAAACTAATCTGAAGAATTCTCAGAATTTCAAGTAGGGTTGCCAGGTATCTGGTTTTGAACCGGACAGTCCAGTATTTGAGCATTCTGTTCGGGAAACAAATTGAGAAAATAGAAATGAGAAAATAGAAATGTCCGGTATTTTCTAAATAAATATGTAATGTAGATTGTGATGTAATGTCAAGTGTGTCGGGTACTTTTGTTGAAACCATCTGGCAATCCTAATTTCAAGTAACTAGAAGACACAAATGCAAGATGTTTGGGGAATGCCAGTTGCAATCAGGACAAATAAAGTGAACTGAAATAGAGGGTTGGTGTTTTAATAATATAAAAAATGAACCTGTTAGACCTTGAATCGTTATGGTTAAAATTTAGCACAGTGCAAAGAATACATGCAAGGCACTTATACCACTTAAATCTTGAAGTACAAACCTGGATTGGTACAGCAAAACTGGCACAGGCATTTGGGTGAATTTCATTCTCTCCTAATTTAAAAGTAAACTGAAAGTTTCTCAGCACTAACACTTACAGTCATGGTTTCTCCTATGAGCCACTAAGTATGTTTACAGTGAGATTTGAAACCTATGGCTAGCCTGTGCCAGCTGACTTCGATGTGGTCTTGGGAACTGCTAAATTGTGTTGTAGACATTCGGGGTTAGGCTGCAGCCTGAGTGCTGAGACCTTCCCATCTCAATCCTGAGGATCTACACCATAGCCCCTTAAACCAAATCTCATAAACTTGAGTCATCTGGTATGAGCCAATCTAATTGCAGTATAGATATAGCCTAACTGATTTTGGTTACTTCAGTTTTTTGGTTTCAAAGTGATGTTCACCTTTAAACTAATTTTGCAATTTATTGCACCAGCACAGAGCACCCTTAACTTCAGGGAGCTCTGTGCAGGCACTGCAATGCATTTGTATGCAGTGAAGTATACAGTGTGGTCTTCAAAATGTAAAAAGAGAGGTGATTCCCCAACTAATCCACATAGCCAGACCTTCCACATCCATGCTGAAATTTTCATTTTGCCTTGAACTAATTTTGAGCCAAATCCTGAAGTCTTTAGTCAGTCCAAACTTCTATTGACTGACCAAATATGTTGAACTCTGTGCTTGCTTGACTGTGAACTTGGAATGGACTTGGGTTTGGGCTTAATGTTTCTTGAAAGAATACATCTGTCTGCAGCAAAATCTTTATTGAAACCCTTCTATTTTGAGTCTACTTACCAGTGACATTGCTATTTCAGGAACAGCTGCTGTATAGTTGGAGATCTTGGTACTTGAAAGATTGTTAGATAAATATTCTTATAAGCAAGCCTTCCTCTCAATTAAATTCTAATATTAGACAAATTCTATTATTGTTCTAATATGTTTTCTTAACCTCAACACATTAAGATTACCTTCTAAACAATCAGCTCAGATATTTTTAGGTTGAGTTGGTCATCTTTTTTTTTTTAATAAGGCTGATTTTCAGTCAGCAGTCCTGAGGGATTTTCTGTCTTCATACACGTGTGCATGCACACACACACAATTATTGTTTTTTTCTTTTAGGAGCTAAAACTGAATATTGCAGCCAAAACCAACATTTGTTATTTGTGCCAAGATATATTATTGTAACAGAACTCTTTTCAGCCAGGATATATTATTCTTATATAATATTCTTAGTTACTATAAATATTACACTGTAAATACATGGGGGGGGGGGGTCTTCCAAACAGCAATAAGTGTGAGCCATGAAGTAGGATCTTTGACTAACTTTCTTTGGTTTTTATGAATTTTTTTACCAAGGGAAAAGGGGTACTGGATTGTGTGTGTGTGTGTCTGTGTTATTTTGCACTTGTGCATGTGACCATATGTGTATATCCATATGGTAATAAATTGTACATGGAAAAAATAAAACCAGCATAATTTAAGTGCAAGATTTAGTTTCTGAGATTAGATCCATCTGACTCTAAGAGTTACAGCCTAACCATCTATTAATTAGATAGATCCAGGGGAAAAGTAAGCCTGCAAGTCTGAATTTCAGAAATGAGTCATTTTTACCTGCTTCCAGCTCCTAATCTGTTGAATGGATTTACTTCTAACATGCCTGAAAATTCAGTCTTTCCCCAGAGAGTAAATGTTCTAAGTACAGGTGCAAACGCTCTTCAAAATCTCTATCAAAGTTCAAATTTTACTCTAGAAGAGGATCTGGGCACTAATATAGATCAGAATCTTCTGGTTTAATGTGCTGACTCATCCTCTGAGAATGTGGTCCAAATCAGCCCATCTCCATCATCTTTAAGTCCCTGATCCTGCAAGCTACAACATAGGTGGAGCAAAATCTAGCTCTCTGTGGGTAAAATGACATTTCCTAAACTTTCCCCCTCCAAGCTGCTTTTTCACTTCAGTCAAGATTTTACTTAAAACTAAGACAGGAATTTCTTACTTGGATTATTGTAGAGAACAGAGAAGACACTTTGTATTTCATATTAATTCAATTGTGAAGAATTTCACCAATAGAACATCTGCAGGATCCATGGATTGTACAGTGGAATTGGCTATATAGGTGTTATTTTGGGCTAAGAGGAATAACTTAACAATGTTCAAGTATAACTCCAAATACATCACTGCCACCAGACTTAGTTTTAATGCGCATCTCACTTCTGCCTCTGTTGCAATCCATGGCATAAATCCCACTGTTTGAAATAGAAGCCAGACTGTTTGAGACACTAGTTGAAAATCAGTTTCTGGAATCTGGAAACGCTACAAGTGTGTTTGCAATTCTCAGCCTATTCTTCTGGGTCTATTTGGGAGGAATTTGTGGCAGCAAGATCTGTAGCTCTTTGTATTTTCATTTATTTTTGGATTTTAAAGATTTATAAAACATTGCTGCTTTAACACAACCTTTCATGTCGCAATTGCTCACAGATATATATATATGAGGTAATTATTCCTCAGTAAGATTTAGTACTGAATGCCTTGGCTTCCAAGACTTCTTAACATCTTGGTAATTCCTATACTTAATTTTAGACAATTAAGATAACCGCTTTGTTAGTTTTCCTTTCACACCAGAGAAATAAAACAAGACATAGGGTGCAACTAGACAGCACCCTTCTGTCGGAATAAGCTACGTAATTTGAAACATGCAAATTGCCTAGCTTATTCTGAGTCTAGGTCGAAAGAGCTTATTTTGAAATTTGGCGCTGTGTAGACAGTGCCAAATTTCAAAATAAGGCACCTTACCCTTATTGTGCAACAAGGGTTACAAAGATGCCAGAATAGCACTCCTGATATTTTGGGAAATAGCAGGCGCTTTTAAAGAGGTGGTGTTGCTATTTCAGTATACTTCTGGTATCCTAAAAGAGTGATGCAGTCCAGATGTACCCCTACTCTGTTCAGTGCAAATTAGGGTTGAGTGAATCTTGGGGATATGGAGGTTTTGCAAACTACTTGAACCATATTTTGTGTTTACATGGTATGCAAAACTAATCCAGTTTACAAACCTCATGTTTCTTTAGTGTAGACATGCATCTTTTAAGTCAATAAAAAATAAACACGTTTTCATAGTCCAAGGGAAGCTGTAATATGAATTGGATGGGAAATCCCAAAAAACTCCTTCAGTGGGACATTTGGGGTACATCTACACAGCAACATTATTTCAAAATAACTGGCATTATTTTGAAATAACTTAGTCCATGTCTACACAGCAGGCAGTCATTTCGAAATGATGTCAAAATACTGTCAAGCTGGAGGACTTCTTACTCCGACTCCTGTAACCCTCATTGTACGAGGAATAGGGGAACTCAAAGGAAGAGTTCTCTATTTCAAAATAAGCGATGTGTAGATGCTCCCAATTTCAAAATATGCTATTTCAAAATAACTTACGCAACTGATGTAGCTCAATTTGCTTAGCTTATTTCGAGTTAAGCCATGCTGTGTAAACACACCCATAGTGTATACAGTACATACAAACACATGCATAAAGTATATCTAATATATAAAACATATATAATACATGAAGTCTAATATACAGAAACAAAGAGTGTTTCTAGTTTTATTAGAAACTGTTACCCTACTGCAGTGGTCTCCAACCTTTTTAAGCACAAGATCACTTTTTGAATTTGTCAGTCCAGGATCTACCTCAAACCCAAATACCCATGCCCACCCCTTCTCCAAGGCCCTGCCTCTGCCCCACCTCTTCACTAAGGCCCCGCCCTCCTCACTCTGTCAAGATGGGGTACATGGAGGGGGACATAGTGACATCAGTGTCCCCCTGCCTCTGTCTCCCGAACCCTGAACAACAAGCAGGAGGCTCCCAGCGGGCAGCTCTGATTCTTTGGGCAGGAGCAGCAGGGCAGCTGCAGTGCCTGCACGTGATTGCCTCCCCAACCAAACCAGTTAGGATCACCTGTCAGAGGCTCCAATTTCTACCGGTAGTTCCTGATCTACGGGTTGGTGACCACTGCCCTACTGATTCCATTTTTTCATCCAATTTTTTTTTTCAGAATACATTTTTCTCTCTGACCCTCCTTTTCTAGTTCAATCCCTTTTCCACAGTTTCTTAAAGGGGCCTGAATCCAATAATGTTCAGGTCAGAGCTGAAATTCTGAGCATGAATGTTCAAAATTAGGGCAAACAAATTAGTAAACACGTTTTACAAAATGTAATTATGAATCCTACCTGCCAGAACTGTCCTTTATATTGTAAAGCATACTAAAATTTGGATAAGTTTCAGTCTGTTCAAAAAGGAGCAAACACTGGGATACAAAATCTTCTAAAGTTGAGTGTACAGACTATAGTCTATTGTAATGAAAATGTATGTGCATTTTCAAGCACAATCTAATATGTCTTACATAACTTATCCATAGATACTAGTGAGATGAGACAGATTCAGCACCCGTAGTGCAAATTAAACAAACAAGGTTAAAGGGTCATAAGTCTGGGTTTAGTTATTGTTGCTAAAATTAATAGCTGAGACACAAAAGGGAAATGTTTTATTTATTTTCAGTTGTATTACTTTACTGCTGAAAAGGATTTAACCTGTCAACAGACCTTGAAACTGTTTGGAACTAAAGCTCTCAGCATAATCAGAGGACATTGAACCATAGGAATGTAGGGCTGGAGGTCAAAGGTCATTATAACGGTATAGTCTGCCCCTTATGGGCTGCACTGTCTGATACACATAGCCTAAGGAGAAACATAGGAATGATGGAAAGGGGTCCTGGGAGGAATTCCATTTAGAAATTATTATATTACTATGGAACCATGCAGAAAAGGTCAGGCAGGGCCCCTCTTTTCCCACTGAAAAGGAGTAAGCTGGGAAAAGGGGCCATCATAAATATTGCCTCTTCCTTCATAGCAGGGAGAGGTTTGTAGACACTGCACGGAGTAAGAAGACCCCTGCAGGGCCCTGAACTAGCAGGGAACAGACACTTAGGCTATGTCTACACTGCAGGCTTCTTGCGCAAGAACAATTGTTCTTGCGCAAAAACTTGGGGAGCGTCCACACTACACGCCCATTCCTGTGCAAGAAAGTTTACAGTAGATCATCAGAAGAGAGGGCTTTTTGCACAAAAGTTATTCCTCTCTCCATAAGGAATAAGCCTTTTTGTGCAAGAGCTCTTGTGAAAAAAGTCTAGTGTGGACGGGAACAGGGGTTTCTTGCGCAAGAAACCCCTATAGCTAAAATGGCCATCAGAGCTTTCTTGCGCAAAAGAATGTCCACACTGCCATGGACGCTCTTGCGCAAAAGCACATTAAGTATTTGCGTGAGATGCCTGCAGTGTAGACATAGCCTTACAGGAGAAGGCTGCCAAACCCTCTGAGCTTGAGGACTAAATAGGGTCAGCTGAGGGAGAAATTGCCTACCCACCCTCTCCTGGTGAAGAGAGGGACAACAATTACCTGAACTACTCAAGCTCCAGGAGGAGAGCTGGGGCTCTCTCTTATATTAGAGAGACTGAGAGTCCTAAGGGACTGCCTTAGCGTGCTTTGTTTATTTGGGGCATCTTGTTATGGACCCTTTTTGTATGAGGCTTTGCAATAAACAAGCCTCATACAAAGGATATTATTTAGCCAAGTGTCAAAAATGCCTGAAATGAAGTCTTTGGCTTGTTGAAAAGAGAAAGAGACTGGAAGTATGTAGAGTGCCACACTAAGTCAGCAGGGGGCACTATAGGGCAGGCATGCTCTACAACACCCAACTAGTCCATCCCCTGGGCTGAAGCAGGATCAAGTACACCTGGGCAATGTAGCCATGTAGCTAAAATGTAGCTTTAGGCAATGTAATGTGCCTCAGTGCACCTTACCAGTCATCTTTTCTGACGAGCAGAAAGGAACAGTCCAGTGCTGTTGGTAAAGACACAAGCTGTTTGTGCTGTGAATGTTAAGGAAGGAACAGATCAAAAGGGCCTATTTGTCACTTTTATCACCCTTTTACCATTAGTATTGTTTTCTTCTTTAATTTAAGTGTGAGAGAATGTTTTTTTGTTCTATGGAAGAATTTGTAATGGTAATAGTTACTTTAATTATTCAAATATTTTGTATTGGATCTATTTTTACAACAGCAACTATGTAATCCTTGCTTGTATGAAGCAACTATGTAATTTTTTTTTGTATGAGTGAAGAATGTGAGTGTCTCAGAAGAGATTAGTCTGAAGGACAGCATAGCATGCAGATGGTCAGAGGAGGGGTCGGAGCCTTAGGGTGCCCATATTGAATGTGCCCATAATATTTGGTGATCAATGAGGGGCAGATTGATGACCCTGAAGTTAAAAGCAAGCACTTCCAACATGTGAAGATAACAAATCCCATGAAAACCAGGGTGAGGAAACACCCTGAAAAATCATCAGCAGACTGATATTAAACAACAATAAAATAATCTCCAGATGCAGATATGTTGCAAAGTGACTGATTACAACATGATGCAGCAAAATCCATAGATTTGCATAAGAAGAGATTCCTATAAAAAATGGGATGGCTTGCATGGCTCTTTGGGTTCCATCCTGGCAAGATCCTGGAGCATCAGTCCAGAATGATTAGAGCCCGGCTCCTTCCTTGCACTCAGATAACTGGCCAGTAGGCAGATGCAAGCATCAGACTGGTAATTATTACAACAGAACTGTGTGTGTGTGTGTGTGTGTGTGTATTGATTCATATATACTTTTTATTTTGTTTTCTCAATAAAATGATGTACTGCCTTTTCCCTTAAAACAATCCCATGTGCTTCTTATAAGCATAACAGAAATCCCTAATAGATGTCTTAAAAACCTCCAATGATGGGGAATCCAAAATCTCCCTTAGAAGCCTATGCCAGTGCTTAATTATCCTTATAGTTGGAGAGTTTTTCCCAAATATACAGTATAGCATAAATCTGTCTTGCTGAAGAACAAGATCATTACTGCTTATCCTGCCATCAGTGAATATGGAGATCACAGTGTTCATTACAGCAATCCTTAACATATTTGAAGACTGTTTTCAGTTCCCCCCTCAGTCTTCTTTCTCAAAATTAAGCACGTCCATGTTTTTTAACCTTTCTTCATAGCTCAGATTTTCTAAACCTTTTAGCCTTTGTGTTGCTCTTTTCTGGACTCTCTCCAGTTTGTCCATTTCTTTCCTAAAGTGTGCTGCCCACAACTGGACACAGTACTCCAGCTCAACAGTGCTGCAGAAAAATTGCCTTCAAAGACCTTATTAGACAGAGTGCAAAGGCAACAACTGAAATTTAAGATGCTTTAATGGTGATTGGCAAAGAACAGAGAGAGTTCATCCTGAGCTTAATATGAGTGCTGCTTCTCCTGTTGGCTAATTTCTTGTTTTGTACTTGAAACAAAATGTGAAATTGCTGTAAGTAAATGGCAGGACTATGTGGAACAAAAGGGACGGTTACTGTCTGCCTTTAGGACAAATAGATGTAATTATATTTCAAATGCCTCTAGTTCTCTCAAGCTGTTCCACAATTTGACATCAGCCACCATATCTACTTGAATGGACATGACTGGAACAAAGTTTTATAGAGTAAGATTAAGATGCTAAGTCAGAGCCATCAAGAGAGGTTTATAAAACACTTGTATGCAACATATCTAACTCAAGCTGGAGATTTTCACTCTCTCATTTTCATAAGAACTAAAAATAACCAAGTTTATGAGTGGCTAAGTGGAAAACGCCTATAGTTATTATTGCAATATTTTTGGTCAACATTACTTCGGTTCTCCTCTTCTTTGATATTATCTGTTAATACAATAACGTTCTGATCAATCTAATTTGTAAACTATCTAGAGTAGATAGTTTCTAGCCACATGTGTCTGGACCTTTCATAAGGGGTGGGGGAATCCAGGATATACAATACCTTGAAACACATTTTTATAAAAGCTTGCTTTAATATAAAAGCATGCTTCTTTACATGGGTGCCGTTTCATTGTCTCAAAAGGTATAAACACTCAAAAATTATACTAAAGAACAAAATTGAGCTTTATTTTGCCTACTCCATGTTTCTTTCACCTGTACAGTCTATTGAAGGGACATGGTGAAATAATTCAACACAACTTCACATTTTTCATGATTGATAATGGTAAAGTTTCAAATAACAATAATGATGCCTGGCTCTTTTCATCAGTAGATTTTTAAAACACTTTTCAGTTGAGGGAGGTAAGTGTAATTATCCTCATTTTTATAGATGAAAAACTGAGACATGAAGTAACTTGGTCAAGGGTGACTATCAGGCCTCTGGCAGAACTGGGAACAGAACCCAGGTGTTGGGAGTCATAGTCTAGTAATCTATTAATTATGATAAGAAGTGGAAGCAGATTGAAATGCAGTTAATTTTTCTATATTTAATGTGTTCTTTAGATAAATTAATAATACCTTTGCCCCCTTCTAATATCCTGTCCTGTTCTGACACTATTACCCTCCTTCTGTTGATCGGTAAAAAATATCAGGTCATGTTCATAGTGGAGGAGTAATCAGAGGTGGAGCCTAGTTATATTTTAACTGTAAATTAATCTTGAAACAAAGGTAGCCACACAGCATGCACACAATCCTTTCTTTCAGGAATCTCAGACCAGCATCAATGTCTAGTTCCCAGAGAGCAACTCTCCTTCAAGTATTGCCTTTAATCCGAGATCAAAACAGAAAGTAAATTCATCACCTAGTGATGCTTATCATAACAATACTAATAATATAGGACCAATATCTAAATCTTGCCTTTCATTTTCTACCACCATGTTATCTACAGGAGATTGTGATGACATGATAGGCATGCCTAATATTCCTCAAAACCTTAGGTGATGTATCTTGTTCTAATTTCAGCTTATTGATCAAATGAGTCAGAATGCCAGTAAATCAAATATGCCAAATGGCAAGCAATTCACTTAGCAATACTGCAGTAGCCTTAGTGCTTCCAATTTTTTATGCAATGCCATGAAAACTTTACTTCAAACAATATTTAAAGGTACTGTAATGGGGAGGAGGGATATCCACACATTCAAATGCATAAAAGGTGGCAAAGTGTTCATGCAATCCCTGTCCTGAGTTCACAAAAGTATAATTATGGTATCTTGGATCTCTATGCTGGGCAAATAGAGATCAATAAAAATGTGCAAACTTTAAAGATCCTTAGTTGACATAACCTGGCATAGCTCCATTGACTTTAATAGAGGTGTACCAATTTACTCCAGCTGAGATAATATTTCACATCTGGAAAAATATGATCTGAAACATTATGTGAGCAGTTGCCTCCAAAAGCTCATAGACAGTGGGTGTAACTATCTATAAAAGCTGTAACTGAATTAAAGATTTGGGAATGGTGGGTACCACAAATAATGAAAGTAGATTGGCATAGTAAAAGGTTTAGAAGTCACATATGCCCTTATTCCTTACCCAGTAGTTGTGCCAAAATGGCCAAAAATAAAAATTGCTGCTGTATTTTTCAGTAGTTTGTAATAGGGAGTGCAGTTTTCTTCATGTGATTTACTTGTACTGTGTATCTGCTATTAAAGGCCACAAATCAATTAATCGGCAAATCAGACTAGTAAAGAAATTGTAGCTGGTCACTTGCCTTTGTTTATGTGTGTCTTGTACCCCCTTGTATGTGGGTAAAAAAAAAAGTAGTAGAAAGGGGAAAGTGAATCACATTTCAAAGGGAAACCTCTGACTGTCTTGCAAGGTGAACAGATATTAACACTTGTTTTCATCTTGTTTTATACTTGCTCTCCCGTATTTTCTTCTATCATATTACCCTGACTTTAGGAATTAAATAATGTCTTGTTGTCATATAAGCGTGTATTTGAGAAAAGTAAGCCAAAATCTTTGGGAAGTTGACTGAGCTATTGACAGTTCTGTATCAAAACAACTATTTGGAGTCCTTGAATTCAAGTACTGCATCTGATGTAAATGATTGAACTTTACCCCTCCAACAGGCAGATAAATAACCACAGCAAATGGTCACTGGGTGTTGAGAATCAGGTGCTATTTGAAAGCTAATGTTCACTGTCCCACCTACTTGCACTTACTATCGATCCATATTTTGAAAAGAGATAATTTAAAACTACTGTCACAAGTAAGGAACAAGGGGGGGGGGCCCACTGTGCCCTCCGGGCCCTTCCCCTCCTTTATCACTGTTCTGGCCAGGCGAGCGATGTGGCTACGCTTCCCGCCGGCGGGGTGGGGTCCGGGCCCTCCCTCACTCCCAGACCCCGGCCCAGGGCCCTAACACCAGGAGCACCAGCTCCCGATGGAAGCAGGTGGGGGCTTGCCCCTAAACTCGCCTGCTCACGGGCTTCGCGACCCTCCCTGGGCCCGTACACCCCGCCGGCCGATTTCGTCCGGCGCCTTTATTCCCTTCCGCGTGGGGCTCCGCTCACCTCCCCGTTCTCTTCTCTCTCGCTCTCTGGTCCCCTTGCGCCCTTTGCCCCTCGGCCGCTTCCCGCGGCTTCCTCCCCCCCCCCTGCCTCTCTGCCGGCAGGGCTTTTATCCCTGGCGTCTTTCTCCCCTCCCTCCTCTTCCGGGTGTCCCGCCCAGCCTGTCCCGGTCGCGCCGGTGACGTCAGCCAACATCCCTGGCGCTCCTTGATGACGCCTCCCCCCGGCCTCCGGTCGTCCCGGCGAGGCTGGGGGCTAACCCCGCTGCTTCGCCGCCCGTGGCCGCTCCTCCGGGCGCCGGCTGGTGATGGGGTTGCCTCACCCCGTCACGCTACACTATTGCCCAACTGCCATGATTTGTATCTTGAACTTCATGTTATTTAGTGGGCAACCTTTCTTATGCTGTTTCTGGCTCTTACAGTTCTAGATGGGAACTTGGAAAAATAACTCACTAAAGACTTAAATAAAAGGAAAATAGAACTTATTTTATTTACATTTATTTATATATACACATAATCCCATGGTTGTTAAACTAATCTCATAATTTTTGAAAGCTTGGCATTGGCAACACAATCACTTTTGAGTGACAACTGTTGAGTATTTTTTTTAATTGACACTGGCTGTACCTAAGAGCTGTGGACAATTTTGAAACTTCAAAAAAGCCCAAAACAAACCAAACCCAGGAGATGGGGAGTTTCACACGCTGTTCATGAATTTAAGGGAGATAATGTTGCCAAGAAAGCAGAAAGCATGAAAAGAGTTGATGAGCGAGTGTCTGAATGGAAGAAAAGATAACCAACCATATATTATCAAAACAGTTACGGTCTGATGAAATATAAATTAATATGTACCATTCTGATGGTAAAGTTTCTATCCAAGGAGGAAAGGAGAAGCTCTAGAAGTAGAATGACAAGTAACTATTTTTAAGTAGGGTAGAGACATATTATGGATGGCAGATGTTTTCATTCATGGCATAATAATCAATACACTGTATTACAGGATGAATGTGAAATTTGGACCAATCTATTTAGAGCTTAATCCTTTCATTTGCCTTATTGTCATCCAGTAGCAAGTTGATGAAGGCAGTATCTTTAAAAATTTAAAACAACAAAAAGCAAATCGAAGTAGCATTTTATGGATTACCTGAAAGTAGCTGACAATTTTTCAGAGATATAGGGCCAAATTCAGAGATGATTTTTGAAATGATAAATGGAAGTATGGATGTCTTGATTTCCTGATATATGCCTAAGGGTCAGACTTGGGTAATTAAAGTAGATGAATTAAAGTAGAGTAAATGTGACTTACTTCACCATTTTTGGAGCTGATTTTCCAGCTATACCTCCTTTTTCCCCCTTGGCATGTGAGCTACACCAGTGAGTCAAATTCAGATTCAATGAGCCAAATGCAGAGGTGATATATAAAGGGTTATAAATTATATATGATAAGCTGATCTAAGGTTATCCATTGCTGTCATTACAGTATGTAAGTTACCAAAATTTAGACTCCCTTGGATCCATGTACACTGATTTCTTGATGCAAAATATACATCTCCTCACACAATAGTTCTGAATTTGGCAATATAGATTTTAAAATCATCTGTCTTGGATGAGCTTTGATAACATATATCCAATTCAAATGAAAACCAATGCTTACTTTCTTTTAGTTTCTACAGGATTTTTGATCATTGACATATAATAGTTTTTGCCTTCACATATTTCAGACAGCCAAAGAAACTAGAACATATAATGAGGCAAATTTGTTCTCCTGCTATATTTAGCTGCCAAATACAGGTTACTATTAGTAATTAAAGGTGAAATAGCCTGGTTTTTGTTTTCTGAAAGATCACATTTTCTGTTCAAGATTTATCTTCTACCTATATCAACTCCAGTGGCAAAACAAAAATTTCAGCTCTTCAGTGCACAATGGAAGGAATCATTTTAACAACTTTCATCTTTGGTTTCTCTTACTTTCCTTTGATTCGATGTTGATGTATCAGGCAGTCATACTGTACCATTTTTTCTTTCAGAGTCCTTCCACACCTTAATTTTATTTTTTCACCATTTCTTTGTCTTTAAGTGAATCGTTGTATGAAAGAACAATATGAAACCATGTATATACTAGATTCATAGCAATACGTCTCTGCAAAATTTATCTTCTGACTCTTATCTGCTCAGATTTAGTCAGATTCGCTGACCAGTGGTTTTAGGCACCCTAGAAATCCTCCTTTTCTTAGTTCCCCCCCTCCAGAAACCAAAAGCAAAGCTGGCCAGCCTTTCTGCTCAGCTCGCTGGGCTTATCTGAGCAGAAGGAATCCATGTTCCTGCTGCAGCGCAGGGCGGAGGGGCCGGGTTAAACCCTCGATGCGTTACACTGCTGTGAAGCCAGCCGGCTGCTGTTCGTACTGTGAGTGGGGCTCTTCTGGGTCTGGTTCCAGCCGTCGGGGTTAGATGTGAGCTCTGAGCTTTTGCTTGCCAAGGCAGGGCAGGTGGATCCCTGAGCCAACCTTGCAAAGAGAAGTGCCCTTGCTACTGGCTGCATGACTGTGTACTGTTCTCCTGGGGGCTGGCTGCTCAGTCCTGGGGGGAGGAGGGTCCTGCTGCTCTCAGAGGGTCAGGTGTGGGCCAGGAGCCATCAGCCCCCAGGGTCTGTGGCTCTGGGGGTCCCCTGGCTCTGGGTCCCCTCCTTTCCTAAATTTCCTAAATTTTGTTCCTCCGGTTTCCCAAGCAAAGCCAGGTAAGTCCAGCTAGTCTAAACTAAACTCCATATTTCCCAAATGAGAAGTCTGCAAACTCCATTTACCTATGTTTACCCTTGACTATACTACACTGCTCTTATCAACTCCTTGCTTTACTATTCAGTCAGATTATCTGAGAGCCCTACAACTTGCAAATACAAGGGCTGCTCACTTACATTATTCACCTCAGGGTTTGTTTGTAGATATCCAAGTACCTGTTGATCTCTTTTAGATGTTCAGATACTTTGATGTTGAGTATAATATAAAATACAGATGCAATTATACTTCTGAGATACTGAATCAGGACAATACCAGAATAACCTAGAAACTGTGGGTAGCTTTCTAAAAAAGGACCTAAAGTGATTTTAGGAGAACAAATCCCATTCAACTTTCAATGGAATTTGTGCTTCTAATTCACTTAGGGTATGTCTACCCAGCAAAGTTATTTCGAAATAACAGCCATTATTTCGAAATAACTTTACCAGCATCTACACAGCCAAACCGCTATTTCGAAATTAAATCGAAATAGCGAAGGGCTTATTTCAAAATTGGTAAACCTCATTCCACGAGGAATAGCACCAATTTTGAAATTGCTATTTCGAAATAAGCGCTGTATAGACGCTTATTTCGAAATAGGGGGCCTCCAGCCCTTCCCAGGGTGCCCTAGTGGCCACTCTGGGCACAACCAAGAAAACTCCTCTCCCTCGCCCCCTCCCCAGAGCCCTTAAAGGGGTAGTCTCTGGCCACAGTGCCTGTGCCAGCTCCAAGCCTGCCAGCCCAGAGCCAGCAGTCGCTGCACCTTACCCAGTGGCCCCAGCATGAGCCAGGCAGCCAGTGCCATGGCTCCCCAGGACCAGTCTGCCAGCTCCTAGGAGCCTGCCAGAGGCCGGAAAAGGCAGGCACCTGCCTGGTCCAGTGCGGAGATAAGGGACCTAATTCAGGTTTGGGGGGATGCCTCCAACGTCCACGATCTCCGCACTAAATGGAGGAACGCAACCGTCTACAGGTGGATGGCTGCCAGCTTGGCCACCAAAGGCCACATGCGAACCCAGGAGCAGGTTCGGATGAAAATCAAGGAGCTGCGGCAGGCGTATGCCAGGGCCACAGAGGGCAGCTGCCAACCAGGGGCAGACCCAGACCTCTGCCCCTATTTTCATGCCGTGGACTACATCCTGATGGTCCGTGCCCCCCAGGTGGTCATCGACCCTGGGGCAGAGCTTGCTGCCTCCTGCTGCTCCAGTCCCTGGTGCCTCCCCAGCTACCGCTCCTCCTCCCACTCCTTCCCCCCTCCTGCTTCTTCCTCCCCACACTCCCCACACCCCCAGGGATGCCGAGGCCCCCGCACCCACAGTGCTGGGACACATTTGGGCTGGCGAGACCCCCAACCCTGAGCCCTGAGCTTCTCCTCTCCCTTCCTCCCCTTGCCTCCCCCTGCCAGCTCCCTCCTCCTAGGTTTCCCCTTCCCCTCTCCCACTCTCCCTCCTCCCCTCTCCCACCTTCTTTCCCCAGTCTTACCTCAGTTTCATTCTCCCCCCACCCCAGTTTTGTTCAATAAAGAGGCTTTGTTGTAATGAACACATGTGTCTTTTATTGAACAGCAGGAAGGGGCGTTAGGGAGGGGTAAGTGGAAGGACGTGAGGGAGGAATGAGGCACAAGCCCCCAGTGGGGCACACCAGGGAGACTGATACTGCCTGCAGAATGTGCTGCCAGGCTCGCAGCAACACATCCAGGAGAAGCACCAGAGTGCCCAGGGGCGGCTCTGGCTCCATGCGGCAGAGTGCTGTGGTGTCCTGAGTGAGGGCAATCAGAGCACACAGAGAAAAAAATGCTTTGCTGTCCCTCAGGAAAACCTTAGAACCGGCTGTCCGGGGGGGGTCCCTTTAAGCACAGGTCTCAGATAGCCTCAGGCAGCAGCCACACAAGGTAACTCTTGACCTGATGCCCTGCCAGAACCGGTTCCGGCCGGCCTTAAATGCGATTCAGTGTCCTATCAGTGTGGACACGCTATTTCGAAGTAGCCAAATGGTATTTCGAAATGCATTTTGTGTCTAGACGCTTTATTTCGAAATAAGCTATTTCGAATTAACTATTTCGAAATTAGATATTTCAAAATAATGTTGTAGTGTAGACATATCATTAGGTACTTTAGAAAACCTCACCCTGCTTGAAGAAAGTTGGTTGGAGAGATTAATCCAAAAATATGAAAATGTGATATTTGCAAAGGAAATCATGGTTCAAGTAAACCAGCTAATTGCTGTCAAATCTCCTGGTTCCCTCCACTCCCCCCAGAAGTGTGAGGTTTTGTTTTAATATACATACACACAAACATCATATGAGAAGGAACTAGCTATAGTACTACATTTTTAATTCTGTTTGGGGAACCAGTCATATCAGTGTTACAGCCATTGGTGTGTAAGAAAAGATTAGGGAGCTGAAGGACAGGAACTGTAACTTTATTTAAACAAACTAAGATTCATGTAACACATTGTTAGCTGGAATATTTCTAATACCACTCTTAAGCATGGGAGTGACACTTAGCAACTTGAAAGCAATATGAAATCTGATAAAAATGCATTACACTGCACATCCATTTTATTTAAAATGCATTTAAGAAAAACCAAAACTAATCCTTATCTTTTTTTGCTATTTAGATAAAATCTTAGGAGTTAGATGAAGCTTAGCCACAATCCTCTATTTAAAAAAAGTTTTTTAAATACAGCCACGATTCGTTTTAGATCACTCAGAAGCTGCATTTTACTTTTGTTCTTACATAGAAATTTAATGTACAATTTCTTAAATGGCTGAAGACAGCCACAATTTAATTTCTTTACCAGCAGATTTCTCTTCAACATCTTTTTTTATTTAGACTCAAAGTCAAAAGACCCTCAGATACAGAATGAATTCTACTATCAAACTAGCTGCAAGGCCTTAGAATGAATACAAAGTAAGAGTTTATTGGATGGAGAAAAGATAAGACTTGGGATCCCGGTGAATAATTCAGGTCTTGTGATATATTAAATGAGTAAGGGACTGGAACCAGCCAGCTTAAATATGTATTGCTCCACCTCAATTCTTCTGTCTTCTGAAATGTGCAGATGTCTAAATCTGACCAAATCTATCTTTACATAAAGCATGCTTAGTCATGTCAAAGGGTGACTGTTTGTGAGATATACGAGCATAGAAATACCCAAGCTCTTCACTGCCTCAGGTTTCCCCTCTAGATGAACAATGAATATGCAGTGAATAGTAATTAATTATTTGAACAGATCTACCTATTATATGATAGTTAAGTACCACTATCACCAGCTCCTAGTTGTGAGATATTCTGACATACTAATCGGTAGAAGACTCCAGATAAAAAAGCTTACCATAATTCCATATCTTCCAAACTCACCTTGCAATGCTCAGTTCATCTAAGACTGCGTGTACACTGCAAAGTTTTGTTGCTGAAACTAATGTCGACATGCAGAAGACATAAGAAAAAAAAAGTAGCCAAAGCGTGTTCTCTCTTGCTCTCTCTCCTGACAGAATTTGTCCCCTGATGGAGTGGGTTATAGCCCCACTACACTCCTCTCAGATTCATTTCACTGCTAGACAAAGTAATCCTTTGATATAATGTGAATGGTGGGAACAGGGGAAAGAAACAATTGAGAGAAAATATTAGGGTGGTGCACTTTTTTGCTACTTTTGTCTATTTACATTATACTAATTATACTCCTGGAAAACTTTTTTTTGGCCATTGTGTATGTGAGGTCCTTTCTACATGTTCCTTTCTTTGTGTGTGTATGTGTAATGTGTATGTGTATAAATGTATTTGTATGTACATGTGTGTAGATCTCATCAGCCTTGATGAGGACTGAAAGATCAGTGGCCAGATGGTATTGCAAGAGACAAGATTAAGCTGACCACTTAACAGGGGAAGGATTGTTGGACTGTCAGAGGGCATCTCTATACTTACCAGAAAATCAACACTCCAGAGGTTGATCTTCTGGCGTTTGATTTAGTGGGTCTAGTATAGACCCCTAAGTCAAAAGCTGAGGGTAGCTCCTGCTGACTTCCGGTACTCCTCCTTTTGCAAGGAGTAAGGGAAGCCGATGGGAGTGTTTGCTCCCATCAGGTTTCCACTTTGTGGATGCCAGCAAGGCTTGGCTTAAGGTAAGCTAACTCCAGCTATGCCTTTTGTGTAGCTGGAGTTGCATAACTTAAGCCAACCTTCCTGGTCTAGTTTAGACCAGGCCTAAGGCTGTGAGTCAACAAAGCTCCTGGGCATACACATAATTTTAAGCACAAGTTTAAGGCCTATCAAAGCATGTGCTTAATAATTTTGCTGTATAGGGATGGATTTTTAAGCATGTGCTTAAATGCTTTACTGAATTGGGGCCTAAAATTGTTAGATGGGATTTTGGGTGGTGGTAATAGTCTACTTCCAGTTCCTAATGAATGTTCAACTTTCCTAATAATTCTCTGGTAAACACAGTGACATGTAGGAATTAAACTTTTTAATTAAATTTCTATTAATTTAAAGAGAGGAACCTTTACATATATAAAGAAGAGGGAGAAAGGGACAAACCCATTTTTTAAAAAGTTTTTCATTTGTAATGCAGTTGGGAAGGAAATATACATATAACTGTGAATGTATGTTCTTAATAAATATCTGTGTGGGTTTGCAGGATGCTGCAGAAGCCCAGTTTCATACAGGGTTCTGCTCCTGGCCCCACACAAAGGGTCCTAGCTGCTGACCCTGCACCCGGACTCTGCTCCTGGGCCCACACCCAGAGCTCCACTTCTGGCTACCCATGTAGGGCTAGCCTTACCATGAGGCAAACTGAGGTGGCTGCCTGTAGCCAGACATGAACCCCATCTTGTTTCCCCCCCCCAGAGAGCAAGAGAAAGGCAGTCAGCCTTTGATGCCCTGGGAACGCAGGTGTGCTGCCTATCCCTGACTCTACCATAAACAGAAACCAGACAGTAAATGGGCTAGCTGACGACCCGGGGCCTCCCACCGCCCTGATGGCTAGTACCAGTAATTGACACGCCTGCACTGTCCCAGGAGAGGAATCTTCGCCCATCACATACTAGAAGTGCCCATTGTCTGCATTTTCCCAGGTGTGAATTATGCTTTGCACCCTTCGTGGGAAACTTGGCATTCAAAGCCATTTTTCCTAATTGGCCACTTGAGACCAGGAAGAAGCTTATGTGACCCAAGGGGTATAAAGAGGGGTTTAGTAGCCCACCCCATTTGAGTCTAATCATCTATACCTGCTGGCAGGTATTGATTGTCTCCGAGGTCTGTGGACGCCCAACCTCGCCCCTACTTCTTCCCGAGGGATTGAGAGAAAGACGCTGGCCACGCCAAGTCTGGAACGCAGGGGTGAGAATATATACCTGCTAGGTGTCTATTTTGCATGCATTTAATAAGAGCTCAGAGAACCAAAAGGGTTTCATGGTACCTGTAAGTGACTTTTAAGTGTAATTTCTGTCCTGTCCTTTTGTAGTGGCTGTGTTATCTGTAACACAGCAGTAGCATTTAACAGCTAAGTTTACCCTGTAACAATAAAATAGTAACTGTTTAAGCTTTAACCTGACTCCTTCAGTTGCTGTAACAGAACCAAGCACAATTTAAAAGAACTCCAGCCGGTCATAAGGACAGATCCGTTAGCGCCCACAACCTCTTCCAGGTTGCCCACTGCCAAGGACCCCGGTCCTGGCAGTTGAAGTCTCGGTGTATAAGCCTCCTGTAAACTTATTGGGGCGCCCACAACCTCCTCCAGGTTGCCCACTGCTAAGGGACCCCGGTCCTGGCAGTTGAAGTCTCGGGTGTATAATACACACACACACACCACTCACTGCCCTGACCAATTGGCTGACACTGCCTCAGGTGCCAGACTGGGCGGGGGGAGGGGCACCACTAGGACTGCGAGTGTAGAAAATTGTGTCTGCTGCTGGTGCATATGGGGGCGTCATTTGAGCTCCCCGCCTCAGGCGCCAAAATGTTGTGGGCTGGCCCTGTACCCATGTGGGGTCCTGGTTGTTGGCCTCACTCCCAAGGCTATGCTACTAGCTCTGCATAAGGGTTACTAGCTCTGCACCCAATGCTCCACTGCCAGCCTCATACCCAGGATCTCAGCTCCTGGTCCTAGCTCAACCCCCTTATCCCTGTTTGGATCCCCTCCTCCAGGAAGCACAGCCCTGCTCCCAGTCCCAGCCCAGGGGGAAGGGGCACAAGCAGTAGTAAGGAGTCTGGCTTTCTTCATCCCTACTTTTATAAGGTTCCAGCGCTATTAAAAGTCTGTGTTGCTTGAGATTCTGTTTGAAAATACTTCTGTAGTCAGAGTCTCTGTTTAAGCAAAGTAAATATGAATAAGACTGTCTCCAGCAAAGAAATGCAGTCTGTTTCTCTGCTTCAAATAGCACCACTCGTGCTACTAAGTTGTCAGTTGTAAAAAAAGAGAGACATGTAACAAGAGGAAAGCCTTGTTCAGGTCAGCTCTGTGTTTTGTCAGTGCCTTTACAGACTAATGTTATAAACTTAAGAAAGCAAATAAGAGAGAGAAGGTTACTTAGCAGAGCATTTGTCCAAACAAATTCAGGTTAGTTCCATGGGAAAAAATTAAAAGCCCTTTGGCAGATATCCAGTAAAACAAAGAGTGAAATGACTGCACAACCTGACAGAGCCTGTCAACAACAGATTGCTTCCCACAAATGTATATTGCACAGGGAACTGGAGAGAAGAATTGCACATACCCTGCTATAATATGGAAATCTAAAATAAACTGGCTTTGTTTTCTTCTGGATACCAGACTACATTTTGCTGATGCTATTTTTTGTGATTAAATCAATGTGATGTGTTGGATACTGAAATGACATTCAAAGAAAGTAAAGTAAATTACTAATGATAAATAATTAGCAATGTACCACTGATTAATACATTAGTCTGCATTACTTTGGCTTATGACGGTAGATATCAGAATATATATAACTGATGGGTGTTTAAATGCACTAATAAAGGGAATTGATGGGAAACAAAAGGGCAGTATGCCATTCACTTAAGGAACTGGTTAGTGAAGTAAACATCTCATGATGATACTTTAGTGCTCATAAAAATATTCCTGAGAGAATTTAATTATGAGGTGTAGCAGCATTGGTGGGTGGTCATAGAGACTGCCAAAATTTCCATTATAAGGCTTACCTCTTAAGTGCTTACAACTTCTTAGATGAGGGGGAAAATAGATATGAAATGTTGAGCCCAGCAAAAATTCACAGCCAGGAAGCATTTGGTTTTTTTTTTCTAAACTAAAAATGTAAATAATACACCATATTGGTCCATCCATGCCTGCAGCTACATAACTGTGGGATTAAATTTCCTGAACTAAGTAGGGTCAGAGTGGATGACTATGTGGAGCCTACTCCCAGTGCTATTAAGCAGAGCTGTGCTACTGTCTTCTGCAGGCCCAAGAAGGACTCTTTGGGGAGGAGCCCTGTGGAGTCCTAGTCCTCAAACTATGATCAATGTGGATTGCACATTCCCTGCTGATTGTCCATAGTGAGTCTAAAGAAAACTTTGTTGGTTCTTCATTTATTTGAATTGCCTCATAGGAATGCATGTTCCCTACAGTAGGTACAGGCTGAATCTCTCTGGTCTGGGACACTCTGGTCCAGCAACATCTGTAGTCTGGCAGGACCATGGATGTTGCAGGACAAGAAAGTCCCTGGACCAGAGAGCTCCAGGAGGTCAGTGGCCTGGAGCAGAACTGGGAGCCCAACACCCCAGGGTGGCCAGGAAGGTGGATACGCAGTGGCATGGGGCGGGTGAGCCCAGAATTAGACCCCATTCCGAGGTGCTAGAATTGACCTCCCTGGTCTGGCAAACTCCTTCCTTTGGGTCCATTAAGTCCTGAAAATGCTGGACCAGGAAGGTCCAACCTGTACAAACAAGACAGA
The DNA here is from genome assembly GCA_019425775.1 of Rafetus swinhoei. Classification (NCBI taxonomy): domain Eukaryota; kingdom Metazoa; phylum Chordata; order Testudines; family Trionychidae; genus Rafetus; species Rafetus swinhoei. The sequence continues at coordinate 80,611,300 of CM033446.1, read as the reverse complement.
GGAGCTAGCCTAGTTGAGACCACTAGGGGCAGTAAATACATAAGCAGAGGAGATAGAAAAGAAGCTGTCCTGAGTGACCAGAACCACCAGTGGGATCAGGGATACTTTAACACTAGTGGGATCACCAGGAGCCTTGTCTGAGAGAAGAATGGGTAGGAAAGGGAGGGGTTGAGAGGAGGATCAGATGGAGGGAAAGCATGTTCCCAAAGTAGGGGAAGAAAACAGAAGAGATGAGAAGGAAGAGGTGAAATAAAGAGAAATACAAGAGTGATCACTCTCTCTTCCTACTCCAAGAAGGACTAAACTCTTATACCATTAAAGATTGATCAAGATCTGTGAATACCTCCATGTAGGTCTTTTCCACATAAGCAACTGCTGTAGTTGCCATAGGGGTATTTTATGAGCACAAACAGTATCCTTATTCAGACAGGAGACACCTAAGAAATCTCTAAGAGAGTTGATCAAAACTGTGATTACATTTTATAAAAATAGTGGGTTTTCATGGAATACAAGCTTTTGCCAAAAAATATTTTGATGGAATTCCTTGGTTTTATATTCCATAATTAAACATGTTGGGGGAGAAAACTTCTTTTATTGAGAAATTGTAGGAAAATGCCTAACTTCTTTTTATTTCTGTTTTTTTCCTAGAAAAGCAGCTTGGGAGCAGAAGCCCATCATGGTAACAATTGGAAAACAGACAATGGGGGAAATAAGAGTAAGGAAGTGTTGGACATTGTTTCTAATTTTCCTATGTGAAAACATTTATTTCCTTTCAGGCAGTTTTCTCATGGGAATTTTTCCTGTGAAAGCTCCAACTGGAAAAAAATTCCCATTTTTCTAACCTGTCTAGAGACAAATTCATCATTATAATTTGGCCATGGTATGGAAAAATAGTGGGATCCCTTTTATGTCAAGTGGAAGGGGGGAGAGAACTAGTAAGATATTGCAGTTGCTGGAAGTGATGTTGACTCAGCAGGTGGCACTGTTCTCTCTGAGTCACTGCTAAATGTGTCAGTGTGGTGTTACAAGGCATAGCACAAAAGTATCTCTAATGACAATCGGATAGATAGGTCCTCTACCTTGCCTCCCTTGCCCTGACACCTCCCTCTCTACCCCTCCCCATCTTCCACCCCACACACACTGCTAAATAAAACAAATGAAAAACAAAAGTCATGTTAATGTTTTGTTTAGCATCTGCTGTCAGCCAGTGGTCAGGGCAGTGAGTGGGGTGTGTGTGTGTGTTATACACCCGAGACTTCAACTGCTAGGACTGGGGTCCCTTTGCAGCGGGCAACCTGGAGAAGGTTGACGGGCGCCCCAAGAAGTTTTACGTCCGTGTCTTTGACCGCTAGGACCAGGGTCCCTTCGCAGCGGGCAGCCAACAGGCTGACAGACGCCCCAAAGTTTATAGGAAGAGCTTATTACACCTCAGACTTTTAACTGCTAGGACACAAGGTCCCGTCACAGCGGGCAGCCTAGGGAAGGCTGAGAGGTGCCCCACAGATTTCTCCACTGGCGGCGACACAATCCAAACACCCAGCTCTCCCTATATCTGTCCCTTATGACTGACTGGAGTTCTTTTAATTGTGTCTGGTTCTGTTACAGCAACAGGAGGAGTCAGGCTAAAGCTTAAACAGTTACTATTTTATTGTTACAAGGCAAACTTAGCTGTCAAATGTTACTGCTGTGTTACAGATAACACCGCCACTACAAAGGACAAGACAGAAATTACACTAAAAGTCACTTACAGGTACCATGAAACCCTTTTGGTTCTCTGAGCTCTTATTAAATGCATGCAAAATAGACACCTAGCAGGTATATTCTCACCCCTGCGATCCTTACTCTGGCGCAGCCAGGTTTCTCTCAATCCCAATGGGAAGCAGTCAGTACGAGACTAAGGCATCCCTAAAGTCTCGGGGAGTCCAAGACAGCCTGACCAGCAGGTATGTGGGTGGATCTCCAATTTGAGTGGGGCACAGGGCCCTACTTTATACCCCTGTGGTCACATAGACGCTTCTCTTGTCATTAAAATGCCAATTAAGTTGGAATGTCTTTGTGACGCCCATTCCCACAGGGGATCCAAAGCTTAATTTGCACCTGTGAGGTGGAGGTAACTAAATCATTAGGGCCAAAACAAAAAACAGGACTATGTAGCACTTTAAAGACTAACAAGATGGTTTATTAGGTGATGAGCTTTCATGGGCCAGACCCACTTCCTCAGATCAAATAATGGAAGAAAATTGTCACAACCATATATACCAAAGGATACAATTTTAAAAAAATGAACACATATGAAAAGGACAAATCAAATTTCAGAACAGAAGGGGGATGGGGGGGGAAGTAAATGTCTGTGAGCTAATGATACTAGAGGTGATAATTGGGGGAAGCTATCTTTGTAATGGGTAAGATAATTAGAGTCTTTATTCAAACTTGAACGTAAAGTGTCGAATTTAAGCATGAATGATAGTTCAGAGGATTCCCTTTCAAGTGTAGTCTTAAAAGGCCTTTGAAGCAGGATGCAGGTAATCAAGTCGTTGAGACAATGTCCTTGCTGGTTGAAATGGCAAGAAACTGTTTTTTCTTTGTGATCCTGTCTAATATCTGTTTTGTGGGCATTGATCCTTTGGCTAAGTATCTGAGACGCTTTGCCCAATGTACATAGCAGACGGACACTTTCGCACATGATAGCATAAATTATATTTCTGGATGCGCAGGAATATGTGTTCTTGATCTTATAACTCACTTGGTTAGGTCCAATAATGGTATCAGCAGAGTGAATATGTGGACAAAGCTGGCAACGGGTTTGTTGCAAGGGAAGGTACCAGGGTTGGTATTAGTGTGGTATGTCCTGTGGTTGTTGGTAAGAATCATCTTGAGGTTAGGTGGTTGTCTATAGGAGACTATGGGTCTGTCTCCCAGAGCCTCTCGGAGTTTAGTATCCTGTTCCAGTATAGGCTGTAGTTTATTGATAATGTGTTGGACAGGTTTAAGTTGGGGGCTGTAGGTGATGACAAGTGGTGTTCTATTGTTGGTTTTCTTGGGTGTGTCTTGAAGTAGTTGGTTTCAGGTATTCGTCCTGGCTCTTTCAATTTGCTTTTTATTTCTCCGGTGGGTAGTTGAGGTTTATAAATACTTGGTAGAGATCCTGAAGTCTCTGGTCTCTGTCAGTGGGATTAGAGCAGATGCGGTTGTATCGAAGGGCTTGGCTATAGATGATGGATCGTATGGTGTGTTCTGGATGGGAGTTGGAAGCATGTAGGTAACTGTATGAGTCAGTGGGTTTTCTGTAGAGAGTGGTGTCTAATTTTCCATTGCTGATTTGTACTGTGGTGTCCAGGAAATGGATCTCTCGTGTAGAATGGTCCAGGCTGAGATTGATGGTGGGGTGTAGCTTGTTAAAATCTCTGTGGAATGTCTCCAGTGTTTCTTGGCCATGTGTCCAGATCATAAAGATGTCATCGATGTAGCGTAAGTAGAGAAGGGGTAAAAGGGTACGGGAGTTGAGGAAACGTTGTTCCAGGTCAGCCATAAAGATATTAGCATACTGTGGGGCCATGACATCCTTTTTCTAATGGGGTGACAGATTCCTCTTCTGGGACGGTGTGTGTAGGCGTAATAATACTGGTACCAGCCATGGGTAGCCCAAGCCCCTGCCTGCTGGCCCAATTGCCACTGTTATCTGGTTCCTGTCTAGCATGCAGGGTCATTGTTATTCCAACACCTCTGGAGGCCCTGGAGCCTTTGAAGACAGGAGTTTCGCTCTCAAGGATTCTCTCTCCCCAGGATGTCAGAGGGAGGAGGGGGAGAGAGGGGGGGGGGTGTCTGTCTGGCTACATCTGCTGATTGAAGTCAGGCAATTCAATGTTATAACTGAAATTACACACATACGCTGTCTTAATGTGCTTATGGCATTCAAAATCATCCACAGACTCCTGAAATAGCTAGGCATACAGACTTGCAGCTTGAGCATCACTCTTTTGTTGAGTATAGCCTGACATTTTTAACATAATCTAATGCATTCAATACTGTACACAAAGGTTCACCAAATTCACGAACAATTCTTTTCATTACGCTTTCTCTTAACCGTTGTAAATTCATCAATTGTTTTCTTTTCTAATAAATGATGGGAAATGTCCACTTTTTAGGTGGTCTCAAAAAATAAGATAATCCACTTTCAGCTGGCATGCATTTTCTGAAAAGCTGTAGAATGATAGATGTTGAGACTGCATTTGTTTCTCCAATAGGTTTTTTTAATTAATATGAATCTGTTTGTAGTTAGCATATCCCAGAAAGTTGGTTGTAGTTGCACTATTTCTATATCTATTTTTTAACGTTAAAATTGCAGCTGCACATGCAGGATTTAGCTGGTTTCTTGGCAGCTGCCCAGAGCAGCCTTTCTGCTATGGGATAGATACTTAGCAGGATAGTAATCTTCTCTTTTATTTTATTGTGAATTCAGAAATCAGCTCATTTTTTACAGCAAAACATTTAATGCATCATAATAGAGTTCAGTGGTCAACTGAAGCTTTGTACTTACCAATAATGGCATTTACAAAGGGAGATAAGATAGGCATATAGCTCATGCTAGAGAGATATTCGAGACTGCTTAAGCCATCTTATACTGTTACTGAACATAGATACATTTTGTCTCTCCTTCAGAAAAAAAACCCTGCTGATGCAGACTTATAGGCATGTTAAGAATTAGGTAAAAAATGGAAAAAGTAACAGTAGAAAAGTGATATTTTTTTACTCAATATATCTATTTCTTTTGCATATTCGAGTCAAGCCTACTTACTTTAATGTCAAGAGCAGTGGTTGTAGTGTTACTTTTCTAGCCTTGAAGAGACAGTACAGGTATGGAACAGTGAGCCAGAATCTATTTTTATTTCTTCTAAACTGCCAGCTAAAGTCTCACTTCAGAATCATCATTAACAGTGATATCAGAGAGAAAGCATAGTTTGATTTTTCAGATCCCAAATGGAGATTGCAGCTTAGATTGTCTGCGGGGGTGACAGCAACTTTATAAAATGAGCAAACATCTAGTCTTGGTCCACATTAGAAAATTAGGTCGGTTTAACCACGTTAATCAGGAATGTGAAAAATCCACCCCTCTGAATAGTATTGTTAAAACAATCTAAATTCCAGTGTAGACAGCTTTAGGTTGATGGAAGAATTCTGCCTCGTGAGAACACATTACCTATGCCAGTGGAAAAACCGCTCCCATAGGTATAGGTAGCATTTACGCTGAAGTGCTGCATCTGCACAGCTATAGCATTGTAAGTGTAGACAGATCATGACCTAAAAAGGACTTCAGAAAATTGATATAGAACTAATCTAGCCCCTCCTCTACATTTGCTTTTAATAAAATTGTGTGAGGAAGGCAAGCAGTTTTTCAGTACATGCTATTTTGTACACAACCTGCTTGCAGACTACTGGTAAACTTCAGGGGGCAAATTAGTTTCATTTGTTTTATAGCTGTTTTCACTTTCCAGTTGTCTTGTATGAACCAAATGATATGATTGGGCTAATTCATGGAATCCTGAAATAAAAATAACTGATTCAACCAACAATCATGAAAATACTTCATGTGCCTTTATTGTTAGATCACAACCCCCCTCTCTTTTTTATCTTCCAAGTCTCAATTTCAGGGGCTAAATTAAGCTGATAGCATTTTCTTAATTGGAAGGCCCCAAAGCTGTTGATCCATCAAACTGAGGTTACAGGTCTAAAAAGTGCCCCTTGCCCAAGTCAAGCTATATATAAAAAGTTATTTTGGTAGCTTGAAATGAGCTCTCATCAGGTCTTAAAAACTGGATATAAATTTCATTTGGCCACCAAAAAGTTTTGATTCTGGGTTGCAGAAGGGCAAGTGCTTTCACTAAGCCATGGGTCTGCTGCTAAAAGAATGTGTCATTCAAAAAGCTGTATGCCTGCAGTTTGCATTTAGAAGGCACTCTGGCCTGTTTGTACTGACAGAGGAAAAGAACACTTGAAAAGATCTTCAGGGAAAAATATGACATCTAAAAATAAAGCCCCTGTCTCTGCCATGGGTAACTATTGCAATAAATGCTGTAAAGAGAGACTGTAAAAAGAGTGATATTTGTGATTTGCTCTGCACCACAAACCCTTCAGCTTCTGACTCTAAGCTACTGAGATTCAGAAGACAAAAATGCCTTTTACATAAATGTTTCATACTTTATTAAGTTGCTTTCAAAGAGTATATGAAGAGGATGGAGGGTAGCCTAATGGTTAACCGCAAGGGCTGGTCAGGCCTCTTGGTTTCTATTCCCAAATTTGTTCCTCAATTTACCAACTTAAGGAACAGCTATCCTTATTATCTTCACTATATATCTCAAAAGAGTGCTCTGGAGATTTATATTTTTAACATACCTTTTCTTATCCTTGAGGGAATATGCTATAGAAATGCAAAGCATCTTTATGAATTGTAAAAACTGCAGTCTGTGGAGCCCTTTCCCCAAATTCGAGGCCAGACTGTGTGCCAGAGGTACTAATAAGAGCTATCAGACTGCTTCAGTTCTTCCTCTCGCTAGAATACTTCATTAAGTTATCTCCCACAGGAAATGTGTTTTAGCATGTCTCCCCAACGGGCAGCAAAGACCTATGCTAGGAAAGCTTTAAAACTGATTAATACACAGGACTTGGCTTTAGGTAATGGTTACATGATCTGAAATAGCAGAAGCATCTGTGGTGAGTGAACTGTGGGTAACTGTAGCATTCTTTGCTGCAGCTGACAAAGTTTTAAAAGGGCCCTCTAAATTCTGTCTGCTGAACTTGGTGTTTGAGAAGCTGAGAATCTACTGAGCTCCATTGCTTCATTTAGGTCTTACAAAGAGTGTGTGAAATGTATGATCAGTTTAATTAGATGGTTTTCTGAGCTTCCCAAGTATAGGACAATGAGTTGTTTTGTAGTTTATTACATCAAGCTCTGGATAAAAAAATTTCTATGTTTCAGCATGTCATATACCATACCCTATATTGTCATGGCTAAACTTCAGCTTTCTTCTCTATTTTAATTACCTTACCAAGGAATAAATATGATGAAGCATTAAAGTGAAATCCTAGAAGTTCTGCCATTGACCCTAATAGGGCCAGCCTTCCATCCTTAGGCTCTCCTTCCTAAGGACCCTTTCGGAAGGAAAGCAGTCTAATACATTATATAATAAGGGTATGTCTACACTACCAAGATTTGTTGACAAAACTTATATCATCATGCAAAAATAAACAAAACAAAAATCGCTAGAGGATGTTCACACTTTCTTTCTTGTTTGTATTTATTAAAAGATCAGATCCAAGACAAAATAACATGACACAGAGCAAAACAAAATCAGAAACAAACTCCACTGCAAATAAAGGCACAAAATCATTGTTAGAAATGCCTTTGGAAATGTAAAACAAGTAAGAAATGCAGACACAAGTATTACTCCAATCCTGAGCCCCAAAACACAGAGTTCAATGTCTTTCAGCTACCTACGTAAATCCTCTCACCACCAGAGGACAAAGACAAGCCAGATGGACTTAAGGTCTGTCTTGATCCCAGAGCTCAGCCCACACTTGCCATCACTCAGCTGGTGACCCACTTTTTTTTCCACCATGGCCATATGGTATTTTGTCTTCTTATATATTCCTTTCCTAATGATTCCCAATATTCTGTTAGTTTTTCATTTTTAGACTGCCACTGCACATTGAACAGATGTTTTCAGGGAACTATTCACACTGATTCCAAGATTTCTTTCTTGAATGGTACCAGCTATTTTGTATCTATAGTTAGGATTATATTTTTCCATGTGCATTACTTTGCACTTATCAACACTGAATTCCATCTGCCTTTGTGTTGCTCAATCACCCAGTTTTGTGAAACCCCTTTGTAGCTCTTTGTAGTCATCTTTGCATTAGTCCCTGTTCACCCCTTTTTCAAGAATATTTATGAGTTTAACAGAGTAATCCAAATGTACAACACTCATTCCTACTCTTTTTCCCTCCTGTCCTTTGAGTGAAGTACTCAGCAAGGTATTCATGATGATTGAACAATCCTTCAATTACTGGAATGCCCAGCCTTTTGTTGTTCTTAATCATCCTGCCATCCTCTTTTTATAACAAACTCACTGCCCCAAAGGCAAAGCTATAAGCACCTCAAACTCTGTTGCAATTAAGAGCTGCCTCTGGAGTCAGAGCATCAGGGCCGGACGGAGGCATGGGCGAGCCGGGCAGCTGCCCAGGGCGCCAACCTACGGGGGGCACCTGATGGCAGCTGTAAGGGGCACGTGGAGTCCCTTACAGCTGCCATCAGGAGCTGCGCGCCCGGCTCCCGCAGCGCCAGAAAGCAGCGCCGGAAAGCAGCGCCCTAGCCCCTCCGGCTGCGGGGCCATGCACGGCCGGCCGGGCCGGGCTGGGCAGCGCGCGTGTCGTGCACCCCAGGGGCAGGCCCGCGCACCCTGGGGGGGCTGGTCTGCGCTTGCGCCCTGCGCCCGGGGGCGGCGCCGCATGCCCGGGGCCAGGGCGCCAAAAGGACTCGGGCCGGCCCTGCAGAACATGCAGCTTTAAGCAGACCTCAAGTATGATATCCAGGGGCTTCAAACTCAGGAGGGTGGGGTTACTGCCTCCCTTACTCCCCATAAATGGCACCCTTGTGTGTGCTGGTGGGGACAGAGAGAGGCAGGAGTCCCAGGAGCTCTGGACTGAAGTTTTGAGAGAAATAACCGAAGGAACTAAGGTCCTGGTGGGGCCATGATGCTATACTGTAGCTCTCAGTGCTAAGTTCTTCTTCCTACCACTCAAACTCCTGACCCTGCCATAGTAATAGCCCATGGTTCTGATAAAATAGGGTAGAGGCTCCTTTCTGGTCAGCTGGAGGGGAAGATTTCAAAGACCACTGTGATGACTGGAATTAATGACTACATCTCCTTTTAACTGCTTTGGAGTTATCTCTGCACGAGCTTTAAAACTGTACATTTTCCTAGTTCACCTTCCTCCTCCCCCTGAATCGACTCTTCCCAACTCCATTTCAGTGAGTATGCAGCAGTGGAGTTTTTCTCCTTTTGTGTGGAGAGTTGGAGAGCAAGTATGGAGAGAGAGGAAGGTATTTTCCTTGCTCTCCCCTCTCTCCCCAATATGAGGTTCCATTAGGGAAGGGCTCTCTGGTAGGGATGTTAAATTTAGATTAATTGGCTAATTGAATTGCATTGACTATTCGATTAGTTGATAAGGGTGCCGCCACCTTCGAAGTGTAACAACAGCCCCAGGGTTGTTGCTACACTTCAAAGGCAAAAGTGCTGCGGGAAGCATGGGAAGTCAGTGCGGGAGTCCCCAGCTGAGCCCAGGCTCCATGCGGTGCTGCCACTTTGAAATGCCACATGCAGCCTGGGACCAGTTGGGGACTCCACGTGGTGCTCTCACTTTGAAGCAGCCCCTACTCTTCCCCCCCCCCCAATGTTGCCTGGTGGGGGGAGCAACTAGTTGACTAGTGTGTCAACTATCCGATAAGCATTTGTAAACTAGTCATTCACATCCCTACTCTGTGGTGGTGGAGCTGCAGTGGGGGGAGGAGGGGCAGAATCTCTGAGAGAGTAAGGATGGTGGGAGGTGGGAAGGCAGGGGCAAAAACTGGTGAAGCTGTGAAAACTGGCAGATTAGGGAGAAGGTAGTAAAGTGACATTCTCTAAGCACTCCCAGTCTGGTAATAGCCGTTTGAGGTGCATGTGCAGTTGACAGCCATGAAACAGACACAGGCTAACCAGTTTCTGGAGCAAGAAAAGAGGTAAACCTGTTCTTAAATAACACAGACTGATAACATGTATTCTACCAAGAAATCAGGAAGAGGAGCCAAATAAATTGAATACAAGTCTTAGTCAATATGATTCTCACGTCCCTTACATCTCTTATCACCAGAAACACCCGTCAGATTTATCTTGTTCTTAAGGACAGCTGAGCAGTCTCTGATTCATAATTGCCAAAGATGATTGGGCTACTATGTGTTTGAGGGAAAGAGGGGTCATCTGCGAGAGGAGAGGGGTACATCTTTGAGGACTCGGGGAGGGAGGTGTTTTGATTGCTCATTTTGGAAGCACTTGATTTTAATGACTGACTTATTTTGTAAACGTGTGTCTTCCTAACTACCAAGTAGGTCTTAGCAGAGATTTTATTGTTTCAAGATTTTTCTGGAGCACAGGCTGAAAATTAAAATACTGTTGTGTTGTTGCTATCTAAGCAGATCCCATCTGGAGGATCTTCACAATAAGAACAGTATAATTTAGCATATCTTGATAATGTGCTTTAAACTGAGCATTTGCATTTGCGGTTATCAGCAGAAATAAGTCATAAATAATTCATAAATGAGGTGAAAAGTATGAACTGTATCTCCCTTTCCTTTCTGGCGTGATAGAAAGCAGCACTTTACCAATGTCGATACTTCATTTAATTCTATTTTCATGTCGGGAGTTTTTTTTCCCCCCTTCCCCCCCCCCAGCAAGTCTGCCAGAGAAAATTATGCTTGAAACAGAAGCAGATTGAAGAGTCTTCATCCTTTATGTAAATTATACACTACAGCAAAACACTGACACAGTAGTCCAATTTTCCTTTTTTTTAAACTCTTGAAATCCAAGATTTTCCAGGGATCTAACTTGGCCCTGTACTCCAGGAAGATTTGCTTATTTAATGGACCCATCCAGGAACCCAAAATACTCACTTGATGCCTCCTTTTCCCTTTCCCCGTCCTATCTCCCTGCCCCAGTAATGGGGCCCTAGAATCAGCCCTGTCTGGAAGTTCTGTCCTTAGCTCAACGGGCTGCCAAATCACAAACTAGATAAGCAGAGGCATTCTGTACCAACGGGAGCCTGTGCATTTGTAACCCACACACCTAGTGTGGTTACTGAGTACTGCAAGTGGCACCTGGACCACTGCAACAGTTAAGATCAAGAGACCTCTACAGCACGGGCTAAAAGCTAGCTGGCTTTTAGCTCAGAGGGTAGAGGCTCCTAGAGTCAGCTCCCGAGGTCCTAGGTTCAAATACTTTTAGCGTCAGTGAATTTCAGTAATCCAGTCTGGAGGTCACAAATGCATGCATCAATATCACAAAGTCCTCATCCAGGAGGAAGGGGCAAAGTTCCATAGAGAATTGCAGATGAAAGAATGCATGTTTAGACAATAATACAATTTGTATCTCCAGATTTAGTGAGAAATAAAACAGGACCCCAAAGCTTCACAGGACATTGATAAAAAGGCCTGGACAAGTTCGGTGCAAGGTAGGCATGGTAACACAGTTCGTTCTTTAAAGTGTTTTCTTACCCCACTAGCATCATTTTAGCATGGCCTGAATTCATCTTGAGGTAGCTGCTCTTAATCTAAAACCTGATCTGTTGTAGGCACTGTGACATCTTAGAAGCAGCAGTGGTTCCTGTCCTCCAGTGGAGATTTTAAGCATGATTTAGATATGCTTTTTAAAATGCAAATTATATTTTACTATAATACTCATTATCTCTATAATTTTTTGTGGATTAATTTTTCATGACCCTCTGAGTTAATGACTGATATAAAACACGGTTGCTTTATGTTTAAGTATTTTTTGCTATGACTGACAACAGATTATTTATTCCATGATCACTTTTATTTAATGTTAACTCAAGGTGGATATTATGGATGAATCTACACAGCAAAGTTATTTCAGAATAACGGCCATTATTCTGAAATAACTACGCGAGCGTCTACACAGCAATTATCTTATTCCGATTTCTGTAAACCTCATTCTGTGAAGAATAATGCCTATTCTGAAATAACTATTTCGAAATAAGGCGTGTGTAGACGCTCCACTTTTGCTATTTCAAAATAGCCTTTCACTAGGGCCATTCTAAATTATTCCTCCTGGGGCTCTAAACTGAGATAGCACGTCTATATTAGGGAAGCCTGCCTCGGACTAATTTTGAGGCTTCCCTGCAGTGTAGATGTGCTATTTCGAAATAAGCTATTTTGACATAACTATTCCAGAAGAGCTTATTCCGAAATAACTGTGCAGTGTAGCTGTTGTCTATGAGTATAAAAGCAGAACTGAAATATTGCTGTTGTAATCCAGCGATTACAACCTAAGCTAGTGAGTGGTCTGCATGAGTGGGCCTCCTTCATCTCAGTGGACCTCAAGATGATCTCCCGGGATAGGGTAGCTTTGCTAACTGCACTGGCATGCCTAAAAGTTGCAGGGTGTGCCAACTGAACTGTAGCAGTGCTCTCACAGTCAAAGTTGTGTGCAATCAGCACACACCTTATTTCATGTGCCCTTTCTTTACATGAGTGTCACTTTAGTAACACTGGTAGGAAAAAACCTACATGGATGGAAACCATTGGAGTCTGGCAATCCTGCACATGGGCAACAGTAAACAAAATGCCTTATGAGCTACACATAGAACCCTAATGAGACAGCATGTGACCCACAGGTTAAGGGTTGGCTAACACTGTTGTAATCTGTTTTGGTGTGGAATTTGATATTTATTTTAAAGATATCTATAATTCCTCATATTACATATCAGTAAAGTATGATATCTACTACATATTCGAGAGCGTCTGTCTGTCTGTCCATCAATCTGTCCGTCCATCTGTCTATTTGTTCAAGAACTCCTCCTAAATGATAAGGCGCAGTACCACCAAATTTGGAATACAACTTCCTGTTATTATAACTCAAAACAAGGTAAGAGTTTGGTTTTTCCAGGAAAATGAGCTGTGCCTAGAATGGGTTTGCTTCTGAGAAAATCATATTGAAAAGAGACAGACTCACCAGGAGGGTGAAAGGGGCAGGCTGGGGGCCCTCTCTTCCAGTCCAGGACTGCCCCAGCTTCGAGCCTCCCACCCCTCTCCAAGCGCCGTTTGGGTGGGGGCTGAAGCTTCCCCTCCTCCCTCAATTCTTTTCTCCTTAATCTTCTTTTCTCAAGACTAAACACACCCAGCTTTTTAACCTTTCCTCATGGATCATTTTCTGTAAATCCTTTATCATGTTTGTTGTTCTTTGGACTCTCTCCAATTTGTTCACATCTTTCCTAAGGTCTATCACCCAGGACTTAACACAATACTCCAGCTAAAGTTGAGTATAATGGGACAATTATCCTCTGTGTCTACATAGGACACTCTTATTACTACTCTCAAAATATTAGCCTTTTTCACAACATCATTACATTGTTGATTCATATTGAATTTGTGATTCACTATAATCCCCAGATCCTTTTCAGCAGTAATGCCACCTATCCAGTTATTCCCCATTTTGAATTTGTGCACATGATTTTTCCTTCCTAAGTGTAATATGTTGCCCTTGTCTTTATTGAACTTCACCTTGCTGATTTCAGACTTCAATTTACCAAGTTCATTTGAATTCTTATTCTGTCCTCTGTCCCATGTTGGTCTCATCTGCAAAGTTTGTAAATGCACTATCCACTCCCTTATCCAAGTCATTAATGAAAATATTGAATAGGACCAGACCCTAGCCAGACCCCTGTGGGTCTTCACTAGATAGGAATCCTAGTTTGATCAGGAACTGTTGATAACTATTTGTGGCATACAGTTTTGTGCACCCAACGATAGGGTAATTTAATCTCGACAACATTTCTCTTGTTTGCTCATACGAATGTTGTTTGGGACTGCCTCAAAAGCATCACTAAAGTCAAGATTCATGATACCTGCAGTTTTCCCCATATCCACTAAGGCAGTAATCTTGACATAGAAGGAAAGTAGGTCAGAGGCATAGTGAGGGTGTTATGCGCCTGGGGCAAAGGCAAAATTTGTGCCCCCCCCCAATCATTTGTTATTATGTATCTGTTATTTATTTCTAAGTCAGCAAAAAATAAGAACATAAATAAAAAAAGAACAAATACTACTACTATCCACTGATACTGGGATCAGTTAGTTGATCGTAACTACAGACAAATATAAATTATAGTTTTTGTGGTTTACATTCTGTTAAATAACTTTTTCTCTTTAATTTGTTTGTATCCCGTTCTCATGTCTTACATAAAAAATGTCAAATGCTTGAAATATGTAAGTTTTATAAAACACAAGGGAAATAAATGTTATACAATCTAAATATGAATTTCATCACTATATTTCAATCAAGCATTTAAAAGCACTGTTACAGCAAACAAGTAACTCGTTGCTTTAATGAATAAAAGGTAAAAATATTTTGAGCGTATCAAATTTATTGTAAACAAACTGTAATGCTTCCTAACTGCCTAGTTACTTACTAGTTAACCTAGTTGTTTTTCATGCAATTGCACAGCGATAAACTACATCATAGTTATGAATGTAAGAGATTAACTTACCTGTTAAAATAACACTCAGAAAAACTTTTAAATAAAACTAATACGCAACACAACAATTGCCCTCTGTGATGGGGTCCCACGACCCCGCACTGGATCCCCCAGGGCAAGCGCCCTGCTGGCGCTGCAGGGGAGCCTTTACCGGCCGTGTGCCAGATGCTCTGGGGCTGCGGCGCAGCTGATGACTGCTGGCCCGGCCATGAAGAGGGTGGAGGGGACGGCCCCATGCTACGTCAGCATGGGGGGTGAAGCCACTCCAGTGACGTCATGGCGACGTCCTGCCTGGTGCCGGGGGATTTAAAAGCCGCCCGAGCCGGAGGAAAGGGAGAGAGGAGCGCAGGGGACGCCGACACTGGGGGAAAGGGCGTTCGGCGAAGTCCCCTTTGAGCAGGAGAGGAAGTGCTGGGCTGGGTCGTGGCAGAGAGGTAGCGAGCCCTAACAAAAGGCACCTGGAGGGGGAGGAGAGAGGAAGTAGCCCAGGGCAGGGCAGTGATCCTAGCCCGTGGGCTGGCGAGTTTAGGCGGGCAGCACCACCAGCCGGATTTGGACCGCAGCGTGGTCCAAGTCCTTAGGGCCCTGGACTGGAGCCCACGAGTGTGGGTGGGCCCAGGCCCCCCTCTCTCCTCTCACCTGTATAGAGGAGCAACGTAAGAGGACTCTGGCTAGAGACAACTGGCCCTATCAACCGCCAAGGAACTGGTCGGTGGGACATAACAGGGTGCAACACCCAGAACTGGGGGGACAAGGGACCCAGGGCACCGGGCCAACCCCCACATGCGCAGTCACACCCTCACTTTCTTGAAGGCACTTAGTTACACTGCAAGCGTGGCTGCAAGCTCAGGTCTCTCTGAGCTGCTCTTCCAAATTTTACACAAGCCATTCAACTGAAGCAACAGCTGTCAAGATTCAAGGCCAGCCTTGCCTTTGGCAGACTGCCTCACTAGGTGTTCACAATCACAACATCCGAACAGGTATAAGACTTCTAGGTTATGTCTAGACTACGGGTTTTTTTGAAAGAGGATATGCAAATTCCAAATTTTTTTCAGGAAAAAAAACCACCTTTTGTGAAAAAACTGCTCTTCCTTAAAAAATGAGGTTTATGCGGGTTTTTCCCCCCCAAAAAATGCATCCAGACTACTTTCACTTTTGAAAGATCCTCTTTTGAAAGTGAGATTGGAAGAAGATATGCAAATTCCCATGGATATGGGATATTCTTTTGAAAAAAACCATAGTTTAGACATACCCTTAGTTGAGAAAGCCATGTTAATCCCAAGTCTCTGCTATGACTGGGAGATGTGGGTGACCTATAGAAAACACCAGCATTTTCTTTGGAAAATCCACAACAAAATGTGGGGGGATTGATCATCTCAGTAATGCCAACTCCTTTAGAATTGAGGCCCTGATTATCTAGCACCAGCTGAGGTAGAGCGGGCACTGTGTGCACATGTCTGATATATTTTTACTAAAACTGCTGCCTGCCCAACTCGCCAAAGGAGAAAGGAAACGGGGGAGGCCAGAAGGAATGGTTTATAGCAGTGTTTCTCAACTTTTTTTTATTAAGTACCCCTTTAAAAAAAATTATAAGTACCCCCAATGCACCCACCCCTTCCCCAGAGCCAGGCACCCCCAGCCTCCCCCAACCCAATAACCCCTCCCCCAGAGCCAAGCACTGGACATACAGTAAACCTACCTTTGAGGTGCCTGCTCCCGCTGTCTGACCCTGCCTCGGCGGCTTCACTGCAGAGAGCACGTGGCCCACCAGTGCTGGGCTTGCCGCGATGTGGTAGGCTGTGCGCTCCCACCCCAGCCTGGTGCCCCCTATCATGGCACCCAGGGGCAACTGCTCCCCCCGCCCCCCCTCCCGGACCTCTTTCGCTTCTTCGCCTCTGAAGTAGATGGGATTGACAAATCCTTGTTGGCTATTATCAATAACCTTATTATCCTATATGTGCATATAGGTTCACTTTAATACTTTGTTAAATTCTGACTTAAGCCTTGACAATTGTTGCAGTTACTTAGTTGTTTCACTCATTAGGGTTCCAAATAAAAGGATTCTATAGTGCTTAGGAGTTCCTTTCTCAATTTTGATTACATTCTTGCTCAAGTAAACTCTCTCTATTCTTCTCCTACTAAAATATGAGTAAATATTAAGTAAAATATTTTTATTTCAATTACACACAGGGTAAAACATTTTAGCCATAGAAAACAAACTGGCCACCAAGGAGGATTTCTAAGGTACCGGTTACAGTTCACTGAGTATTCAAAGATTGTCTTAGTCTATGCAAGCTGCAAAAATTGGAGAATTTTTTGCTTTATTAGTTTGAACTGTCTTAACCTCCCTTGATACATAAAAAGTGGCTATCTGTAATTTGTAATATGTGGTATTTCAGTATGCCCTTTATTATCTCCTTGGATTTTTTTCTTCTGTCCTTATTCATTGCATTTTTATTGCTTCACAATGGGACAATGTAAAAATATTCAGATATTCAGATAATATGACAGAGAAAAAGCAGAACAAGACCCTTTGAAATACATCCCATCACTCTACAGCATTTTCTGGGACTGTGTCATATGAAAACAGTTACGTGAAAAAAACATTTTATACTCCTGTCCATAGAACTAATTTTCTCACTCATATCTAACCATGAAGCATTTCCTTAAAGAGGAAATAACTATAAAGATTCTATTTAGGGAGTTAGGAGGGTGATAAGATGTCATCCTACTTAAACTTAGCTATAGAGATGGTATTCTTCTTCATGTTTCAATTGATATACAATAATTTTTATTATACTTCATTAACTTCCTGAATATAATCCCATTGAAGTGTATGGGAGAAGGATTAGGCCTTAAAAGATGTGTGAAGATTTTTCCCCGTTTTCAAATACAAAACCAAAGCAGACCTCTCTCTCTCTCTCTCTCTCTCTCTCTGTGTGTGTGTGTGTGTGTGTGTGTGTGTGTACATAATCTCAAATATCTCCAACACTGATTGTGTCTGACATAAAGAGTCCATGAAATTTGATCTCAAAATATTGCTTGTCTTGACTTTGAGAGTAAAATGCTTTTTGCAATGGAAAGATATTTTATTCCATCACTTTACTAGAAATATCCAAGTTAAAATTGCTGATAATACTTGCTTCACTATGTAACTTACTAGACTAAAACAAAGTGACTGGGAGACAATTGTCCTACAAATAGAGCAGGAATGAATAATCAATTGAAATATATAAAATAAATTCTTCTTGTGTGTTCTCATTTTCTATACCTACCCTCACTTCTCAGTTATGTCTGTGATACCGATTTGCAAGTACACAGCATAATTCACAGTATAAAAAGTATTACATTTTTTTTCTGTTCAATATTCTCTTTAAGAAGTCTTGTAAATGTTTAAAAATTGAACTATTTTGATTGGTCAGATTAAGTAATGTGTTGTTATTTCTGTTCCTTGACATACAGTGAGTAGTCCTGTGGCATCTTAGAAACTAACAAAAATATATAGGATCATGAGCTTTTTCTGCTGTTATATATGTGTGTTGGTTTCTGTTATTTTTACTCCAATTCGGCTATGTCTACACTGCCACTTTTTATCACAAAAAAGGTACGCAAATTGCACTCCGCAATTTGCGTACCTTTTTCCAATAGTTTTGTCGGAAGAGGCTTTTCCGAAATTTGACCTGTTTACACTGGGCCAAATTTTGGAAAAACCTCTTTTGGAAGAGCCTTTCTCCCTCATGGAAGGAGGAAGACAGGGCTTCCAAAAGAGCATGTCTGCTCTTCTGCAAAAAAAACAGCAGAAGAGCAGACACATTCCCTGGATGCAGCGGAGTTTTTCTGGGACACCTCTGGTATTCTGGAAAACTCAGTAATCTAGACGTAGCCTTCATCTGACAAAGTGGTTTTTACCCACAAAAGCTCATGATTCTACATATTTTGGCTAGTCTCTAAGGTGCCACAGGACTATTTGTTATTTTGAAAGTTCCAGACTAACAGGGCTACCCCTCTGAGATTTTGTATTGATGTTTTTCATAATATACTTTGGATAGGACTTCTGGAAATTGTATAATGGTGCTAACAACAGTGATGTAAATCATCAGTGATGATAATTTAGCTTGACCTGTCGAACTCTAATTACTGGAAGTTATGAAAAGAATAATGATGGTGCCATTATTGCATTGGACAGGTTGTGCTGCTCTGTACTGAAACTAACAAGCCTTTTAAGGGATTTTATGTTTCTACTGCTTAATCTAACTGAGCTGCCTCTGAGTCCTTACTCTTTGAAGCCAAAAGTTGTGATTTATTTCTGACATATGTATGTAGTTAGCTGATGACGTGGAGTCTCTTGTTAGAAAGCAACATGGATAGTCTAGGGCTAACTGCACAACAGATAGTTTCACTTTTAACAGAAAGATTTTCAGAGGACCACCAAATCGCATATATCCCAAACCCATATTGTGAGTGTACAAATTGGGTAGTAAGGTACAGTTACTCAATCTGAATGCATACAATTCTAACCTAAAAGCAACTATTTGATCCTTTCTACCTTGAAACTGAAAGTGCATTTGGCTTGGCCTGTGTTCCTTGTGCTTCCCTCAGCTAATGGGGAGGGAAGCACAAGTGCATATAGGGGAATTCGTACAATCCAATTTTCCTCAAGTGTTTACCTGAAGGATTCCAGCTTTAAGCTGGGACTTCCACAGAAGCCTTGTTGGGGGGGTCACACTAAACAAGTGCCTTACCCAGACACGTTGGCCATGCATCCTCACTGGCAAGAGGATAATTTATCTCTCTCTACAAGTCCTCAGCAGAGGAAAGTTTGCAGACCTTTTACACTGGTGCAACCCCAGTCTAGGTTGACTCTCCATCAGCAGCAGCCCTGAACCTACTTCCGGATATAACAAGTTTGTTGAGATCTATGATACTGAAATTTCTGGGATTTTTCAGTTGGAGGTTGATAGAAAAAAGGGGAAAAAAGTGAAGAGTCCATGTCTACCCTATTTTAAAGTATTTTTAGACATAATGAAGGTATCAGAATTCAGGGAATAGCTGTGCACAGTTGTTTCTGGGACAGTTTTTTTTCTTAACTGTCTTCTTGTATCTTTGTCAAAACTGGCTGTGGAAACGTAGGTAAACATAATCATTAAAACAATAATGTTTGGTCTCAAAGAGTGGCATTTGGCAGCGTCTCATGAACGCCTGCATGTTGTTAGTTTTTCTTCTCTTTTCTGAACTCTGGATGAGGCAGACTGAGCTGCTCTGTGTAACTGGATGAAAGTTTTAATTCCCAAATCCTTTTGAGAGATGGAGATGAGCTGGAATGTTTTGATCAGAGTGATATTTTAGAGTTTCAATATCAGCATTAAAAACGCAAGTGTCTCCTGAATGAGGTGGATTGCTAATACTCAAGCTTCAAAAGTGTTTAAATTTCTGTTCTACAATAAAATGCCCCTTTTCTGTTTCTTTAGTTAGGATTAAAAATGCACTATGATAATGAATTAAAATAAGCTATTATATAGTATTAGTTTCTTACAAGATTCTTGAAAGGCAATTTGAGGCATATTCTGTCCTGTGCCATGGATTTGCTTAGTCATGGGTGTGGGGTTGGTGTTATCTCCGTGAGCCAATTCCATTTCCCTGATTCTACTGCTTTTTCTTTTGCATTCACACAGTTTTAACGACTTACAAGTCTACACTGCAGCTCAGAATATGCTTCCCATGGCTAGTCAATAGATGCAATGACTCTAGCCCCATTTGAACTAGTGGGCTAAAACTAATGGGCTATGTCTACACTGCAGGCTTCTTGCACAAGAACAGCCATTCTTGCACAAAAACTTGCAGAGCGTCTACACTGCACGTACGTTCTTGCACAAGTAAATTTACAATACAGCGTCGGAAAAGAGGGCTTCTTGCGCAAGAGCTCTGACGCTCCATGTGAGGAAGAAGCCTTCTTGCGCAAGCGTTCTTGCGCAAGAGGGCAAAGTGGACAGTCAGTCAAGAGTTTTTGCACAAGAACTGGCCTCCCAGGAAAAAACGCAGATGGCCGCTTGGACACTCTGTTCTAGCACTCAAGCTCTCTACTTCCTGCTTGCCAGACCCCCCCCCCTTAAAGGCACACGCAGCCTGCAGATGTCGCGTGGCAGCAGCAGCACACACAGAAGCTCCACCACGTGGCTCTGCTCTGCTGCACCCAGGAGCCCAGATGTCCACTCCACAGGCATCCCGTGAGCCTGCACCCTCCTCCCAACAGCCACCCCACGGCTCCCAGCAGGCCCGGAGGGGCACCAAGTGGCGCGCACCACGCTGGGCTGCAGCTGAGGTGGAGGCCCTCCTGGACCTGTGGGCAGAAGAGGAAGCCCTCCATGACCCCCATGCCCGTCACCGCAACGCGGACATCTTCGGCCGCATGGCCCAGGCACTCTCAGATCAGGGACATCCAGCCCGGACTCTTGAACAGGTCCGGGCCAAGCTCAAGGAGCTGAGCCTGGACTATGTCCGGGCCACTGAGGGCGGGGGGGCAGGAGCCAACACCTGCCTCCACTATCACCGCCTGCACGCCATCCTCGGCAAGACGGCAGTCCAAGGACCCTCACCTGTGATGGACACAGGACTGCACACCCCGGTGGTCAGGCCGCCTGACTTGGAGGAGGAGGGTGGCCTGACCACCAGCTCCAAGGACGAGGGAGAGGACCGCACCATCACCCTCCACCTGGAGCCAGTGGCCAGCAGCCAGGATGTCTCCCGGGCCTCGTCCGAGGCCAGCGACGGATCCTCCAGTGAGTGTTGCGCTTCTCATTCACAAGGGCTGGGGAGCCAGGTGCCCGGGGGTGGGGAGGAAGCATCACTCAGGCAATTCGAGCTGCACACCGTGCAGCAGTATGCAGCATGTGCAACTTCGTGCAGCCTGACTGTGTGGCACACAGACGTGGCAGGCAGCTCCAGGGCATGCCTGGGACCCTGCTGCTCACATGCGTCCTGCTCAGGGGAGAGAAGGGAGATGCCGCTGGAAGCAGCCAAGCCCCCAAGGGCGCAGGCCAGACCCCAAACCTCTCAAAGGGTGCTGCACACAGACAGCACACAGCCATGCCTGCCCGTGCAACACAGCAGCTGCTCCTGGGAAAAGCGCAGTAAGCCAGCCCTGTGAGCATGTCCCCCCATGGAGCCCCTCGGTTGCTCCTGGCCACTAGGCTGCCCCTGAGGGAAGCCCCCCACTGTGGCCACACACTTCCCTGACGGTATGTCTACACTACAAAGTTAATTCAAACTAACAGCCGTTAGTTCGAATTAACTTTAATAGGGGCTACACATACAAACTGCTAGTTCGAATTTAAATCGAACTAGCGGAGCACTTAATTCGAACTAGGTAAACCTCATTCTACGAGGAGTAACGCCTAGTTCGAATTAAGTAGTTCGAATTAAGGGCTGTGTAGCCACTTAATTCGAACTAGTTGGAGGCTAGCCCTTCCCAGGTTGCCCTGGTGGCCACTCTGGGCCAAACCAGGGAAACTCTTCTGCCCCCCTCCCGGCCCCAGAGCCCTTAAAGGGGCACGGTCTGGCTACAGTGCTTGTGCCAGGTGCAAGCCTGCCAGCACCCAGCCAGCAGACCCCGCACCTGGCACGGCATGAGCCAGCCACCCGCTGCCACCCAGCCCTCCGCCTCTTCCCAGGACCAGGCTGGCTGCTCCCAGGAGCCTGCCCGGGGCCGCAAGAGGCGGGCGCCTGCCTGGTCTAGTGCGGAGATCGTGGACCTCATCGAGGTTTGGGGGGAGGCCTCCAACGTCACGATCTCCACACTAGGCACAGGAACGCGGCCGTCTACAGCCGCATGGCTGCCAGCCTGGCCACCAGAGGCCACATATGAATCCAGGAGCAGGTTTGCATGAAAATCAAGTTGGTCCAGTGAGACCCCCAACCCTGAGCCCTGAGCTTAGAACATAAGAACATAAGAATGGCCGTACTGGGTCAGACCAAAGGTCCATCTAGCCCAGTAGCCTGTCTGCCGACAGCGGCCAACACCAGGTACCCCTGAGGGGATGGACCGAAGACAATGACCAAACGATTTGTCTCGTGCCATCCATCTCCAGCCTTCCACAAACAGAGGCCAGGGACACCATTCCTACCCCCTGGCTAATAGCACTCCATGGACCCAACCTCCATGAATTTATCTAACTTCTCTTTAAACTCTGTTATAGTTCTAGCCTTCACAGCCTCCTGTGGCAAGGAGTTCCACAGGTTGACTATGTGCTGTGTGAAGAAGAACTTTCACTTATTAGTTTTAAACCTGCTGCCCATTAATTTCATTTGGTGTCCTCTAGTCCTTATATTATGGGAACTAATGAAGAACTTTTCTTTATTCACCCTCTCCACACCACTCATGATTTTATATGCCTCTATCATATCCCCCCTCAGTCTCCCTTTTTCTAAGCTGAAAAGTCCCAGTCTCTTTAGCCTCTCTTCATATGGGACCTGTTCCAAACCTCTAATCATTTTAGTTGCCCTTTTCTGAACCCTTTCCAAGGCCAAAATATCTTTTTTGAGGTGAGGAGACCACATCTGTACACAGTACTGAAGATATGGCGTACCATAGTTTGATACTTCCCCTCCTCCTTCTTCCCTGGCTTCCCTTCCAGCTCCCTCCTCCCAGGTTTCCCCTCCCCTCTCCAACCCTCTCTCTTCCCCTCTCCCACCTCCTTTCCCAGTCTCCCCAGAGGTTAAATCCCCAGTTTTGTTAAATAAAGAGAGTTTCTATTTTTGAACACACATGTCCTTTATTTTTTACATCAGGAAGGGGGGCTAGGGAGGGGTAAGTGGAAGGAGGTGTGGGAGGAATGGGGCACGAGCCCCTGATGGGGAGGACTGGGGTGGCTCTGCGGGCTCTTTGGGGTGGAAGCTCTCCTGCAGGGTCTCCTGGATCCTGACAGCCCCCTGATTGACCCCCCCCCAGATGGCAGCTTGCGGCAAGTGCAGCCGGGCTGATGGCCGAGTGCTGTGATGTGCCAAGTGTGGGCACTCAGGGCACTCCAAGACAGGACTGCTTTGCTGTCCCTCATCGAGTTAGACAAGTAAGCGGGGAACCCTGAGAACTGTCTGTCTGGGGTGGGGGTCGGGTCCCTTTAAGCACAGCCCTCGGCTAGCCTGAGGCAGCAGCTCCACATTCTGGCTACGTCTAGACTGGCACGATTTTCCACAAATGCTTTTAACGGAAAAGTTTTCCGTTAAAAGCATTTGTGGAAAAGAGTGTCTAGATTGGCATGGATACTTTTCCACAAAAGCACTTTTTGCGGAAAAGCGTCCGTGGCCAATCTAGACGCTTTTCCGCAAAAAAGCCCCGATCGCCATTTTCGCGATCGGGGCTTTTTTATGGAAAACAAATCTGAGCTGTCTACACTGGCCCTTTTGTGCAAAGTTTTGCGCAAAGGGACTTTTGCCCAAACGGGAGCAGCATAGTATTTCGCAAAAAGCACTGATTTCTACAGCAGGAAGTCAGTGCTTTTGCGATGAAATCTGCCGCCAGTGTAGACAGCTGGCCAGTTTTTCCAGAAAAGCGGCTGATTTTCCGGAAAAACTGGCCAGTCTAGACACAGCCTCTAAGTCCTAACCTGATGCCCTGCCGGCACTGGTTCCGGCCAGCCTTAACTTCGGTTCAGGGTCCACTCAATGTGGACATGCTATTTCAAATTAGCAAAACGCTAATTCGAATTAGTTTTTAGGTCTAGATGCACTAATTCGAATTAGCTTATTTCGAATTAACTAATTCGAATTAAGTTAGTTCGAATTAGTGCTGTAGTGTAGACATACCCTGGGCTACTTGTCTAAGGGCTGGGGGAAGAGGGAGCGGGGAAGCGACCAGCCTGGGCCTTTGGCCACGGAGTCTTGCTGCAAGGATGGAACACTCCCCAGTAGCCCTGGCTCCATCTCTGAGGAAATCAATTGACAGTAGTCCGAGAACCCAGAGCTCATCTGCCACACTTGCTCCCATGCAATATGGGGATGTGCATGCAAACATGACTACAGCATCAACAGTGTATGCTCAGACAGTGACAAGAGTAGAAGCCATGTGCTCTACCTTGGGAAGGGAGTGTGCACAGTGCTACGTAGACAGACACCCCATGCCAAGTGGCTAGCACACAAAGGGGTCTTCATTCACAGTGATGTCTCCCAAGGGTTACAATCCATGGAGGATCACTTCACTCCCAGGATTTTGAGCTAGTCCTTTATGCAAACATACTCACAGGGGATTGACTGGGCCCAAGCCACAGTTGTGTGGTGTCATGTGGGGCTCATGGCAGAGGGCATGGGGCTCAGGGACACTGTAGGCAGGGCTGACTGACCGCCTCATCATTTTCTGTGTTCTCTGCAGCAGAACCACCGGGAGTGAGGGACCCTCCAGCCCTGCGGTGGCAGCACCAACCACCCAGGCACCAGTCGGGCAGGCCAGGCAGTGCGACCAGCTCCTCCGGCGGCACATCCAGGCCATGGAGAGGATGGAGGTGGCGGTCACCAGGAAGCTGCAGGCCGACTTGGGGGCAGTTCCTCCAGAGGTGCGACAGGATGTGCAACACAATCTCCACCCTCACGTTGCACATCGGCCATGCCATGCACTACGGCATGGCCTTGCTGCATCCTCCTGCCCTCCCTGCCATGCCCATGCCCTCTCTCCAGACGCCCCTCCTGCTGCCGTTGCCATGCCCCCTCCTGCTGCACTGCGTCCTGTCCACTTCCCCGTGCTGCCTGCCCCAACCCGGCCTGAAGGATGCCGAGGCCTCTGCACCCAAGGAAGCACTGGCAGATGCCGCCCCTCCCAGCAATAGCTCCCCCCTCCCAGTTCAGAGCCGCCTCCCACTGCCCACCCTTCGTCCCTATGTAAATAAATACAGTTTATTGTGTCTTTAACAAAAACAGTTGTGTTTATTGGGAGGTGAGGGAAGGGGAGGAGGGAAGGGTTGGGATGGGAGGGAGATGTGGACACCAGACAGAAGCGACCCTAGTGTGGAGCCTGGGAGTGTGGACGCTCTCTTGTGCAAAAGCGCTTCGCTGTTGCGATGCTCTTTGACCAGTGTGGACGCGCTCTTGCACAACACCTTTTGCACAAGAACTCTTGCACAAAACAGTTCTTGTGAAAGAAGCCTCCAGTGTAGACGTAGCCATGGTGTTTGGGAAATAGCATTGCTCCTATTCTTAGGCAGTAACTAAATGTTAAGCTACACTATACAGTTTAGCCACTCGGTGGCGACATGCTTAACATTCCTTATCTGATCTAGCAACAGCAAAAGCAAGCAGTGAATTAAAGCATTTTTAAGAGAACAAGGTGGGTGAGGTAGTAGCTTTCATTGGACCAACTTGTGTTGGTGACAGAGAGAAGCTTTTAAGACACACAGAGCTCTTCTTTAGCTTTGGTACTCCGCAGCCTCACAGCAAAATACAAAAGCTTCAGAGGAGTAGCCGAGTTAGTCTGTAAGAGGAAAAACTCAAAAAACAACAAATCGTCTGGTAGCACTTTCAAGACTAACAAAATATGTAGATGGTAGCTTATGATACCATCTACCTATTTTGTTAGTCTTGACAGTGCTACCAGACTATTTGTTTTTTAAGTTTTTAGCAAAATACAAGTTAGAACAGATAGTTTTGCATAAGTAGTTAGCACATATTTTAAGGGACCATTTAAGGTAGAGTGGCCATGATTTTCTTTTCAAAAGATGAGCCTGGGAGCTTTACATTCATTACTCTGCTAGATATTATGGATTTAACAGATATATTTGATTTACGGTCAATTACAATATTTTAACTTACTAATAGTTTCTTTTTGTCCTACGATTGCATAGGTGTTAATGGGCCACTCTACCTCGAATGGTCCCATACAATGTGCTAACTACTTGTGCTAAACTATATGTTCCACCTTGCCTATTGCCCTGACACTCTGAATACCTTCCCCACATTCGAAGAAGAGCTTTGTGTAAGGTGGAAAGCTTTTCTCTCTCACCAACAGAAGCTGGTCCAATAAAAGATACTACCTCATGCATCTTGTCTCTTTAATATCCTGGGACCACTACAGCTAACTCTACACTGCATTTAGGAGAACACGTCATATGCCTCTCTGGGATGGAAGCTCTACATGCAGTCCATATCTGATGTGTGATAGGGCTGGATGACCGAGTACGTGCATACCCTAGTGTCAGGGTGGATTTGTATTGAGGCTGTTAGCCTGAATTTCTGACTGTGCTACCTTAGCTACACTGCTATTTTTAATGTGCTTGTGTCTGTCTACCCAGGCTGGACAGTACACTCCCCGCTGCAGTGTGGACAGGCCCTTAGAGCTGCTTCTGGGCAGCTTCAAATTGCCACACTGGAATAGACATTGGCTTCAACATGCTGCATGTGCCAGAGAGCAGAACTGAAGAGCTATGGCACAAATACAACAGCAGTGAGTTCCTCTACACCCAGGTAATTCTTTACCAGAAATTTGGGCTTGGCTAGTGGTCCTTATATGCTTTCTAAATGCTGTAAAGAGGCTGCAATCAGATGTGAGATTCTGGTCCATTAATAAGGATATGTCCATGCTATAAAATTTGGTTGAATTTATTTAAATTGCCATTTAGCCTCCAATTTTAACCAAGTCAATGCTGCACGTCTCTACCTTGGCTTGCATAGACTCATGAAGACTACATCTACACTGCTGCACTATGTCGGGATACTGGAGGTATCCCAATATAGCTATCCCACATCTTAACAGCAAGCCTGTTATTTCAGAATATAATGGGCTCACGATTCTGACGTCCCTGTAAACCTCAATCCATGAGGGGTAGGGGACGTTTCAGAATAGTCGGTTATTTTGAAATTTGATGCTGTGTAGACAGCACCAAATTATGAAATAAGTTATTTCAAAATTGACTTGAAATAAGCTATGCAATTTGTATAGCTCAAATTGTGTAGTTTATTTGAGCTATGGGTGCAGTGTAGATGCACCCAGAGTGATGTAGTTACCCTACAGTTCCTGAAGCTAATTGGAATTCTGGGTTATGAATTCAACAAATTGAAGAAATTCTTTACTGCAAGATCATCTCAGTATTTCTGACACATAAGTTTGATGTGGGGACTCTGGCTACCACCAGATGGCTTTTTGATTAATGTGGGAGCTAAAGAGCCTGGGGGATCTACTATATTATCCTGCCGGAAGACAGCAGCCTAACAAATAAACATGTTTTCTAAGTATCATTAGTTCTTCCACAATTGGAATTTTAGAATAATCATAGGACTAGAAGGGACCTCTAGAGCTCATCTAGTCCAGTCCCCAGGGCACTCATGGCACAAGGACTATCTATTCTATACTATGAGATCAGTAACTCTGACATGACATGAGGTTTAAGCATGAGTTTTGTATGCAGTTCACCAGCTACATTATGCATTTTGATGTTTTATGGTTTTGGTAAGAAAAGTAACAACTAGAAGTGACACAGATCTCTAGATTGTTGCCCAGAATTTTTGTACTATGTTAGCTCTTCAAAATCAGTGTACAAGTATTAAACAAATTTAATCTAAAGCCTTTCAGCGTTTGAATTAGTAGGGCAAAACAGAGCTGTTTCCTGTTGTATTCTCTGCCCCTCCCCACAACAAAAAAGACTTAAATGAAAATCAGCATCTCAAAAGAACCATCAGGTCTGGGAGGCTAGTGAAGAATGAAGGATCAGGTAGAAGGCAGAAAGGTCCTGCTGTTGCTTTTTGAATTTTTAGCTAGCTATTATTCAGTTCTTTTTGGCCTTCCTAATTATATTTTTACACTTTATTGCAGAGCTTATGCTCCTTTCTATTTTTCCTCATTAGGATTTAATTTTCATTTTTCAAAAGTGAGGGCAAATGAAACAGGGGCCACCCTCCTCAAGAAACATCATCCACAGCGTTTCACAGCCACAAACCCTCAGAAGTGATAAGTCTCCAACTTCTAAGACTACCAGGAACCGCACCATGACTTCTCCAAGCTGGGACTCTCTCAAAAAGAGAGCTTCTCTGGCGAAACCTTTGTCCTCAGTGCTAAGCTCCTCCAGAGAAAGTACCTCTAAGGTGCTGAGCCCAAACTGCTGTTCGGCACTGACTAATCGCTAAGCCACAGCTCTGAGTGACCTCATTTATGTCCAGCTCCTCCCTCCATATATAGTGAGGAGGAGGCAGATGAAAACAACAGCTTTTTTTCCTTCCAACACTCCTCCCCAACACAGAAGAACCCCACCCACCATGGGAAGCTGCTAACCCTAAGCCTCATCACCCTGACTACATGCAACCATGGCCCTACCCACCCACCACCTTATCTGATTCAATGACCCCCAGGGTACACATGGGATAATTACAGAAAGAAATACAGTACATACCATCCACCCCAGCAAGGTGAGCAAGTAGGTCACCTCCACGTACTGCAAGTAGAGCAACTTTGGAGATTCCAGATTACTTTCCTTACAGAGTCTCAAGTGGTGATTCAGAAATGGAGGTGCCCCAAACTACACCAACTTATGAAACTGCAGTTTCTATACCTCACTTTCCCATCTCTGACTTTCAGAATATAATACTGACTTCACAGGGTATTATTCTGAGAATTTAATTGTTAAAATTTGTACAGTGATTAGAAGGTATACATCAGGGGTGGGGAACCTTTTCTGGGTCAGGGGCTGCTGACCCCAGGCAAGTAGATTTTGTTCTCCAGCCCGACAGAGGAATAGCAGGGAGTGGGAGGGCTGGAGTGCCCAGCACAGACACTCCCATGCTGTAGGGAAGGGGGTTGGGGGGGCAAGCCTCGGGGGCTGAATCCATGCAAGCTGGGGGCTGCAGTTTCCCCACCCCTGGTGTGCAGTGATATGATTTTATTTCACTTGTTTATAAACGTAAATGGCCAGACAATCAAGCTTTCCATTAAAGGACTTTCATATAGTGTGCATGCCTTTCAGACTGAAAAGTACCTGTTGCACTAATATTTAGGGTGACATCCAACAGGAATTACTCTTGTAATGATATCCCATTTCTGGATATAATCTCTCCAGCTAGAATGGGTTACAAAAGATTGTTTCTATGGCATTAATAGCTTGCTCTAAAACATTAAGTTTCTAGCATGATTCTCTGTGATTTCCTCACATGATTTCCTCACAAGATTATATGTAAGACACTGGTTTATAAACTGTTTTTAGAAAATAGGAAGGTGGTTTTAAAAAAAAAATTTTTTTTTAAAGAATGTCCACTAATGGCTGTAATCAGCTGTCAGCACAAGTGGTAATACTGAACTTCTGTCATACGCTGCTCTTAAGGTAATTAGACATCTTAATGTTGTCATTTGCACCTGTGAAAATTGAGGTCAGAGTAAAACCTGGCTCTTCAGAAGCAGAGTGGAAGGTGGTATTGTAATAACAATAAAATGTGGTTACTGGATTTAAGAAAGCTACTTCAACACTCTCCCATCTCTCGTGTACTTACGATATGTTGTATCTGGTTGAGATTAAAGGTCCCTGTTCCTCATAAAAGCCATTCTGTTTCAAACATCCATTAAAATTAAAAAAAAAAAAGAAATACAAAAAAGTTAAGGGAAACTGATCATTACAACAACGAGAAACAAATCAGGAGGTTTTTGAAAGAAACTAAACATTTTCTGATTTACATCTCACTTTTAGTGTTCTTCTTTCCACTCAAAGCCATAATTTCAATTGCACAAAACAGCTCTCTCTCAGAAAAAGAATATGTTTGTATTAATTAAACTGGAAAACAAGTTTAAAAAGGATACTACAGAGCCAGTGAAACATTGTACATGTAATTAATACACCCCCTGTCTAGCACTGTCTGCTTTTTCCTCCACTTTGCACTGATAGGAAGGTGTTATTTTTATGAATTCAAATGATTAGGTTATGCACATTTGAGACATGGACCTTGACCACCCTCATACTCTCAGCCACAAAAACCTAAACATAAAAGTGCAAGAAACTGTTATGAAAACATTGTGACTCTACCAGTGATACATAACACGTGTTTCCACATGGCTGACAATAACCACTTAGTAATGATTAACAGAAAGGTGTGCCATGCACATAGTATATAATTTTATATTGTATTTACCTTGCCTAATTACAAATCATAGTAGAATTTGTGTGGGCAAATTATAAATATTATTAAGGTATCAGTCAAGAAAGCACATGACACTATAACCATATATAATAAACTTCCCTGTCAATCAGAAATGTTGTTATACCTAGATACATCAGTTGGTAAAACAAGCCACATTAAGCAGTCAGATTCAATAAAATGTCTCTGTTTTCTAAAACCTATAACCAGCACACAGCCAGAGTTTCCATAGCTTGTATGTTTACCCAAATAACATTCCTTCTTCTGATTTTCATAATGAAAAGTGGGGATCATACTCTTTCTCTTAATACAGTTCAAAATACAGAGTTACTCCTTAAAGGTCAATGGCACTATATCAATAACAACTAGGCTGTGTCTACACTGGCGCCATCTTGCGCCAAAGCAGCCACTCTTGCGCAAAAACTTGCTGCCTGTCTACACTGGCCGTGTGTTCTTGCGCAAGTAAACTGACGTTCTACTGTATGAAATCAGGGATTCTTGCGCAAGAACTATGATGCTCCCACTCAGGAATAAGCCCTTTTGTGCAACTGTTCTTGAGCAAGAGGCCAGTGTAGACAGGCAACATGAATTTCTTGCACAAGAAAGCCCTATGGTTAAAATGGCCATCAGAGCTTTCTTGCGCAAGAGAGCGTCTACACTGTCATGGATGCTCTTGCGCAAAAGCACATCTCTTGCGCAAAAGCACATGCTAGTGTAGATGCTCTCTTGCACAACTACTTTAACGCAAGAACTCTTGCGCTAAAGAGTTTTTGCGCAAGATCATGCCAGTGTAGACGTAGCCCTATTGTGAGAGGAAAATCAGTCCCATTGTTTTGGAAAATACTTAGTTTTAGTTATAGTTTGATGTTCAGTTGCAGGTAAGAGTTAGGATACACCTGAATTTTCAGTTAGGGATATCATTTAGAGCACAGATGGGGAAAGAGGAAGGAGAATGAGATAAAAATGAGGAGATAGAAGCCACAAAAAGATGACAAAGATCATTCTAAAATTTAACAGTATTTCATTTTGCACAACACAGATTTTAAAGGTCATATGCTGGGGGAAAAGTAATCATACATAACCTACATATTAAATCATCATTGATATCAAAAGTATTGAAGCTTTTGTCTTCTGTTTTATGATGCTGCCACACCAGATTCTCTTGATGGAACAGCAAACTTGTTTTACGTGATTGTTTATTTACTACTGGCTGGGCTGTGCAATGGCACAACACAGTACTACTTATGTAATATGAATGGCATCTTATTCGTATTCTTCCACACTCCCCAAAAATAGTCCTTCCAGAGAGAGATAAATAAAAGTAGCAGAAAATTATAATTTTCTCTACTAAACTCCACAAATACGGAAATGGATAATGCAACAGATTCTTCATATTATATTCTCCCATCCCCTTCCCTGAAAAGGCATTCAGAGTCACCAAGGTGATTCAATAAGGTCTAGTGCAATGGGAGGAAGTAGGAGGTCCCAGGAAGAAGAAGAAAGAACTCTTATTTCCATAGGCCAGGAACAAATTGTGAGTGACTTTCTCCAGAAGGATGGAAGAGGGTTTGGACCACTAGGTGGCATCTTCTGAGACTTCCTTCTGCTGGAAAAAGTGTGGAAGTTTTCAGCAGCTGTTCCTTAAGTCTCCCCTGCTTGTTCTATAATAAAGACTTGATTTTACTCTCAGGTATTCAAGAGAGAATCAGTGACTTCATGGGGAAAAGTCTCAAAGGGGTAGCCGTGTTACTCTGTAACTTTAAAAACAATGAGTAGTCCTGTGGCACCTTGGGCTATGTCTAGACTACACCTCTCTCGACAGAGAGATGTAGATTAGGCACATCGAAATTGCTAATGAAGCAGGGATTTAAATATCCCATGCTTCATTAGCATAAACATGGCCGCCGCTTTTTTTCGACACAGAGCTTTTTCGAAAAAAAAAAGGCAGTCTAGACGCGGATCTATCGAAAATAAACCCTTTTTCGACAGATCCTGTATTCCTCAAAAAGCCTAGCCTTAGAGACTAACTAAAATATATATAGTATCATGAGCTTGCCTGGGCAAAACCCACTTCATCAGATGAGCTCTCAGTATGGCAAGGTCCAAATATGAGAAAGAGACACAAAATCAAGCATATGACCAAAGTAATAATACAAGAGAAGATTCATTTCTTAAACATGCAAAACAGAACTTCATTTTCATGATTCAGCATTACAAATGTCAATAATTAACTAATGAATATGAAATATCATATAGAGGACAGAAGCAAAAGGGAAGGATTTCTGAAAGATATGGGGAACAGCTGACAGGTAAGACTGGGTAAGAAGAGTAGCAGCTGGACTTGGGGCAGCTTTTAAGCATAAAATATAACACTCTCCTATCTAGGCATATAAAATTTGTAAAGGGAACCTGCAAGGAAAAGAACTAGAAATGAAGGAAGAAAAAAGTAGAAAGCTGGTAGACCAGAGCTGAAAACTGCCATTTTCAGTATTGTCAATTCTCATGGTTTTGAGGGTTTTTTCTCCTCCATTCATGAAATGATGAAATTACATGAGAATCTTAGCTTTCATTTTTAAAAAGAAGCAAGGCCTATACCCTGAAAGGCTCCTGACTTTGATTGATTTCATGTTTCTAGCACTCGTTGACCAGAACAGTCTGAAATGGGACCCAGGTATACTTTTGAAGGTTTAAGAAAACCAGAAAGCAAATAAAAATGTATAAAAATCTATTATTTTGGGGGAAATCTCATGATTTTTAAGTCAATGTCATCTTTTATGGGTCCTGACTTGTGATTTCTGGACATCAGCAATACTGCATTTTATAGCAATGTGAGGAGGGCTTGTGTCTGTGGCTGCAAACGGATTTACCCTTTTGGAAGTCTTGGTCAGTTGCCCTTGGATATCTTCCAAAATTGTGCGTTAGATCAAAAATCTGTGAGTGCTGGAAACACCTGGCTGTATTGGCAGTGAGAGTTTCAGAAAGAAAGGACATGCTTCAAAAGTTTAATCTCCCACTACAGGAAAAACGGAAGGTCAGTGCTGGCCAAATGAAAAATAACAGGTCCCTAGTACATAATGGGAAAATGTCAGGCACCTGGAGAAGGCTCTGCTACAGAGTTTAGCACAGAGCCACATAGGTTGGATGTTTTCCAAAGCCCTCAACCCAAAATTCTGAAATATATGGGAGTGATTCCAATGGATTTTGGATTGAGTCCTAAATGAACTAAAGTGTAACAGGTTCTAATGATACAGGGTCCATTCCAGACCTATACTGATAGATAATTACATTTCCCATTATAGTTAAGTGAAGCTTAGTTGACTAAGAAAAAATACTGAACAATGAAGTGGCTAGTGGACTGTTAGTCTGAAGGGTTATATAAAATTACTGAAAATATAAAACTCTTTCCTAAAACTGTTATGGATGTTAAATTTAGATTAGTCAGATAATCAAGTAGTCAATAGAATTTCCATTGACTACTCAATTAGCTGAGTAAGGGCGGGATGCGGCACTAACTATCTCGGCTGCACCTCTGGCTTTTAAATGTAGTGGCTCTTACTACATTTAAAAGCCAGAGACACAGCATTTGGACTGGTGAAAGTGGAGACTGTTTCCCCTGCCATTCCTGCCCCCTCGCGGAGATGGTGCTGGGGAGAAGTGACTTTTAAGCTGGCTCCCCCCAAGCACTGGCTCCTGCTTCCCCACTTGCTGCCTCTGATACAGGGTGGGTGGAAGTAACTAGTCGACTAGACTGCTGGATAAGGCAATGCTTATTGGGTAGTTGAGTAGTCCAGTGTTTCTAAACCTTTTTTTACAAAGTACCCCCTTTAAAAAAAATTTGTAAGTACCCCCAACCCACCTGCTCTAACCCAATGCACCCACCCCTCCCGCAGAGCCAAGCCCCCTTTGGCTCCCTGCTCTAACCAAATGCGCATCCTCTCCCCCAGGCCCAGGCACCGGATTTAAGGTAACCCTATCTTTAAAGTGCCCGCTCCCGCTGCCTGGCCCTGCCTCGGTGGCTTGTCCACAGGGAGCAAGAGGCCCGCCAATGCTGGGCTCACCACGTGGGGCTGTGTGCTCCCACCTCAGCCTGGCGCCCCCCTAGTGTAGAGCCTGAGGGCAACTGCCCCCCCCTTGGTACGTCACTAATGGGAGGTCCTTTGGAGCAAAGCTTTATTGTGCCACTTCACAGCCTTTTAGTTCCTCTCTGCAATGCTACGGGGAAGGGGCGATGGGGATGCGTTGTACTGAGTTGCTGGCGGGGGTGGGGGTAATGCGCGCTTCCAGGTTCAGCCGCCCTCCCTGCTGGAGCACCCCGGGGAGGTTGCCAGAGAGGAAATGAACTAGGAGAGGTAGCTGTGGACATTTTTTTTTTCTCCCCTCCCCACAACTTGGAACTGCCCTAGGTCTCACTGGAGCTGCTTCCACAGCCACACTCTTTTCCCACCAGCGCTGGGGCGTGTGCGCAGAGCAGCTGTTAACATCTGGGCGTGCGGCTCCGAACAGTCAATTTGACAGGCACGTGCCCCGGCCCCCTCTCTGATCCCCTTTGTAGCGCAAAATCCTGTACATTTTTTGCCAAATTTCACTTGTGTTGATGTATCTCCCAGACTTCTCTCACATACCCCTAAGGGTACACGTACCACTCGTTGAGAAATACTGCACTAGTCTACTAGTCGCTTACATCCCTAAAAACCGTATAATAATTTAATACTAGCTCTCTTCAAATGCTGTAAAATGTAATAAAGCTGAAATCAAAAACATTACAAAACACTCTCTTAACATAGACATAAAACAGAACAAAAGGATTTTCATTCTAGCAGGTTTACCTGTTTTTAAACATTGCATTGGTACTGATGTCAAAGTGACATTGTATGGTAACGTCATGTCACATGCAACGCACCAAAAGCAGAAAAAAATCTCATTTAATATTCAAAGTCATTTGACAAATACAGCAGCAAAATACTCTCCTGATCCTGAAAACTCATCCACACATGTGGCCCTTAGAACGAAGGCTCCATTCTGACAGAGTTGGTGGGTCGATTGGTGCAGTAAAGGTTGCAGGATCAGTGCCTACGGTGGTAGTTACTGTGTCTTCCTACTGTAACATTATCCACTGCTGTATAAGATTCAGTTCCTGAATATATTCAATAAGGCAAAAATTCCATCCCATACTGCAAGGGTAGGGAATCTTTTCTGGGTTCGGGGGCCACTGACGTACAGAAAAATCAGTTGGAGGCCGCATACTAGTGAGAAGCAAAAAAACAAAAACAAAAGAACCCTGTCCCCCTAAACGAACATGCAAACAAACAAACAAACCCACCCTGATGGACACGGCCCTCGACTGAGGAGAAAGACACTCCCTGCATTCCCTTTGCACACCAGAGCCTAGGGGCAGGAGCGGCCCGAGGCCAGCTGCAGCAGCTGGCGCCCCAGGCAGAAGGCGTGATCTGCGCCCCCGCCTGCACGGCCGTTAATGGCCGTGACGTCATCATCAGGCGCCCGGACTGGCGGCGCCCTAAGCAACTGCCTAGTTTGCCTAGCCTCATGGGCCGCCCCTGCCTAGGGGACCCACCCTAGTAGATTTTGTGTGTTTCAGCTCCATGGTGGAACAGGGCGGGGAAGGGTGGGGCTGGAGCACTAGTGTGGGCTCCCCAATGCTGGGGGGGTGGAGGGGCCCTGAGTCTTGGAGGCTGGATCCAGGCAAGACAGGGGATGCAGCCGGCCCCTGGGCCTTAGGTTCCCCATCCCTGCCATACTGATTTGCATTCTGTTACTAGGTGGATATGTCTGCATTTCTCACCAAAATTGGCATTGTGAAGCTTCTGACAGAGAAAACTAGAAATCACGTTGTCTAAATGAATTTCCTGTTGTTTGCATTTCCCTTCTCCTCAAAATTCTTTTAAATCTACATTGAAGACCCAGTCCTACAAACATGCCAGTTACCTCTCTGAGTACAACTCATTTGTGAAGACACTCACCACATAGTTATTTGCTTTAGATCCTGTTCCTCTAAACTGCTGGGAAGTCAACCAAGGTCACATCCTGAGCAGGTTGCAAAAATGTATCCAAAGCAAATATGTTTTATTTAAATGTGTTTTTGTTAATTTTTTTTTTTTTACAAAAAAGGACTTTTAAAAACAAAAATAAACATTTGTTGCGAAAAC
Source organism: Rafetus swinhoei (assembly GCA_019425775.1). Classification (NCBI taxonomy): domain Eukaryota; kingdom Metazoa; phylum Chordata; order Testudines; family Trionychidae; genus Rafetus; species Rafetus swinhoei. Next base: position 80,574,749 of record CM033446.1, on the reverse strand, counting down.
TTCTTGTTTGCAAAATAGACATTTTGTTGAAAAAAAAAAGTTTTGATTGGACCTGGCCAAAACCAATCCGTTTTTAACCAGACCATTAGTGAGATTATAGCCCAGATCCTGAAAGGTATTTAGGCACCTAATTCTATTTAGGCACCTAATTCTATTATAGATTTCCCTTTGATTTCAAAGGGTGACTAGGAAATACACCCCTCTCGGACAGTTGTTTATCTGTTAGTGTTCAAACCAGGAAGGAAACCCATGGAACGATCAGCACTTTCTTCCCTCCAAGGTTTTTCATTTCTTTCCAAGATTCACTCTGGCCGACTTCCCTTTCTCCTTCAGTCAGTGCTTTCAATATTGGTCGTGCGTAATTAATGTGTTTTATTTAATACGCTCTGTCCTGCTTCAGAGGGAGCTGCTGGCCCCCAGCCTGTAGTGGGAGTTGGCGGGGAAGAGGGTGCAGTGCGGGATCAAAGCCTGGCTCACTTTGGATCCTGCTGCTTCTCCCAAGGCTGGACGGTCCCAAACCTGAAGTGAGCTCTCGGAGCGATCACAGTCCACAAGGGCTGGGAGGAGAGCAGAGGGCGGGGGGGAGACTGCCCGTCTCGCGCTCTGGATTGGCTCTGCATCCGCACGTGAGGCTGCACTCACGCCTCTGGGCTGACAGCTGGGTGGCCGCTGAGGCTCAGTGTGGGTGGGTGAGTGAGTGCGTGCGGGAGGCTGGCGGGGCGGGAGCCGGCGCCGGCGAGTACGGGAGCGGCGCGCTAAGCCCTTGGCCGGCAGCCGGAGCGCGCGCAGCCCGGGGAGCAGCGGCGGGAGCCGGGCCGAAAGGTAGGTCTGCCCCGCTGCAGCTGGGAGTTACGTGCGGGCAGGGCGGCTGCTGCAGTAGTTATTTGCGGGGGGGAGAGACTTTGCTTTTCCAGTGCAACTTACTGGCGGCAACAGCCTGAGTCCGGCACTTGAGCTGCCCTAAGTTCCCGTGGTGCAGGGGCTCGGTGAGTGGCTGCTCTCGGGTTTTGCTTCTGTCCCGGGTGTGTGCGCGGGGTGGGGGTTGGACGCTGCCGAGCGATGTTCTCCCGCCAAGTGTGAAGAAGCCCAGAGAGCGAGGGATTAAGCCGCCTCCGGAGCCCGCACGTGCGAGGGCTGGGGCTCGTTCTCCCGGTGTCAACGCAGCCTGGCTTTCCTTCGAGGAAAAGCACGTGGGGAGGGGCTGCGAGCAGCCTCTGGCGCGGAGAGCTCTGCCTGGGAGGGTGCGCTTTCGAGGGCCGGATCCTGCTTCCTCTGAGCCTGGCAGTGGCCCAGGTCTCTCAGCCTTCAGCGGCGTCGGGGTGAGCCAGCCTGACGGCGCTCCGGGGTTGCTGTCACTGCAGCAAAAGTTAAAGATTTACAGGCGCGTAGTTTGGGTTTCCAGTGGCGGGGATGCGGCGTGTTTGGTTTGTTTTTTCTTGCAACGTGTTTTGCTTGCTCGTTACACGGGATGGGGTGAGAGATTTTTTGCAAGGGAGGGCACCCCAGTTCAGACCTTGGGACTGGCTGCACTGCCAGTAGAAATCGGCATCCCTGGAGCCATGGGAGTAACCGAGAGCGGAGTCTGACCCAGTCTTTGTTGCCTTGGCTCTAGGCTTTGAAAGGGTCCAAAAAGAAGAGCAGGGGAGAAAGCTCCTGTGCTCTTTACCTTTCTGCTTCTTTGGGCTCTGCTCAGTAACTAAATAACCCCCCAGTCAGATGCTTCTTCTGTAGGAGAGAAGGGCTGCTAAACATAGAAATTGTTATTAGGGAACTGTTCCAGAAATGATTAGGCAGTCTAGAAATGGTCATTTTTTCCTCATTTTTCACTGGTGAGACTCTTAAAGGGACAGATAGGGATAAAAATTAGCATATAATGTTTTAACCTGCTTTGTGTGTTACTTGTAACCTGTCTCCAAGGTGCCACAGGACTGCTGGTTCTTTATTAATCACCATGTTGCTTGTTCACCCTTTTCTATTTCTTCTAGTGTGGACAGTGCTACTAGGTTTGTAAGCCTCACGTTTCTTTAAAACAGAGGTGGGGAACTTTTTTTGGATCGGGGCCACTGACCTGCAGAAAAATCAGTGAGGGGCTGCACACAAGTGAGAAGTGGCACCCCCACTGAGAAGGAAAAAAAGACTCCCCACATTTCCCTCACACACCAAAGCCAAGAGGAGTACCCCTGTTCTGGCTGGAGTGCCAGCACAGGCTCCCCAATGCAGGGCCTCCTGAGCCTCAGGGACTGGATTTAGGCAAGCCTGGCCTGAGGTTTCCCAACCCCACTTTAAAGCTAGCTTCAGTGTTTCTCCTACCCTGAACAATGGCGCTGTTAAGATCCAAAGTACTGCAATGGTAACTTTACATTTTAAAAGAGAATTGAGCTCACTTCTGTCATGCTATTCCTTCCCTTTCTACATTGAACTCACCTGACTATTCCCTTTTAATCTCCATGTTACCTCTCAGGAATGCCTTCCCTTTATCCTTTGTCTTTATGGTGAGGTAGAGGTAGTGGTATCAATACACTCTGCAACTTAGCAAAGAAATTCTTCTTAACTGACTCTCAAACCAGGTCCTCTGGCAAGAAGAGTGATGGCACCTTCTCAGGTTTTCTGCTGTTCCTACTCACCAGAAAGAATACACTCTTCCATCTCTCCTTCCTGAAATATTGGAGGATGGGTATTGCATTACCTTGAGTGTTCTCAGCTAGCTATGTCTAATCAAGGCTGCAGTACACTTCTATGGAGGAGGTCACTGAAACCTACTATGTCTCTTCTACATTTTAGGTATCACAAAACTGGATGATTAAACAGCACTGGAGAAGAGACAGTTCTCCCCTCTTCCCCCATATCTGCAATTTTCCAGTGTCCTCTTAATGGCAGGATTCTTTGTAGGTGTAGGCAGCTATTTGAATGTCATTTAACCCCTCCCCCCAAATAAATTCTCTTTGAAGGAGGAAACAGAAAATAAACCACTGTGATTTAACCATGTCAAGATATTCAAATGGGCAGCTTTTTTCCTCTTTGCCAAGACTGGATTATTTAACAGCTCCTTCAGCCAATGGAGGAATGTGATATGGGAATGTGGAAACATTATCTCTAGGAATTAGTCCTACTAACTTCCTGGAGTTGTTGGTAGGTCTGTTTGCTTTTTGGGATAAAGATCCTTATCCATAAAATGAAAGTTTGTTGTGCTTACAATGTTTGCGTTCAGAGATAACAGGATATGTTTTGAAAAGGGTCCTAAGATAAGTACATTTTTCTTGTGGCTGGGACTCTGTTCAACTTATTTTCCTGTGGGAGGGTTCATGATTTTTCAGCACTACATGTTGTTTAAAATCAGAGGATGGCTTTAAAATAATTAGCTGTTCAGGGAGTTCTTGCGTGATGGTTTGTTTTAGTGTTTTTTGGGAGGGCAGTGTTCTCTGTAATCTCCCATGACACTTCAAACTTCATATTTTAGCCAGTTGAATTTTTAAAAGAAATGTTCATTGTAGTGTGAATTCTGCATTGTCTTTATTGCAGTGTTCTAGTGTTCAGAAACAAATAGGAGGAGGGGAATGTACTTTGCCCCGACTGTCATTACCCGCTCCCCATGAAAACACCCAAACGAACATGCCAGGTTTATTTTCTACATGTTCTCTAGAGTGAAATAAATAAAAGCCTGTTCACTGCTGAATCTAGCTAGAATAACTGTAATTACTGTTAAAAACAACAAATGGTCTGGTAGCACTTTATAGACTAACAAAACATGTAGATGGTATCATGAGCTTTCGTGGGCACAGCCCACTTCTTCAGATGACCGGAGTTCTGAGTTTAGGATGTGCAGACCCAAAATAAATAGGGGAGAAAGGGGGAGACGGGGAAAAAAAGGAGGGGGTGGGAGACAGGGAGCAGAGTCTTCTGTAATCTTGGCATAGGTTGAACCTCTAAAATCCAGGACACTCTGGTCAAGCAACATCTGTGGTCTGGCAGGTAGGGATGTGAACGATAAGCATTTGATTATCTGATAGGCAACAGGGGGGGTGGGAGGAGTGAGTAGTCAACTAACCTGTCCATTAGCCGATTAGTTGACTATCAGAAAGAGGCGGGGGGGGGCGGGGAGGGAGGAGAGGAGAAAGAAGAGGGGATTCTTCAAAGCAACAGTGCCGTATGGAGCCTGGGACCAGACCCTGGGCTCCACATAGCACTGCCTCTTTGAAATGTGGAGCCTGATGCTGGGCTCTTCGTGATGTTTCAAAGTGGCAGCGCCACATGGAGCCTGGGGTCAGCTGGGGACTCCTCCGAAGACCCCGGACCCTATGCAGCACTGCTGCTTTGCAATGCCACGGGAAGTACGGGGCCAGTGGGGGACTGGTTGAGTCCCCCGCTAGCCCCGTGCTCCTCACAGTGTTTTTGCCTATGAAGTGTAGCAACAGCCCTGGAGCTATTGCTACACTTCAAAGGAAGAGTTGCATCGACTATTTGACTAGCCAAATCGAAATTTTACATCCCTACCGTCAGGACCACAAATATTGTTGGACCAGAAAGCTCTGGCTGGCCAGGTTCAAAAGCACAGCTTGGGCTCGGCTGGCGGTGGGGAACCCAGCCCCAGCAGGGCCAGCACGGTAGAGAACACAGCCCTGGCCAGGGCTGGTGGCAAGGAGTGCAGCTCCAGTCAGGGCTGGAGGTAGCGGGGTGGGGGCCAGAAGCACAACTGTGGTTGGGGCTGGCGGCAGAGAGCTCGGCCCGATCCGGCACTGCGTGGGGGTGTGCAGTCCCTGCCGGGGCTGGAGGCAGCATGGCCAGCCCCTGCCAGGCCTGGCACGATGTGGGGCTGGAGGCAGCTGCATGCAGCAAGGAGTGCAGCCCCAGCTGGGAGCAGAGTCTACAGCCAGGTAGGGAGCCTTGACCTCCCCCCCCCATCCAGCAAAATCTGTTGTTTGGGACCACTCAGGTTCCAAGGGTGCCGAACAAGGGAGGTCCAATCTGTATCAAATTAACTACAATTCTGTAGTGTATATGGCAGAAACTGAAGTGTATATGGCAAAGCCATCCCAGGGTTTCCTGAATCTACTTTTCTACAGTATGAAGGTTACTAACATTGTGGAGCTCAAAAGGTGTGTGAATTGAAGCACTCATGGGGCTTCCAATTCAACTATAGGCTCTGGACGGTATACTAATCTACTTGCATGATGGACTGCTATAAGCACAACCACACTGATCCTATACAGGTAAATGTAAACAAGGCATCTTATCTTCCACTTGAAATCTTTTTGGGAATAAGCAAATAACTGAGATCTGGACTGTTATTTGGGAATAAGCAAATAACAACCTGGGAGGCAATGCAAAATCTTACCACTTTTAATAAATCTTTGTTTTTTATTAATTGAAAAATTATTCTAGGTACCTGTTTAATAGAAAAGAACCACAATAATATTTTGAAAATAGGTGTCATGTTCCAAATAAATCCTCACAGCCCCAGGAAAGTAGAGCAAAATGGAAATAGACACTTACCACATATAATAAATAATCTTTTCTGACATAAAATAAAACTACACCGTAAAATACAGGGTGAGGGGAAGCTTAGAGCTCTGCTCTGAAGGATGCCATAGCATAGGCCACCTAGATATGGGGACGTTCAGGAAAACAACAAAGGTGCTGAGTCCAGTTGACTCAGGAGTATCACAGGGATGGTAATTTGGGGGCACCACTGGACCCTCTTACTGTCTTCCCCTCACCCCCACCTCTTCCTATTCCTCTAGAGAGGATCTAATTAACTTAAAAGTGAAAAATCCTGCCAGACCAGGATTTTAGTGGAAAGTTGGACCTGGTTAAAGAGCCATTCAAGTGGTAATGAAGCTATTTAACAGGCATTTGCCAATCCCGGGTACATATTAGAAGTTTCTGAATTTACTGTGTTACAGTCTACAAAACCTTTGCTTAAAATGTGCTTTAAAATATTTTATTAGTGTTGCTAATATCTCTAAAATCATATCTTTAAAAAATCATGTCTTCCCCCCCTGCCACCACCACTGACTGCCATCGGGCGTAGGGGCACCAGTTTAATACTACTGTGCAGGGCCCCAGAAATCCTTAGGACGGGCTTCCTAAGGTACCACAATAGAAGTGACTGGTTCTTCAGGGAAAGCAGGTACTATGTTTAAGACTATACATAGCAGAAGTAAAACTGGGTAAGACATTCACTGGGCAATAAGTGAGAAGATTTGTGAAATAGTGCACTCTTAAGTTAAGTTGGTCTGTCCTTTTGCTTCTTGGCCCTTTGTAAAATGCAGGTATTTGACTAATAACGTCTCCTTAAAGTCCTTGTCATTTTATTTTGCAATCTATTAAAGTGTACTCCCTTTTCTTTCTCTAATGTTGTTGCTGTAGTTTTATTTACTTTTGGCATAAGTGTTGTACATGGTGTCCTAATAGGGATGTAAGCAACTAGTCAACTATCCAATAAGCAAAAGCTTATGTATCAGAGGCAGCAAGGCAGGAGCCAGTGCTGGGGGGAGCTGGCTTAAAAACTGGTTCCTCCCCCCACATCACCGTCTCCAGGGAGGGGGGTAGGGGGTAGTTGGGATTGGGCACAAGCCGGGAATCAGCTGATTCCTGACTCGTGCCCAGTCCCAGATGTTGCGCCTCGGGCCTTTACCTGGCGTGAGCTGAGAATCAGCTGGCCCAGCTCATGCTGGATCCTCTCTCCCCCCCCCCCCCCCCACTGCGCTTCAGCCTTTTAAATGTATTAAGAGCCTGGAGCTAACCCTACTACAGCTCCCGGACTAATCAACTAGTTGATTAAACTAAATTTAACATCCCTATGATCTAACTCTTCATGGTTGAGCATTGAGGTAAAATTCTGTTTTACTACATTCTTAAGCAGCTTTTTTTAATAAATGAACTCCTTCCTCATGTTTGCAGTGGTGTTGTAGCTGTGTTAGTCCCAGGATAGGAGAGACGCAAGGTGGGTGAGAAACTTTTAGTGGATAGGGTTGACAGGTGTCCAGTATTCACCCAGACAGTCTGGTATTTTCGCCTCCTGACCGGTAAAAAAATTCAGAGAATACCGGACACCTAAAATGTCTGGTATTTTCTGAGTTTTTTTTTTCCCCCCAGCCAGGAGGCAAAAATGCCGGGCACCTGGCAACCCTACAAACACTCAGCGCCTGGCCTCCCCTCTCCCCCAACCACCCCTGGCTCCCAACACCCCCGACCCCAGCCCCCATGCTTACCTGGTTCTGCAAGGCTGCCGACCAAGGGGCCTGGGTCTTAGTGCTCAACCGCTCCCCTGTTCCTATCCCTGCACTCACTCTTAAAGCGGACATGCTGTTTTAATGCTGTTTTATTTAAAAAAAAAAATTTTTTTTTGGCTCAACAACTTTGGTCCCCCTCCCCCCTTTTTTTTCCTTCAACAGAATTTTTTCCTGGTGTTTTTTTTTTCCCGGTGTTTTTTTTTTTTTGGAAATGTGTTCGGTATTTTTGTTTCAACCATCTGGCAACCCTAGATAGGTGGACCAACTTCTGTTGGTGAGACGCATGCTTTTGTGTCTGTACAGACTACCACATGTGAACTCAGAGTGGCAAACTAGCAACAGATCCTGCTATAACAACAGATGGCAAATTAGTTTCAGTTCAAATTAACAATTGTTTTTAATTGGGCCACTAAAACAAAACCACGGGAGCTGCAGGGAAGCAAAGTGATGTGGTAGCTTCTGCTCCACTCTGCTCCGCTGCCATCTCCCAGGCCTGTCCAGTTGCTCCGCTTCACTGAAAAGGAGAGAAGTTGAAGGCCCCAGCTCCAGCCCTTCACCAGTGGCAGTGAAGCGGAGCAACTGGCTGGCCTGGCAGATGGTGGCAGAGTGGTGCAAGCTGCTGCATTGCTCTGCTTCTCTGTGGCTCCTGTTGCGATAGTGAATGGGGAAGGGGAGACCCCTGCTACTGGTCCCAGCTTGCCCTAGGCCCTGTGGGCTAACCTGTGTGTGGGGCATCATCCCATCCAAAGGATAGTTGGGGTGGCCACTGCATGTCCCAGACCACAGGGCCGTAGCAGCAGCAGCTGTAGCTTCACTGTACTGTTGGTGGTGACGGTGAGGGCTCCTGGACGTGGCAGGTGGGGCTGGAGAATGGGCAGGGGTTGGAGACCTGTGGGGTAGGGAGAGTGCACAGAGACTCCTGCCAACCCTCCTCCCCCAGCCTTGCCATAGCTGGCCTGCTAGGAGGATTTGAGAATTGGCACTGGTTGTAAGGTAAATTGAGTGTGAGACCCCTGAGTTAGGTGCTTTAAACCCATGAAGAGTTGAACTAGGTAACTGTCCTTTTTACAAGGCTGGTGGGCATTTCGTTATGTCACTTGGATGGTGCTCCTGAAAGCTATACGTTTTATGGGAGAGGACTTGTACTAATAAGGTTTTTTACCAAAAATCCTGAATAGGGTATTCCCCCCATCCCCCCATGCCTTCCTTTTACTGTGGCTTCTTTGAAGTTACAGGTGGTTTTACAACTGTGTGAAAATCTCAGACAGCATATTACTTGTGTTTTGATAATAAATCTTTTGTAATTTACTCAAGAGAATCCCATTAAAACAAACTGTATGTATAACCCAACTAGGCAGACATTCTGCAAACCACATCGAGGAGTTCGTATGCCTAGCCTATACACCAACTTGCAACAGTTTGTTAAACCTATCTAGTTAGAATGTGCAAACATCTGTGTTGATGCTTACTTCAGTTTGCTTGTTTTGTGACAGTTTAATTTACACTTGTTTCTAAGTGAATGAAGCTATACCTAAACAAATCTGGTTCAAACCAGAATCAGATTGTCCACTCGGAATTAGGGATGTAATAATATAGTCTATTAACCAATAAGCAAAAGCTTATAGGTTAATGTTATAGACTACACGCATTTATCCTACCCCCGTGAATCAATTTTTTAGCAGGCTGCCCAGCAGCATGGCTCCGTACTGGCTTACACTAGGGATGTTAAGGACTCGTCAGCTATCTGATAAGCAAATGCCTATCGGATAGTCAACAGAATAGTCGACTAGTGGCTCCTCCCCCTTCCCCCCCCTGTTGCTGCCTCTGTTGTTGCTGCCTCAGAGGCAGCAAGGGGGAAGAAGAGGGGGGGTACTTCACATCATTTGATGACACTTGCACTGAGTTTTAAAAATCAGTAATGAAGGAAGCAAATTAGACTCTTAGATACTATTTTAACTCTTGCTTTTCAGTGTTTAGTCTTCACTTAACATGATAGAACTGGATTTTAGTCTTGTTGTCTGGCTTTTATTAGCACTTTGCTGATCTATTGAGCCTGAAGTTATTTATACTTTTGCCAAATTAGGTAAAACTGGCATCCACTAATGTTTCATAGGCAGCTTCTCATCACAGGGTTTTTACAGGAATGGTGGGTTTTTCAAAAGCATAGGTTTTTCTTTCCCACAGCTTTTTGCTTGTGACCTAATATTTTGCTCTGGTCTCATATTGCTATGCCAGCTCCTTTGTGACAATAGATAGAAATTGAGGATTAACAATAGCTTTGTGATACTAGTACTGGGAACTGCTGTACAGGAATGCTTTTTATAAATGCAAGAACTGGAGGTTTAAAAAGTATGAGTGGCTTAAACATTTTGAAAACTCTCAAGGTGTTTATTTTTCTCTTACTCAGGACAGAAATGAAATCCCTTAAATTTTTTTTTTGCTTCTGACTATTTTATTAGGTTTAATTTTTTCTTTTTATAAAACACAGTAATGTAAAAGTGGATATGAATGTGTACAATATATGTATTACATTAGCAGCTGGGTTCTTTTAAAGTACATATGACAGAGTGAAGACTAGTCCAGCCATATAAAATAATTTGTGAAGTGGCACTTACAAATCTTATTTCTTTACCAGCATCTCAGGGAAAATATTTGAAATAGGCATGTGAGATTGAATGTATAAATGTATTAGAAATTATTTCCTACTTCACAAACCAATTTGAATACTCCAGAAAGCTTCCTGAAGATTATCATTTTCAATTTACTGGAGCCTAACACATCCATATACAAATTCATGCATTGACTTACTTGACTCTTACCGAAGTTAATGGAAGGAATCCAGTTGCTGTCAATGAAAACTGGATGGTTTGGCTCCCATTGCTCTGCCATATGTTTCTCCTCCTACTAAATTGTAGGAATGGCAGAACCCAATTAAATGCATATTAAAGTAAGGCAGGGACTGAGCATTATAGTATTCTCGATACTCAGCGGAATCTAACTACAACTTTAAAACTAATCTTTGAAAACTGGACTGTAAGGATGAAACAAGGCACTTAATTTGCTTTTATGCACACTTGATGAATTCCTGTATCTTTTGCAGTCTTTGGCAACTTCCGGGAAAGAGACGTCCCCTTCCAGAGTATCCAATACATATAACCTATAAGTCTCAGCCTTCTGATACTGGGTGGCTAACTCTGTTACTGCTTGTGAAATTGAAAAAAGATTTTCAGGTGGAAGGTGTTATATAAGTGCTAAGGTACTTGTGAGACTAAAGCATGAAATTGATGAAAGGTCATTGCTTTCAGTCCTGTGGTGTTTTTTTAAACAACAAATTAACATTCTCTTCTAGCTTGGATTTAATTTTTCAGTATCCATTAGTGAGGTAAGCTGTCTTTCCCAAGAGCACTAAGTAGAGAGATTTCCTGTGAAAATGCTTTGAAACTGAGGTCTACACAGAGTTAGAACAAAGTACAGCAGTTTGCATCAACCTAACTCTATAAGCATCTACAACATTGCTCCCATCTATATAAGTTGCCCACTCTATGGCTCTAATGACTCTGCCTCCACAAGAGGTACAGCCCAGCCAGTGCAGCCTCTGCCTGCACTCTCCTTCTCTTCCTCCCTTCCCCTCCTTCGCCTTCCCCCACAGGCAGTGGCTGCACTGGCTGGGTTTGAGCAGTCATTGCCTGTGGCGGGCCATGGTGCCCCGTAGACAGGGTCTCTTCCAGCCTGGCCTGAGCAGCCCCTGCCCATGGCAGGCCCCCTAAAAGGCTGGAGCAACCCCCTGCTCATCGCAGGTGGGGAGCTGCTCCAGACTCCACAGGTTAACCTTAACCAATAAGGTCTTGTCTACATTCACACATTTTGTCTCAAAAAACCCCTGGCTTTTGGTGATAAAACATTAAGTGATTTTACACAACAATACACCTTTTGTTGGGAAAAACACCCAGTCTTGTTGGCACAACTTTCAGCCTTGAGAGAACTTTTCTTTTCCCCTCCCTTTACTGTCAGCAAAGAGCCAGTGTGGACTCTGCTGTTTGCTTTGTCGAGAGAGCTGGCTTCTGCTAGTATCCCATAATGCCTGCCCTGATGTCTGTGCTTAGTATTTTGTGATGTCTACTGCCCTGCAGGCATGCACCTCTCCCTTTCAAAGCTGTCAGAACGTATCTGACAGCTGAGTGTTCCCCAAAAAGAGCATCTCAAAGAACAAATCATGGACAGAATACTTCTGTTCTGCCCAGCACTAGAAACATAGCAGCTGTAGGGGAAGGGCTAGAGAGACTGCTGTGCTGCTTTGACATTCATTAAAACAGAGAGCTCAGAGAGCTACGAGGGAATCCCAAAAAGTACAAGGATCAGCTCTGCCTTCGCACAATGCTGCACTGTGGGATACTTACCCACATTGCTTTGCTAGCACACAGTCAATAGATAAGAGCAGTGTGACCATAGAATGCTGACAATGGGAGGCAGAAAAACTAGTTTGACCGGTTTTCACTTTTGGTGACTTTTGCATGTCTACAGCACTTCTGTTGCCAAACCTTCCTAGTGTAGACATAGCCTAAGCCTCTAAGGATGAGACTTACGGGTTAACTGGTTAAACTTTCACATCCCTATCAGGTGATGTGATCCTAGATCCAGTGATCCAAGCCTCCATGAGTCAGTGGTAGTATTGGCTTGGGTTTTTTGGGGACTCTCTTTTCACAGATGGACCATCAGCCCTGTCTGGCTTTATCATTGTTGTACTTGAAGTGTTAGCAGTGGGTGTCACCCACGTAGCAGAGTTCATATAAGTATATTCCTAACTTCAGATACAAAAATGATACGTGCATACAAATAGGATGGTTATATTTAGTAAATTATAACCTTTCTCATGGTATCTTACATGAGTTGTTGTACATAAAGCATATCTTAGTTGTGCTTATGATATGATATGGCATATCTTCCTGAAGATTATGGAGCGTAACATCACCACAAGTTTGTGTGTATCATATATGGACAGTATCTCTCTATATTCAAAAATATCTATAGCAGTTGAGTCTTATCCTGTACTAGTGTGTTGGATATGTTTGTGCAGCACACCAAAAAGTAAACAAAGCTTATAATTTAATGTGTGAGTAATACAAGTTGCTCGCGTTCTGATTTTATATGTGGGTGTATGGTGTAGGGATGTAAGCGACTAGTTTACTAGCTGATAAGCATTAGGTACACATTTCCTTGCACTGGCCACTTTGTTTCATCCACGGTTCTAGTTTGTATTCCCTGAAACTCTTTATTTTTCTGATCTTCCCTTCTATAACCTGGTCTGTCGGCACCACGCACCAGCCCCCTCTCTCATGCCCTGACCTTCAGTTTTTTAGTAGAGATGTTAAAATATGTGTATTTAGTTAAATGTGTAGCTGCTGAAAAATTCAGCAGTTCCATGTTTACACGCAGGGGCCGGGGGGCAGACGGGTTGTAGCTCCCACAGAGCCCTCTCTCCCTTAAACCCCCCAAGGCTGCTGCCTCTATCAGCAGCAGAGGGAGAAGCAGGCAGGAGCTGGTGCTCATGGGGAACTTACTGAAAAGTAGTGATTTGATAGTGTAAATGGTTATCTGATGAGCCAGGGCTCATTGGTTAACCTTCACGGTTACATGCAGGTCCGCCCCTCCCCCCCCTCCCCCCGAAACTGGCTTCCCATGCGTACTGGCTTCTGCCAGCCCCTCTGCACTGCTGCCTCTGTATCAGAGGCACAGCAGACGGTTCCCCAGGAGCTGGTGCTTGTGGGGAGCTAGTTTAAAAGCTAGGTACCTGTACATAGCACACTAATGTTGATTATTTTTTGTCTGCCATCAGCCCTTTCCTTTCTTCTTCTCTTTGTACCACTGATACAGCTGCAGATTCTCTCCATGCTTCACTCTCCTCCATCCTTCATTCTTTCCCCTCTCTTTAATTGCAAGGTCTGCCCTACCAACCCCCAGCCTTGGCTAATCCCCAGCATCTGCTCATCTGCTGCCTCTATTCCTGATCTCATGCTGCAGCTGTATCCAATCTTGCAAGTTTTATCAGCATAACCCCTCCAAGATGTAGCTTGCCCTATCCCTTCACATCCAGCTAAAGCTCTCCTTAGTTCACATCTTGATTACTGCAATGCCTTGTTTTCTGCCCTGGAGGAAGGCAGTCTTTCCCTGCTTGAATCCATCAAGAATGCTGCTGGAAAGATCATTTTTCCTAGCTGTTGTTCTGACCTTGTCACCCTTTTTAAATCTATTCACTGACTTCCCCTTTTCTAGCGTATTAAACATAAACGACTTGTTTTCACTTTCACGGCCCTTCATGGATCTATCCCCACCCTGGCTATTGGCTCTCGTTCACTATTGAGGTGTTTGACTCCCACCATCCTCAGGTATCGGCCTTCCTCGTCCAATTGTTAATTTTTCAAACAAGCACCTTCATGCTTGTCCTGTGCTGCCCTTAATGTTTGGGAGGAGCCCCCATAAGCATTTCTAAACCAACTCATTGTTCTTCAAAACTTTGTGCCTGGTGCCTACAAAAATTGACAATGGTTGGACTTGTGGTGAGATGAGACCATTCCTTGTCTTGCTGACCCTTAAATTCTGATTTTTCCTCACTTGTCTGTCTGCTTCCATCTGTTGTCTCTTTGGGGGCAGGGACTGTCTTTCTGTTTGAAAATGGGCTTCTAGGTGCTACTGTAAACCAAATAATAAATTGGGCCATACTCTTAGGGTGGGGGAGAGGTCTGTATAAAAGGGATGCCCTGCATTTCTCAGACTGGGGTTGGGGGAAAGCTAATCTTGACTGGGGACTAGCTGAAGTAGCGTGCATTAATCTATTAGTGCAACAGGCGAGTGCTAAGGAGTCAAATGTGATACAAACTCATGATGGCTACGTCTACACTGGCGCGTTCTCACGCAAAAACTCTTTTGCGGAAGAGTTCTTCTGCAAAAACTCTTCCAGAAGAGAGCGTCTGCACTGGCATGTGCTTTTGCGCAAGAGATGTGCTTTTGTGCAAGAGCATCCATGCCCGTGTAGACGCTCTCTTGCGCAAGAAAGCTCTGATGGCCATTTTAACCATAGGGCTTTCTTGTGCAAGAAATTCATGTTGCCTGTCTACACTGGCCTCTTCTGGAAGAGCTCTTGCACAAGAAGACTTATTCCTGAGCGGGAGCGTCAGAGTTCTCGCACAAGAAGCCCTGATTTTATACATTAGAACGTCAGTTTACTTGCGCAAGAACACGCGGCCAGTGTAGACAGGCAGCAAGTTTTTGCGCAAGAGCAGCCGCTTTTGCGCGAGATCGTGCCAGTGTAGACACAGCCCTTGTGTTGTGAACAGATTTAACCAATATGCTGAATGTGAAAAGATCTTTTAAAAGTATTTATATACAAATACTTGAAGTGTGGGTAACAGTCAAAGGAATTGGAAATTCTCATTGATTGGCATTATTGAAACCTGGTGGGACAATTCATAGGATTATAATGGTAAAAACACTGGTTATAACCTGTTCAGGAAGGATAGAGTGGTCAAAAGAGGGGTGTGTCAAAAGTGGGCGGGGTGGGATGGTTGAGGGGAAGGGCTTCACTCACCATTATTTGTTTTGGAGTTTTTTGATAATCCAGAACTGCAGGATCTCAAATACATAAGAACTAATGTGCTAATAAACAAAGTCAAGGAGGGAGTATTCTAAATGGGGCAGAGAGAAGGAAGGGGTTTCTGTTACAGACCATTGAATCAATAGATGAACAGGATAAATTTTTCCCCTCACATCTATTTGCAGAAAGAAAAGTTGTGGTGTCACTGAGGATGTCAATTTGAAAGGGACATGAAAACTTTAAGTGACTTTTAGCATAAAAGATGTTTGTATCCAGTCTGAGTTTGGATCTCATGATAATTAGGATGTGACTGTTTAACTGATTAACCAGTGAGGGCTGCTCCGCTCTGGCTCGCTGCAGGTAGGGGTTGGTAGGGGCTGCTTTGCTGGGGGTGGGGGCCTGGCAGGCTGTGGCTGCTCTGGCTGTGCTGGAACAGTCACTGTCTGTGACAGGGGTGGGCTGCTCCAGCCCAGCAGTGGACATGGGGAACGACCCCCTCCCCATTGCTTGCTTTCTCCTTCCGTCGGTTAACTGGTTAAACAATATGTTTAACCAGTTAACTAATTAAATGGGAGTTTACATCCCTAATGATGTAATGATGATAAACATGAATTCAGATAAAAAATGTGATTGGAATTTGGGAGTTTACTAACAAGAGTTTAAATACCCTAACGCCACAGCTCTACAATCAGAGAACAATTCAATGACAAAATACAGGCCACAATCAAAAATAAAAAGTAATGTAGAATTATTGGAAAAAGGGGTAAATAGAAACTAATCATTTTAAATGAAAATTTATGAAGTTCAGAGAGTTGATAAGGGAAGCTAAAAACATTGGGGGGAAAAATTGATGGCTAACCAGTGCAAGGATAATGATGATTTTTATGTTAGGAACAAAATAAATCTAACAATGGCACAGACCCATTAGTTGATGGTGAAATTTGTTAAAAATTCAGACAAGGCAGAAGTGTTTAAATATTTCTGTTCTGTATTTGGGAAGAAGCAGGATGATGCACTCGTGTCATATGAGGATGACAGAATAAATTACAATGCATTAGTAACCGAGGAGGATGTTAGACAGTCTGTTATGGATAAATATTTTTAAAGCAGCAAGTCTGGATTAGAATGTAAAAGTGTAATCGTTTAAAAGGTTAACCAATAAGCATCAACGTATTGGTTTCCATTATGGTTACACTCTGGGGAGCTGGCTGTCATCCCACTCTGGGCTTTACAGTACAAAAGTTATGCTGCAGTTCAGCCAGCCCCCCTGTAGAGCTGGTGCATGTCAAGAGCCAGCTTATGAGTAGCAGATTTTAGCGGTTACACGGTTACACTTTTAAACAGTTTTTTTACATCCCTAGTCTGGTTAACTTGTACTCAAGAGTTCTAGAAAGAGTTTACTGAGGTCATGTCTAACCTCCAGATGTTAAGTTCTGGAGTTTTCCCAGTATTCTGAGATTTATTAAAAATTATGTGCTTATGACACCCATTAATGTGGTGCCTGAGTGTCACATAATGTTACATTGACTTTCCTACCCCAGAGGAGTGTTGTGAAATTTATGCCCATTTTGTAGTTGACGGACTGAGGCACAGCACGGTTAAGTTACTTTCCCACAACCACATAGGAAGTCTGTGGAGAAGCAGGGACTTGAAACTAGGTCTCCCAAGTCTTAGGCTAGTGCTCTAGTTGTTTTGCCATCCTTCCAGAACACTGGAAAATGCCAGTATTCAAAGAGCACAAGTGGAATTACCTAGGTGTAACTATAGGTTGGTTAGCTTGACATCAGTTCTAGGCTAAGTAATGGAAATGGGATGCATCTAATACAGAATTAAGACCAGAATTAATACCTGTCAAAGTGGAAAATAGGTCTTATCAAACAAAGCTGATTTAATTCCTTGATGAAATTGCAAGTTTGTGTTTGAAGCTGTAATATAAAGAAACAAGGTGGATGAGGTAATATCTTTCATTAGACCAATGGTGAGAGAGATGAGCTTTCAAGCTTATACAGCGCTCTTCAGTGCAGATGTAATGTACTTTTTAATTGCACAACATTATGATTAAAAAATTAGTACTAGAGTGTCTCAATGAAGCACACACTAGGTAGATGAAGAACTGATGGATCTCAAAAGGTAATGTTCTGTGGAGAATTATTATTTGAATGGCGGTGTTTTTAGTGGGGAGGTAAATGATACTAGGTATGAATTCTCATCAGTAAACTGATAATAAATATTACATTGCTGCTCATTTAAAAGAAATTGCGGAAAGATTGGCAAAGTAGTAAATGATGATGATTGGGTGGTCATACAGACTTGTCTGGCTATTTGGATTGCTTGGTAACCTGGGCCCATTCAGACAAAAAGTGTTTTATTACAGCCAAATATGAACAGTTAATGCAGGCCATACCTATAAAATGAGATGCTGTAATCCTGGCAAGCAGTGATTCACTCTGAGAGAGGATTTTGGGTCATATTGGATACGCAACTGAATATGAGCTCCCCATGTGATTTCTGGGCAAAAAGAGCCCATGTGATCCTTGGCTGTACAAACAGGAGAAGTAGATGTGATCAGGGAGGTGATTTTTTCCCCACTTGTTTATATGGTGTTTGCGAGACTGATACTAGAACTGTGTACACAGTTCTGGTGTCCACATTCTAAAAAAATTGTTGAATCCTGGAAAGAGTGTAAAGGAGGACACATCCACAAGTACAGTGCTGCAGCCTCACAGTTGAACAATGTAGCTGTGCCACTGCAGTGTGTCAGTGAAGATGCTCTATGATGATGGGAGAGAGCTCTCCCATTGGCATAAAATAACCACCTCCATGAGTAGCAGAATCTGTATTGGCAGGAGAAGCTCTCCCACCAACACAGCACAGTGCACATATGTTTGTCAGCGTAACTTAGCTTGCTCAGCGGTCTGAGTCCCTGTTCCTTTCCCCATCCTCCCCTGACCGCAGCGACATAAATTATGTTGGCACATAGTCTGTAGTGTAGACATAACCTTAGCTCGGTGTGTTCAGCTTATCAGAAAGATTTGCAGGTGAACTTATTACAGTGTGTAAATAGCTTCACAAGAAAAAAATACTGATATTGAAGAGTTTTTTAATTGAGCAGAGAAAATCCTAAGAACCAGTGCCTGAAAGTTGGTGCTAGACAAATTTAAGGATTAGGTACAATTTTTTCACAATGAGCCTAATTAACCATTGGAACAACTAGCAAGGAAAGAGGTGGACCTTTCATCATCTGAAGTCATCAGATTCAGACAATTGGTTATGCCTTATTCAAACACATCATATTGACCTCAATACAGGAGTTAACTTGTTGAAATACAGGACGTCAGGCTTGATGATCTAACTGTCTCTTCTGGCCATGGACTCTGTGAACATTGCTGCACACTGAAACCAAGAACTGAACTTATCTGGCCGGATTGTGGCGACAGACACTGTCTTGTGTTCATCACAGGTCTTTTATTTTTCTGAAGGCATAATTTTCTTCTCCTCCATGGTGTCCCTGGTGAACTGCAGTGTAGTCCCTAAATGCTTGAACTGCTTGCTTGAATATACAGCTAAATAACATCCCTGTAGAAAACTCAGAAGAGGAATGTTGACAAACTTCCTTAAAAAATGTATTGGTCCTTTCCTTAACTCATTTCTAATATGCTATGCCTAATTTAATTAACATTTGATATTCTGTTTCTTTTCCAGCTTACAGATGCTCTCTCTTTTCAATTACTCTGTATATAAAGGAAAGGAACCAGTTCTTGAGTTTCGGATGTCTTGATTTAAATTTCTGAATTTCAAAATAAAATACAGATTTCCCTAACTGAAGTATTTGCAAAGATTGGGGAGTAGAATAAACCAATTTGATCTTTCTGGAACTTTTAAAATTGTATCTTTCCACTGCATGAGACCTCACAGTTGAAGGTTTAGTGGCTTGAGTGATATTGTGTGTTGGGTTAATAATGTAAATCCTAGTAAATAACTTATTGATTGTATCGCCACAGTAACCCAGTTTCCTTTTCTTCCCTCCTCTCCTGATTTAAACATAAAATTAAGGTACTTTTTGGAAGAATAGGTTTATTAATCCTAGTCTCTTGGCCTAATTCCAACTGGGTAATTGCTTTCTGCATAATTGAAGCTCCCCTTGGATTTTTCATTGAAATTACCCTTAGAAAGCACATGTTGCTGCCATATTCTGCACTGCTGGTGGCTGAATAATCCTGTTGCTAACCAGGTATTGTCAACCTGAAATCAAGTCACTTTAAAAAAATGAGTTGAAAGTAGTTTCAGGTACTACACCACCCACATTTGTGGTTTTTGCAATCTTGGGGGGTTTTAATGGTGTGTGTGTGTTGTTGTTTTTTTTTTTTTTCCTGTTGCTGTGTGAATGCCACTCTTAAAGTGGGAACTGAACCCTGTTTTTAGGGGTAGTGAGACTTCCATTGGTGTCATACTGTTTGTGACTATAGTGAGTAAAAAGTTAAAGGAAAAAAGTTTGAAAAGTTGATGAAACTCCTTAAAAGCTGAAAGGCTTTAAAAAGAAAAATCACGGCAAACTCTGTAAGAGCAATATTAGTATCTAAGGGCAAGTTTACAGTGCTTTACTGTACAGCAGCGCAGCTGTGCCAATGTTTGGCAAAGATGTGACATGCTGAGCATCTCCTGCTGAGATAGTGGATTGTGGACTTTCATTAGGCAGGGCTCACATCTCTCAGGTATTTAAGTTAGATTCACCTTAGTGGTCATGAAAACTTGCCCTTATTGTCTGCCTGCTAATGTGGGTCTTGCTTATGAGATCACTGGTACAACACTACCCCTGGGAAGCTGCACCTGTGTGTCTGCTGTGGTGATTTCTTCAGTCACTTCCTGATATTCTGTATGAAATTCCAATGTGATGGAGGATTACAAAATGGTAGTATGGTCCCAAAGAGTTTCTACAGCATTGAGAAGAAAAGAGGAGCTCAGTCTCTACTTAAGCCAGTCTAGAAAAACCTCCATAACTTCAGTGTTTAGCCCATCTTTTTTTTTTTTTTTTTTTTTTTTTAAAAGAAAACCCTCCTGAAACATAACATGAAAGTAAAAAAAGATGTTAAGAAATCATCTTACCAAAGTAGTGTCCTGCCTCTAAAGCATGTAATAGTGCTGGGAGAATGCTTTCTGGCATCTGAATCCTGCTTTTGCCACAGCCTAAATGAAGGACAAAAAGAAAGATTAAGGCAGGTGTTTCCATACACCAGCCATGCCCTCAGGCCTATGTAATATTTATGTTCAGCATTATTCCAGTTGAAATAGCTACACCTTGGTAAGCACTGTGATTCCGCTACTTTGGCCATAAGTCTTACTGTAATATTGGATGCAGCCTATTAAAAATACTAATTTTTTTAGGATTCAATATCACCAACTGAATACAGTTGTATACTTTACTTGCAAATAAATATTTGTTTAAAATCCATTGCACCTTAACTTACCCGTCAAGACATACGACTTTCAGGTTTCTATTTTCTCTTGTTACACTTCGTTGTTACCTATTTTACCAAGACAGTGGTCTCCAACCTTTGTACACCCAAGATCACTTTTTAAATGTCAGAACAAGCCAAGATCTACCGCCCCATCCTTCCCCCAAAACCCCACCCCTTCCTTGAAGCCCCGTCCACTCGATTCTCCTCCTCTCCATCACTTGCTATCCCCAGCCCTTATACACTCTACACTGCCACTTTTTTTTTCAATTCTTCTGTAGGAAGAGGTTTTGCCAACATTTGGCCTGACTAGACTGGACCAAATGTCAGAAAAACTCCTTCTTTTGGAATCCCCCTTATTCCTGTGGAACTAAAAAAAGCGGAAGAACAAACGCGTCCCTGGATGTGGAAGAGTTTTTCCAGGATATCTCTGGAATCCTGAAAAACTCCTGCAGTCTAGCCGTACCCTCACTGGGTTGAGACAGGATGTGTGGGCTCTGGGGTGGGAATGAGGGGATTTGAGTGTGGGAAGGGGTGAGGGGTGCAAGCTCTGGGAGGAAATTTGGATGCAGGAGGAGGTGGAGAAGGGGATGCTGGCTTGGGGAGGGGGCTCCAGGCTGGGGAGTGTTGGGGTCAGATGGAGGGTTGGGGTACTAAGCAAGCCACAGGCTTCTGGATGTGAGGGTGCAGGAATTTGGGTTGGGGGTATGTGAGGGGGCTCAGGGCAGAGGGGGTCCAGTGTATGATAGGCTCAGATCTAGGGTCTGGGATGTGTGTGCAGGAGTGTTATGATGCTGCTGCCAGATGGAGGCTTGGCCCCAATTGGGGGTTTGTTGGCCAGGCTTCATTTTTAAATAAAATACTATGTCAAACACACAAAGTTTCTGCATTGTCTTTATTTCTGAGAAGGTCAGGGAACCTGTTTTGAGTCAGGGGTCACTGACCTACAGAAAAGTCAGTTGGGGGCCACAGAAGCGAGATGCAAAAAAAAACTCCTTCAAAACCCCCCCAAGCCTCCCTAATGTGGCCCCAACTGTGCTGGTGGGAGCAGGGGACATGGTACTGGGGAAGGGTGCTAGTGGGTGCTGGGGCAGGGGACAGGGTGCCAGTGGGGGCAGGGAGCAGGGTGCCAGAGGGGGACAGGCGAGAGGGGACAGGGTGCCGGGGATAGGGTTCTGCAGCAGGGGGCAGGTGCCAGTGGGGGCATGGGACAGGGTGTTGCTGGGGACGGGGGGCAGGGAGTCCCCCGCACCTACTTCCCCCCCCAGGACTCCTCCCCCCTCTGCAGAGGAGGGAAGCCCCAGCGCGCGCCTGTCTCCTCTGGGGATGACTCCCACAGAGCAGGGAAGCCCCGGCGCCGCCTCTTCTGGGGTCTCTTCCCCCTCCCCCCTGTAAGTTTCCGGCATGCCACAGACCTGGGGAAGGGGAGCAGCCAGTGCACTACTGGAACCCCGAGAAGTGACATGCAGCTGTAGGACTTCTGTCCACCCTGCAGGAAGCTGGCACTACCTCCATTGTCGCTGGAGGTAGGTAGTGGGGCTGCTTGCGTGTGGGGGGGAAATGGGGGACGGGCCCAAACGCCTCGCGATCGACTGGTTGAGCCCTTGTGATCGACGGGTTGGTGACCACGGAACTAAGGCATGGTAAGGAATGCAGCTTCCACTTTACTTTAGGGAGTTGGTGGTATCAGCAAAAACACATGCAAACATGATGCAAAACATTCAAAGTATTTAACTGGAAAAGTCAGTCTTTTCAAATGCTTCTTGAATCCCGCATTTGTGGAATATTAACCCAGAAACTGACAGAATTGGTTTCTCCGCTGTTGTAGGGATGAAAAATAATGGCAAGAGTGTAAAGCCTAATATATTTTATCCCTAGGGATGAAGCCCTCGTCACATAATGAGATCTCTAATATGTGAGCTTGTACTATCCTCCATTTAAAACTTTCTTTTTCTACTGGGTTTCCAAGAACCTACTAAAAACTTGGAGGATCGCCCACTGGGATCTCTCCAGCTCTTGAGGGTAGTAGATATGTATGTCATTGTTCACTGTTAGTGATCTATAGATGACATTCCTGATGCTGCCCAGCCCAGGGTACAAGTAAATATTGGGTCGTTGACCACCACCTCCCTTTTCCTCCACTTTTGGCCTACAGTCCTCACTCCCACTTTTCCACTGTGAAAGAAGCAGCTACAGTCTCTACCTCCATCTTTCCTTAAGAAAAATGTAGTGGCTCCAGCTGCTGTTTCTGATCCACCCCCAACCTCAAAAGCACGTCATAGTGTCTGGGCTGCTTTGCTATCTGTCTCATCTGTTCCCTTCCAAAAAAGGGAACCTCCCTTATCAAAATTTCAGCTGGCTACAGAGGAACCGGAATAGGTGAAAGCTAAAGGCCTGAAGTACAGTAGTGCCACTATCACTGAAACAAATGACTATGGATGGATTTTGAAAGGGTGAAACATCCATTTAAAAATGAAGGCCTGCAGTGGTAATATCAGCAGATGTTTTTGAGTCTCTCTCTTCCCTCTGTTCCCCTCACGCTCTCCACCCCCATAGATGCATCATTGGGCTTGTCCCAAAATGTATTCTGAAGAATCTCACAAACTGGAATTTCAAGTCCTGGGATCTTGCAATGTATATGTTAGTCCTGTTGTAGTTAGCTGATGTGGTATTGTGTGGAGTCTCATAGCTCTTCAAGAGCTGCTCTGACATACTCTACTTCCCATGGATCCTAGCTATAGTGCACTTTGACCTTCTTCCCTATGCTGAGAAATGAGCAGGGCTCGACAAATCCGCTTATCTACTCACCCGCGGTGAGTAGATAGAGTAGATTTCAGCCGGTCTCCCTGTTCACTGGTGGTTTGCGCATGCGCAGTGCGGTTTGTCGAGCCCTGGAAATGAGTATAAGGCTAATGTAGAGCTCTTGCATGAGTTCTACACCAGCTAGGAAGGTACTCTGACAAGGGATAGGGGGTAATCTCAGGGGATCATTTCCCTTTGCTATAAAGAGCATTTATTCTGTTAAAGAACACTTACATAATAGTTTCACTTTGTCAGGTGAATAGGAGTGAAAGTTGGATAGGATTTGCACCTTTGTTCCCATTGATATAAATTTGCAGGAAAAAATGTTCTCGTGTGTATACGGATATAAACACACAATTCATTAAGTTAAATAAAAGGAATAGTCAAGACTTGGAGGTGTGAAACTTGTGTTGGACTGCTTAGCAATCCAGTACATTGCACTAAACCTGGATGTTAAACTTAATAGAGGATGTGATCTGAATTAAATTGAAGAATGAGGTTGATTAAATAACTGCAGTGTGTTTTAACAATTCTAGAAAAAGGTTTTATGAATGAAAAGTCATTTTCTTTTGCTTATTCTCCTTTTGATCGCAATTTACATTCTTCCCACATGTGTTAAGTGGTATTCACACTTCCCACTATATTGGAATAGGTTCAAAAGTGTTGAATTAAAAAAAAAAAAGTCATCTATTTGGGGGCGGTGGTTGGAGAGTAGATTTGGATTCAGTCCACTTCAGCTGTAGAATAGAATCCAGGTTCTACTTTATCTGCACTATTTGTTGTTCTTATTATGGTTGAGGGAAGGTTGCAGGATAGTGAGCAATGTCTTTTCTATTACACAAAAGAAAGATAAAGGACAAGTATTATGGGCATGGATGTTTGTTTTAATTCATATAGCTTACTAAAAGACTTACCTGGAATTGCCCAGGTCTGGGGCCAGCCCAGGGTGGTGAGGGCTATGTACCCTCGCCCCCTCCCCAAGGCTTCTCCCTGGCGTGACCTGGGGCAGAAGTGCGCACCCTGGCTTCTGGCCTTTCCCTGGGGCTAGCCCGGAGTAGGGAGGAGCCACGCAGACTGCCCACAAGTGCTCCCCAGGTGTAGCCTAGGGCACCATTGGGACCATGCTGCAGGCCAGTATCTGCTCACTAGGGCACTTGCTGCCTCCCATGGTCATTCTTGAGTATAATTGTCCCTGCTGTCACACTCCTTCCTTTCCTTACAAAACAGTCACATTTCCGCACATCCCATTATCCTGGCACAACCAAACCCTGACCTTGCTTTACGTTAGGATAAGAGGAAGCTGCATATCAAATTTGGTGGTCCTAGTTCCTACCATTTAGGAGGAGTTCTTAACAAATGAACTCACTGTTGCGTGATCTAAGATTACGTTTAAATTTCTAATTACCCACTTTTAGGGTTGACAGGTTCTTTGTCCCAGGATCAGGGCCCGGTATTCAATTATTCTATGTTTGGGAACCCTGATGTGCACAGTTGCAACATGTACACTATAGAAACTCTTGTATATTTACAAATATAGTTTATTAGTACAGTTAGCACAGTCACAAACACCCTAGTTTCATAAAATAGGGAATGTACATGCATATTTCCATACCATAGACTTACGTCATTCCTTCTAGAACAATCTTAGGTGTTAGCCCATCATCTTTCTCATTATCTTCACCTTCCCTGTCACCAGGGGCCATCATTCTGGCCCTGCCAAAGACTCCCATATTGGTCTCCCTATTGCCTCTAGGCTAGGGTCCCACTTTTATACTAAGTGATGCTGACGCTGACATGTTTGATGCATATTCAGTAGGGGATGTTTATAATGTTGAAGTGTCCTTTTTCTATAGGTCAATGTATCAATGCTCTCAACTTCTTATTATATATGTCAGTTCGTTCCCATGAGCCTTTGTGGTCATCTATCACATCCTTTGTCCTGATTACTCAACTCAGCCTGAACCAATTATTTTGGGACTTTTATTTAATGATGCATCTGCTGAGCCTGAGGGCATTTTTCCTACCATCCTATGTGGGTGAAAGGTCCCAGGCTTAAGTTCCCTTTTTCAGTTCCGGGAAACCATAAATAAGCTATGACCTGTATCTGGGTGAGACCATGTCTCAACCACAGAAATCTGCTAACCTCAGCTTCTGCTGATCTTGCAAGCGGCCTGTTACAGCATGGACAAAAGATAAAATATAGCCCCATATTACTTGACCTAGACTGTGAGCTTATGTGTGTTTTTTCATTCAAGTGCAACCCTGCCCTCTGATTGGCTGTAATGCAGACATGGCACTCACTGGAAAGTGTATTCAAAGGCTGAACCGTTTTGTTATACCCCCTGAGCAGGAACCACCTCACTGCAGGGGAACCCAATTCACTAGACAGCTCTTGGGCTGGGCTGTATTGCACCCATGCTCCTCCTATGCTTAATGGCCTCTGGACTGCCACACAGCCCAGTCAGTGTATGGCACCAATAGGCTTGTGGTTGGCTGTGTGGGGGGGAGGCAGGGCTTTTTACCAGCAAGGGGCACCGTAACAAGCAGCATATGCACACAGACAGGTACAAGCAGAAGGACCGCTAATTTGGGGCTCTTGCTAGTCTCTTATTTACAAACATGCCCTGGCCCCAGCTAAGAAACTGTACGGACCTATACCCAGGCGGGTCAATGGCAAAGTCCCTCCAAGGAGTTGAGTGCTGCTGTGCTAGTATTCAGTGGGCCTTCACAAACTGCAAGGGGCGGACATAAGGACTAGTGTATTACACCTGAACCCAGACATCAGTCAAGCTAACACAAAGGCCCTGTGGGAATGCAGAGAGCAGCTTTGCAATGCCTGCCTCCCACTCCCCTGAGTGTAACCTCTGGCCAGGTAGATCTGCCACCCCCTTCCTCCAGTTGCTCCAGTCTGAGGCGCTGGGCAGGCAGGGCACATTGTGCTGCAGATCAGCCTTTAGCAGATTTTTTGCGTTACCACTCTTAACTATTCCCTCTATACGAAATCTACCCATTAATATATTAATGAATTAATCTAAATCAAAACAACTGTATTATTAGTGTGATAGGCAAGTAACTTGATAGGGACGGGGGGAGGGGGAACAACTGACCCCCCCCAACCCCAATTTCTAAGGTCTTGCTTTTCTTCACTAGTTTTCTGTACCTTGAGTTATTCACTAAATAACTTGATAGTTAAAATGTTTGTAAAGGCTAGTATGGGGTATCCTCTGCACACAGTTGGCTACAAATGTTTGTCCTTAAACGTAGTTTGATTCCTAGTACAACATAAGTTGCACTGCTTTGCTATGGTGGTGTAGTAAAAGTGTTAAAATCCCCTGAGGATGGACAGTTATATTTGAATACAGAGATTTTGCACCAGTATACAAGTACCCATACATGGAGGTGACTAAGCTATACCAGCAGTTCACAAACTTTCGCAACTCTAAGATCCCCATTTTGATTTAAAAACTTTCAGGCACCCACAAGTCCTCCTGCTCAGCCCTTACCCCACCCTGCCCCTCTTCCATCCCCCCTTCCTCCCTCACTTTCTGCAGGCTGGGGAAGGAGTTGGGGTGTAGGAAGGGGTATGGGTTCTAGGAGGGGTTGCAGGGTGCTGACCCTGGGCTGAAGCAGGGGGTTGGAGTGGGGGAGGGGGTCAGGGTTGATGCATATCTTCAGTGGCTTCCTACTGGCATGCTCCTCTGGCAGCAACTCCTAGGCAAGGGGGTCAGGGGCTGTAGGTCCAAGTGGACTATTGTAGCGGAAAAAACACAACTCTTGGTGATGTCTGAAATTATTTTGGACTGAGGATCCTGGTAAGAAAATGTTCCCTTGGGCCATTTCCAGGCCCTACAATGATCACAGCTCAGCCAGACTTGGGAATCTGGCCCTTTGTCTTTTGTGTGATTCCAAGTACATACCATGCATGAATTTTTCTTGATCAGATAGCTATGGTGTATTTATGGAAGTCAATACTGGGTGCTAAAGATATCAAGTTATCTTTCCCTTTTCCTTCCCCCCAAATTCTTCCTTATATCTGTGTGACTTTGACAAAAAGTGTGTGTGTGTGTGTGTGTGTGTGTGTGTGTGTTGTGTGAAAAATTATCAGAGGAGAAAAAAGAAGAGAAACCCCCCCCCCCCCAGTGAGGCTAACTAATAAAATGAATCCTCTGCTGCCTTTATATTCTAAAAGGATTTGTCTGTCTTGAATTATACCCTCTTGTAACTGACAGTCGCTCCAGATAGCAGGCCCAGAAACTGGGGAATTATGTAAATTGAATATAGAATTGTTACTTAAGCAGGTAAAATTTCTGGGGTGGAAAGAATCCCTTTGAGAAGACTGGTAATACTAGATTTGAAGGTTCATTTATTTTATTGTCCTCATGAACCATCTGTGTTTTGGGGAGAAAAAAATCTTACTAGTATTGTCAGCTGCATACAGTAAATGATAACTTGAAGGTGGTAATATTCTGATGGGATGGACACTCTTGCAACCTCAGTATAATCACTTGACTCAACTCTTTATTTATACAGTGTAGCAGGAATATCACAATTACAAATTATACATTTACTAAATTAGGATAGTTAATTACCGTAAGAATGTCTTGACAGATAAAGATGTTCTAAAGCTTGAAATTCACAATGTTGGTGGTAAAGATTAATTTTCAGTTACATTTACTGACATTTCATGAGTTTTTCATTAGGGATGTAAGTGACTAGTCTACTATCCGATAAGCATAAGTTTAAGCATATCCGATAGTGAACTAGTGATGCGACTAGTCTCTTCTCCCCGTTGCTGCCTCTATCAGAGAGAGGCAGCAAGGTGGCAGGGCTTAAAAGCCGGTTCTCCCCCAGCACTGTCTCCGCAGGGGGCACAGCAGGAAACAGCGCGAGCAGGGACTGAAGCAGTCTCTGCTCACGCTGCTTCTGCTGTAATTCTGCTTTTGAAATGTACAAGAGCCCCACCATCAGGGCTCTTACTACAGTTCTAAGGTGGCGGCGCCCTTATAAATTAATTGAATAGTCGATGGAAAGGAAATCCCATTGATTATTTGACTAGTTAATTAATCTAAATTTAACATCACTATTTTTCATGGCTAAATATCAGAATGTCACATATTAGTATGTTGCCTTATGGCTGCACAACTGAACTTAGGGTAGGACCAGTGTTCCCTGTCCATCCATGTAAAGGTTGAATTTTCTAATGTGCGACACCAATATCATGGTAATGTTTGGATGTGCACTATCAGTACAAACAAAAAACATAGTTTGTTTATTTATGTCTATATGTAGACAGACCATAGATATGGAAGAAGGGAAAATAAGGAATAATTAACAAGATGCTCGGTTAAGATGTTTAATGTGAAATCAAATAAAAAGAAAATAACATTACTCTATTTTATTATCCTGTCTAATAACTCAAGCTAGTAAACGCTCCAGAATGTGGCATACTAAAAACAGCTATGAATAAAACAATGTCATGTCCATTAAGTAAAAACGTAAAAAAATGCACCAGAGGTCCAATGTAATAACCTATCATAGTCGTGACCACTAAATCTTAGGGGAAGGTGAACTCAAAAAATGAAGCATCTGAAATGCTACGGACTTGTGCAGTACACAAAACTGTCTGGCTAGCATGCATATTAACTGCACACACAGCTCAGCTTTAAGATGATAAACAAATCTGAGTCAACCAGAAATAGTCATGTTCTCATCGCAAATATTAATACAATATTTTCTGATATTGGAAAGGAAGAGTGAGACAGTTCTCTCCATGCTTTATGAAAATTGGCTTGTGAATATACATATGCATAACTCAGAGATGGTTTGGAAAAAAATACCTCATGTAACCTATCAATGTTAATATTACAATCTGCTGGATATGTCTGTCCTATTTTGGTGCATGTATCGTTCTTGTACGTGAAGTTAAAATATGAAGTATGAGACTGTTCATAGTTTGAATTGTGTTAATAACCATTACTGGTGCCATCCCCACTCTTACCGACTTGATGATCAACTTAACTTGTAAATAGCCTTAATTGTCATTTTAAGTCCAGAAGGTGGTTGGTCCTAGGAAAACATGTAACCATGCAACCTGGTACTGGGATCCATTTTTGAATCTGTTGGTTTTCTACAGAAGGAGGAGACTTAAAGCAAAAGATTCCCGCCCTGCAGGTGAGTCTGTTTAAGCAATGCGAAGTTATCAGCCCTTTGCCTTCTGTTGGCCTGGGGAAATGGCCTGCACACCCTAAAAGGATGCAAAGAGAACTGTAGTCAAGGTAAAAGAGTTTGTCTCTAACTTGCAGATTATGCCTGAAATAAGAACAGCTCTTTAGGGTGAGAATCTGCATGCAATGTTTTTTAGTGGATTAGAGATAGCTATGTGTGTTCTATTAGTTTTAATTTAGTGTTTTACTTTGATCTATCTGTTTTCACTTACACCCACTTAACTCCTACTGTTAGTGAACAAAAGTGTTTTTATTAAAGTACAGTCAGGACCAATGTAAATAATTATCTGGGGGGGAATGACCATTGTGCATATGTCTCTCTTATTGATAAAGATGGCAAATGTCCTCATGAAGTTCCCTTGGTAAAACTTTTACATAGAGAAAGATTGATTTGCCTGGGGAGTTTGGGCCCCATTTGAGGGTTGGTCTCCTGGGTGCTAAAACCTAGAACTGCATCCTCACATAGCTGAAGTGCTTCAGTATCTGCATTGCTCTGCAAAGGGGTGGTTACCCCAACTCTGTGCCTTGCCTGGGCAAGACCAGAAGATCTGGCCTAGCAGGACAGGGTGATGGGAAGCCCTAGAGCACAAGAAGGTGGGTGTCAGTGGCATGATCAGCATATCAGGGAACAATCCCAAGGGAACTTCTTGACCGTACCCCATCAAAGTGAGTAAAATGCATTCACATCAGGCATACACGGTTTCTTTGAGATGTCAACTCTTAATTTGATAAATAATGCAAACACACAGAAAAATAAAGATAAGTAATAAAGCAACACAGACAGCAAACAAAGCCACAATTAAAAAAAAAAGTGACTGAAAAGACAAAGGGAAATAAAATGTCAGGTGATTGATTATGGATATTTTCATTGAGTATTTAGGATCTATGCTGTACAAGTTCAACCAAGACCTGTAAAAACAGGTAAGACCTCCTGGTTTGAAACTTTCACATTGTGGGTGTCACCAACTCAGAGTAGAAGCCCTGGAGCATATTGACATAAGACTTGGTAGTTTGCAGACAGTTTCCTGCTTCAAGGGGCTTGCAAATAAGGTCTTCATCCTACAAAACACCTACACTCCACCTAGTGCTTTCTACTTAGGAATCAATGGGTGTACTCTGAGGAGCCAGAACTATACTAGTTAGCAAAGATCTGGTCTTAATGGTTTCTAGTACCTCTCCCTAAACAAATTCTAAAATGTAATGGAAATCATTTGTATGGAATCCAACTAAAAAAGTCAACAGGATCCATGGTAAAGTCCTTACAGTTTTAAAAATTTACCATGTATTAGTAACACAGGACAATTTTTTTTTTTAAATCACTAATATCAGTTTTCAGATATCTACAACAGGTCAAAAGAATGATGTTTAAAAGAATCATTTTCTTTCTTAAGCCATTAACACCCATGTAAACTTTCTTTGAAATGTAATCATGCAATATCATGTGCTTGGACTGAGCTCACTATGATGCATTTATCGGACAGCAGTTTCCCCAGCACCCTATCTGCCACGTAGCCACATCCCACCATGCCTCAGCATGCCAGCAACCCTCCCTCCTCATGCAACCTACTGTCTGGAGCCCTCCCCTATCTCTTGTGCTGCCTGCTCCTTTGCTGGTGCTTCTGCACTGAGAGGCTCTGATTCTCACTGCAGCCCAACTGGGGCATTCTAACTCCCTTCCCCCCCATCTCCCTGCAGCCTGCTTGTTCTAGCCCAGCCTCCACAGTGACAACCCAATTGGAACTTTCTCCTCTCCGGGCCACT
Organism: Rafetus swinhoei; assembly: GCA_019425775.1. Classification (NCBI taxonomy): domain Eukaryota; kingdom Metazoa; phylum Chordata; order Testudines; family Trionychidae; genus Rafetus; species Rafetus swinhoei. The sequence continues at coordinate 80,543,689 of CM033446.1, read as the reverse complement.
ACTGCAGCCCAGCTGGGAGTCTGGACATTACAAACTCTTCATCCCCCTGCCCCTAAGTCTCCTATTTCCCCCCATCATTTCACCTTCCTCCATTTCCTCTCCAGGTCCAGGAAAGATCTAATTAGTGGAGCCAGCCTGCAGCCTCACTAATTAGGTATGTGGCCTTTTACTCCTTCGTATATGACTGCACAAATGTGCACCTTACAGGGCACTATACATATCCCTTTATTAAAATAGCTGTAGGTCTAAAATGTCTTTTGCTTTGTGGTTTCTCTATTAGGTTTTATCAGCATTTCTCAGAGGATCCAGATCAGTTTTTGGATGGTCTCTTTTACATATGTAGCAGTCTCAAAGCACTGAGTGCTTTGCTATTATGTCATCAAAAATTAAAGTTAATAAATATGTATGGGATGGTATTAAAGATTGAATACTACATATAATTCTCAGTTGTCTATGGAAAACTTAAGAATTTTGAGGTTAGGTTTCTCACACTCAAATACAAAATGATTAATTCTGAGGAGTCCAATATTAAATCCTTAATTCATTAACTAAGGGTACATACATACTGCAGCTGGAGTGTGCTTCCCAGATAGCCAGAGAAAAGTTCTCCACAAGCCAAAACACTTAAAATAGTGTAACTGGGGACAGCACTAGTGACAGCTAGGGCTAACCACATGAGTACAAATTTGCCTGGATCCCTTAGATGAGCAGTTCCCAACTGCCTGGCCATGACCTACTGCTGGACTGCGTACCGCTGGTTGCTGGGCCGCGTCGACTATGGGAGCTCAAGCTGGCTATTCCCAGTGGCTCAGTTCCGGCAGCCGTGGTGGCTCAGGCGAAGGCAGCAGGAGGCACCTCCCTGCATCCTCCCCACTCTGCGCTTGGGGAGACATGCTTGGGGAGGGAGGAGGTGCAAAGGAGGGAGGCACATGAGCCACTAATGGCTGCGCCACCTGCCTGAGTCGCTGCTTGTCATTTGGATAATGAATATGCAAATATGTAAATAAAATTATGCCGGTCCGCCAGATGTTTGTGAATGGGTTTGCTGGTCCGTGGCATAAAAAAGGTTGGGAACCACTGCCTTAGACAAATACTTGGGCAGCTAGCTTGAGCCACTGCCTGTTTCGCTGCCCAGGTCAAGTCACATGTATTAGCTTGCCAGAGGAAGTATGCTCTAGCTGTGGTACAAGTGAAGTATTTTTCTACCTGCTAAGTTGGGCCTCAGAGACCCATTTCCCCAGAAGCTCTTGGTGTACTATAAATTGGAAGAGGAATTGTATTCTTTATATCACTTTGTGTTGATAGGCTGGTGTCCGTCTATGGTGTCAAGTTACAGCTGGAACTTGGGCTTTGGCACAGAAGTCAGAGGACTGAACCTGAAATAACTAGGATTTAGAGTTACATTTATAATCCTATAAGTAGCAATGCTGCCTTTATTGGCATATTTGTGTCACCTAAGAATTTGTAGCTATACTTATAACTATTTACATGTATTCTGTTGATATGGCTTTTTTAATAGTTGAGCATTTTCAAAAGCATTTTACTTTAAGTTCTATGTTGTTAAATATGAGAATAACATGCTTGTTTACTTTCATGATGCATCAGTTTTCTGCTCTTGTGTTCAAGGATATGATTAATCCGTTTTCTTTTCTGTTCTTTCCCTCACTCCTCATCTTCTTTCTTTTCTTATCTTACCCATTATCCGTTTCTCCAATCTCCCTTTCCCTTTGGATAAGAAACTTAGCAGCCTGCACCATTTAGTCATCTTTCTTAGGAGGAAGCAGTTGGGCCAGATATAGTCAATTTTAACTCCTCTGAGGTTGAAGGAAAAGGGGAATTAAATTTGGTAGAAATAATTGCTCTTTCTACTAAGTCCTACAGTGGGAAAAATTAGATATGATCCTTGGAGTGAGTAGATCACTAGCACTAGGTACTCTGTTCTGCAGAGTTCACGCTAACCTGGCAGATTGTGATCTGAGATTCAGTGTATATGTACTCAGCCACTCCTGATGTTGCTTGGGAATGTGAGAAATTGGCTTTTCTGTACACTGGGCATGCACCTAGATGTCCAGCAGTCAATTGGGATTCTGCTGTACATATTGAAAACTCATCTTGGTGCATGTTTCCTATAATGTTTAGAGACACTGTTTTAAAATTTATTTTATACATTTAAAAAGCAGCATATGTTTGCTTCACATCATTTTTGTTTTAGATTATTTCCGTTTAAATGGCTGTGCTACAAGATAATAGATGTGGCTGTATACTGCAAGAGAGATCCTCTCTAAGGATACTTTAATGAATTTCATTTGTGTTTCTTCCTGGCGACTGATTCATGTAGTGCATCATACAGAACTCTGGATGAATGCCAACCTGTTTCTTATGCTGCCAGAGTTTTACATGGCTATTTCTCTAGATTAAGAAGTTCTGCCAAAAGTGTGTTTCATCATCCCAGTAACTCTGTTTATTCTGAGCCTATTTTTGGAGACGAAGATCAGTGATTATCTGTGTCCTAGAACTTGCTCGTTACAGGGAGAAGCTTATGTAGCTCAAGGCATTAACTTAATTTCTTTTTAGTTTAAAAAAAAAAAAAGAGTAGAAATAAGCATGCTTACCTTTGCCCATTAATTGGTGGGGGCTGAAGCAGCTCCCTGCCTGATGCTGGCAGGGGCTGCTCCAGCCTGGTAGGGGGCCTGCCGTGGACAGGCAGGAGCTGTTCTGATGTCAGGAGCCTGGGTGCCCTGTAGGCAGGGACTGCTCTGGCATCTGGAGCAGCCTCAGCCCACCGGGAGCCTAGGTGTGGCAGGTGGAGGGGAGAGGGTGGATGCTCCAGCTCCATCCCCAGGCCTATCGCTCATGCTCCCTTTAATCTGTTAACCAATTAAAAGGGATATTGCATCTCTAGGCTGGGTAGGATGTCATAAGGTCAGTTAGTCCAATGTTTCTCAACTTTTTTTTATACAGTACCCCTTTAAAAAAAAATTATAATTACCCCCTGTACCTACAGTTTTCAAACATAATTTTTTTTTCTACCATTGCAATGCATTTGTTTAAACAACTTAATTGTAGGCGGGTGGGCAATGAAATTTTTGGGTATAAAAAGTACAAAAATAATAAAGCGCTGTAAAACTTAAAACAAAAATTCAGTTTTCTCCAAATTTCAGTTGTTGACATACCCCCGAGACTTCGCTCAAGTACCCCTAAGGATACTCGTACCAGTGCTTGAGAAACACTGAGTTAGTTCATTCCTCTAATGATGAGGCAGGATTTAATATACCAAGGATATCTCTGACAAGTTTTTATGTAACTTGTTCTTAAAAACCTCCATTAACAGAGGTTCTACAACCTCCTTGGGTAATCTTTTCTAGTGCATAACTATCCTTAGAATTAGAAAATTCCTTCTAATAGTTAACTGAAAATTCTGTCCAGCACATTTATTGATTAACGCAAATCTCCACATTACACTGTATCATCAATTTCAGTAACACAACAACTCAAGTGATTTGCTTTGATGATATCACTATAGCACCCAGAGGGAGTCTTGTAGTCCTCTGTGACTCTTGTCTGCATCACCTTTTATATTTCAAATAGTACAGGGTCTACTGCTGTTAATGTGCTGAGTTATTTAGGCTCAGCTACATGTGACTTCGGAAAGTGTTGAATACATTCATCATCCACACGAGCACTGCAATTACTTCATGGTGCAATATGCCAGAAGCATAAATGCCAGCCTCTTATGTAATACAAGGAATGCTGCTGTAGTAGAAGAATACTTGAGATACTTGATGGAGAAGTTTGGGTGTGGAGTAAACAGGACATAAAATACACTGTTCATATTTCAGAGACCAGGTGGCCGAGGTAAAATCTTTTGTTGGATTAAATTTGGGGAGAGAGACAAACTTTCACACACACGAGCTTTTTTTCTTCTGTGTGAGCTCAAAAGCTGGTCACTGTCACCAAAAGAAATTGATATATAATAAGATATTACCTTGTTCACCTTGTGTCTCTATTATCCTGGGACCAACATGGCTGCAACAGCATTATATTATGAGTCATCTCTGACAGAAAAATAATGCAAATTATCTTCTTGGCACAATTAATACCTTAGACTTATTTGTACTAAAAATGTCTGATATGATTAATCATGTCCTGAACAGAGAGGTCTTAAAATCCTCTTTACTATCCCATATTGATGGACTGCTTTGAGATAAGTATAAGAAGTGTCTCGGGGCTTGTCTATATTAAGATTCTGGGTCTGTAGAGCACCTGGCACAGTAGGGCCCGGGTCCATCACTAGGGATAGTAAATGCTATAGTAATACAAATAAAAATAGATTCTATTGTTCCTGATCTGTCCTTTTTGTAGACACTTCTTATCTTTTAACATGCATGGTAGTGTGATTCCTATCACTTTTATCAACATTCTGTGAGTGGCTGCCTTCTTTGTCAGAATTGCTATAAATTTAGTTGACACTAGAACTCACACTGAAGAACCATTAATATAAAAATGTGCATAAACTTCAAGATCTCTATGGGAGACCACATTTTACCGCATAGTGTAGATTGCGTGGTTTTTTTTCCTCATTTGATCAAAGAAAACTGAATGTGTTGGTATTCCAGGTAAATTATTTAGCTATAGAACAACTGGGGGAAATGTGTGTTCCATAACAGTAATACATTTGTCCCTATCCACTTGTATCAATTATGAACTTTATCACTGCATACGATTGGATAAAAGTTGAGGTTTGGGGTTATTTGTTTTGTTTTTGGAACACATCTAAAAATATTCTTTTGGTATACTTTGTCTGAAGGAATTGAATGGATTATCTACAATTAGTAAACCAAAACTGTATGAACTTTAAATGATCACAGAGTATTAATATCTTATCACATTGGTAGCATATTTGTATGTCTCTATGATCTGTTTTGAGAGTTTGATCTTAATGTCTGTTTTTGTTGTTTCATTGTTCTACTTCGGTTAAACACATTTTTATATGAATTCTGCTCTCTTCCTTGGCATTATGGAAACTATTGGTTCTCTTACTGACCTGAGGGAAGTGATTTTTTTTTTTCATAGTTGTGCATTCTGTATTTAATCTTTACTTGCCCAGAGTGAAGGATATGTACTATATCAAACAAGAAGATCAGAGCAATAGGTAAAACTTAAAGTTCTTCAGTGCCCTTAGTTTCTGGACATAAGCAAAATGCTGTCTTATACTGGATTGAGAATCTCAACTCCTCAATAGCCCTCTTTGTTTCTCAGAGGGCTAATTCCCATTGTAGAAAAATTAACAAGAAATGTAGCATTGCAAGCAATGGACCATATTGTACCATCAGATTTTTACTGTGGGGAGTGTGCTTTAAAATAAATAGCATAATATGAGTGAGAAGAGAAGCAGGAGGAAATAATGAAACTTCTAATTTCACCACAAAGCATTGTGAAACATACTCTTAAAGTTTCATACAACTGTGCTGAGAAATGCATAATAGCAGTTCCCAGTTTCTTTATGGAAATATTCCCATACCAAGCAAAACTACATTGGTTAGAATGAGTCAACCAATTGGCAGCCTGTGGAAATGTTAGGAGTGCTGTTAAATTCTTGCAGCTATATGTATGAGATCAGGAACTATCACAGTAAAACAGAAACCATGTACTTTTAATGTTAGAGTATTAGCATGCTTGTACTCTGTGTTCTTATGTATTTATTGACAGGCTAAAAAGTTGCTTCAAGATTTCTTTTCTAGGTATCAGTTGTACAAATAAATTGCTTTTAAAAATCTGATGAAATGCTAATTATACTGCCTCACTTGTCAGGCTTAATTGTTCAGTGAGCTGTAAAATAACACTGTTAGCTTCTGGTAATCAAGTCACGAAAGGCAAAGAAGTCCATGGAGTTAAACTTGTTTTCATTTAGACAAAGTTGTGATTTGCATGAAATTGTTCCTTCCAGTACCCCCAGTCTTCTGGGTTAGATCTTCACTCTTGTCCAGCAGCCCTGCAGCTTAACTGTCTTGATCTTGGGGAAGTTAAGGTGGCCACTTGTGAAACCATTTTTCTGACCTATTCAGTACTTCAGTCTCAACTGCTGTAGGCTCATAGCACATTGATGACATGAAATGGATTGTGGCAATCTCTCTAGTTTCTTCACCATGTCTACACCCTGTTTAGATCAGGGGTGGGGAACCTAAGGTCCTTGCCTGGATCTGGCCCCTGAGGCTCAGGGGCTCCCCATGAGCATGGGGGGGGGGGGAGAAGGGGAGGTGTACTGGTGCTCCAGCCCCCTCAACTCCTCACAGGGCTGGAACACAGAAATCTACTAGCCTGGGAATGTAGGCAGGGTCTTTCTGCTTCTCAGTCAGGGGCCACGTCAGTGATTTGGGTCAGTGGCTCCTGACCCAAGAAAGGTATCCCACCGAGGGTTTAGATGGTGCCCATCCCTTTGTTTTTGAACAGGAAAGACTCTTTTTTATACATTTACTAATTGGTTGGTCTAGACCAGGGGGCAGCAACCTTTCGGAGGTGGAGTGCCAAGATTTGACTTACTTGCTTCTATGTACAGGTCTGAGTGCCGGTGTTACTTTTTAAAGTCAATGATCGTCCTACTTACAGCAGCTTCATTCATAATTAAATTAAGATGCAGATCTTACCTTTTAGTGCAGGGGTCAGCAACCTTTCACAAGTGGTGTACCAAGATTAACTTATTCATGGATCTGTGCGCCAGTGAAAGGAGAGGAGATTGTAGGCAAGGGCAGGCTGGGTACAGTGATCTTATCTTCTGAACCAGCTGCAGCTACGAAGAATGGTTTAATTTAAACTATGAACCAGATGAAGCATTTTAACTTTCTCATATTAGTTTATCAAACTTCATTTTAAATAAAGTAAAATATTACGTCCAACGCAAAAGGTTTCAATGTTTTCCTTATGGCAAGGGTTGGGGGTCACTGACCCACAGAAAAATCAGATGGGGACCACACGAATTAGAAGCAAAACAACTCCTCCAAAAAAACCCCAACGCTCACTGATGTGGCCCCAACTGAGACACCTCACTCCTCTCATGCCCCAGCCTCACGGAGTGAGGGGAAGAGAAGGGGTGGACTGAGGTTCAGGGCTTCCCATAGACCAGATTTACTTTTCTGGGGTTCTGAAGTTAGTGGATTTTATGGACCGTCTTAGGTGCTCTGGGGTAAGGGTACAGGGCGCGAGACAGGGCTGCTAGCAAGTAGGATAGGGATGGGGTGCAGGATCTGGGATGGAGGTAAGGTGCAGGAAGGGGAGAAGTTGTGAGGTCTGGGAGTAGGGTGCAGAAGCAGGCTGGCAGAAGGATGTCTGGCCAGGTAGAGGGAGCAGGAACAAGGGAGGGTTTTGGAGCAAGCTGTGGGTGGGGGAGGGAAGTGAGGGGATTGGCGAAAGGGTCTAGGCATGAGGAGGGACCTTACCTGGCTTTGTGCTTCCTTGCAGCAATGGCTGCAGCCATGCTGTCCTGGCCATCCTGGAGGGAGGCCCCGCTGCCCAGGCCCACATGATCCGGGTCTGCCCCAGAGGCCCCACTGCCACTGTGGTCTGAGGCCAGCCCCAGAGATCGCACTGCTATGGCCCATGAGGTTTGGGGCCAGCCCCAGAGGCAGGAGATGCCGCTGCCATGTGGTCCAAGGTTGGCCCCGGACCGTGTGGCCGCCGCAGTGGCACCTCTGGGGCTGGCCAAGGTGCCTCTGAGGCGCTTCAGGCCCAGCCCCACACTGCCTTCTCTCACCGCAGGCTAACTTGCTGCAGGGAGGAGGGAAAGTTCTCCAGTGGCTGCGCCGGGGAGGAAAGGCGAGGCTGAACTGCCTCCTGCGTGCTGCTAAAAATCGGCTTGTGTGCTGTAGGTTGCTGACCCGTGGTCTAGACCAAGTTACCTGGGGATGCACAAGATTAATTTTATTGCAAAAACAATTGAAACTCCTTAAGCACAACATCCTGGGGAATTTCTGTGAACCTCATTGTTCTATTTTGCAATATGCTTTGGGGTTAGCAATTTTAAAATAGATTAAGGAGCATGCCTAAGAAACCCTATATCTTCTCACGGTCAAAGCCCAAAGACACATAAGAGTTGTCTTCTGACAGACATCTAACTATTCTTTCCCCAGTGAAGAGCTATGGCAGCTATTCTGCAGCCCTTGTTCACCTTTATTGTGCACTACAGACTCCATGTGTTCATATCAATTGATGCGGTATTTGGACACTGAGGCCTTGATTTCCTTTACCTTGCTTCTTCTGTCATCACTTATAGTTGCACACAGTGGACATACTGCAGTTCTCATTTTGTAACATCTTTCACATTCTGCAGATGGAAATGATTGCATAAGGTGTAAGGCAGTGCTCAATCAGCCCCAGGATGCTGTGAACATAGTATGGTTACTGGCTGCATAGGAATGGAAGGCTGCTTTCTACTTCACCCTTCTCTCTTGCTCTCATTTGTTTATCCTGGTGAGGTGGAGCTGCTGAAGAAGTCCTTTTCTCTTCTCTTGGTCTATAATGGTGTAAAAACTAGGGCTATACAAATTCATTAAAATGTGACTGTGTAACCACTAAAAAAATAAAAGCTTTATATTGCAGAGCCCACAGCAAAGCCTCCCCAGGAGCGGGGTCAGCAGTCCCTGCTGCCCCCACTTCCAGGGTGGAGGCTTTCCTGAGGCAGCAGGGTTGACAAAGCCTGCTGCCAGTCCTGCTCTGAGGGAGGAGGCTTTGCTGCAGGCTCTGTAGATGGCTGCTCAGGAGCAGGGCTGGCAGCTGCTGCTGGCCCTGCTCCCAGGGAACCAGCATGTAACCTGCAGCGGGGAGGGGCATAGTCAGGCCCACCTTAGAGGGGCTGCTCCAGTGTGGCCAGGACAGGCGGGGAGCTGCTCCAGCCCCTATTGGTTAACTGGAACCAGCTTACTGGTTAACTAGTTAACCTTTTACATTCCCACTAAAATCTCCCACAAAGCTGGTAAAGAATAATTTGTCACCTGACTGTTTTCTTCATCCTTACTTTTGACTGGGGAAAGAATGACAGAAGTCGAGGTAATTGTGCGTTAACAAATGAAATAATAAATAGAGACTTTAGAATCCGATACACAGTAAAGTATTTGATCAGGATGTTTGCGGCAGACATCTTTATGTACATCTTGCTTGTGCAAATAGCAACTGGAGCTTGTGAATTTTCATCTGGTAAATTACTACTGAAGTGTGGGATGGTCTTTGTTAATCTGACACCATTGTTAACAGGACTACCTCAGTTATTCTGTTTATCTGCACATTTAGTGGAAAAGGGCAAAAATAAAATGTCTAACTTTTAATATTCATGCTAGTGTTTCCCCATCAATGCTTTCAAAATATCAATTGGGATTTTGTCAGAATTAATGTCTAAATACCAGCTTGTCACCAGTCTTTTGTAAATCCTGGTAATTTAGACCACATCTTTGCCTTGGTTGATGGAGGATCATCTCCAACTCCCTCTCCCTTCATACATTGTTTCTGCAATTTTGTTAAAGCACTGCATTAGCATAGCAGGTTAATTGAAATCTTTGTCCACTTATTTAGTGTTAAATAATAAGCACAAGGACCTTGTGATATGCCAGTATTCCTCAGTTCAGCAAAAATGGTTGGCTTCTTTCTTATGTGCTATATATTCAAATAGACTGAACCTGAAAGTGTTGTTCTCAGTTGGCACTACAAACCATGTTTTATTTTCTGCTGATATCACGATAGAGACAAATGTTTGGTGATGAAATTGCTATTTACTTTGTAATCTATGCATGTAAGTAAGCATGGGAGCTGTAGAAGGAAGCTGCCTCTGAATGAGATTCTCTTATGTAGCTGAACTGCTTAACCAAATAGGGAGCATGTCTCCTGGCTCTCATATGTCTTTGGATGGACCTAGAGAAATAATCAACTTTTGTAATATGTTGCTGATACTGCTCTATTTAGTGTCCTGCTTAATGCTAAGAACTATGGGTTAAGGGCAATAACTTTTCAAACACTTTCCTATTGTATTTGATCCTTTCTAAAATATCCATATCATTGGACATGTCTTCACAGTATGACTGACTAAAATGTTGCTTGTGCTTATGTCTGGTGACTTGGTATTTCTCTTCCTCCAACCCCTACCCCTTCAAAACATGGCTTTAGTGCTTGGAAGGAAAACTGAAGTGGGTGGTATAAGCTTGACAGAGGTGGAATTGCACTTCAGTGGTTATGACGGGCATTCCTATCATGTGACTAGGGCCCAAAATTTGTATGCTTTACTTGGCTTTTAAAGTATTAGTGTACTGGAACACACAACAGTGGAAAAACAGTCACTGGTAACTTCAGGTCCAATAGGTTCTTGGGATGTAGAATCCTAAAAAAGACAATAATGGCAACTGTCTTTTATCTCAGGAAAAAAAAATTACATCTCATTAATGCAATATATCACGTGCCAACAGATCTGCTAACATGTTACATGTCAGCCTACATTGGACATTAGAAAAGTGCTAAGTCTCTTGTTTCGCAGCACAACATGCATAGTTTTTTTTTCTTAGTATTAAGTGTTAGATTATAAAGTATTGGACTGAGACAAATATGTAGTATTCCACTCAGTTATGTATGAACACACACACACATCTGGCTGCTAATACCTATGATTTTGAAGCTAGTTAATTTACTGTAGGAATAAAGAATACAATTTTGATTTTTTTTTCAATATCTATTGTCATACTGTAAACTTTTTGTGACTGTCACTTTAAGTATCTGTCCAATGCCTGCTGTGTAGCAAGGCCCTGTATCATTATGGTGGAAAGCGGAATTAAGAGGGTCTTCACCTTAAAAACCAGGGTGTAAATATGCATATTATCTCCATTAAAAACTCCCATTAGGATGTAGGGCCATATCCTGATCAGCAGTATTCCAAGGACACTACTGTAAGAACATCAGAATGGCTATACTGGGTCAGACCAAAGGTCTGTCTAGCCCAGTATCCTGTCATCTGACAGTGACCAATGCCAGACGCCCCAGAGGGAATGAGCAGAACAGGAAATCATCAAGTGATCCCTCTCCTATCATCCATTATAATTCCACCGACTTCAGTCTAGTCTCTGTCACATCCCACTCCCAGGCTTTATGAGAATTGGCATATGAGTATGTATAACTGGAAGAGGATTTATACAAAACAGGTCAAGTAACATACCAATTTCAATGTGACAATCTACTGAATGTGTTTGTCCTGTTTTTGTGCACGTACCATTCTTGTTGTGAAGTTATAAATATGAAATATGGCTCTGTTTAAATGTGAAAATGAGGGCCATTACTGATGACCCCCAGAAACTTAATGGCTCGATGATCAAATCAACTCCTTGTGAATAGTCTTGTTTGTCCTATAAGCCCAAACTGTGGTTGGTCCTAGAAAGACGTGATCATTAGGAATGCAAAATCCCCTTTAATTGGTTAAACCTTTGAAGCTTATTGGTTAACTATTAACATCCCTAGTGACTATGCCAGCTGTTACTGGAATCCCTCTTGAACCAGGTATTTTTCCATCAGTTGGGAGTTGCTCAACAAAGGTTTCCCATCTTGAGGCAAAGTTCACTTCCCATTGCTTAAATAATCAGCCTTTGTCTTCAGCTGGCTTTTGAAACGGGTTGTCCCACCAACAGATGATATTTGAAGAACTATGAAAATCTGTAAAGATCAATGCTCGAGTTGAAGCTTTTACCTGAGATAACAGCTGTTTAGGGTAGGAATTTGCATGTAACAAGCTTTGTAGTGGATTACAACAGGAGTGAGTAATAATTTTTGGTGGGGAGCCCCTCCAAGATTTTGGAAAGTGGTCAAGAGCACAATTTTCTGTGGCAAAGGTGCAGGGTCCAGGATGGAGGCTGGGTACAGAAGGGCACATGGGGTAAGGGATTGGGGTGCAGGAGACGGTGTGAGGTCTGAGAGGGAGTTTGAGTGAAGGAGGGGAGTTGTGACCTGGGTCAGGGGATTGGGGTATAGGGTAAGGGAGGGAGTATAGGTACAAGAGAGGATTCTGGCCTGGGGAGAGGTATAGAAAGGGGTACAGGGTCTGGAAGGGAGTTGTGACCAGGGAGCGGGGTGTGTGTGCAGAGGGTGTGACCTGGGGGAGGGAGTTGGAGTGCAGGAGGGGCTGGGGTGCTAGAGGCAGGCTCTGGCTGGGAGGCGCTTACCTAAGTGCCTCCCGGCCTGCAGCACCCCCAAGGCAGACTGGGCTCCCTGTCTGCTACAGCCCCAGCATGCTTGAAAACGTAGGCTGCGCCCTCCATGTGGCGCTCAACTCCGAGAGGCTTGTGCTGCCCCCATATCCCAGGCCAATCTCTCAGCTCCTCTTGGCTGGTTGTTTCTGGCTAATAGGAGCTGAGGATTGGGCTAGAGATGGGGAGATCACATTAAGTCTTCCCCTCCCTCCAGTGCAGAGGGGTGCACAGCACAGCCCTGTGCTTAATACAGCAGCTGCTGCGTGCCTGAGGGTCCTGGCAGGGGAGCCTGTGGGCCAGATCCAGTCCATGAGAGGTATCTCGCCCACCCATGGATTAGAAGTAGCTAATTTTTTTTGTTAATTTCAATTTAGTAACTTATTTTGATCTGAGTGTTTTCATTTGCAACCATTTAAATCCTTTTTGTACTTAATAAAACCACATTTTTATGATGAAGCCCAGTGTAAATGTTACTTTCGGAGGGAGGAGAGAAGCAGCCTCTGTGCATTAATAAAGTGGGTGGACTTTGAGCTTAACTGAGTAAAAGCTGAACTAGTTCAGTGTCTGTGTTGCTCTGCAGGGAGGCAGTAACCCCAACTCTGAGCTTTGTCTGGAGGAGACCTGGGAATGTGGCCCAGCAGGAAAGGGTGTTTGGGAGCCCCAGAGAGCAGGAAGGTGAGCATCAGTGGCATGATCAGCACATCAAGGGACAATCCTGAGGGGACTTCTGTGATTTATCTCATCAGTCTTGTGTAAATTTGGGTCCCTGATAACTAGAGTATCTTCTTCGAGTGATGTCCCCATGTGTGCTGTCCCCATGTGTGCTCCACTGTTGGTGTTGGCCTCGTCCCGGTGCCACAGATTGGAGATTTTTCTAGCAGCATCTGGCAGGGCTGCACATGTGCAGCTGGGGGCATGCGTGCCGTTCAAGCCTTGGCAGTTTACAAGTGCAACCCACCAGCCTTCGGTTCCTTGGTTACCACCCTGTCACAGATGGCGCTCGAGCCCTCTCCTCCCTTGCGATTCCTAGAGACAAGTTGATTTAGAATTAGTCTTATAAACAGTTTCCTGTTAGTTTTAGATATTACAAAAAAACCCCAAACATTTTTTTTTCCTGTAAACAGTTGCCTCAACGTGTCTGAGGCAACCACCCTGAGGCCTTCATTTAACGCCCCTTAAAAAACAAACAACAAAACACAGTAGAAGGTAGAGAATAGTGCATAGGAAGTCAGAACCCAAACCTTCTCAACTGACTTAGATTCATACCATCAAAAAAAAAAAAAGCCTCAAACAGAGCAGAACAAAAAAGAAAAGATGACAGAAGATACAGACTAGCAGACAACATGCCTAGGTCCCTAGGCTTCAAGAAATGTGAAAAATGCCATGACCCAGTGCTTGCCTCAGATGGTCACAGGTCTTCATACATTGTCTGGTGAGGCCCATGTTCCCCAGAAATGTATTCACTGCTGCAGCCTCACTGCCAGAGCGTGCAAAGACAGAGCTGAGGCTGCATATGTTGATTTTCGACAAGGCTCTAGAGCCCCAAACCAGCGGGGACAAATCCAACCAGTCTGCAAGGCTAATGCGCAGACTAAGACTTGAGATCCTCACCGCCCAAGTCTGCAAAAAAGAGAATTTCCCAGGCTGCTCCCTGCCTCCAAGAGTGAGTACGGGAGACAAGTTGGGCACCTCCGGCACTGGACACCTTTGTGCTGCGTCGGTGGCGGCCCCAAAGCCACGCACCATCCAGAAGATGGTACTGCCGCCTTCGGCACTGAAAAAGACAGGTACCAGGAAACCGAAGAGGTCCTTGGCACCGACAGCATTGGAGATACCGACGGCACCAGTGACACTGGATAAGACCTCAGCGCTGGCAAAGTCAAAATCTGTTAAGCTGCTGCCTCGCTTGCTGAGCCCTGAACCGCAACCCTCTCCACCGGCAATGATGCCTCTTCCATTGGCACCAAGCTCCACAGTGCTGCATGGAGTTTCCCCTGACAACCACCATTCTGCTGTGCACTCTTGTGATTACCACAAGCTGCTGCTAAGTACCACACCACAACTCAGAAGCCTGCATGCCTCTCCCCTGAGGCATCGTTCTCGCTCTCCTTTGTCAAGAAGTTCTCCACCTCGATCCCCAGTGCTACCCCATTATAGTGGCTACAAGAACTATCGGAGTGTGTTTTCTTCCCAACACTCCTTTCCCGCTAGAGCACGTGTCTTATGACAGACATTGTCCACGGCATGACCATCATCCTCCATGGTACCTGGACTGGTCCTACCATTCTTACTACTCCCCTCGCTGGTCCCCATGTCGCTTTTGGACACCCCATGACACTGACCAGTTGAAATCATCATTTAAAATGCTACAAACACTGAACACTCAGTTACATCACCTATCATCCTGCTAGCACCATCAACACCAGCTCCTAGTTGATATCCATCTCTCATCCTTGTAGTTTTCCTCAGCCGACTGAGGGCATCGAGATGGCGGATGGCCAAATTACTGAGAAGGCAGAGGCAGAACAGCCTGATGTCTCCCCAACTGACAAGTTGTCGTCATCACCCAACGAGGCTGTTATCCAGATAACCCATCACCCACAGATGATCTGAAGCAATTTCAGGACTTATTTAAATGAGTTTCCACTAGCCAGGAGGTTGTATTATCTGAAGTACTGGAGAAACAACACAAGCTCCTGAAGAACTGGCCTCAAAACCAAGGATTGGCTTTCCGATAGACGAAAAATCATGGAAATGGTGGATGAAGTCTGGCAGACACCAGTCTCAGCTCCCCCAATGAATAAGAGCGCAGATAGAAAATACTTTGTTCCATTCAAGGGCATGGACTTTTTATATCTCCACTCACAGCCAAACTCGCTAGTCATTGATGCAGCACAACACAGGGCCAAAACCCCTCAATACAAATCTGTTCAACATGAAAAAGACCACAAATGTCAGGACATATTTGGTAGGAAAATGTATTCCTTATCCACTGTTACAGATCAGTATAGAAAGTAACGCAGTGTAGTTGGCTAACAATGACTTTTACAACTACACAAAACTAACTGAGCTCATGCAACGTCTACTGGATTAGAAAAGACCTATCCTCAAATTAATATTTCAAGAAGGTTACACTGCATCACGCAAAGCACTAGAAATGGTGCTTGACCCAGCCGATACAGCTGCAAGAGAAACAGTGACTTCCAATGTCATGAGGCGCTCATGGCTTCAAATGGTGGGCGTTCTGAAGGACCTTCAAAACAAGGTGGAGGATCTCTTGTTTGACAAAGAAAAACTTTCTGCTGCTGAGAACAATGAGGTCCTTCATTCCAGCAAGGACTCCTGCACAACATTATGTATACTAGGGAAGTATACACCTCCATATTGAAGGATGTATAATGCTTCCTATCAGAGACAGTGCAAATTCTTTTTATGGCAGACAACAGCAAAGGCCATTTGATGAACATCACACTAGACCTAGAAATCAAAGCAGACAGGCTCCCAACAACAGGTTGTCCACTTGGCAACCCTTTAAACAACAGGATTGAGGCTTAGGTTGAGGGCCAGCTCTACCTCTCCTCTTCACTAGTGTCTTGTGAACATGTGACATTGCACCATTGCTTGCGCCCCTTCTCAATCAATGGGCTGCAATTACCACAGACCGTTGGGTCTTAGAAATCATCAAATGCGGATCCTTCCTTTCTCTTACCACCATTCCGCCAACCTCCCCACTCTCCCTGTCCCGCTTCAGGGACCCCTCTCACGAAACACTCCTTTGCCAAGAAGTAGAACACTAGCTCCTACGTGAAGGTATAGAGGAGGTGCCCGAAAGATATCAGGGCGGGGGATTTTACTCCAACTACTTCCTCCCAGATGAGAGAATGGGTGAGTGGAGGTTGATCCTTGATCTTTGACAGCTGAATAAATACTTCTGCAAACAATGGTTCAAGATTACACTCGCATCAATCATCCCTGCACTGGACGAGGGAGTCTAGTTTGCTGCCCTCGACTTCCAAGATGCCTATTTCCATGTAACAATCCACCCGGCATACCGACATTTTCTTTGGTTTAAGGTCACCTCAGAACATTTCCAGTACCACATCCTGCCTTTCTGACTCTCTTCTGCTTCCAGAGCCTTCTCCAAGATGCTGGTGGTAGTTGCAGCATTCCTACCACACAGAGGCGCTATGATTTTTTCCTTACCTGGACGATTGCCTTATATGAGGCCAACAGTCCACAGAGAGCATGGTTCTATTTGTTCAGAGGCTGTTCAATTGTCTCAGCCTCATTATGAACCATCAGAAGTCCACCCTGAACCCTACCCAATCTTTAGAGTTCATAGGAGTTCACCTGGACTCCCTGACAGCATGGGCTTTTCTTCTACACCACTGCTTCAAAGCAATAAGAAGCCTGGTGTCCATCATAGCGCCGAGCCCTATAGTACCAGTATTCACCTGCATCCACCTCATGGGCCATATGGCCACCACTATATACATAGTCCAACCTGCTCAAGAACACTTTCGCTGCCTCCAACTTTGGCTTACTTTGGTGTATGAGCCTTTCAAGCACCACGTTCACAAGCAAGTCTTGGTGCCCCCAGCGGTCATTGGTTAGTTGCACTGGTGGACCAGTCGGGACAACCTTCCTGCAGGTGTCCCATTCCACCAAGCCCAGCCATCGAGCCAGATTACTACCAAAACTTATCTCCTGGGTTGGGGTGTGCACCTACACCATCATTTTGCCAAGGCCAGATGGTCTGCACAGGAGTTCCGGCTATATATCAATCTCTTGGAGCTCCAGGCTGTGCACAATGCTAGCAGACTTTTTCTTTACCACATCTGAGGTTCTATGGTGCGCATCCTCACTGACAATAGGACCACGATGTTTTACATCAACCATCAGGGTGGCACCCGTTCTCATTCTCTCTGTGCTGAAGCCGTATGCCTTTGGAACGGATGTATCCAGAACAGTGTCAGCATCGTTGCATCATATCTCCCTGGCATCAAGAATATTACAGCAGATGCCTTCAGCTGTTACTTCGTGATAGACTGAAATGGGAGATCCATACATGAGTTCTACGAGAAATCTTCCACTGTTGAGTGTCCTGTCTGTAGATCTTGTTGCAATGCATGGCAACACCAAGTGTGCCCAGTATTGTTCCACAGCAGGCATAGGTCCCAGATCATTGGGTGACACCTTTCTAATTCCATGGGAGGCTCCTCTCCATTACTCTTTTCCTCCCATTCCACTCATAGCCAGAGTCTTCAGGAAGGTCAAATCAGATGGAGTCTGAGTCCTCCTCATAGCCCTGGCATATGCCAGATAGACCTGGTTTCCTTACCTCTCTCAAATGTCTCTGACCTCCTTACCCTCTTCTGACTCAACCAGACCTCCTATCTCAGAATTGAGGCACCCTTCTCCATCCCCAACCAGAGAGACTCCATCTGACTGCCTGGTTCCTATCTGGTTCTCTGAAGCAGAGAAAAGATGCTCCCAGCAAGTAAAAGCCATTCCACCCCAGATTAGAAGACAGATCACTCATAATACCTATCTCTTTAAGTGGAAGCGCTTCATACTCTGCTGTGGGATCAAGGGCATTCAACCTTCTGATGCTCCTCTTCATGTAATCCTTGACTGTATCATGTATCTGAGATGACAAGGCCTGTCAGTTCCATCTCTGAGTGCACTATCAGTGTTCTACCCCCTGATTGATGGGGTTTTGGTCTTTGCACACCCTGTTTCCAGAAGGCTCTTAAGGGGCTGATGAATCTCAATCCCCAGTGTAGGCCTATAGCCTCCACATAGGATTTGGAGCTGGTGCTCAACGTTCTGACTAGACCACCATTCAAGCCCCTGGCCAAATGCTCCCTACCCCCGTTGACAACAAAGATGGTATTTTTAATAGCAATCGCGTCTCCAAGATGGGTTAGTGAGAGTGCCACTCTCACAGCCCTCTCTGCCCTAAACTGTATTAATCCTTCGACATCACCTTTCCTTTCTGGTGAAAGTATGCTTGGATTTTCATATTGAGTTCATATTCCATTATTCTACTAACTTTCTATCCAAAGCCTCATGTTTCCTGTGAAGAGGCCATTCTACACACTCTCAATGTATGTGGGGCTCTATCATTCTACATAGACTGCAGGCAATCTTTTCACAAATCACATGTTGTTTGTTTCGCTTCCTGAATGTTCTCGCAAAGTGCCTCTGTCCTTTCAGCACAAGCTGATTTCATCCCGTAGCGTGGAATGCTACTCCCTCCAAGGCACACCACTTCCTATGCCCCCCAGGGCTCATTTCACACGGGCTGTAGCTGCCTCAACGGCGTTCCTTAGAGGAGTTCCTCTTAAGGACTTTTGCTCTGCAGCCAGTGGTTCATCTAATCATTCCTTCAAGAGACATTATGCAACTTCCACAAGGATGGCCACTACTTCCAATGTTGCCCCTGCAATCCTCTCCACTGCTCATAAGACCGAAGCAGAAGCCAAACGCATTCTTGTCCGTATATTCTCCAGCCCATGGCTCCCATCTAGACAATCAGTTCTAATATAGTGAGAGTTATTGGAAAACCTAATTTACCATCTGAGAGTCATACTAACACTGAGGGTCAGAGACATACTCTCAGGTCAATATAGGTTTCAAATCTTACTCCAATACCACACTGTCAGCCAATCCTTAATATATTAGCTAAAGTAGAGATTTCAGACTCCCAGCTCATGGGCTAGTCCCATCTGCAACAATTGTGTGATCTGACCTGGAATTCCTGGTGGTGTACTCTCCGCTTCCCCTATTTCTCCTGCCCCTGTGTGGAGTCATCTCCCCCTTCCCCCATGGTGAACTCCAAAGCTGCATCCTTGAAGGATGGGATGCCATGGGGGGGGAGGGGGGCTAGTAATGGACAGCCCCCCCACCTGCCAGGAGTCCCATGCCAGATTGCACAATTGCTCTGGCTGGAACTGGCCCACAGGCTGGGAATTTTTTGACACCTGAGCTAAACATTTAATACAAGAAAAGAAGAGTTATAAATAGTTAAGGTTTGTTGCTTCCTTGTTAGAAGTCCAGTCTAGAGAAATGAAGCAGGAAATAGACAAAATGGAGATGTTTCATATCTTATGTCCTCTTTCATATTGCGTGCAAATTTACTGTCCTAAAGAAAGCCCACAGCCCTATATTTGTGGCTCATGATGGAGTCCAAGGTCACATGAGTATATCTTGACAGGAAACTTTAAAGCAGTGTACCCTGCTCGAAGTGTCCCAGTGCTATGTAGAAAAGTGTACAAAGGTTAAAAATCCAAAATATGAGGCTTTTACCATCCATAACCTCTCCTCCATATCTCATGTCTTTATGTGGTTTGCTGAATCTCAGAGAGTGGCCAATGGCCCCATGCAGTCTGAAGCATCCTCAGGAGAAACTGTTTGTGTGGGAAGAGTTTGTTCTATGGCCATTGTGGGAACTGTGTATCCTTGATAGGCAATCAGTACATAACTGTCTAGCTCTAATGGAGATTCTACCTGGAAGAAGCCATGCAGGAATCCAACACCTGTAAGATACAAGTCCATATTCACAGGGCTCGCTGAACCGCGGCGAGCCCCGCTTGCCAGCCGTGCTGTGTGGTGATCTGCATGCGCAGATCGTTCTGCGCATGCGCAGATTGCCCGAACCCGGCTCTTCCGGGTTACAATCTACTCACCATGGGCGAGTAGATTGTATTATTTGTCAAGCCCTGCATATTCAGATACAAAGATGATATATGCATATAAACAGGATAATCTAGCAAAACACAACTTTTCCATTGACACCTTATATGACATACTTTGTACAACTGAATAGCAGTGGTAGCAATGATACAAATGAACATCTTATATACAGCGTCACATTTCTCTTTGTCCCCCTTTTCAATATATCTCTTTAGCTTGTTTCTTGCAAATGTATGGAAAGTGAAGATTGTCATCTGTCTTGTATGTGTTGTGACTTACGGTTTTCAGCAAAACCACAGAACATTTCTAGCACTATAAAATAAGTATATTACATTCCACTTTGTACAAAATTAGATTCATTTGCCCCATGTGGTTTTGGAAATGAATTCACCCAAAACTGTACAGTGCTGATAAGCAAAAAACATGGTTATTACAACAGAATCCAGTTTCAATTATCTTCACAGGATGAAAGATTTGTTGGTCAATCTGTATAAATGGCTTAAGCCTCAAATGTGAACAGAAAGTTGTACCAGGCACAAATAAGGTGCACACATATAGAGGATAGCCTTGGGAATGGATAGCTTATCTATTGCAAAAAACTTGAGATAACATGTGCTTGAGACAGCTTGCATCATAAAATAATGCACTGGCGACAGTGAAAAGCTATGGGAGCCTGTGAGAATACAAAAAAAAAAAAATTACTTCGAGACCTACATTTTCAGCAGCCATAGGAACAATCTGGTCTGTGATTTTTAAGACCGTAAACTATTATGTACGGGAAACTCTGAAATGTATGGTATGATGCTATTACTTGTTGACTTGCCACTACAGCGATTGACATCAATTCACTTCTGTTTATATATAATAAACTGGTCCTGCACGAGGGGATTTGCCAGACCAGGAGAGGTCCTTCCCATCATGATCCATGCTCCCTTGCTGCACTTGGGGTAGGGCTCTAGCTTGGCCCCAGTGGTGCCCCAGCCCGCTGGCGCTCTCTAGCTACCACTGGTCCTACTGTTGCCAGGGTTGGAGTGCCATGGCTGGAGCTCTGTGGCCTGGCTGGAGTTCTGCAAGCTGGTGTTAGGGCCAGAGCTCCCTGGTTGCTGCTGGAGCTCCCTGGCTGCTGAGGCCAGAACTCCTTGCTGTGCACCCGCCCCCTCCTCAACACAGGATTCTGGGCTGAATCACTGGTCCCCTCCCTTCCACGCTCTTGCCCCACCGCCAGACCTCCATGTTTCTGGGCTCTGTGGTGCAGGAACTTTCATGGACCATGGATGTTGCCAGACCAGAGAGTCCTGGTTTAGGGAGTTTACACCCTGTATAATATGTTTTCTACTGTATAGAATTGGTATTAATTTTATCTTGCCTCCTTGCCTCGTTTGAACAACAATTAGGAATTGAACTTTGTTGTGTCTCGCTCATTCCTTATCACTATACAGTATTTTATTACCTTATAGATCTGTAGTAAACTCATCAAGACCTAAATCAAATTCTCTTATTCTCTCTCCCCTTTCCCAGAGTGGATTGTTAGAGCATCTCTTTTGTATCTTCCTTCAGCATCATTTATTGGCCCTAGTAGATTGGATTTTTTCTCCCTCCTTCCCCCCACTTTCCTCCCAAGAGATATTGGTGACCATGACTGTATAGAAAAGATTAGTTTTACCTTTGGCCTGAAGCTAGTAAGATTAATTTTCTTCTAATCTCTTGCCGCAAGGATATTTCATATCTCCAGGCTAGTTGCTAATAAAGCTGCGTCCCGTACTTGAAATTCTCTGATGCCATTTAAAACAAAAAACAAAAACTTGCATTATTTCACAGAAAGGGTCACTGGATGTTTCATGCTTACCCAGCCATGTTGGAAGTCAGGAATTATTTTAATTGTATTGCTTTTCTATATCTGTTTAATATATATCTGTAGAGGTTAGGGATGATAAATATAGGTTAATTAATTAATCAACCGATCGATGGCTTTTCCATCGACTAGTTAATGAGCAGCAGAGCCACAGCAGGGTTAGGACCCGGCCTTGGGAGCTAACCCCGTTGCGGCTCATCCTTCTAAATATATTAACGACCTGCCAGTTGTTAATACACTTAAAAGGCTGGTGTGCAGCCGGCTGGACCTGGTGCGAGCCTGGAATTATCTGGCCCAGCTCGTACTGGGTCTGTCCCCCGTCCCCACCCCAGCCTGTGCATCAGATTTTTAAATGTAGTAAGAGCCTCCTGGCTCCCTCCTGACACTGGCTCCTGCTCCTTCCCCCACTTGCTGCCTCTGATAGAGCAGCAAGGGGGGTGGGTGACTAGTCAAGGGACTAGTCAACTGTCCAATAAGCAAAAGCTTATCAGATAGTCAACTAGTCGCTTACATCTCTAGTAGAGGCTCATTACTTCATTTTCAATACTATCTAGATTACGAGTCTGTGAGGGGAAAAAATCATCTGTCTCCTTCCTATTTTACACAAAAGGCCAAAAAACTATAATTCTAACAATAGTAGGGCTGAAGAGTCAAACATTTGAGTGCAGAGTTCAGATGGAAAACCTGAACTTTGTTGCCTTGGAATTGTCTTCAAAATTTCATCTATTTATATGATCTGATTTGACAATTAATACAATATACTGACTGGAAATTCTTGCGTATAAGTTACCGTAGAGGGCAGATCCTCTGGTAGCATGAATAGTTTCATCTCTGTTTTCTTCAGGGAACTGTCACCGGCTGTGGTCCACCCCATTTTCTTCAACTAGCCTTAAATCTCATTAAGCCCTGTGGAGCAAGCCTTGTTTGAAGGAAGACACAAATTTAAACTACTGTGATGACTGCGTTACATTTCAGATGGTCAGTCTTGTTCAAATCCCACAACTGAGCTTAGAATCTATCTAAAGGCTGAGTGATAAGCATCAGCATGCTGACTTGGATCATTCATGATAGTAAACTGTCAAACTCCTTTTTCTTTAAAACTCATTTAGACTTAACAATTCATCATTGTCAGAAATTCTGTGTATAAATTTCCAGTTTGTATACTCATGTGAGGATGTGGATATTGTATAAAATGTAGTGATGAATTCTTGTATAAAGAGACAGTATCTTTAGGGCATAGCTTTTCAACTTTTTCACTTTAACTCTCTATCTTGGACCAGTCTGATAAGTATACATCTCATCACTGTATCTTAAAGTTCATGGTGGTCTGAGTTTCTCAGAATTCAGTGTGGAGTTGGAAGCAGCCACATGAATGAGTTGACCAGGGATCTGTCATTCAGACATGCAAAGTATGTTTTCAGATGGCCACCTGCAGGAGTCAGGAAGGGATTTGTTCCTCCTACCCCCAAAGTGTATTCCTTTTTTAAAAAAAAATCTCCTATTTCTGAAGCATCAGGGATGGCCATGGCTAGAGACGGGACATTAGACAGGGAGTGCTGGAGTTCTGAGTTAGCATCAAATCTTATGTGTCGGATGCTTGATTGTTGTTCACGTGCACAGGTCTAACTGCCATATATGGGGGTTGATGGAATTTTCCCCCAGGTCAGAGTGCATGGAGATTTTTGTCGTCTTCTGCAGCATATGGGTGTAGATCACTTTCCAGGATAGTCTGAGTACAACTCACTGAACCATTTTCCTACCTTTTTCAAGGATCTCAGGCACTGGTGCATATCAGTTCCTTATATTCTTGGCCTATGGTGGACCAATTTTAGCTGTTGAGCTTAGCATGCAAGTGCTGAGTATTGCTGGTGGGCTGTGATGCACAGAAGGTCAGACTAGATGATTTGGTGGTCCCCAGTGGCCTTAAACTTTGTGGCTTTCTGACTGTGAGAACTTAACGTCTGTGTAGGTTTCATTTTTAGAGAGAGCAGTCTTATGCAGATGCAAAGACCCAAAGAAAATGTTAACGTTAGTTAAAGATGTTAAGTATTGGGCAACTGACTAATCGAATAGTCGATGCATTTTTGCATCGACTATTTGATTAGTTGATAGGGTGCCTCCACCTATGAAGTGTAGCAACAGCCCTATGGGTTGGGTTGCTATTGATTAGTCAATAGGGCTGTTGCTACACTTCAAAGATGAAAGTGCCAAAGCCCGGGGTCAGCAGGGGACTCCCCCACAGCCCCCCAGCTCCGAGTAGTGCTGCCCTTTGAAATGCTGCGAAGAGCCTGGCATCAGGCTCCTCACCACATTTTAAAGTGGCAGTGCCACACACAGCCCAGCATCAGCTGGGGAGTCCCCAGATGATCCTGGGCTCCACATGGTGCTGTCGCTTTGAAATGCTGCAAGGAGCCTGATGCTGGACTCCTTGCAGCATTCAAAGCAGCAGTGCTGCACGGAGTATCTGATCCTGGGCTCCATGCGATGCTGCCTCTTTGAAGTATTCTCCCTCTCCCCCTTGTTGCCTCTGTTTGATAGAGGCAGCAAGGGGGCGGGGGAGGGGAAAAGGAAAAAGTGATGAGTCAACTATCTTGCCGACTAGCCGATAAGCATTTGTTTATTGGATAGTTGACTAGTCCTTCACATCCCTAACATTCAGGGCTCGATAATCTATGCAATCTACTCGCCTGTGGCGAGTAGATTACATTCTGGAAGAGCCGGGTTCAGGCAATCTGCGCATGCGCAGAACGCCGGACAGCGTGGCTGGTGAGCGGGGCTCACCGCGGCTCGGTGAGCCCTGCTAATGTTCATATAATGTCAGCAACATTGGCTATTACTTGGTCTTTTAAAAAAAACAGTACTCTGGCATCTGACTTTCAACTGTATTTTGGTTTGCATAGTAACAGTTTCTATTTCTGATGAATATGTGTCAAAATGTAACAGTTCAGTCACTTTAGCAACCAGCTGACTGTCAACTCTTATGAAAGGTTTTTGGGGAAAACGCTAGTGGCTGCAGTTTCTCAAATTTCAAACTTTCTGTTCTATTATTTCTATGACTTTTTTTTTTTTCTTTCAGGTGTACACTTCTGACCCTTCTTAACTTCTTCTCTTGTAAACATCTCCAAGACTGACTAATTGTCTATAAATTTGTGGATAATTTGTGGCCAACCACAACCCAGACTTAGAGGAAAAACAAAACTATTCATAGACTGTTACATTGGGCACTAGGCCATTGAGTTTCTGGAATATCAGTAATGGCCCTCATTAGCGGATTTTGAATAAAGAAATCCACACTTAATATTTCCACCTTCATATACAAGAATGATAAATGCACAAAAATAGAATATACACATTCAGCAGATTGTAACTTTAAAAATGATATGTTACATGATGCATTTTGCCTAATGCATCTTTCAGTTGTACATATTCATAAGCCAGTTTTCATAAAGCTTGGTGGTGGTGGGGCTGATAAAGGTCTTTCCTGAAAAATCTATTGGAGCAGCCTGACTTCAATACTATTAAAAAAGGGTTTATGTAAAATAGGTCCTGTCAAACTTGCGATCAGTTTTTTATGAGATTGCAAGTTTGGTTGATAAGTGTAATATTGCTGATTTTATTACACTAATATGTTTGTAAGGTGTTTGACTTGTTAATGCTTTTAAAATATTAAAACCTAGAACAATATAAAGTATGGAGTGGAGTAAAAGCTGGTTAATTGATAGGTTTCAAAATGTAATTATCAACAGTCATCACCAAAGTTATTGGTTCTTGATCCTACACTATTAAACATTTTTATCAGTTACCTAGAAGAAAACATAGAACCTTCACTGATAGACTGCAGCTGACAAAAATTGGGGGAGTGATAGATAATGAAATGGATAGCTCTCTGCAAGAGCCCTATCTAGACCACTAGCTAGACTAAGGGTTGGCAACCTTTTCAAACCAAAGAGCCAAACTACATCAAAATTCAGAACAAGTGGTCAATAAAGAGCCAGTATAAGAATGCCCATTTGCGTGACTGAAAATATACAGCTTAATATTACTAATAATTGACATGATGATTAGTAATATCGTAAATGAAACCTTATACTCAAGGACTTCATTTAATACAGGGTTTCCCAACCTATGGGTCGGGACCCAAATATGGGTTGCCATTACATTTCAAAAGGCCAAGTGTCTCCCCAGGTGGCTCTGCCCCCTCTCCTCCCCCTGTTTTTTAATTGCCTTGGGTCACCAAGTCTGGAAAAGGTTGGGAACTACTGATTTAATGGGACTTCTGCTGCATCTTTTGACATATTTCTTTGACGTTTACATCTACACCAGTCAAATTCAGCTTCATGTACACATTCAGGCTGTCTTCTGTCAATCTTGAGTGCAAATTACCTTTGATACGATTCAAATAAGAGAGAGAGCCTGCTCTCACACACAGGTGGAGCCAAACATTGAAAGTAAAGCCAAGATGACCTGCTGCATGATGTTGTATGTGACAGGAAGTTCCTTCCAAGTTTGCAGAATCAGATTATCATTATGCTCCAATTTCATCCTTTCAACGCATTTGTGCGGTTTTGCCAATTCTGCATGTTGTTGATCAAGGCATTCTAAATCAGAATTCAACTTGATGAATTTTTCCACCCAGATATCCAACTCCTTGAAATGTGCTATTTCCATTTCCAAATCGCTGACTGAGATGCTTGGAATGACTGTCAAATCCAGTTCTTCAATGGACACTTTATGTAGACGAATCCTCAACTTAAACAGAGCATTGTGTTTGCAAAAGTCAACAAAACAAGACTTGAATACCATCAGGAGCTTAGAAACAAAGCTCTTGCATATTAAGGCTTGTTTGGATTCTTTCTTTGATACAAATCACAAAACATTCATAATATTTCAAAATGTCAGTTTGCCCGTCTTGATATCTTTGATGAAGATAGTCAGTTTTGATTCCAATCCAAACACTGCCTGCTGCAGAGTCAGGAATGTATTTCCTTGCCCTTGTAGCTTAAGGTTCAACTCATTCAAATGACTAGTAATGTTGATGAGATAGTAAAACTTGACCAACCAGTCAGTCTGAAAGTGTGTGTATGACACCCTTCACATCTAAAAATGACTTAATCTTGTTAATACAGGTAGCAAAACAAGACAAAACTTTGCCACAATATAACCAGCGAACATTGTGCATTAGTAGACTAGGGTATTCGGAATCTACTTCTTCGAGTACTGACTGCAATTGACGGTGATTAAGGGCTCAGGCAAGAATCCAACTGACAGTGCAAATCACCAGTTCCATTACATTTCTGAGTACGGTTCCACAAGATTGTGCACAGAGTGCCTCCTGATGTACAATGCAATGGAAGTTCAAAAGTGGGCTGTTCAGCTGTTCTGAAAAAAGAGTGAGGAATCCCCTGTATTTGCTGACCATGCTAGATGCACTGTCAGTATACACAGACACAAGATTATCCAACTGTATTTCTTGTTTACAAAGTTCATCATCGTTTTAACGATGTCTTTGTCCCTGGTTTGATTTCCTCATTGGTAATTTCTCAATCATTTCTTCATGCATAATAGCATTACCAGAAATATATTGTCCCAGAATACACAACTGATTAATGACACGTCAGTTGTCTTGTCCAAAGCAAATGAAAAGTAAGTAGCTGTACTCAAATTTTGCATTTGTTCCTTGTTGATTTTCCTTGTTCTGAAACGCCTCAAATAGTTCATGACCAGTGTTTAGCATGCATCTCCAAGTAATCCTTGTCAGTGAAAGGCTTCCCCTCTCCAATAATGCTGTATGAGCCCGCAAAACTTGTAGCGTTTAATCACCCACCATTATTTGATCATGCCAGCAGGCTGTTTTGTCCAATGTTCATTTTTTGCTGCAGATCCTCTCAGGCTTTCTTTCATGTGTCCCCCTCGGGGTATTTTTTGCAAATGTTGCATGTTTTGTCATTAAATTTGTGGGGTTTTTTCTTGTTTGAGTACAGTCTCTCTCTATAAATGAGACAATGTGAAGATGCAGACCTCTCCACAAATGCATACAAGTCTGTCCAGTCCTTTTGGAAATTTTGGTACTGGTCCTCTCTCTTTCTCTTCACCATTTTTATTGTTGGGGGTTACAGAGTTCACCATCATGTATGACGACTGAAAGATTTCTTGACCAATCAAATAAAAAGAGAATATTCATGATCCTCAGTGAATGGACAGGATAGATGGTTGTTAAAATGAACAGTTAAAAGTGAAACAACCAAAAATAATCATCTTGGCATGAGTAATTGCACATTTTTAAAATCATGAATCTTTCATTTTAATTTAAAAAGTTGTGTGTATTTTGGGAATGACAGAGGAGTCATATTTGGTTCCCTACTGAGCCACAGAATGCTAGAACTGGAAGGGCCCTTGAGAGGTCATCAAGTCCAGTCCCCTGCCCTCACGGCAGGACCAAGCACTGTCTAGAGTAGACCATCCCCGATAAATGTCTTATCTAACCTGTTCTTAAATATCTCCAGAGATGGAGATTCCACAGCCTCCCTAGGTAATTTATTCCAATGTTTAATCACCCTAACAGTTAGGAAGTTTTTCCTAATGTCCAACCTAAACCTCCCTTGTTGCAGTTTAAGCCCATTCTTTCTTGTCCTATTCTCAGAGGCCAAAGAGAAGGGAGAAAAATTGTTTTCCTTGTGATACCCTTTTAGGTACCTGAAAACTGCTATCCTGTCCCCCCTCAGTCGTCTCCTTTCCAAACTAAACAAGCCCAGTTCTTTCAGTCTTCCCTCATAGCTCATGTTCTCTAGACCTTTAATCATTCTTGTTGCTCTTCTGTGGACCTTCTCCAATTTCTCCGTATCTTCTTGAAATGTGGTGCCCAGAACTGGACACAATACTCCAATTGAGGTCTAATCAGTGCAGAGTAGAGTGGAAGAATGATTTCTCATGTCTTGCTCACAACACTCCTGTTAATGCATTCTAGACTCACGTTTGCTTTTTTTGCAACAGTGTCACAGTCTTGATTCATATTTATCTTGTGGTCCACTATGACCCCTAGATCCCTTTCTGCAGTACTCCTTCCTAGACAGTTGCTTCCCATTCTGTATGTATGAAACTGATTATTCCTTCCTAAGTGGAGTACTTTTCATTTGTCCTTATCGAACTTCATCCTATTTACCTCAGACCGTTTATCCAGTTTGTCCAGATCATTTTGACTTATGACCCTATCCTCCAAAGCAGTTACAACCCCTCTCACCTTGGTATCGTCTGCAAACTTAACAAACGTATTCTCTATGCTAACATCTAAATCATTGATGAAAATATGAACAGAAACAGATCCCTGTAGAGCCCCACTTGTTATGCCCTTCTAGCGTGATTGTGAACCATTAATAACTACTCTCTGTGAACAGTTATCCAGCCAGTTATGCACCCAGCTTATAGTAGCCCATATTGGCTCTAGAGCAGCAGTTCCCAGCCTTTTCCAAATGGGGACCCGACAATTCAGGAAGACTTGGTGACCCAAGGCAATTCAAAAACGGGGGGAAGAAAGCGGGCAGAGCCACCTGGGGAGACACTTGGCGACCCTTTTGAAATGTAATGGCGACCCATATATGGGTCCCGACCCATAGATTGGGAAACCCTACTCTAGAGCCATAGGTTGCAGACCCGTGAGCTAGACATAAGCAACCAGTGCTGCACAAAATTTTTATTGCCAGTGAGTGGCAGATGTAGGAAGAAAACTTGAAAGCTTTCCAGCCCTATCATGCTTTCTTTTGACTGTATGAATTTACATTTTGTCGTGTTACTTTCAGAAGTCCCTGCAAGTTCAACTCTGCATTGTGCATGTGCAGTTAAGTAAATGAGCAAAAAACCCATACCATATTTACTTTAAAGATCATTGCTTAAAAAATAAAATATACACACACCATGCTGTACTGTGAAAAATTCATTACTTTCATATTTTAAAATAACTTTTTGTAAACTACATGTCACAAAACATGTTTGTGAACAGAAGTGGGAAAAGTCAATTTGGAAATTCAGTTGTTTAAGACCATTTCTTCTTTGAAGCTAAATCCTTAATGGCTTATTATAATTTTGGGAAGTTTTGAGTGTATGTAAATAGGTTTGTAGTAGGCATTTGCAATGTGAGCAGCAGCTGCTATCATTTTAAGCAATACCTAAATCTTTCAAGCAAACAGTATTGGGGTGCGGGGGATTGGTTTTTTTTTTTTTTTTAAGAGTAAAAACTAACAGATTGAAAGAATTGAACATGCTATTTTACTAAACTAACAGCCTTTTCAAGATTTCACCTTGTCTCTGTAAATGAAGTTGACCTATTTAGTTTAATCCTTGTATGAAGAGCTAATGAAAATCTTTAATTACATTTTAGGATAACTTAAGTCCAAAACTCTTCTGGGATCAAGTCTAGAAATTGAGTCTCTTAAAATTTTGCATTTTGAAAAGGTACAGATTACCTTCTTGTATTCAGAATGGCAGTTATACTTTTCAGAGCCGTTTAACTATTTTTCTTGAGACAGCAAGAGATATAAAATATGAAAGTTAATAGTCAAATGTGTTGTCTTAGTATTTACAGCAAGCAAATATCCCAAAATCATAAAGCAGCGAAGCTATTCTTATGAATGTAGTGGTGTTTTAGAATGATACTACCATTGACAGAAGTTATTTGAGCATTCTCCTTTGGTGAGTTCAATCCCTTTTGGTTGTTTCAGCAACAGTTAGTTACTCAACACTTTTCATAGCATGGAGTATAATTTAACAGAGATGCTGTCTTCTGGACACAGTCCTGTTTGTGCCCGAGTACTATTCTAATGAATACCGCAGTCTTATATATTGAAAGCAAATAACAAAAACTGCATACATTAGTTTGTTACCAAGTATTTTGCCCCTGCTTGTAAATAAATGAATTCCACTTTCTCCTTTTGCCATTTCATTTTCCCTTCTCAATGTTTCTGTCCTTTGCTCCTCTGAGCATGTTTCCTTGCCTCCTTTTTCTACTGCTCTTCAGAGCAGCTGGTTCTTTTCCTTGTCTTGCACAGCATTCTGAATTGCTTTAATTCTACTGGGCTTTCTTTTCCAACTGCCAGCTCCAGTTCTTTTCTTGTCTTCTGCTCCCTGTACGTTGGATTTCCTTAAGATCGCTTATCTAAAGGAGCCCTAATGAAGACATTGGCTGGATCCTCTTGTTTCCACCGTACAGTAAAAGCAACAGGAAGCAAGGAGAAGGCCACTAACTGTATGAAATATAAAAGCTTCAGAGGTAACAGAGTTAGACTGTAACAGGAAAAATTAAAAAAACAAAAAATAGTCTAGTAGCACCTTAAAGACTAATAAAACATGTAGATGGTGGTATGAGCTTTCATGGGCACAGCCTACTTGTTCAGATGAATGGAGTATTAGAAGTCCAGATCCAAGAATACATAAAGGAAGGAGGCAGAGGGAAGGAGGGAAAAATAGAGGAAAAAAAGGAGGGGAGGGAAAAAGAGAGATTGGGAGTAGATGGTTCAAATAGTTACAAGAGGCCGTTAAGAGCAATTAGCACCTCCATAGTTTGGTTGGTTGGTTAAGTCATTAGGATGTGGAAGGTAGTGTGCCATCCAGTCAATGTCCCTTTTCATACCATTTGCATAAGAATTAAACTTGTGAATGAAGTTAAGTTCCAATGCTTCTCTGTGTATTTGGCTTGTGGAATTGGCCTGAAACAACAGGGTGACTTGGAGATCCATTAATGAGTGTCCAGGCAGATTGAAGTGTTCTCCAACAGGTTTTTGTGTACTGCCTTTTTGGATATCTGATTTGTGTCCATTAATTCTTTCCCTTAGAGACTGTCCAGTTTGGCCAATATACATTGCAATGGGGCATTGTTGGCATTTGATGGCATAGATCACATAAATGGATGTACAGTTAAATGAGCTACTGATGTAGTTGTGTCCAGTGATGAAATTGCTCATGTAGATGTGTGAGCAGAGTTGACACCAGGGCTGATTGCAGTGGTATGTTCCTGGGTGATTATGATGGAGGTGTGTTGTGTGGTTATTGGAAAGAATTTGTTTGAAGTTAGGGGGGTTGTCTGTAGGCGAGAATTTGCCTTTCCCCCAAGGCCTCTGAGATCAGGGCTGGATTACCCAATAGTCAGACTAAGCACGTGCTTAGGGCATCAGCAAAGCAGGGGCACCAAAAAAAAATGAGATTTTACGGCATAGTATTGTTTTTATTTTGAATTACATATGAGGAGGCACCATAATCTTTTCAGTGCTTAGGCCCTCGAAGTCTTAATCTGGCCCTGTCTGAGAGTGAGGTGTCATTTTCCGGGATAGGTTGTAGATTGTTGATAATGTGTTGGGTGGGGGGGACAGGGTTAAATTGTGGACTGTAGGTGATGAGAAGTGGAGTTCTGTTGTTTTCTCTTTTGGGCCTGTCCTGAAGTAGATTCTGTAGGTGTTTGTCTCTGTCTGTGGGATTGGAGCAAATCCGGTTGTATTTTAGGGCTTGGCTATAAACAATAGATTGAGAAATGTGTCTGGGATGGAAGCTAGAGGCATGAAGGTAAGTGTAGTGGTTGATAGGTTTCCAGTATATGGTGGTAGAAATTTGTCCATTTAATTGTACGGTAGTGTCAAAGAAGTAGATATCTT
Organism: Rafetus swinhoei; assembly: GCA_019425775.1. Taxonomy (NCBI): domain Eukaryota; kingdom Metazoa; phylum Chordata; order Testudines; family Trionychidae; genus Rafetus; species Rafetus swinhoei. The sequence goes on along the minus strand of CM033446.1, from coordinate 80,511,299 downwards.
GTGTGGACTCATCCAGGCTGAGGTTGATGGTAGGGTGGAAGTTGAAATCCCTGTGAAATTTTTCAAGGGTCTCTTTCCCATGGGTCCATATGATGTCATCAATGTAGCATTAAGTAGAGTAGCGGTGTTAGGGGGCGAGAGCTGAGGAAACGTTGTTCAAGGTCAGCCATATAGATGGCATATTGTGGTGCCATGCGGGTGCCCATGACTGCCGCTGACTTGAAGATACAAATTGTGTCCGAATTGGAAGTAGTTGTGGCTGAGGACAAAGTCATAGAGCTCCGTAACTAGGTGTGCAGTGCTGTCATCGAAGATGGTGTTCCTGATAGCTTGTAATCCGTCTTCATGTGGAATGGTGTAAAGAGCTTCTACGTCCATGACGGCCAGGATGGTATTTTCAGGAAGATTACTGATGTTTTGTAGTTTCCTCAGGAAGTTGGTGGTGTTTCGAAGATACCTAGGAGTGCTGGTAGCATAGGGTCTGAGCAGAGAGTCAGTATAGCCAGATAATCCTGTTGTAAGTGTGCCAATGCTTGAGATGATGGGTCGTCAGGGATTTCCAGGTTTGCGTATCTTGGGTAGCAGATAGAAAACTCTTGGTCAGGGATTAGGGGGCGTGTTAGTGTAAATTTGGTCCTGAGCAGCACCTGGGAGCTTTATGAGCAGTTGTTTCAGGTTTTTTGGTATTCTTTAGTGGGATCACAGGAGATAGACTTGTGGAATCTGGTGTTGGTGAGTTATCTGGTCACCTCCTGTTCATAATGACTACATGATGAGAGATACCAGCTTTTCTGAGACTGCCCACAAACTTTGAGTGGCTTACTATTTGATTTGTTTTGGGCTTCACTCAGACAGATTTGCTTGACCATAAGTAATGCATTATTTTAATGTAGTCTTAGAACTACTGTAGATTTAGTTAACATTATTTTTTCCTTGTGTTGCTGAATAATGGGTAAACTGTCCAGCTGCAAGCTGCTACTTGGCAAAGTCTAACCTAAATCCATTGCTTCTTGTCCTAGGCATGAACAGAAACTGGTATGACCAGAAACTGTCCCTAAGGCTCTGTGGGATTTGAACTCACGACCCTGGATTTATAAGACCAATGCGCTAACCCCATAACTCTCAAGAACAAGCATCTGTATGAGACTTATTAGGGGCATACGTTGGAAATCTCAATTTTTAACATGTAGTGGCTCATACATGGTGCTTGGTGGCAGTACAAAACTATGAAACATGAGAGCTTTATAAATGGATTGGCATCTGAATCCATGTATCTTGCATGATATAACTGCTGTTTCCACCAACCGTAATCTGGCTTTCAGGGTAGAACACATTTCTGCATGTGATAAGAGTTAAGCACCTAGTAACAAGCCTTTAATGAACCTGTAGCTATTTCATTTACAAAATGAGATGCTTCTCTGCTGTGGGTGAAAATCAGGCAGTTGAGTAGATTTTAATGGGGCTGTGATTACTCAGATTGCTGGCACCTGGTGATTTTTTGGTACTGTGGCAGTTCCAAAGACAATAACTAGCCATCGTGCCAAACTATTTGCGGTTTCTGTTTGCAACAGCCTGAAATTGGTACAGTAGAATTTTTATATTTTGTAATAATGAGATGAAGCATATTTTGTAAAGACAATTTGAAATAAAACAGTGTGGGTTTTATTTTTTCTTCTAGAGTTCTATCTTTCTTCCAGTATTGGTTGTCACATGTATTCAAAAATTATGATTGGGCTGCAAAATAATCATTAGGATTTTTTTTTTTTTTATTCTTTCTTTCTGGTTCTTGAATCTTTGTGGTCCAAGTTTTCAACCTTTCTGAAACCATGACGGTGAATACTTTTTTAAAGTGAAAGCTAAGATTGTCATGATCACATAAATTCAAGAGGTAGGGTTTTTAGTAAAGCAAAGCATTACAGGGCACCATTACAGGGCAATTGGTGATGCAACCTCTTACTGGTCTGGATTGAACCGCACATCCATTTTGTGGAATTTGGGTTTATATGGAGTTATGTGGAAGGGATTTGAGGGTGAGGTAGCAGTGGGTTGGATGGATTTAAGCAAGGGCTGTATATTGTGTTGGTGTTTATTTTAGGGTCCTGTGGGTTTGTAGAAGGGATTGAAGGGAGGTGGGGAATGCTGAAAATGATGGAAGGATGTGGGAAGGAAATTATTTGGGTATCAGTGGTGGAGGACGACTCGGGGGTGGGGACTGAACACAGGCTGCTGTGTAATGGTGCTGGTGGCTGGAGCTGGCTGTCTCTGTGTCTGGCTCCTTTCCTTCTCAGGCTGTTTTTCCCTCCCCTCCCTCTGTTTTGCTCAGTACTTAGTACCAGTCCCAGTTCTGTTGGCAGGCACCCAAGGGGGAAGGACATGGCTGCCACATCAGTGATCGGGCTGGCTTGTTTGGGAACAAGTTGCACTCAGATGGAATCTGCCTGCAGCATCATGAAAAGTTGGACGTGCTGAGATCCAAACTGTAAACCCTGTATATGATGGAAAACACTTCAGGCCAAGGATTGCAGCAGTACCTCTGGCACTGCTAGTTCTAGTACCTATTTGTGAGGTCCTCATGGGCCGCTCTTACTGTTGGCCTCCATGGGGTATTCCTGTTCATCCTGTTACTGGGCAGCCAGCCAGCTCAGTGCCAAGTGCCACACAGGGCTTTGCCAATGGAGCTGGGCTGTGCAGTCAGGGGACAGAGTGGCTCCAATTTGAGGTGAGAGGACTGGCTCCTTCTTGTCTGAGCTACCCACTGCCTATGGATATGTCTTTTTGTAGTTTGAACATATAAATATAAAAAAGGCTGATAACAAGCTCTGGATGCCTGCCTGGACATATCATAAAATATGTAATCCAACTAAGTCAAAAGCGGTGGTAGCAAACAAACATACTTATCAGAGAAGCAGAAATTTCCCCTCCACAAAACCCTCATACCCTGCCAAATAACAATTTTTTCCTCCATCAGACCAGAAGAAGTGAATTCAAGAGGTTAGTGGCCCTGAAAGGACATTTTGCTTGCTGTTTCCTATTGTAACATTTATTGATACAAGTAGGGTATGTCTACACTTCATTCCTCTTTCGAGAGAGGAATGCAAATACAGCCGAGCGAACTTGCAAATGAAGTGCGGATTTGAATTTCCCGCGCTTCATTTGCATAATGGCATCCAGGTGCTTTTTTGAAATACCCTATTTCGAAAGAAAAAACGCAGTCTAGACGTGGTTATTGCGAGAAAAAACCCTTCTTTTGAAATAACCCTTACTCCTTAAAAAATGAGGTTTAAGGGAGCTTGATGGAGGCTCCTGCAGGCTGGATCTGGTGGCTTGGTAGGCTAGATGTGGCCCATGGGCCATATTTTGTCTGCCCCAGTCTACACTGAAGTACTACAGTAACACAGATACCACTGTGCTGCTGCAGCTTTTCTTCTGAGAATATGGCCTAAATCTTTCCCTGTGTGTGGCAAAAGCCAATATTCCTTTATAGTGGTCACATTTAACAAGTCAGCATTTTACCTCCAGTTGTCACATTCTGTGAGATATTGCAGCTATTTCCATAAGCTCAGAAGAGAAATGAACTGTGGTATGTCAGAAAAGTTAGATGTCAAATTATTTTGTTAATGAATTTCGTAATAGGTAAAGTGAAGGATTTATATTTTTCTTTCTGACTTCATTCATATACTTTGAGTCTATTTTTCAGTGTTAGCTTAGGTTATTTACTTAGTTGCCTGAAAGGTGAATTCCGTGAAAATATTTCTGAAGTTTTTTGCATAACCCCAGCCATGTAGCTGTGGTAAGTGGTGTCTGCATAAAAATTTCATTCCATGTTTGTTATTAACGGTTCTGATTTGTCCCAAAATGAATGAATAGTCTACTTGGGCAAAACTGTGCTCTCTCTCACCTGAATAAATCCAGAATATCTCCAATAACCTTATTATTAAATAAAGGGATTACCACGGTAATTATGTGCAAAGAGCAAATGTAAAGGTTTAAATTGAAATTACTCTGTGTATGCATGCTGAATATTGGATCCTATATTTATTTTTATGTTTAATGCACAATCTAAGACTGAAACTTCCCCATTTTGTTAGCTAGATGATAGCAAATGTTACCTATCCTTTTTTTTTTTTTTTTAATTAAGTGAACTGAATTTCTGGGCTAATTATCAGTGACTTGATCATATAAAGGAATTCAAGACCTAAAACGAGGCTTAAGAGCTTGAATGCCTTTGACTAGAGTTATGGCATTTAGCCGTGCATTATGCGATGATACACCAAACAAAAAGATGCTGTGAAAAGGGTACAGGCTGGGAATTGGGAAAAAGAGGGCAATTAGACAGGACACCATTGAGACATCAAAATATTGTGGGGTCACTATAGACTTCTTAAAAGGAGCTTTTATTTTGATTAAAGTTCCTTAAAAAGGCAGCCAACTTTAATTAAAAATGAATGAACAAACAACAAAAAATCACCTCTCTGAATTGTAGCTGCAGTTTAAATTAGGTGCAGAATTTTAACCCAGCTATCAAATTACACGTTTTCCACTCCTAAGAAATAATTCAGGGTAAGGCTATGTTGACACTACAGCCTGTGTTGCTAAAGTGCATGTTGCTCAAGAGTATGACTATTCCACTCCCTTGAGTGGCATAAATTACTGACAAGTGCTTATGTGCACAGCACTATGTCTCTGGGAGAGCTTCTCCCACTGACATAGCTTCCCATACTGGCCAAGGTAGTGTTTTATGTGGATGGGAAAGCTTTCTCTCACGGGTAGAGCATTTTTACCAGATGCATTGCAGCGGTGCAGCTTTATCAATACATCGGTGCTGCTGCAGCACTGTACATATAGACATGGCCTAATTTTACATTTAGTTTTAATGTTATTTATGTATAGCTGGTTGTAATTTACATTTACAAAATTTACATACGTAGGGTTACCAGATGATTTCAAAAAAATACTGGACACACTTGATCTCAGATGGGAGGGGGCCGGCTGGGAGGAGGTCGAGGGGAGCGGGGCTGGCCAGTGGAGATAGGGGGCAGGGGAATGGCTGGCCGGAAGCGTGTCTACCAGCCAGGCAGTACACAACTATGTACTGATACTCATGATAATAAAACTTATTTAATTAGAAAATATCGGACATTTATATGTCCAGTATTTTCTCAATTTGTTTCCTGGACAGAAAGCTCAAATACCGGACTGTCCGGTTCAAAACCAGACACCTGGCAACCCTATACATAAGTGATTTGTATGACTGAAAAATTAAATAGGTTTTTTCTTTTGAAAGGCACATTTTATAATTTCAAAATAGGTACTCAAATGTAAGTTTGAAGAAAAATTTGTTTAACAAACCTGATCAATCAAAATTGTAGTACATTATGAAGATTAGAAAGAATTTTTAAAATTGGAAAATTAACTTTTTTGGGAGAGAAGGGGTATGATCCTGCAGACTTGCATACATGCATGAATAATACCAACCTTGTGGGGTTTACAAACATGCATAAAGTTTAGCATCTGTGTAATGGTTTGTAAGTCAGAGATTAGACTATATGTAAGGCGTTCCGGGGAGGAAGGCTCAACTAAGTTTGACCTGCTTGGCTTATGATCTTGAAACTAGACAAATGAGGGTTAATCATTGTCTTGGATTCTGAGGTGGCTGGGTGAATGAAGAGCTATATTGAGTCATTTAAATGGTATTGAATGGATCTAAAAAATCCTTCAGTAGTAATTCCTGCAAATTCAGAGGTTCTGCCCTTTCATTTTAAGAGTTATATTAAATACAGTAGATATAGTACAAATAGAGAGGCTGAATTGGGGGCATTTCATTAATTTCCAAATGAACTTGAATACAAAATCTGTTTGAAGATCAGTTAAGTTGGACTAAGGCTATGTCTACACTGGCAATTGAGTAATAAAACTTAGGTGATTCAGAGGTGCTAACCATCCTCCCGCTCCCCAAACTCCCCAAAGTTTTGCCTCTGCAAGTGTCAGTGAATAGCAGAGTTTTATTATGGGCTTGTCTTCAATGCCGAGTTAATTGAAGTTACTTGAGAGTTGCTTCTAACTTGATTCCGGTTCACACATAAGCATTCTTTACTATATTGTGGAGGTGCTTTAACTTGTTTGCTCAAGAGCAGTGGTCATCAACCAGTAGATCATGATCTACTGGTAGGTCTTGAAGCCTCTGACAGGTGATCTTGACTCATTTGGCTAAGAGGCTATCAAATGCTGGCACTTCAGCTGCCCCTTCCTCCACTGCTGCACATCTCCTGCCCTTTGTCTTGGAGCTACCTTTCCCTGGAAGCTTGCTGTGCAGGGCAGGGAAGGGAAGGGAGAGGTGGGGGCCCTGATGTAAGGGTGCCCCCTCTCACTCTCTATTCTATCTCCACAGAACAGATGAGGGGGCACAGGGCTTGGGATGGAGGGAGTTTGCCTGCAAGGCAAGTGAATGTGAGTCGTGTTACTTACATGACCACTCGGAATGTGGACATATCTGCATAGATGTTAACTTCCTGGAGCAACCACAGAAAAAAATTAGAGGGTGCTTAGTACCCACCAGCAGCCAGCTCCTCCCCAGCATCTCCAGTCTGATAGCAGCCCTGCTGATCAACTCCTCCCTGTCCTTCTTAGAGCATTCTGTCTGCTGTGATCAGCTGTTTGGTGGTGTGCGGGGGGAGGGGGAAGGTGGAGAGGTAGGTCACACTGGGGAGGATGGTGGCTGAGCAGGGCAGGATGAAATGGAGTAGAGTGTGGGCATGGGAAAGGGTTAGGGGACAGGGACTTCGATTGGGAAGAGGTTAGGTAAGAGCTTGCGGGTGGGGGTTGTAGCAGTCAGGATTTACTGGTGTGGCATCCTGACAGATCTCCTGCTCAGTCAGTGATGATAACCGTTCAGCTGTGTGCGTTCATATGTTTGCTCCCCTTGTTTACTCTATTGACCATGCACAATTAATCAACACGGTAGACTCCGAGAGCCCTCAAAGATCACAAGATCAGACAAGGATCGAAGATGCCTGACCAGATTTATTGTTAAATGAAATACAATAATAATTGTTAGTAGACAATACTGAACCACTACACTCATGGACTCTCTTAATAATGCACCAATTCAGTCAGTGACATGGGGTGATATGGGAAGTTATCACTGCCCCGAAGGCCAGCCAAAGACCGCTCTTTGGGGTATACTTTTATACACAGGTACAAACAAGTAACACATCATTATGGGAAGTAACATGTCATTCTGACATATCAGGTTGCAACCTCCTGTTGCTTAGTTACCACCTGTTACCCCAGGAGTAGGCAATAATTTTTAATGGAGGGCCACTCCAAGATTTTGATAAGTGGTCAAGGGCCACACTTCTGTGGAGGAGTGCGGGGTCTGGGACGGTGGGTAAGGTGTGTAGAAGGGAGCTTGGGATATAGGACTGGGGTGCAGGAGGGTGTGTGGGGTCTGAGGTGAAGGAGGGGGTTATGATCTGGGGCAGAGGCTTGGGGTGCATCATCCAGGAGGGGTTATGGGTGCAAGAGAGGATTCTGGTCTGGGGGAGGAGTGTAAGAGGGGGTGCAGGAGGGAGTTGTGACCTGGGAAAAGAGGATGTAGAGGGTTTGGGCGGTGACATGGGGCAGGGGAATGGGGTGCAGGGTCAGGGAGAGGTACAGTGCAGAAAAGGATTCGGCTGGGGGGAGGGGGCGAAATTCAGAGTCTGGAAGGAAGTTGTGACCTAGAAGAGGAGGGGAGAGGAGATACAGAAGGTATAGCTGGTCACCTGGGGCAGGTAGTTGGGGGGGGAGTTAGGAGGCGTGTGCCAGAGGCAGGCTCTGGCCGGGAGGTGCTTACCTAGGCGGTTCCCAGCCAGCAGCTCTGCACAAACCTGAGACAGGCTCCATGCCTTACTGCTGGGCGAGCTGCTCCACGTGGCTCTGATCTAGTACAGGGAGTGAGGAGGCTTCATTTGCTGCCCCTGCCTTCAGCAAAACTGGCCAATGGAAGCTGGGGGATTTTAGCTAGGGGGTGGGGACAGTGCACAAAGCTTTCTCCTCCCTGCCCAGACTGCATAGCATTTAGCAGCCTGCAGTTTAAAGTGGCTGCACCTGCTCTATAGTAAGGGTGCCTCCTCTTGCCCACCCCTGCCTTACTCCATGCAAGGGGGGTTCAATTATTGTCTGTCATGCTGTCAGTGTAGACCCTGTCCTGAACTTGGGTCCGTATGTCTGTTGTTTGTGGGGAGGAGGTTGGTACTAAGATGTTTCTTAATGAGGTGTTCTGATTCGATACTTCTGGAATGTATTTACTAGCTGTGCTTAGTACCTCTTAGGTATGAGTATTTGTGTAATATCAGCCAACTTTTTTGAGCAAGGCCTGCCTCTTGCTCACAGTTTAACTCTGGGCCTCAGGCCTTACGCCTGGCCTGTGATCCATGGGCTTATGTTTCAGACCCTCATCTCACTACATGGGTCAGGTTGAGGTGGGGTTTGGAGCACAGCAGGGGTTTAAGCATCTTTGGGGTCCAGAGGAAACTGGCACCTGTGCCTGTCTGCATGCTGCTAGTCCTTCATTATCTTTGCACAATTATCTCTGTCTATTCCAAAAGGACAGACGTGATTTTGCACAATTCACTGGTGAAGAATTAATAAAATGGTTGGGTTACTGCAGCACTAAGAACCGTCCTGAGTACAACACCAGTGCAGACATTGCAAGTCTTTTGCAGCACTGTTCTTGCTCGAGCACGGCTTCTTGTGTGCATAGAGAATAACTTGTGTGGGGGTAAATTTTGAGTTAACTTTGTAATGAAAACATACTTTTAGGTGCTTTTGAAAATCCCACCACTAGATGAAAAGAGATGAATTCTCGTCAAAGGTCTTTCAAGTCATTGAAGCCTAAATCTGAAGACCAAAATAATTGATCTACATGAAAGTCAAATGTAGTCTCTTATAACTTGGCATTAGTTTTAATTTTTTGATTGATTTTATTTTAGAGAGGACAGCAGCCTCTTCCATCTCTGATTTACAATGAGTGCCAAAGCTGCTATCAACAAAGAAATTTTTGCCCCACATGATGAAAGGATGCTGGGAGCTGTCCAAGTGAAAAGAAGAACAAAGAAAAAGATCCCTTTCCTAGCAACTGGGGGCCAGGGTGAATATTTAACCTATATCTGCTTGTCAGGTAAGATGAATGATTTTGACTTTCAGCTATCCTTTTGGTTTATCTTTGAAGTTTGATTAACTGATTGGCTATCATCTGTTGCTATAAGAAACGGAGTGACTTGCATTTTTACAATGCAAGTGGATGAACTATGGTGGTTACATCTTCAATGAGCCTACATTTGAATGCAGAAAGTGTGCGGTTTGTCATATCATAGTTGACAGAAACAGCAGCTGATTTATCAGATGGCTTCACAGATCTTATTAAAACCAGCTTTGGCATAGTTGCACAGTGTGAACTTATCCCATGGTTAGTGTATCTGGAGATATTAGGTCTTTGTTAATCTGATTCAGCTATTCCTCAGAGGGATGAACTTTATATTGTACCTGCTTCTCTTTTATTTCCTTCAGTTGTCTGAAACTAATACTACCCTGTTCCTTTCAAAGATCCGCTCTGAATATGATTGTGTCATTGGGATCACGGGAATTTAGCTGTAACTTAAATGTTTTCAGCTCTGTGAAGAATGTCACTGTCACCTAATTTAAAAAGGAGATAAAAAACACAAGTATTTTTTTTCTATCAAGGATTTTGGGTGAGGATGGGAAGAAAGAACATAATCTCTGCAAGGGGTCATATAGAAAGGAGAAGGATGGTCTAGTTGTTGCTAACGTATTTAGGCATGTTTTCGGTATGCAGTGCCATATCTCATTAGGCTTCAAGTAAGCAGCCTAGCAAAAAGGCTACAAATTTGAATTTGAAAGAGTAATATAGTAACATAGCCCTGATGTTTTTAGCTTTTTAAAATGTGCATATTTTACTTTTATGCTTTAACATCAGGTAGTCAGAAGTGTTATTTAGTGTCCCTCTTTTTGCTCATTCAGACTGAGTAAACTGTATACTGTGACAACATAATATGCATGCCACAAATATAATTGCTTTCCTACATGGTGTGAGGGTTTCGTTGATGACGTTGGTTTTTATGCACTAAGATGCAATGTATGGGTTACAGCATAAATAAATATCATCGTAATGATCCAAAGAAGTCAGACATTTTCAAATGGGGACAAAGAAAAGACGACTCTTAAACTATTTGTAAATCCTTTAAGTAAGGTGACCATATTTCCCTATGCTGAATATGGAGCACCTGGTAAAATTACTTGTATTCAAGCAAGTTCAATGATAATCAAGCTATGTGGTACAAATGTTCAAGTGAACATCAGGTTGACTGAGCCCTTGTTAAAAGAAATACTGTGTAGTTGGATTCTTTTTACTTAACACCTTTAATGCTTTAGTCATGGGGAGAGATGCGTGCGCACCACACACACACACACTTTTCTCTTACATGGGAGAGGGAGGGGAGATCAACCAACCTGACCCTCCCTGCCTGGCGCACACCCATCAATGTCTGGATGGGCCCCCAGAATGGACCCAACTCTCTTGGTACCTGGTTCCTTGTCTTCCTGAGGCACCGTATGGTGTGGGGGTTAGGGATGTTAGCGAGTAATTGGCTGAAGTATGAATACTCGCTTCCCCCCCATTCCTTGCTGCCTCTGAGAGGCAACAGGGAGCAGAGGGAGGGGGGAAGAACAGGAGCTGGTGCTTGTGGGAGCCAGCTTAAAAGCCGGTTCCTCCCAGCACCGTCTCCATGGTGCCACCTGCCCTCTTCTCCCCCCCCCTTCCCCCCGTCACTATCAGAGGTCGCAGGGTGTGTGTGTGTGATGGGGAGGTTGCTGCAAAGCAGCTTCTCTCCATGGTGGACCGAGGCTTGCCATGGGCAGAGCTAAGGATGTTAAATTGTGATTATCTGGCTAATGGTATAGTATACGGTTAGCCAAATAATCGCCTCCGTAGAGCTGCAAGCAGGGGTAGCTCCACGAGCTGGCTCGTGTCAGCTCTGGAGCCACTTACACTGCAGTTCTGCATTTTAAATTTAGCAAAAGCTACTGGGCATTAGTAAGAGCCACTGGGCTCTTACTAAATTCAGAATGCAGAGGTGCGGTGATCAGCATGAGTTGGGACTGCTCGATCCTGGCTCGCCTCGAGTCCAGCATCCCCTGTTTGTGGCAGACAGCCCTGTCTGCCGCAAACAGGGGCTGGTTCCAGAGCAGCCTCTTTTAAGCCAGATCCTCTTAGCACTGGCTCCTTTCCCCCCTTTGCTGCAAGGCGGGGGTGCCACAGAGAGCACGGGGTGAATGGGGACTGCTTGAGTCCCTGCTAGCCTTGTGCTACTTCTGCTTTTTAAATGTACAGGAGTCCTCTGGGCTTCAAAAGCAGAAGTGCCCGTAGTGGGAACTGGCGCGAACAGGGACTCAAGCAGTCCCCACTCATGCCATTTCCCACTGAGTCTCTGCCTCCCTTGCCCCCCACAGAGATGGTGCTGTGGGGAACCAGCACTGGCTCCTGCTGCCTCCCTTGCTGCCTCTATCAGAGAGAGGCAGTAAAGCGACTAGTAAAGTTGACTCTGATAAGCAAATTCTTATCAGACAGTCAACTAGTTGCTGACATCCCTAGCTGCACTGCCACATGGGGGCTGGTGCCAGACAGGGCTGGCTGTGGAGCTGGCATGAGCCAAGACTGCTCAGTCCCAGCTCCTGGAGCTACCCCCGCTTGTGGCTCTGCAGAGGCTAATCGTATACTATAGTTACTTACCTCCCTAGCCTGCGGCTAGCTCTGTCTGCCGCAAAGAGGGGCTGGCTGCCGCAAACAGAGGCTGTTAGACTCAGTGCGAACCGGGACTTGAGCAGTCCTGGCTCACGCTGGTCTGGGACACTGCGTCTCTGCAATTTAAATGTAGTAAGACCCCAGCAGCTCTTACAACATTTAAAATGCAGAGCCGCAGTATGGGTGAGTCCTGGAGCAGGGACTGCTCAGTTGCAGCTTGAGCTGGCTCCTGTAGCTATCCCCGCTGCGGCTCTGCAGAGTGGTCCTTATCGACTAATCGTGTAGTCGATACAAATTGTAATTTAGCATTCTTAATGTGGGTGTGCATGCAAGATCTCTTGCGTTGGTTCCCCAGATGTCTGCTAAGGTTTACAGCAAAATGCATCCAGCAGCAGACTTTTGGCACTATGTTGGAGGGAAGGAATTGGAGCTGCTTCCAGCTGCATGGAATGGGGAAGGGATGACCTGACATGTCCTTGCAGAATTTATCTCCAGGCTGCTGCTGGCCACTGACATGACCCAACCTCATATCCCTTGGCTACAACATGACCAAGAAGTAGTGAAGGCCTAGGATACATTGTGCACCAGGTTGCAGGAAATCTGACTGCATGCCCTCAGGGGCTTCAGTGAACCTGGCCAGAGAGGTTGCTAAGATGGGGAAGGTGCCTAGGGAATGGAGCAGCTCCGTGATCCTTGGGGTAAAGGGGCAAAGCAGGATGAGGACAGTGAGAGGCTGACCTGGGCAGGATGTGTCCCTGTTTAAGAGAGATTTGGGGGACACGTATTTAAGCCTTTCTACAGGACTGTACCTTTAAAAATGGGATGTCAGGTCACCTTCCTTGAAGGAACACTTTGAAATTTGGCCCAGATTTGAATTTTGTTCAAACAAGCAAAGTTCTCATACAACTGAACAGCAATAGTAATGATTCCATGCTTGTAAAATCAATGAAAGTGGTGCTTTTTAAAAAACAAATATTCCCCTGCAGCATGTTCAACAGCAAAGTGAATTTTTTCCATTGTCCCTGCTGAAAGGAATGTAAAAAGGAAGCAAGATATCTAGTAAACAGTACATTGGATTTAGTTAGGACCTTTGTCTCTTTTACTTAACTAAACTGACACCCTTCAATTAAAAAGATGTGAAGTAAAGTGGATTTTTATTTTTTTGCTGTTGTGCTCGCCTATGAGCATTCTTTGATCTGAAGTGATTGGTTTAAAATAAAGTGTCATATTTTTTGAAGTGCAGCTGCCATTTATGTATTCAGTACTTCAGAAAAAATTACACGTCTTGAGCACAGTAGGTAGTACAGTAATAACCTAATATAGTAGTTGTCAAGAAACTTCTGAGTGATAATGCCCTCTCAGCTTTCAAACTATTGAGGATAATCTTTCTGAAATAGTTTAGTGCATCAGTGTGGAATCAGGAGCAGCTGCGGAAGCCTGCAGGCACATTGGAGATGTCTTTTGCCCAAGCACATAAGCTGGGGTGGGCAGTAACATTGCAGTGGTTTGCCAGAACTAGCCCCTGGCGGGCCACAACTGCTGTATTTACCTGTACGGCCACAGGTACCGATGATTGCATCTCTTTTTGGCTGTGGATTTCTGTTCCCAGCCAATGGGAGTGATGGGAAGCGATACAGACTGGGACACTGTTTCTTGCCACTTCCATTGGCCAGGAACGGTATCTGCGGCCAAGAGGAGCTGTGAACATTGGTACCCGGGGCCATGCAGGTAAATATAGAAGCGGGGCACGCCAGGAGCTAACTCTGGCAAGACTGGATCTGGCCTGCGGACCGGTATTTGCCTACCACGATTTAAGCTTACTGTTTATGTTCTCCATTTGAATAACAAATATAGTAACAACATATGTTTACTATTCTGGTTTCATATTATTTTCTCTTAACACACTTTTAAACTGTTTATTTTGAAACTCATGATGAACTGATACCACCTTCTGGCTAACATGATATGGCTGACAGCCAAATAACGGGAAACCCAGAAATATGGATACGAGTTGTAATCTGAATTATGGTCTGTGTAGCGTTTTCTTTTCAGCTGCTAGTATCATAGGGTATGTCTATACTAGCCCCCTAGTTCAAACTAGGGAGGCTAATGTAGGCATTCGAAGTTGCAAATGAAGCCCGGGATTTAAATATCTCGGGCTTTATTTGCATCTTCCCATCCCGGCACCATTTTTAAATCTAGTCGAACTAACTGCCCGGCTGCGGCAGTCAAGCGTTAACTCGAACTAAGTCCTTAGTTCAAGTTAACTGTTACACCTCATTCCACGAGGTGTAACGGTTAACTCAAACTAAAGACTTAGTTCGAGTTAACGCTTGACTACGCGCAGCCGGGCAGTTAGTTCGGACTAGGGGATTTAAAAATGGTGCCGGGATGGGAAGATGCAAATAAAGCCCGAGATTTAAATCCCGGGCTTCATTTGCAACTCCGAATGCCTACATTATCCTCTCTAGTTCGAACTAGGGGGTTAGTGTAGACATACCCATAGATCTTAATTTCCATTTTCATTCTTCCTCCATTGCTTTTCTCCTGCAATCTTTAAGGAGTTGAAGGAATTGCACTTCTGTGCTGAATACTTTAAGGGTTATCACAGTGAAATACATCTGCAGGTTAATTAGGAATACAGTTATACTAAAAGATTTACCTAGCATTGCTTGGGTCCTCAAATCAATAATGTTTCTTTTTTTGGAAAATGCTGCACATGCTTCATTTAAATCATTGCTCTAGGATGGGGCTGCAGATGAGGGGTTTGGTATGTAGGCTGCCCTTCGGAGGGAGGACTTACCTTAGCCCTCTTTCACCGCAGCAGCTTGTGGCCAGGTGACAAATGCTTTTCCATGGCTGCTGCGGTTCCAGCCTGAGGAAGGGTGCATGTCCTCTGGGTGGAGCCAGGCCCAGGCTTATCTGCTGCCTGCACTTCCCAGCCAGAATGAGGAATGCAGCAAACTATGCACTTCCTCTTCATCAGAGAGCGAGGGGGGAACAGATTGCAGTGTTTCCATATGTGCGGGGGGGGGAAGCTTCAGGTGTGCCCCCTCCCCCACCCAGCCCCTTTCACCTGCCTGGTGATTCTGTCTCTTTTCTGTATGGCTTTATGAGAAGTTAATCCCATTCCAGGCACATCTCATTTTCCTGGCACAACGAAATCCTTGTCTTGCTTTAAGTTGTGATAAGAGGAAGCTGTATACCAGTGGTCATATTGGAAGACACCATTGGAATTTCTCAGTAAACTCAAAGTGTGTTCAAACAAGGTTTTTTTGTCTTTCCAGGATAATGTCTTTCCAATTCAAATTCATGTAAATCACAAGTATAAAAAGGCAAAACTGGCTGTCCTTGTATGCATGTGTCATGGCTCCTTCCCCACTCTGGCATGATAAATGCAGAAGTGGGGGCCAGCAAGTGTACTCCAAAGCCTTATCTAGCAGGCTTGGGTATAAAACTTCCCCCAAAATCTTAAAAACCTAGATTTTGGGAATAAAACTTCTGCTACCACCACCCAAATATTAATAACGAGATTAGGGGAAAGATCATTTGGGAAATCTCACCCCTATTATAAAAATCAGGACACACAGTAACCAATGCCAGGTTAATAAAAAGAAAGGAGAAAACTTTTATTATTACAACAATATTCCTGTTGCAAGCATAAGGATCAGATGGAAAGGTAACAAAATATACTCATGGAGGAATCACACCATGGGCTAGAACTTAGTTAAAAAGAAAAGCCAAACCGCTCTTAAGCAGTGCCAGATATCAGATGCCATACCCAACCCTTAAAACAATAAAGCCTAACGAAACTACCTAAACTTTACCCTACTTTCAGAAAGTGAAGAATTGTTTCTTGGAGAGAGAGAGAGACATGCTTGTCCCTCCCTATAGCTGCAGAGGACTCAGGCAGAGAGACAAAAGGAGAAAGGAAAAAACCCCAAATTCCTTTGTCCCAGTTTGAAAGTCCCACCTACATTCCTACTGGTCACTCCACCTGGCTAGGTGTAGTTAACTCCTTAATCCCCAGGCTGCTGGCTAACCCTCATAATCATGACAGCATGATATACATTGTAGATGTGCAAATGTTGTACGTACACCAAAGGGCAAACTAGACATAGAAAATGTTACTGCATGTTTTTAGGTTTGGAAGGATCAGATTTTAACTGGTAAATGGTGTGGGTGGGTGTGTGTGTGTGTGTGTATGTGTATGTGTATATATACACACACACACTAAAATCAATGTTTACCAATAATGATAAAATATTTCTGTAAATAATAATGGAAACTAAGACAAACGAAGTAAGAACAATGCTGGTTGAGCATGTGTTCGTTTTGGGATATGTACTTATATTTTGACACAGGTTTAACTTTTTGAATATCAATGTCTACAGTCATTAAATAATTGGGGAAGTCAGCAGTACGGTTTCTTTGGTGGGGGTCAAACAATCTCCTGCAACTATGAAAATTTACACACTTAAAATGAATGTAGATACTTACCAAAATTATTTAAAAATATTGGATTCTGCCAAGCCACTCCTCCTCTACCGTATTTAGGTATCATGCTTGTAGAAGAATAAGCTTGTACTGAACGTGAGCCTGATGGGCAAAAACGTGAAAACTAGAAAAACCCAATATAAATAAATGAAAAATAGTCAGCGATCAGCTCATATGAAATTACTTGTTAAATTATGCTAATACTTATTCCATGGACAAGAAGTTCCTTCTATGTCTTAGTGTTATAATCTAAATTCCTATATGTAGAGAAACCTGAAACTCAATCATGGTAATAGTTGTTCTATATTGACTGCTGAGGTGGTAATTTGTGTGTTGTATGATGTCTTAAAATTAATTAAACATATTTCATTCCAAGTGTAAATTCAGTATATATTGTACAAAACTACTAGGAACCTAAAGATCTCTGTAAGGAACCTCTCTGTTCCATGTCTGTGTTCCCAAGAGGACAGGTAAGAAGTAGGGATGTAAAGGATTATCCAGTAGGTGCTGGAGCAGTGCCCTGCCCCCCTTGGGTAGGGGGGCTGCTCCAGGCAGGTTACACTCTGGCTCCTCAGGAGTTTGCTGCAGAGTCTGAAGTGAAGCTTCCCTGGGAGCAGGGCTGACAACTGATTAGTTACATCCCATCGCTGATAATTTGCACCCCTGAGCGATGTAAGTTATACTGAAGTAATCTGTAGTGTAGAAGAGCCATAATGTATTAGAACATGGGTTCCCAAACTGGGGGAGTTCCCCCTCCCGGGGCGGTGAAGAAATTCCAGGGGGGGGGCGCGAGGCAACCCACCCACATACCCCCCCGTCAATCTCACCCCAAGTTTTGCTGCTATTTTTTTGGGGGGGGGCGTGAGGGTTTCTCAAAAATCAAAAAGAGGGTGTGTGCCAAAGTTTGGGAACCACTGTATTAGATTGTGGAATAATAGGGCAAGGGAAGGGGAAGAAATCCTATTTGCTTACACAAAGCCTTTTATTATATTGTAGTGATAAAGTGAGACTGCCAAGTATTGAGGAACCATATACCATTTATCTGTGGAGATGGAGAAGAAAACAAGCAAGCAGTAAACAGAGGGGAAACAAAGAAAAGCAGTAACTGCAGATAAACTCATTTTCAACCTCTGTTCTATCACTTAAAGGGGTTAGAAAGGAGTTAACATAGAGAAAAGTTAGTAAATTCTAAGTTAAAAACAGATATTCCATCTGTATTGCGTTACCACCTCGTTCACACCACCAGACTGTGTGACAAGATGTTAAGTGACTCAGACTTAACTTGTCTTGTGTCTGCATGTTACATAATCTTAAACTTAAGTTCTTTAAAAAGGATTTTTTGTTTGGCCTTGTTGTTAAAGAAATGTGTAAATAAGAACATAATGGCCATACTGGGTCAGCCTAAAGGTCCACCTAGCCCAGTCTCCTGTCTTCTGACAGTGGCCCATGCCAGATACCCCAGAGCGAGTGAACAGAACAGGGAGTCTTCAAGCAATTCCTCTCCTGTCACCCATTCCTAGCCTTTGATAGATGCTTAGGGACACCATTCTTACCCATCCTGACTCATAGTCATTGATGGATCTAACCTCCATGAATTTATCTAGTTCTTTCTTGAACCTTGTTAAAGTCCTGGTCTTCACAACCTCCTCTGGCAAGGAGTTCCACAGGCAACCATGCTCTGTGTGAAGAAAAACTTCCTTTTGTTTGTTTTAAACTTGTTTTCATTTGGTGACCCCTAGTTCTTATGTTATGGTAACAAGTAAATAATTTTTCCTTATTCACTTCAAAGGGCTGAGCATTGAATATGGTCTAGATTTAGGAAATAATGTTTCATACAGCATGATGCTTAACCTTATTGTCAAGTGTTCAATGGAGTTGGCACCGGTTAGACTACGTTCATATAAAAACCTCACTAATTTAAACCAATACAGTTATCTTCTCCCGGCAAGGCCTAAGCAGCTCACTTTCCTTCCTCTTCCTCATATAGTAGTGTATTGAAAAATGGTGAATGTGAGAATATTTTTGTATGGCTTTTATATAAATCTGAAACTTTTTCATTTCAAAATTGTCAATGAAGATAATAACTGATCTTCCAAGCACCAAGAGAAATCAGCAGAAGAGCAAAGGAATTGTAAGAGTATACTCTCCGTCTGTCTGTCACACACAATCCCCTTTGCCTTCCATTAGACTCTCATAATCTATCTCCAGAGCAACTCCTCACTGTAAGTGAAGTGCTGAAATAACAGTTTTTTGGTTTTAAATCTCTGTGCTGCCAAGTCTGAGGGACTTCACAGGGAAAGCAACAAACAGCTTCAAATGCCAGAGGTTACTAACTTCTGACTGAAAGCCTGCGGAGACCAAGGACCCATTATTCTGTACTAATGCTCTGTGCTTAACTTTATTCTAATCATAGGATTGCTTGTATATGAGGCCCTTTTAAACTAATTGAAAATCAACTTTTTGAACTATAAATGTGAATTTCTGAACTTAAGCTTTGTTTTTGTCCTCCTGAACTTTTTTTTAAAGTTGCAATTCAATTTGCTGTCTCTCCTTTTACAGTGCTATCAAATGTAGCTTCTGTTTCCCTTGAAATGTTTCAGATGCCTCAATTACCATTTATGTTGCAGAGCAGCATTGCTGGGAGGGACGTTTGTTATTCCCATATAAAATACTTTGAAATTGAGTGTTACTGGTGGTATAAATCGATAAGGCAAAATACTAATGGCAAAATACTGTTTTTTGCCATTAACAAAACAAAGCAAAACAAAAAGATACCCTCCCCTCCATCACCACTATACCCTTAAATGTGTGGAAATAATTAACTATAGATTGGACCTCCCTGGCACCTGTGGGACCTGAGTGGACCCGAACAGGGGAGTTTGCCTGATCGGAGGTGGGGAGGGAAAGTCAGGCTGCTTAGCTTTCCTCCTGGCCCCCGTCACTGCAATCTCTGCCGCTGTGGCTCTCTTGTCCAGCAACATCTGTGGTTCTGCAAGACAAGAGAGGTCCTGGACCAGAGAGGTTCAACCCGTGTAACTTTTAAGTTACACTTCCAGCTCATTCAGTTGACAGGACTTTAAATTATACATTGCAGTAACTATCACTGCACTCCATATCATATTTCATTTAGGGAAGGGGGACCAATGGTGCGCGGGCCAAATCCAGCCCCCAGTTTGCCTGGATCCGGCCCCCCCGAGGCTCGGAGCTGCCGCCAGCATTAGGGAGTCCGTGCTGGTACTGTAGCCCGCCCTTCCAAGAAGGTGGAGTGCCAGCTCTCCACTGCAGTGAGGGGGGAGTCCCTCGTGGGCTAGAGCCAGGCAAGCTGGGGCCAGATCTGGCCTGCGGGCTCTGCCTAGTGGGCCACACTGCCATTTCCCTTCCTCTTTCCCCAGCTGGGGAAACAGCAGTGCAGGGAAAGCTGCCTGGAGGCTTTCCCCCCCACCTCTGATTGATTGACATCCACAATTATGGCCATGTGTGTCCCTGAGGAGTTGTGCAGGTAAGCACACCCTTCCCCCATTGCCCAGCCGCAGCCCCCAAACCTGCTCCTGCACTGCCTTGTCCAGATTGCTGTTCCCCTCCTGCGCAGCCCTCCCACCACCAGCCTGCTCCTGTATCCTACCATCTTCCCAGACCCACCCAGCCTGTTCCTGCACCATCCCTCCCAAACTCCACACCCCAAGTCCGCCCCTACATCCCAGTCCCCAGTGCGCTTCTGCACCCTACCATCCTGCCAGATCCCATACCCCAAGCCTGTTTCCCGTAAGCCCCCTCCCACACAATTATCCCTTCGTTTCTGGTCCCACCCCAGTTCCTTGGGGGGAGGGGGGCATAAAATCTACCAGCCCCTCCCCATAGGCTCTGGGCATGCGTTTGGTTTGTTTTCTGTTCTTCTTTTATTGCTTCTCAATCGCCTGTGGTGCCTGACTGACTTTTATTGTGTCAGTAATTTCTGAATCAAAAAAGGTTCCCCACCCTTAAATGGTACCCATCTCTACCCCTTATTTGCTCCACTTCTACTGATATTTCTGTGCTTCCTTGCATACTGTTCATTGATCATGGAATAGGACCTTTTCCCTTAACCAATCATAAGGTCACAGCTCTCTTCTCCTTCAACAGTTTGAAAACCTACCTCTGCTGAAAGAGCTGCCAGAAATTGACCAAGCTTTACTAGCTAGGTTGATGTAGTTGAATATAATTTGTATTAAGCTCTTCTCTCTGTATGCAATAAGATATATAATACAATGCCCCCGAAAAACCTGACTAGTTAGCCACTATGTGAGCCTTGAGTGTTTAGTTTCCATTTGAAGAAGAACTTGATTATAAGAGGAAGGTATTTCTTTGGTGCAATCTTGTTTTGTTACAGAGAATTTATGCAAATCAATGAGACAGTTTGCTTCTTCAGAAATCCAACGCTGTCTTTTCAGAGAGTACTATACTTAGTAGAAGCTCTTGTCTGTTGGATTCTTCCCAGTGCCAAACATCACTGTTGCTCTAACTGCCTGCTGGTTTTCCCCTCGCTTTCTGGTTCCTTTCTCCAGTTGCAACCAAACAATGTCCTGTCCCTTGCAATTGTTCAGTCTCCTAGGAAATCCCTCAGCCCACATGGCTAGCTTCTGCTTAGCCTTTGCTATGTTGTCCTGTGCCTTGGGTAGTGGGTGGCCTCTACTGTTTCAGCTATCACAAACCACAGGCACATTTAGTTGCTCCCCCTCTTTGGGTATGTCTACACTACCAATTTTGACAACAAAACTTACATTGACACCCAAAAGTTGACTGAACAAAAATTGCCAAAGGGTGGTCACTCTTATTCCCTCTGTCGACAGATCATGTCCACACTGGGGTGCCATCACAGACAGTGTGAGCAATGCACTGGGGGTAGGTATCTCCCAGTGCAGTACTGTGGGAAGGCAGAGCTGATCGCTGTGCATCTTGGTATTTATTCCCACTGAGTTCTCCCACAGTCTCCTCAGCTGCCAGGAGAGGCATGAGGAGTAGTTCTGTGAGCTCTCCCTGCTGAGGAATGTCAAAGCAGCAGAGCAGCCTGTCCCCTCCCCCTGCAGCAGCAGTCTGCCACTCTGTTCCTAGTGGAGGGCAGAACAGGAGCAGTCCAATGATTTACTCTTTGTTCCCCAAAGGGAGCAGCTCACTCAGCTTTCAGAAACTTCCCTGAGCTTTCAAAGGGGAGGGGCACATGCTTATAGGGCAGTAGAGATCAAAACATTGAGCACAGCAACCAGGGGAGCATTGTGGGATGCTGTTGGAAGCCAGTTCTGTTGACAAAACAAAAACAGTCTACACTGGTCTTTTGTCAACAGTAAAGGGAGGGGAAAAGAGAAGTCTCTCCTAGGTAGTTTTTTGTTGCCAAAACGAGGTTTTTTCCTGACAAAAGTCACATTGCAGTGTGTATGCTCTATTTTGTCACCAAAAGTCAGTTTTTGGTAACAAAACTTTGTAGTCTAGACAAAGCCTTAGCCTGAATAAGTATGTCCAGGTTTGTGATTAATGGCTGTCATTGATACCTACAATATAACTAGATACATATGGTATGAGTATGGTAATACGTATACTCTGTCCTCCTTTAGCCTCCTATATGTTATTTGTCTTGGGTGGGGAAAAAAAAAAAGCACATGAGATGTTCCAATTTTCTCTGTCCACTTTGTATGACAAATTCTGCTCCCCCTCTGCAGTTCTCCATCTTCATCTCTGTTGCTTGTCACTCTAGATTGCAAGTTTCATCTGTGTCAGAACCCAGCCAGAGGTACATTGAGACTTGCAGAAGAAGAATATGCAAGCATTTGAGACATTGTTTTGCTTGAGGAAGTTTTAAGGCAGGGGTTCCCAAACTTTTTGACACGGGGACCAGTAAATCCATTCATGAGCTTTTAGAGGACCAGTAACATTCATTTGCATATTTGCACATTCATTAAGCAAATGATGAATATTCAAATAAGTTGTTTCTGGTCCTCCCAAAGCCCCCAGTGCCCGCGTTAGCAAAGCTTTTGATACAGTCACCCACAATATTCTTGCCAGCGAGTTAAGGGAATATGGATTGGATAAATGGGCTGTAAGGTGGATAGAAAGTTGGCTAGACCAGGGTTTCCCAAACTTTTTACTTTAGTTGGAACCCGTTTTTTTTTCAGTACTGTTTTTTGCAGCCCAAAAATATACCGTAAAGTTGCGAGTATAGTGCGCACTTTTTTTCCTGGTTTTTTAACGTCAAAGTCAAAAGTGCGCATTATCCATAGGAGTTTTTTCAAAGTTTTCATTTGGCGGTTCCATGGAACTTAATTAATCGCTGGACACCAGAGGTTAAGTTGATTTTTATTAGCATCGACAAGCAACTATATACACCGCTTCAAAAAGGTAAGTTAAACAAATGAAATCAACACTGCAGCGCAAACAAGCAAATACTGTATATTAATTGATCTTCTACTCATCTTCAAGCCCTCGACCGCGCTTGTTAGAATCTTCCTCAAACAGACGAGCAATATCTTCCGGTATAGCCTCAACATCTTCATCCAGGTAATACAAATCATTGTCATCTTCGCATACCGGTAATTCGCCTCAGACGATTCATTCATCGCCGCCGATCCATCCACAGGGCATCATCCTCGCTGCCATCCATAGCATTAGAGATGCTGCATTTCAGAAACCCCTTCCTTATGATAACGGGATCAAGTTCAACCCAGACATCCGCTATCCACTGGGTAACATCTTGCAGCGCCGGTGTTCGTGATACGTCCCACCTGCAGTAAATGTATGTTCACCTTCCAACAACCAGGTGTTCCATTTCCTGCGAGTGCATCTTTCATTGGCTTGTTAACTGTCACGTCAAGCGGCTGCAACATTTTGGTCATTCCACCAGGAATAATTGCCAAGTCTGTTTTGTCCTGCTGAAGCCTTTTCTTGATGGATGGCATACGATGACACCAAATGCATCCAAAACTATTAGAGACCGCTTTCATAAGTCCACCCGCCGCTTCGCCCAAACCGTCTGTAGCCAATCAAGCATTAAAGCTTCACAATCCAGCCTTTAGGGTGAACACGCACGTGAACGGTGTTTGGGAATATAACATTCTTTGGCATTGTCTTGCGCTTGAACACAATATAAGGAGGCAGTTGCTGGCCGGCCATGCAAGCAAGCATTACGGTAAACCTAGACTTTTCATGGCCTGTGGTAGCAATGGAGACGGTCTTGGCACCTTTCACTTCAAGCGCTCTGTTGTAGGGATTATCGAAATTTAATGGTGTCTGATCTGCATTACCAATTAGTGAAAGGTCGTAGCAGTGCTGCTTGCGTAGTTTTATGATAAACTTTTGGAACCGTAGTAGCTTGGTGTCTGAGTCCATGGGTAGCTTCTGTGCGATAGTTGTTCAAGGCCGGACTGATAGGCTATGGCGATTCATGAACCGATTGCCCCAGCCATGCGAAGCTTTAAACCCGGCTGTGTTAGCGCACGTTTTGGCAATGGTCAAAGCCTTCATTCTAACCTCCACAATGCTAACACCACCGCCTTGCTGTCTACGCCAGCAATCCATTCAACCAGCTTGGCCTCCAACTCAGGATATGCAGCGCTTTACCTCGCTCAGCCATCTTCATTCGAGGCAGCGCTTGCAGGCGCTCTTTCTGCCGCCTCCAAAGCCGAATGTTAGACTCTGCTATGCCATCAAATTCACGGCTGGCAGCTCTGTTGCCATGAGCCTCAGCATAGCTAACAACTTTAAGTTTTTCAGCAGTCGTAAGATCGCCGACAACTCATGGCATCCCAAAGAAAGCATGGAAACGCTGCACACTGTTTACTCATGCGCTCACGCGGCGTGATTACCCGGCAATACAAAAAGACAAGACAAGACAAAACAAAATACAGCAAGACAAAATACGGCAAAGTCGGGGTGCGCATTATAGATAGGAGCTCAGTTTATGCCGGAATTCTCATGTTTAAAAGGTAGGTGCGCATTATGCATAGGTGCGCATTATAGTCGAGATTTTACGGTAAATGCATATTAAAAATTCACCCGGCTGCATCCTCTGCCCAGCCTGGGCCAGGGCATGGGGGACCTGATGCCACATGGGCACTCCAGGAGGCGGGAGCAGGAGCAGATTGGGGGTAGGGTATCTGGCTAGGAGGGAGGGTGCAAGCAGGGGTAGGGTTGCCAGGTGTCCCGGACATATAAAATGTCCGGTATTTTCTAATTAGGTAAGTTTTATTATTATTAGGTGTATCAGTCCGTAGCTACGAACAGCCAGGCAGTTGGCAACTACTTGAGGGAGGGTATGGGGGGGGGGCAAAATCCCCAGGGCCGGACTCACTCGTGTGCCCGGGTCAGTCCTGCTTCCCGCCAGCCGATTCGCTCGCTCGCTCTCTCTCTCTTCCCCCCTTCTCCTCCCAATCTCCCCCGTCCAGCCCTGCTTCTGGTGGCCGGTTCCCCCCTGCTCCCCACCGATCTCCCCAGCCAGCCCGCTCCCCCGACCCCCTCCCAACCGGCCGCTTCTCCTCGATCTCCCTTGCCAGCCCGCTTCTGGCGGCTAGTTCAGCGTTGTCCTCCTCCCGATCTTCCCCGTCCAACCTCCCCCTTACCCCCGGTCCAGCCCTGCTTCTGCTGGCCGCCCCACACACACACTTCTCCCAGCCCGCCCGCTCCTTCCGGCAGCCATGCTGAGGCCCGGTATTTTTTTTTTCCCGCGGCCTGGTAGCGGGCCGCAGCCCATAGTTTGGGAAACACTGTTTTAAGGAAAACATTCTGAAATATTTAAACTTCTTAATCAAAGTCAAGGAAATGATATAATAGAATTCTTACAGTTGTGAAGTTTCAGATTAAGTGTTGAAAGTAGGCTTTTTGTAGGTTCAAGGATTAATGTTTTAGATCCTTTGCCATATCTTACTTTTTGAAGCTGAAGGAGATTGGAAAGGAATAATCACTGCACTTCCTTGCAAATGGATGGGGGGATCTCTCCCCTTCCCCCCTCGAGACTATGAACATTTGTGAGCAGGTGTCCTGCATGCTATATTTTCAATTTCTATCCCCTCTTGTTTTTGCGGCATGTTTGTGAATGGCATTTCCTCTCCAGACAATGCACATTACCGGCTTTCCTGTGCTATAAAACTACCAAGTTTGTCCTATTCCTGTGCTTCAGCTATTTACTTTCACTTTCATGTGTGAAGTGAACTAGCATTTAAAAACTAGTGCAATGTAAATATAAGGAAAATACATTTAAAATTAAGCTAGTCTCCTTTTGACTAATCCTTAACTACATAGCTGCTGAAGTAGCTAGTGCCTTTGGGATTGTGTTCAATATTTCCATGATTTTGTTGCTTCCAAAAGATGCTCCATTGTGGCAGCACTGAAAATCCCCTTCCCCCCGGCTTAGTCCTCCAAGTCATCCCTGCCTTAGCTAGGAAAAACTGAAGGAGCTGCTAATATAACTTGCTATGCAAAAGCGTACACCACATTGTGTTTTGAAAGACTGGCAGCATAGACATGACTAATGTTCTCTTCACAGCTAGTTTCACTGTCACATTGCAGCTCCGAGATTTTAGCTTTTGTGTTAAAATAGCAACAGTCTCAAGATTAAGTCCTCTACATGTAATTAAATCACTTTGTCATCTGCATCTTATCATATGCACTTTTGTGTTTTAGTACGTCAATAAAATTCTTAATCTCTTTCTTTACACAAGTGGCTTAGTTTTCTCTGTTTGAGATGAGGTAAATTTTTCAAAAGCATCTAAATCTCATTTTGAAAAAAAAAATAGACCTCTGATTGTTATTGGATGTCTATAGAATTTAAGAAATGTGACTTGGAAATCTTGTCTACATTTAAAACTCTACAGCTGCACTGCTACAGTGCTTCAGTGTAGACACTCCATATGTTCATGGGAGGGATTCACCCATTGGTACAAGTTATCCACCTCTCCAAGAGCCAGTAGGTCAGCCGAAGAATTCTTCTATTGACCTAGTGTAACCCACCCACCTAGGCTATGTATACCCTGGCAGCTTCTTGCGCAAGAACATCTTGCGCAACTGTTCTTGTGCAAGAAGTCTTGCGCAAGAGAGCATCCACACTGCCATGTACGAGATGTGTTTTTGCGCAAGAGCGTCCATGGCAGTGTGGACACTCTCTTGCGCAAGAAAGCTCTGATGGCCAGGGCTCGAGAAATCACTGAATCTACTCGCCCATGGCGAGTAGATTTCAGCCGGTCGCCCTGTTCACCGGCGGTGCCTGCATGCACAATGCCGGTCTTGCGCATGTGCAATGCGGGGCTGGCAAGTAGGTTGCGCCATCGTTTGTCAAGCCCTGCTGATGGCCATTGTAGCCATTGGGCTTTCTTGTGCAAGAAACCCCTGCTGAGTGTCCATGCTGCCCTCTTGCATAAGCGCTCCTGCACAGGAGGGCTTAAATCTGTTAAAAAAGAGCATTGCTCTTGCGCAAGAAGCCCTCTCTTACCACGCTGTACTGTAAATCTTCTTGCGCAAGAGCAGGCGGGCAGTGTGGACGCTCTGCAGATTCTTGTGCAAGAAGGGCCGTTGTTGCACAAGAACCTGCCAGTGTAGACATAGCCCTAGTGTGGTTACTGAGCAATGCAAGTGGTACCTAGACCACAGCAACAGTTAAGATCAAGAGACCTCTACAGCACAGGCTGGGCGCCAGCTGGCTTTTAGCTCCGAGGGTAGAGGCTCCTGTACTCTGCTTCAGAGGTCCCAGGTTCAAATCTACCTGGTGGCAGTTAAACTAGCACCACCTACACAGGTTTTTGGGTTGTTTTAACTATAATCCTCAGCATTATGGATTTTTTTTTTTATATCCCTGAGCAACATAGTTATGCAGAGCTAATTTTCTAGTGTAAACTAGGCCTTAGGCACTTAAATTGACTGTGCAAAGTTTTCAGAAGCAATTTGTGCTGGTAGGAGGTGTGGTTGCTTTTTGTTTGCAGTCTGACTTGCCTTCCTATTGATCCTTTTTCCCTTTTATATACTGTTAAAATTGAATTTCTTTTTAGCAGACTACATGTATTGATCCCATCCTGAGAAAAAAACATGTAATTTATGTTGAAACAGTAAATTCCCTCTGGCTGCATGTGTGAGTTTGATCCAATGCTATAGATATTAGTATTTTTTTCTCTTCAAAAAGGTTTTGTGTCCTTCCTCAAGGATAGCCTGCAATTACTTTGTATTTTTAGGGGAGAAATATACACAAAAGACTGGCCATGAGTTTAGATCAAAATTGAATGCCTGAGGTACATCATTTAGATATGTGGCCTATTTCCTACAGGTGCTCAAAACCTGCAGGTTTCATTAAATGTAATGAAAGTAGTGTTGCTCAGCACCTCTAGGAAAAAGAAGATAATTTATTTAAATGACTAACAGTGGATTCTGATACCAGCTTTAGAGACATGGGTTTGAAGAAGTTGGCCTTAATAGCTGATTTATATAATCCTATCTTCATCTTTGTTCAAGATATTTCATGTGTTGGCTTTCATTTTAATTACTTTGCAAGTGAGAAATTACTAATCAGAAAACAGCTTTTGGGATTGCTAACCACTTGTTCAGTTAGGATTGTGATTACTGTTTAAATGTGAATAGATTCAAGTATTCTTCAATGCAACAGAATGTTCTGAATATAAATATTACATTCAGAAATTTTATTGTAGCTGTGACTACTTGCCTTTTAAAAAAAATCATCATTTATGTAGAAGGAGTTCCAGACTCCTAGATTCAAAACTAGTGATGGCTTTAAGCTAGTTAGGAAAGGTTAAAAAAAATCTTTCATTTCATTCAGATGATCTGAGGTGTACTGTGTTTTGCCCAACAGTCAAAGACAGTACATGGAATTGTTCTGAAACATGAAAAACATTACCATATTCACATTTTTGTACACAAACCTGACAGCATGGGAAACCAAGTTATTGGAACTAACCATATTTATAGGATTTTGTTTCATTTTGCATAAGGGAAATTTAATAAGGTTATTCTCAATTGGAATATATCGGTCTGTGTGTACAAAAGGCATGAAGGGTGGTTTTGGATAGCCAAAATGTTTATAATATTAGGGACCTAGAATTTGAGAATTAAGGCTATGTCTATATACCATTGCTTATGTTAGTATGTCACTCAGGAGTGTGAAAAAGCCACCCCCCGAGTGATGTAAGTTACACTGACTTAAGCATTGTGTGGACAGAATGGTGTCAATGGGATAGCTTCTCCTGCAGACATAGTTATTATTGCTTCTTAAGAGTAGATTAATTAAGTGGACAGGAGAACTCTTTCCTATTCCCTTAGAATGGCTACTCTAGAGAGCTTACAATGGTGCTGCTGCATAGGTGCAGCTGCCCTTAGCCTAAGAATATGGGGAAGCAATTCATTTGTTTGCGTTCAAAAGAAAGAATCTTAACTTACTTGCTTATGGGGCCCCCTCCACCCGTCCCCAGCCCCCAGAGAGGATCTAAGTCACTTAGCTGAGCTGTTCGCTCATGTTTTTGCTTGATTGCTTTGCTAGGTCAATGTTCAGAAGGTGGGGGGGAGGGGCATTGTATCAGAATTCAGGAGTTGAACCCCACTATGGAGTGTTCTCAAGACAAGTTGGAGTTGTTGCTGGAATAGGGATTGCAGTCCATCTTTCAGTTCAGCAAATCATGGCGATTGCATGGCCTTATAGTGCAGGTTGGGGTTATTTACTAGGTAGGCTTAGGGACCACATGTTTTCATAAAAATTTAGTCAAGTAAAAGCCACTCTGTTGGAGTAGAACTGTGGTTCTCAAATAAGGCAGATGCTGACATGGGAGCTGTTCATTTTGTATCCATGTTAGTTATTGGTAGGCTGGTGTTTGCCTTCTGTGAGACAAAAAATATGTAGTAGTATTTCCTTGCCACAGCATTGTAGACGGTAGTTATCTCTCAGATATTGTATTATAACATTTAATAATTATTTTCCTATTCAGAAATAGGCTTTTGAATCTTCTTGTATCTACTTCCCCCCTTTTTCTGGCTGATAAAGATCTAAAATGAAGTCTCATCTTTTATCTTGTATCAAGCTGCATGTTAAAGAAACTGAGAGACAAGCTTCTGTCACACATCTGTTCTTCTGAGCTTTGTACTAATGTGTATTCTTGAGTACAGAACAGTAAATAGGAAAATATATGGCAAAGGAATGCTTAGTCAAATTAGAATGCATTTTCACCTGCTTGATTACTTTTTGTTGTTGCCTTAAACGAGTAATGCACTCTTGAACTGGGAAAATCTCTATTTGTGACCTATAGGTGTCTGTTTGTGCAAGTGAAATAAATAATAAAGGAACAAGGCAGGGTTACATTACCGTTTCCTTCTTCAGATGAATCTGTGTCCTCCAATCTTCCAACCTTCTTCCATCAGAAAAGGGTCAGATTCTAATTGTGCATTGTTTCACATTAAAAAAAAAAAAAATGTGTATAGTGCAGTGCTTCCCAAAATGTGCGTGATGGCACCTTTGAGAAACTACGAAGCATTCACAGGGGACCCACAAGTGTTTGGGGAAAATGTGGGCATCTTTCCTAATTGAGAGACAGGGGTGAGGTAATGCCTACAATTTCTGTTGGTGCAAGCAAAAAGCTTACACAGGCTCTTCTTCAGGTCTAGGAAAGAGTGCCACAACTAAACACAAGGTGGATAGATTATTTAGTATAAGTGCTTAGCGCATATTGTAAGAGACCATTCAAAGTGAAGTGGCCCATTAACACCTCTGCAGTCATGGGATGCAAAGTTAGTTGTTTCCAGATTATTGTAATAACCCATAAAACTAGTGTTCTTTATCATGCTTTCTAGTGTCTAGCAGAGTTATGAGTATAAGCTGCCAGGCTTATCTTTTCCAGGTGTTCTGAAGGTTTCCTTTGAGGACAAGGACTGAGAGCCAGGCAGAAGCCTACAGCAGGAAGCCTTTGGGTTGAAACCACCTGCTGGCATAGACGGCAAAGAAAAGCTCTAAGCCCCAGCAGCAAGGCCAGCGCAAAAGCAGTCAGTTCATGCTATGACAGGATTTGAGGCCTAGGGAGATTAAGTGGCCTGTGGCCGCTAACTCCAAGGGTGCTTTGAGGCTGGAGCACCCACAGAGAAAAATTGGTGAGTGCTGAGCACCCACTGGCAGCCCCCATATCAGCTTCCCCCTTGAGAGGAGCAAAGATGCAGCACACTCGGGGGAATTGGACAGAGCTGGGTAGGAAGAGACGGGGCAAGAGTGGAGCAGCTGTGGGAAGAGATGGGGCCTTGAGGAAGGAGTGCAATGCGGGCAGGACTTTGGTAGAGCTGGGGCACTGAGCACCTCTGAGCACTTTTGAAAGTCAGCATCTGTGAAATAACCTGTTTGACATCACATAGGAAGACTGTGGAGGAACCAGGAATTGAACCCAGATCAGTCTAGTGCCTTAAATCCCAGTCACTCCTCCTCCTTTCCCCTCATATTTTGGCCTTACAATAATGAACCCCAATGTATGTAACTATAGGAATCTTTAGACTCATTACTTACTGAATGGATAAAGATACAAACAATGCATACTTTTCAGCCTCCTTTAAATGCACCTTATGTTCATGAGTGAGATCCTAACCGCCTTTGTCTCAGCCGCTAATGCATAGTGTACATATTTAGTAAGTGTTGCAACCATTCTGTGTTGCATTCTATTGTTCTGTCCTTCACCTTTGAGCAAACAGGTCTGTGAGCTTTTGCTTTAGTCATGTGGTTTGTTTGAATTGCCTGGAAAGTCCCTACTCTCCTTTTTCCTTTGTAGATTGCCTTAGGCTGCCTTGAATATGAAAAGCAAATTCAGCCTTAATTCACCTGATATCTTCCTTTAGCTTTTGTTTTTTCTAAATTATTGCTGTCTAAAGTCTAAATACATGCACATGAACGTCTGCAGTACTTCCTTAAAAATGTTGTTCTCTTGTGGGAACCTCTGACAGTTTTTCACAGTTGGGTTGCTGCTCAGAGACTAAGACTAAGGTTGTTGCTCAGAGAGTAGCATGTCTCCACTGCTAATGGCATGTCTATACCACAAGATTAGGTTGAATTTACTAAGCTCGATTTTTTTTTTTTTTTTAAAAAACACCCTATTTTGTAAAATTTAAGGTGCATGTCCCTGCACAAGAGTTCGATTTAGTGCAGCCCTAGTAGGATTTCTACCTTCAGCTTTGACAGTGATGCACTGTGGGTAGCTATCCCATAATTCCTGCTGCATCTTTGCATTCTGGGTTAGGCTCCCACTGCCCGATGGGACTAAAACAGTGTAGTGGGTGGTTCTGGACATATCTCATCAACGTCCCATAATGCACTCATCTCCTCCTTCCCCCCACTGCTTGAAAGCAATGCCAACCAATCTTTTCATGCCCTTTTTTGCCTGGTTATTCATGCAGACACCATAGAGGGCAAGCACGGATCCTGTTCAGCTGCAAAGTGCTGTGGTAATCCATTGCAAGCACCTCACACCTGATGCTGCAATGCATCCAGAGCCTAAACAGAAGCCTAAACAGAGTGAGGAAGAATGTGAGGAGACCATGAACACAGACATGTGTGAAACGCTTGAGTGGCGCAGTCAGCAGATGCTGGCAGCAGTCAATCCTGTTGGCACAGTGGAACACCGGTTCTGGTGACTTGACAAGAACAGACTGGTGAGACCGCATAGTTATGCAGCTATGGGATGATCAGCAGTGACTGCAAAACTTTTGCATGTATAAGGCCACTTTGATGGAACTTTGCAAATTGCTTTTCCCTACCCTAAAACACAGAAATATCAGAATGAGCCCAGTTGGAGCCCCTGCTTGCCCTGTTTGTTTAGTTAACAGGTTAAACATAATGTTTAACCGGTTAACTAATTGAATAGGTTTTTACATCTCTGATCCCAGTTACTTCAAGCCTTTTCTATAGTCGTTGTACCCACCTGGCCTGATCATAGTGTGATCAGTAAACAGAGAGGATTCATGGGTGGTACCTCCAGCACTTGGGGAGGCTGGCATGAGTGCTGGAAGCTCACCCAGACTGTGACCCCCAACCCTGGCTGCACAACCCCCAAGAAAAAAGGCAGTGTTAATCACACATGCTAAGGGTGCCTCCCTTCCCTTCTGCCTTTGCTTCCTTGGCTGGGTCACTAGGAGGCTGTGGGCTTGGGGGAAGCAGCTGCTACAGCAGCAGAAGGGGAGCTGGTTCTGCAGCCCTTACTTGTAAGTGGTCTCGTTCCTGCTCTCTGGCCTACCTCTCTCTGTCTTATCTCCTGCCATCAAATGGTTCCTCCTTCTCTGGGTTATCTTCCTCCCCAGGATGGATCTTTTGCCTTGGTTCTGGCTTGTTCTCTTCTGGACCAAACTCTCCTCCCCTTCTCTTCCAGTTCTCTTCTGCCTCCAACTCTTCGCAATCCCTTCTCTTTTGCTTGCCTCCCTGAAGGAGTCTCCTCTCCCAAGCTCTCTGTGCCTTCTCTGCTACAGGTCTGTACTGTTTCTGCTGCTGCTTTGACCATAGGGGTGATTTGATATGCAGAGCTATGAAATGTAGGGAACTGGAGGAGAAAGGAGATGGGCATTGGATGGTCATGAAGGGGGGTTAATTCTTTGTCAGTAGAGCCCCAGACCTGCTTCCCTATTCCTTGGGGGTATTTAGCCAGGACTCCCATGGGCCATCTCTAACAAATGCTCTCCCCCATTCTCTTCTCTCTATGCTCCCTGCTCCGATGGAGTGAGGGCAGGGTCTTGGGGAAGAGGCGGGTTGGGTCTGAGAAGAGGAGCAACGTGTGGGGCCACAGGGGAAGAGGCTGTGGTGGGGACAGAGCATAGGCGGGTTGGTTTCTAGGGGAGTCTAAGGCTCCCTTTGCCTGTGATTCCCATTGCCCATGAGAAGATGGCCAATGAGATGAAGAAGAGAAGCGCAAAGAGAATTAGCGTTGAGATTTTGTTCCATCCCTTTGTCTAGCCTGTTACATTTAAAATCCTCCTTGGGCTGCTCTCTAAGCTCCTGTATAACTGGTATTGCTTCCCTGGGAGAGTCAGCTAACCCCACAACCCATGTATTCTTGCCTTTTCTCAGAACAGAATCGCTGTCTCTCTTATTTTTTTGTACCATACCAAAATGATGGTATGTCTGCTATTCTGGATCTCAAATTTTTAAACTTTGATATTTGATGAAAAGCAGTAACAGCCGGCTTTTCTAAACTCTTGAGTTTCATTTCTTTCTACAATACATCCCAACTGCCAGGCTTCAGTTCCTGCTCCTTTATGGGTGCAGTTATCACATCTTAGTAACTTTTCCCAGTTGAAATCCTACACCAGATTAGCAGATCTCTGTTGTGTAACCAACTTTCGCTTGCAAAGATAAAGCACAGTAAACCTGCATGAGTCTGTGTACCTGTACTTCACAGGCTTGTTCTGTCCTAAGAGCGTGCTTAGAAGTATCCCTAAAATGTACCAAGTGCATGTTCAATCTTACTTAGAAGACCTGTTCTGTTAAACAGTCATATATTTGTGTACACCTTGGGTGATCACTTAGTACAAGTTTCACTCTTTTCCTATCCAAATATTTAAGGTAAGGGCTTGATTGGACCTAACATGAATATGTGAGTGATTGTCTTAAACATTCTAAAACACTGAAGAGAGGGATAAACTACAGTATGTCTTGACACTTTTTCATTACATAAGATTCTTAAGTAGTTTCATTTTTTGTGTCCAGATAAATATTGGCAAACCTTATTAAGAATCTAATCATGTAATCTAGTCCAGTCTTTCAAATTTTGCCTTACTGGAGGCAATATCAGATAGGAGGCAAGCTGGAACAGAGACTTCTTTACCAAATTAAGGAAATATTAAATAATTTCCATACACAGTAATTTTGGTACAATAGAACTCTATCATTCGGGGGGGGGTTTCCACGGAGTTTCACCTGTGCCACTGAATATAGAACCAGATAGTCATGGTAAGAGCTGACTTTCATGAGTGGACTAATTAATTGTTTGATAACTAGGCTTTGAAGTTTTGAAGCTAAAAAACCTGTGGGTCCCCTAGACAATCGAACTATAAAAGGCGCAATCAAGGACGATAAAGCCATTGCGGAGAAACTAAATGATTTCTTTGCTTCAGTCTTCACGGCTGAGGACGTTGGATTCCCAAATCTGCACCGTCCTTTGTGGGTAATGAATCTGAGGAACTGTCCCGGATTGAAGTGTCATTAGAGGAGGTTTTGGAACAAATAGAAAAACTTAATGTTAACAAATCTCCGGGACTGGATGGCATTCATCCAAGGGTTCTAAAAGAACTCAAATGGGAAATTGCTGAACTATTATCTGTGGTTTGTAACCTATCCCTTAAATCGGCTTCCGTACCTAATGACTGGAAGGTAGCCAACGTGACACCAATATTTAAAAAGGGCTCTAGAGGCGATCCGGGCAATTACAGACCGGTAAGTCTAACTTCGGTACCTGGCAAATTAGTGAAACAATAGTAAAGAATAAAATTGTGAAGCATGTAGAAGAACATAATTTGTTGGACAAGAGTCAACATGATTTCTGTAAAGGGAAATCCTGTCTTACTAATCTATTAGAGTTCTTTGAAGGGGTTAACAAACATGCGGACAAGGGGGATCCAGTAGATATAGTATACTTAGATTTCCAGAAAGCCTTTGACAAGGTCCCTCACCAAAGGCTCTTGTGTAAATTACATGGCCCTGGGATAAGAGGAAAGGTCCTTTCTTGGATTGAGAACTGGTTAAAAGACAGGAAACAAAGGGTAGGAATAAATGGTAAATTTTCAGAATGGAGAGAGGGTAACTAGTGGTGTCCCAAGGGTCAGTCCTAGGACCAATCCTGTTCAACTTATTCATAAATGATCTGGAGAAAGGGGTAAGCAGTGAGGTGGTAAAGTTTGCGGATGATACCAAACTGTTTAGGATAGTCAAGACAGAAGCAGACTGTAAGGGACTCCAAGAAGATCTCACCAAACTGAGTGATTGGGCAACAAAATGGCAAATGAAATTTAATGTGGATAAGTGTAAAGTAATGCACATCGGGGAAAATAACCCCAACTATACGTACAGTATGATGGGGGCTAATTTGGCTACGACAAATCAGGAAAGAGATCTTGGAGTTATCGTGGACAGTTCTCTGAAAACTTCCACACAGTGTGCAGCGGCGGTCAAAAAGGCAACTAGGATGCTAGGAATTATTAAGAAAGGGATAGAAAATAAGACCCAGAATATCTTACTGCCCCTGTATAAAACTATGGTACGCCCACATCTTGAATACTGTGTACAGATGTGGTCTCCTCACCTCAAAAAGATATTTTGGCCTTGGAAAGGGTTCAGAAAAGGGCAACTAAAATGATTAGGGGTTTGGAACGGGTCCCATATGAGGAGAGGTTAAGCGACTGGGACTTTTCAGTTTAGAAAAGAGGAGACTGAGGGGATATGATAGAGGTGTATAAAATCATGAGTGGTGTGGAGAGGGCAGATAAAGAAAAGTTATTTATTAGTTCCTAAATAGAAGAACTAGAGGACACCAAATGAAATTAATGGGTAGCAGGTTTAAAACTAATAAAAGAAAGTTCTTCTTCACACAGCGTGTAGTCAGCCTGTGGAACTCCTTGCCAGAGGAGGCTGTGAAGGCTAGGAATATAACAGAGTTTAAAGAGAAGCTAGATAATTTCATGGAGGTTAGGTCCATAAAGGCTATTAGCCAGGGGATAAAATGGTGTCCTTGGCCTCTGTTTGTCAGAGGCTGGAGAGGGATGGCAGGAGACAAATCGCTTGATCATTGTCTTGGTCCACCCCCTCTGGGGCACCTGGTGCTGGCCACTGTCGGCAGACAGGATACTGGGCTAGATGGACCTTTGGTCTGACCCGGAACGGCCGTTCTTATGTTCTTATGTTACAGGTATATTCTCGAATGAAAGAATTGTTTTAAACTCAGGATCCAGCTTCCTATGCTCCTGCTCTCCACTCCACCCCAGGCCCTGCTCTCACTGTCTCCCTCTGTCCCATGCCCTGCCCCATTCCATCACCATGCTGCTCCTTCTTGCCCAGTTCTGCTCCTTCCTGCCCAGTGCAATGCGTCCCTGCTCTTTCCCCTCCTCCCCCCCCGCCACCTCCTGATTGTGGTGGGCTGGAGGTATTGGTGTGTCCACCAGCAGCAAGAAGATTCTGGGAAGATGGGGAGCTGGCTGCTAGGTGGGTGCTAAGTGCCCACTAATATTTTTCCCTGGGTGTTCCAGCCTCAGAGCACCCACAGAGTTTGCTCCTATAGTTTCAAAGCATTTACATACAGTATATACATTTCTGAGACAGCTTGAAATGATAGATTTAGAAAGCTTAAATAGCCAAAGGCTTTCAACTCCCAAGCATTATTTATTATTATTCATCCAGAATAATGACATTCATACAAAGAAATTTAGAAAAGTCTTATGCCTGGGGTTAATAACCTGCATATCTAAAATTAATTGCGCAAAATATCATGTGATGGATCTTTAGTGGCAGATTTTTGGCAGCTGAAAATTTTAAACCTACTTAAAGGAAAACTGCAGCATACAGCAACTGAAACTGATTTGTGTGTGTGTACACCCTCTAATTGTGATGTCGGGGTTTTTAAATTAATGAAATCTCAAAATATATTAGCAACAGTAATTTAATAGAAACATAACTGATGATGATCCTGGTGTCTCTCTCAAAAAGAGAAAGCATTTTCTGCTACTTCCTTAGGAAGTCTGTTAATTAACACCCATGAATTTCACCATGTAAGCCGGCTGGCTTAGTCCTGGGCCCCTGACCTGTGCTCAGGCCTGTAAGTAAAGGTCCAATGGCTCCTTTCAAACCATGGAGCCTGAGGGCAGGGCAGCAAAGCAAATGCAGTTCCACAGTCAGTAAGGCCCGGCCCTGGTCCAGGGTGGGTCAGCAAACAAACACAGTTCCAGTTATTAAGGCCCAGGCTCTGGTTCAGGGTGGGGCAGGCAAACAAATGCAGTCCTCCCCCAGCCATGAGTGTGGAGGGAAAGACTGCCCCCCCAGTATGTGGGTTGGCAGGGGAGATGCAGACCCTCCCTACTCCACCTCATCCCGGCCAAAGGCCCTTCCAGTGGCAGCCCTGGCTACCACTGGATCAGCAGGGATTCGGCAACACACTGAAACACTCTAGAATATTATGAGATCAGCCCAACAGTCATTGACTTCCCCTGGGTCACTTCCTAACTCCCCCTCCACATCTACCTGGCTCCATGCTGGCTGCTGGTCCTCAGGGTTGGGGTAGTCTGAACCCTTGGGCAGGATGTAGAAAGTCTCCTCTTCAGAGCAAGGGCCTGGCTAGTCCTCAGCCTCTGCTAGTCCTCAGCCTCAGACTCTTCTCCTGGCTTGGAAGCTCAGGGAAGGCCTCTGCTACCTCTGGCACCTGGGGCCTTACTGAGCTCCTGGGCTGGGCTTTTATGTTCCCTGCCCCGGCCCTCAGCCTCTGTGGTGTTAAAGGGGCAGGGCCAGCTTGGCCCACCTGGGCTCAGAGAGGGGTTCTTCCCTCTGTCAGTGAACAGCCACCCCTGCTCACCACACACAGAGGGTGGGGAACCCTGATGGGCCAGCGTATATTCCAACCTAATCCCGTGGCCCATTGGGGACATCAGTTGGCGGCTCCTTCACGGAGCCGTGAGCACGGGCGTGTACTTGGTGAAGTTCACCCCCATCCCGGACGCCTGCCCTTTTTGTGGCATGAGGGAAAACCTGGTGCATGCTTATCTTGAATGCGCCAGGTTGCAGCCCCTATTCTAGCTCCTCCAGAACCTCTTATTGAGGTTCTGGCTGCACTTTTCCTCACACCTTCTTATCTATGCATGCCCTATCCGTGGCCCCACAAAGTCACGGGACCTCCTCGTCAACCTCCTCCTGGCCCTGGCTAAAGCCACCATATATAACACCAGGAGGAGGATGCTGGACGAGGAGGTTCCCTGGGACTGTGGGGCCTATTTCTGTTCCTCCCTAGTGTCATGTATCCGGGCAGAGTTCCTCTGGGCGGCGTACACTGGCTCCATGGACAGCTTTGAGGAGCACTGGGTGCTGTCCGGGGTTCTCTGCTCGGTGTCCCCATCTGGTTCCCTTGTTTTGAACCTGTAACGTGCACCCCCTTCTTTAGTCACTATTTGTCCTCCGTAATCAGTTGAGCCTGGGTCGAGTTATCCCTCCTGCAGGGTGGGGGAGGGACTTTGAGCAGTGGGAGGGCTGCGCCCACCTCCCCATGGCCTCAAATAGTGCTCACCACACACCATTATATTAGATCCATTTGGATACTTTAAAAAGTCAGTATAAAAAGAGTATTAAGTAATACTTTTCCTATTTATTCATTTGAGTACTGAGTACTACTTTTGAATCAAACAGTGGTTAGCTATATGGCACAGCCCCAGCCAAAGCAGTGGTAAATGCTGTAGTTTAGGAGAAGGCATCTTCACCCATGCTGGCTGCCTGAGTTATATGCAGCAACCAGTTTCCACCTCTTAAACTGGGAGAAGGCTGAATAGGAGGTGTGGTCAAAATATGACCCAACTTCATGTATCATGGGGGAAAGAAAAGGACCCCAAGAGGTGGGGCTGGGAACAGATTGAGAGAAGTAACATGTCCTAAAAAGACTGGTGTGAGGAGGCAGGCTGCCTAGGAATGATTTCTAGGATTAGATCAGTCTTGTTAACAAATGTAGGGGTTTGATAAACATCCTAATATCTCTGTACCTTTTGGGGTTTTCCTCACTCTGCTCTTAATTATACACATCTATGCAACATTATGGAGGGGTATTATATGCTTCCACGTATCTTTGCAGTATTGAGGCATCATGACAAATGTTTTTATCACATTTGTAATGCTGCAATATGCAGTGTAGAACAGTTTCATAATCTGTGGAGCACATTTCACTGATTTATTGTGAGGGGTGCCTGCTAAGTAGCATTTAAATATTCAGAAAACAAATAGCAACAAAATGCAAGTTTTTAGAGCCAGTGGCAATAAAAGGAAAAATGAAGTTTTTATCTTGCTGTTATCTTTTCTTCACTCCTCTCCCCCTTTGCCCTCCAAAATCACACTGCAGCTCCTTGAACTTCCCCCTTATTTGATATTTTAGAGTGTAGTGATAAATAGCCCAGTTTGGGATCCCAAGCAAAAAAGGTTTAGATCCACTTGTGTATAGGGGTTATACATGTCTAGGAAAGAGAGGAGTTTGTATTTTTGCCTTTATTTTTTCCCTTTCACCTATTTGAATGGAAGAACTTTAAGAGCATCCTGACCATTGTAGCTATTCTGAAGCACTGATAAATGGGTATAAATTCAAAAAGTAACCCATGTTTTGCCAAAATGCACACAGCCCCTTTAGCCAATCACTTTGTATATTTGTATTTGTGTGACTACTACATTCCTGGTACAACAGGAAGAAGTTGAAAAAAATGTTCCCGTTTTCTAGAACTCCTGGAGTTGATGGGTTTGGAGTCTCTGAATCTTGAAAAGGATTGGGAAAGTTTAGTGCTATGGGATTGGAAAGTTTGCAGGATAATAGATTGCTATGCTTACTGAATAGTAGAATCTCCAAAAAGCACTGTGTTTTTTTGTCCCCATTAATCTGAAATGCAGTTCTGGAAAGTTTATTTGTAAACCAAATGGAACTAGTAGCAGTGGTTAGTTGTTTTCTAAAGGTATCTCTTAAGTACAAAAGAAAAGAGAGATTACTCTGTACCTTAGAATGTACCGGAAAATAGCCTGAAATAATGAATCATGCTTCTGTGGGACAGGATTCTGTAAACCAAGACTCTTTTATGTTCATAAAGGTAGTGTTTGTTTTCTAGCAGGAAACTGATGTAACGTAATAAACTATTAGTCATTAGTGTAAGTCTGGCGTAGCTTCCCGAAGGTGAGAGTAGCCAAGGGAGTGGTGGGCTGCGGTGCGATCAATCTATATAACAATACACAGCTGTGTAAGTATTTGTGCGGAAAATACTGTAAATAAAAAAAGATTGCCATTCAGAAATGCTGCCTAAAGGTCATAATCCTACACAATTAGATATTTTGAGGACCATGGAACTCTTACTTTATCATTAATCTCCTTCTTATAAGATCTCTGTGATCCTGTGGATAAATACAATTTTATATCTTTAACTCGCTGTACTGTTAACAATTCAGGCATAAGTATGAACTCCTAGGCCAGCGGTGGGCAAAAGGGCCTCTGTGGGCTGGATCCGGCCTGCCAAGCGGGCCGGATCCGGTCCGCGGAGGCGCTGCTGCTCCCCGGCCCCCAGGCCAATTAGGGCCTAGGGGCGGTGGAGCGCCCGAAGCCTTCTCCACTCTGCCCCCACCGTGCAAGCAGCTTTGCGCACTCCCCAGAGCTTGGGGGTGGGGAAGTTGCGTGAATCTTCCTTCGCCCTGCCCCGGCCCTGCAAGAAGCCCGCAGCACTTCAAAGTGCCACATACTCCTCGCAGGGCGGGAGGAGGCTTCCCACGCTCCCCCAGGCCCTGATTGGTGTGGGGGAGCGTGCCAAGCCTCTTCCAGGGCATGGATGCCTAATGGGAAGGGGGCGGGCAAAGGGGCTCCCCAACCCCCAAACCAATCATGGTCTGGGAGTGGGGTAGCCCTGCCCCTTCTGGGGTGGCCTGGGGCCACTTCAGAAATGTTTGAGGTGGCCCCCAGGCAAAAATTATTGCCATCCCTGTCTTAGCCTGAGGGTATGTCTGCACTTCAGTTGAAGATGTGATTGCAGCTTGTGCTAGCTTTAATTTTGCTCACCGATCTAAAAAAACCGCATTGAAGATTATAGCAGCATGGGCTTCAGTGTGGCCTACACAGAATCCAGGATTAATCTCTCTAATCTCTGGTCTAGCAGCATCTGTGGTTCGGCATAATTTTAATTAGCTGGATGTCCACTTATCATGTGTGGCTTTTCCACAGTCCCATAAAGTTTTACAGGCACCAGTCCTGGCTCTCAGTGTTCTGTGCTGTTATTTAGCTCTAATTTACACCTAATGGTCTTCTAAGAACCCCACAAGCACTGAAGTGCTGGTAATGCTGCTGAATAATATCGACCTCCCGGGGTTTGGCAAATTCTCTGGTTCAACAGCAGTCATGTTCCGAGGGTGCCGGGCGGAAAGGGTCAACCTGTGCTCATGTTTTTAGTCTTCACAGATGTCTGTACCATCATGTGTCTCTGCTATTTTTAGCCCTGATTAAGTAGATCGTAACAGAGCAAAAATGACTTCCAGAGCTGTATTCAGGCTTCTGATTACTGTGTAGACACCCCGACACTTGGTCTCATAATTCCAGTGTAAGAATGATATTGTCCTTTTAAAAAGAGATTTTGTATTAGTAATTACATTAATACTAGAAAGTTATCTTAATATTGTATAACCTCATGTCTTGTTTATACCATTAATCGTAGTGATTGTAGGTGTTATATTAGTGCAAATACCAATGATTGAGAGTTGATAAATAAAGCTAACAACGTGAATGAATTGAATTCATTGGCTTGCTGTTAACTAGATGCTTTAGAAATGCTCATTGTGTGGATGGTAAACATTTTTCTTCTTTGAGTGATTGCTCATGTGCATTCCAATTAGGTGCGTACACACGCAGCGTGCACGCGCCATCGTAAGTTTTTCCCTCAGCAGTACCTTTAGTGCCAGCAGGGGAGCCCCCCCGTAGTGGCGCCAGTATACCAGCCCATATAGACCCCTGCTGGCCCCCCTCACCCACTCAATTCCTTCTTACCGCCGTAACGGTCATTGGAACAAGCCTCAGCTCTTTACAGCGATCATTGTCTTCTGCATTGTTCTTCTCATTCTTTCAATTAGTCTCCAGCTAAGTAGCTGCAAACTAAGTTAAAGACTCTTTTGTTGTTTTCTGTTTAGTTACTCCCCGCCGCGGCGCACCGTGCATCCACGGCAGGGCATGCCTGGTCTGCAAAGCTTTAAGCCCTACAAAAAGTGTCACAGGCCTATGCCCTGTGGTGATCCCCATTCATCGTGTCTAAAGTGTCTGGGGGAATCTCACCTCACAGAAGCCTGCAAGATCTCTAAGACCTTCAAACCCTGTACTAAGTGTGAGAGGGAATCGCGCCTCAAAATCCTGCTAATGGAGGCGGCTCTCAGGCTGGCACTGGTGTCAGACCCA
Organism: Rafetus swinhoei; assembly: GCA_019425775.1. Classification (NCBI taxonomy): domain Eukaryota; kingdom Metazoa; phylum Chordata; order Testudines; family Trionychidae; genus Rafetus; species Rafetus swinhoei. The sequence continues at coordinate 80,468,894 of CM033446.1, read as the reverse complement.
GCACTGGCCTCTCGAAGCGCACCGGCGTTGGTGTGGGACAGTTCTGCACAGTGCACATCTCCAGCACCGCAGAGGTCCCCACACCAGTCACAGTCTCTGGCACCTCAGAAAAAGAGGAGACCTAACAGGGGCCGGTCCCCGTCCAGACATGCTGCCTCTGTGAGCCCTCCAGTGGGGCACATGGCACCGACGAGTCCAGAGCCTGGGCCTTCCAGGTCAGGCGGACCTTCCTCCCAGCACAGGGAGATCAGTCCCGTGGAGGACTTCCCTTAGCCCTCCACGCCGGAGGCCTTAGAAGCAGCGAGGGTCCTCATTGACTCCTCTCCCTCTCCTCCTCCCACCCCGCCACCCCTTCCTCCCCCCAGGCAGCACGGGGAGAATCGGCACCGGCCCCCTTCCAGGGCATCTGAAGGTCCGGTGCAGGAGGTTGAAGTCCACCGACCACCCCTACTGACCCCGGCGGCACTGCTCTCGGCACCTGCCACCGGGACGTCCTTACTCTCGCTGCCGCCCCAGGACATGGCACCGGACTCGGCGCGACACCACTGTTCGGCACCGCTACCAGTCCAGGGGGCCCCAGCACCTGCCTCCGTGCGGTACACTCACACTGCCATGCCACCGCCTTTGCCTCGGCACCGCAGCAAGCTGGAATCCATGACCAGACATGCGATAGCTTCATTGACACCTGCGTCGGCTCCACCTTGGTCCACCTTGGAGTATTCGTCTGACTCAGAGGCGGAGTCCACCTGGTCCTCAAGGGGGTCCCGTTCGCACCGCTGCTCCCGCTCTCAATACCATTCCCAGCACCGCAGCCCTCCTCACCTATACCAACAACAGTGGGCACAGCCTGTTCTGGTGCCAATGTTGCAGCAAATGTGGCCCCCACAATCTCCGGGCCAGTGGCCGTTCTGGACACCCTGGGCGTACCACCAAAGCCAGGGTGTAAATCCACCCACACCGGGTTCCGTCTCCTCAGGCCTACGAGTTCCTCCTTCGGCGACACCTCTGGCCAGGTCCCCTACTTTGGGCAGTCGCTATCTCCTAGTCAGTCGTCTCCAGGTCCCGGGGGGAGCGCAGCTCCAGTGAGCCAACCTCCCTCTTCCTCATCCCTAGGTTCCTCGCACTTGGACGCCCCTGTGGGGAGAGGTCCAGAAGGGGTTGTTATCCTCTGCTCCGGACGAGGCGTTAGGCAATTCTGCACCACCCATGCCCTCCATGGATGCTAGGGCCCACCAGGACCTTCTCTGCCGCCTGGCCCAAAATCTGGGGGTTCAGGCAGAGAAGGTGTCCGAAGACTTGGACCCTACGGTAGACCTCTTACACTCCGATGCTCCCTCCAGAGTGGCTCTTCCTGTTGTTAAAACTGTAGCCAAAATTTCTAAGGCCTTGTGGCAAACCGCTGCATCTATCCCCCCCGACTGATAAGCGAGCCGAAAGAAGGTACTTTGTTCCCCAAGAGGGCAACGAGCACCTGTTTTCTCACCTTCCCCCGGGCTCCCTTGTGGTTACAAGCTGTCAACCACAGGGAAAGACAAGGCCAGCCCGCTGCCACCCCTAAGAAGAGGGAGGCCAAGAAGACTGACCTGCTAGGCAGGAAAGTCTATGCATCCGGGGGTATCCAGTACCTCATTGCCAATTAGCAGGTCCTCTTGTCACGTTATGCCTATAATACCTGGGCGTCCATGGACAAGTTCATGGACTTGCTCCCCAGGGACTCCCGCTGGGAGTTTAAGGCTGTCCACGAGGAGGGGAGAGCGATCTCCAGAGCAGTGCTTTAGGTGGCTCTCGACGTGGTGGATGACGCTGCCCGGGTGGTGGCCACAGGTGTGGTCCTACGCCGTAGTTCCTGGCTCCAGGGTCCTGGGGTTCCCCTGGAGCTCCAAAACACCCTCCAAGACCTCCTGTTTGAGGGGCCCTTTGCTCTTCTCTGAGAAGATCGATCAGAGGCTCCATGGCCTCAAGGATACCCGGGCTACCCTAAAATCCTTGGGCATACACACTCCTGCTACACAGAGGTGCACTTTCACACATAGGAATGTTCCTAGAGCACCCCCTCAGACCCCATGTCCTGACTTCTCCCGTCGTAGGAGCAGGAGTCTTAATGGCGGGAACAAAAAGTGCTGACCGCGCCCGGCTCAAGGCAACAACCAGGGACCCCACCCCAACAAACCCTCGGGCCCCCGTCAGGGGTTTTCACGGGACCCCCGAGGGCTTCTTACCAGTCTCCCCACTAACTTTCCGGGACCGTTTATCCCACTTCCTCCAAGCCTGGCTGTCTGTTATGTCGGACCAATGGGTGCTGGAAATAGTGGAAAGCGGTTATGTAATCCCTTTCCACTCATCCCCTCCTTCCCAACCCCCTACCCTGTCCCTTTTCAGGGACCCCTCTCATGAGCCTCCGCTTCAAGAGAAGGTCCAACATCTCTTTACGATAGGGGTGGTAGAGCGTGTTTCCCCCTGAGTTTCGGGGAAGGGGGTTCTATTCCCATTACTTTCTGGTCCCAAAGGCCAAAGGGGGGCCCCCATCCTGTCCTGGACCTCAGAACCCTCAACTCCTTCATCGCCAAAGCAAAATTCAAAATAGTAACATTGGCGTCCATAATCCCCTCCTTAGCCCCTGGAGACTAGTACACTGCCCTCGACTTAAAAGATGCTTACTTCTACATTTCAATCGCCTCCCACCACCGCAGGTTCCTCCGATTTACTGTGGGCCCAGACTATTACCAATTCACGGCCCTCCCCTTCGGTATTTCCACAGCCCCTCAGGTCTTCACCAAATGAATGGCGGTGGTGGCCGCCACGCTCAGGAAAAGGGGTGTCCAGGTGTTCCCCTTCCTAGATGACTGGCTCCTGAGAGGAGACTTGGAGACTCAGGTGAGAGCCCACATCGCCATAGTCCGCACACTCTTTGACTTAGGCCTCCTGATAAATCTGGACAAATCAACCCTAACTCCCACCCCAATAATAGAGTTTGTGGGCGCCAACCTGGACTCTCTGTCAGCAAGAGCCTCTTTACCCAGCTCCTGGTTTCGCACAATAGAGACAGCAGTCAGGGCACTCCAGAATTTTCCAGTGACCACCGCCTGGACTTGCATGCGTCTCCTGGGCCTCGTGGCTGCCTGCACTTATGTAGTGCAGCATGCCAGATTGCACATGCGCCCGCTACAGATGTGGCTATCGCGAGCCCACAACCCGGACGTCCTCTGTTGGGACAGAGTGGTGACTGTTCCCGCACCCGTCCTCAGCACATTGGTCTGGTGGACCCATCAGGCGGAGGTCTGTGCGGGGGTCCGATTTTCCAGACCAGTGCTGTCCACTTGCCTTGTCACGAACGCGTTGGACACTGGCCGGGGAGCCCATTTAGGAGACCTACACGTGTGTGGTCTGTGGACGAGATTTCCCTGCATATCAACATCAGGGAGCTCCGGGCAGTCACACTGGCTTGTGCAGTTTTCCTTCCCCACCTCCGGGGCAGGTCTGTCCTCCTCCTGTCAGACAACACGACAGTGTTGGCGTATATAAACAAGCAGTGCAGGGCTTGTTCTCCTCGCCTGTGCTTGGAAGCAATTCGCCTGTGGGACCTCTGCATTGGGACGAATATCCACCCGATGGCCTCGTATCTCCCGGGTTCCCAGAAGGTCCTGGCAGACAGGCTGAGCAGAACCTTTGCAGGACACGAATGGTCCCTGAAGTGGGATATAGCTCAATATATCTTCTGTGTGTGGGGGTCTCCCCATCTAGACCTATTTGCCTCAGGGCGGAACAAAAAGTGCCCTCAGTTCTGCTCCCTCATGGGGCAGGGACAGGGTTCCCTGGGAGACGCTCTCCTCCTCCCCTGGCTGCAGGGCCTGCTGTATGCCTTCCCACCATTCCCGCTAATTCACAGGGCCCTCCTCAGAGTACGGGAATTCAGGGCATCCCTGATTCTAATTGCCCCGGCATGGCCCAGGCAACACTGGTTCTCAATCCTCCTCAACCTGTCATGCGAGACACCCATGACCCTCCCGCTGCTTCTGGACCTGATATCTCAGGACTTGGGCAGGCTCCACCACCCGGACCTGCACTCGCTGCACTTGACAGTGTGGAAGCTCTGTGGTTGATGGCTGAGGAGCTTCAGTGCTCAGAACGGGTTCAGGAAGTCCTGCTGAGTAGCAGGAAGCCCTCCACTAGGACCACGTACCTTGCTAAGTGGAGGCGATTCTGCATCTGGGCTTCCCAGAAGGGGGTGCATCCATGGCAGGCTACGATCCCCCTGATCCTGGATTACCTGTTGGATCTCAGGCTCCAGGACCTCTCTTCCTCCTCCATCAAGGTTCACTTGGCGGCTATCTTGGCCGTCCATCCGGGGGAAGGGAGGAAAACCCTGTTCGCTAACCCAATGGTCAACAGGTTTCTGAAAGGGTTGGACAGGCTCTACCCACGCCTCCTCCAGCTCGTCCCCCAGTGGGACCTAAACCTGGTCCTTTCCAAACTTATGGGACCCCAGTTCGAACCGTTAGCGACGTGTTCACTCCTATACCTATCTTATAAGGTGTCTGTCCCGGTGGTACTCACATCTGCCAGGTGAGTATCCGAACTCGGGGCACTTACCTCGGATCCCCCCTACACAGTGTTTTTCAAAGACAAGGTTAGGCTCCGCCCCCATCCAGCTTTTCTGCCCAAGGTGATATCGTCTTTTCATACCTCCCAGGATATTTTCCTGCCGGTCTTTTACCTCAAGCCACATGCGTCTGGGAAAGAACAGGCTTTACACACTTTAGATGTGTGTAGGGCATTAGCCTTTTATTTAGACAGGACAAGACCTTTCAGAAGGTCACCGCAACTCTTTGTGGCCATCGCTGAATGGGTGAGGGGCCAACCTGTGTCCTCCCAGTGGATCTCTTCCTGGATAACTGCTTGCATCAGGGAGTGCTATGCCCTGGCGGGGGTATCGGCCCCAGCCCTTAGAGCGCACTCCACAAGAGCCGTGACAGCCTCCACTGCTTTCATGGCACAGGTTCCCATCTTGGACATCTGCAGAGCCGCTACATGGTCCTCTGTCCATACCTTTGCCAATCACTATGCGCTAACGCATCAAGCCAGGGAAGACACTGCCCTGGGCAGGGCGGTCCTCCACTCCTCTTTAGCTTCAACATCCGGCCCTCTTCCATAGGTTCTGCTTTGGAGTCACCTAATTGGAATGCACATGAGCAATCACTCGAAGAAAGAACGATTACTTACTTCGTAACTGTGATTCTTCGAGATGTGTTGCTCATGTCCATTCTAAATCCCCACCTGCCGCCCTCCCTCCGGAGTATTCCGGTAAGAAGGAACTGAGTGGGTGAGGGGGCCAGCAGGGGTATATATGGGCCGGTATACCAGCGCCACTTCAGGGGCCTCCCCTGCTGTCCCTAAGGTTACTGCTGAGGGGAAAACTTCCGACAGCGCGTGCATGCTGTACGTACACACCTAATTGGAATGGACATGAGGAACACATCTCGAAGAATCACAGTTATGAGGTAAGTATCCGTTCTTTCTGTCTCTCCCTCATCTCTCCCTCTCATTCTGGCTGTTCCCTATATTTTAAATCTAACTTATGCCTGAAGTTTAAGAGCTACATAATACGGTATTTTGTGAACAGCTGAGCTTTATCACCTTTTTTTACATCGATGATAAACAGGGCTTGACAAACAATGTAATCTACTCGCCCATGGCGGAAGAGCTGGCGCAGAGCGGTCTGCGCAGGCGCAGAGCGGTCTGCGCATGCGCAGAGCACAGAACCGCACGGCTGGCGAGCAGGGCTCGCCGCCGCTCAGCGAGCCCTGATGATAAATATAATTGGCATTTCCAGAACATATATCTTGAATTCCTAGTGGCTTAAAAGTGACTCTACATATGTGTGAGAGAATCATCTTTTGCTGTCACTTTGTTTTGTCGCCTAAGTTGTTAAACTGTAAAGGCAACATGTGATGCCTGTTCAAGTCAGCTCACTGGCAAAGAAGCTTTGGATATTAGTAAATACATGGTAAAATATGTGCTGCAAATAGCTTGTTGGCTGTGTAAATATTGGCCTTAAGAAACCCTCAGAAAAAGTGAAAGATCTACAACTAATGGATTTTTTTTGCCAGGACTTAGTATAAACTGTAAGGATTGGTTGGTCTTGGGAATTGCTTGGTGCAAGTCTTGTGCATCCATGCCCGAAGTATGTCACTGGACTTGTATATCCTACCGATAATTAACCATGGAAGTAAATACGTGGCACTAATCAAATTATCTGTAGAAAAGTTTTTGTTGGTGGGGAAGGAAGTTTTCTTGTTTTGAGTTTCACCTTCATATTTTCCCTAAAGATTTTTGGAAAGGATTGGCGTGCAAACTAACAAATGACAGGACTCTGTGCCTCCCAAATGGAAGAAAGGTAGAAAATTCCATAAGCTTACATTGTGTTTGTTTTCAATAACACTTATATATATATATATAGGCTTCCTAAGAAGAAAACACATTTAAAAAAACCTGTGAACTTTTAGGGATTTAAAGAAATTCTAAATAGCTTAGCATAAATAAACCTATTACGATTAAGATGTTGGTGATGCTCTGTGATACATCTTATTCAATGACTATGATGCCTTGAAAATGCACATGCCGACAGACCTAGACATCTGTTCTTCCAGTATTAGGGGATTATTCATAGAGTATAAAATATTTTATTTAGCTAAATTTGCTGCATAAACAGAAAAGGAATGTTTCTAAAAAGTATGGATCAAGGTGAGAGCTGAGACAAAGGAAGAATAGAGAAGGTTGTGAATGGAACTGTATTAATATAATATAATATAAAAGTTGGGGTATTCAGAACTAGGTCTAGTGAATGTGATAGTCAAAAATTTAGTCCAACTGCATAACAATACCATCTGGACTGTGGTAGAACAGCTATTTCTTTTTGAATAAAAATGCTTAGAATTTTGAAATTACTTTTGAATAATCTTTAAATCTCACTTTTTGATGGAATATATATCTGGAATGTTAAAGCGATCTTCAGATCTCTTTAAAATAGCCGTATTATGCTTCTAACTTTATGAGAGCAGGCTTTAACAAATTTGATCCTTTCTGCTTCCATTCAGACTAGAAATAATGGAAGACACACACAGGTGCAGTTAGAAATGTACAAAAATGTGGATACTTCCAAAGAGATTCAAGTAAATTGAATTTGGGGAAGGGGGGGTCACCACTTCTCTTATCCAAACTAGTTCACTCACTCCTAATTCCAGTTTTTGAAGGATAGGTGATCAGTAAATACTGTAGTAACTCTGTCAAACACCCTCAGTCACATGCATTTTGAAGCTCTTCAGCGGGTCTGTTGCAGTAGGTTCTACCTGTTATGACTTCAACGCTCACCAGGAAGTTCCATTTCATTCAGAATGTTCCTGCCAACCTCCTGAGCGTGTAGACGAATGAAAGTATTTCACACCTTTGCTTCTGGTTCTTGCACTTGCTGCTGGTTATCACAAGTAGGTTTTCGTATGGCTATTGTTACTACGTGCCAAGCCCTAAATGAACTAGCACCATATTTCTTTAAGGACTTCCTTATCATTTCCAGCTCACTGTTAAATCTGCTCATCCAGAATATTCAAACATTATTTCAAAGAGTGAAGGCTATGCCTGCTGGAGGCTAGGCAATGTCAGGAACAAACTTGCATCTCTGCAATTGCCTCCCTACAAGATGCAAATAAAAGCTAGCGTTTTCCATTGCAATATGTACCTCATTATCCTTACCTTCCTGACTAATTTATTCTTTAGCAGAGTGGGTCAAATTAAAAACTGCAGACAGCATGGTGTGTGTGGTTTTTGTTTTTGTTTTTGCTTTTTGGTGTGTTTTGGTTTTTTCCCTTGTGTCTTGTCTCAAAGCATATAAAGAGTTGCCAAGTTAGCACAATGATAGGTGCCCTCAAAAGCTTGTAATAATGACCACCAGATATAGGGGAGCTTTGTAGGAAAAAGGGCTAGGGAAAAAAATCCGTTCACATGATCTCTTAGTATAGGAAACAAATCATTGTTGCCTAGGAGATATCTATATGACAAGTGTAAACCAAATTGTTTCAGTGGTGTAAAGCAAAAATTTCTATTGAATACCATATAACATGGAAAGAAGTTTGCAAAAATATTGTGTGCAAGATGATCAGAAGTGATAAATTAATAATACATTCATCAGTGACTTCCACATATTTCAAAGTTCTCAAGAAAGACACTGAACATGTTTTAAAATCCAGGTAACAGGGACTGCATTAAAAGATACTGTATGAAATAAATATAAAAGCAGATATGAAACAGATTGTCTTGTTCCTCCCAATTCCTCCACCTTCCTGCTCTAAGCCAGCTCCAGAATGACTCCAGTTTTCAATAGGGAATGCTTATCTTTTGTTGGTCCCTGTTTGAGAACAAATGGCTGGGGAAGTATGATGTGGGTATGTCCGGATGGAAATAGAAAGCTTCCCTTAGCATCAGGAAGGTGGGGAAAATTGGAAGTCAATCCAGACAAGTGTCAACTTGCACAACTTCAGTGGATTCTCCCTCACTCCCAGATTAACAGCTTGTCAGAATTGTTTTCTACTAACTACTGGTGATTAATGCAACTAATACTACAACTAATAAAAATGGAGTACAACAGCCATATATGGCTCTACTTGGCTTTTAAAGATAACCTTCAAAAAGGGTAAATTTAGAGTTCTGTCCAATTTATACCACAGTATTTAGATAATTGCTTACATGTCCGTTCTTAAGAAACAGTAGAAAATAGGCTGTTCAAAATTTTAGTGTTGAGACCTATTTCTGTATTAAATCCCAGGCAGCCAACTAAAGTTACTCAGATCAGCAGTGTGAATTATGGTCAAGAACTGTCTAGCCAAGCGTCATGTGGAGATCCAGCCCCCCTGCGGATTTGAATTATTAGAGCTATATGCTTCATACTACTTTAGATCTGAAACCTAACAACTAGGAGAAAATCCATGTTAAAAAAAAAAAAAAGACTAGAGAAAAATTTTGCTAAACTTGAACAAATGATGCTGTATATCTTGGTGCTAACAGTATTCCTGTATGTTGGACATAGTATAGTTAGTCCTTTGTTCACTGGGCCTTCAAATGCTGAAAAAAATTTACCATGTAAGATGGAAATGGTGAAGTTCAGAGCTTCTGTCAATGATTTCATTTCAACAAGCACTTCTGTGGTGTTCTTTATCTTTGCCCTTTTCCCCTATCTCAAACACAGTTTGTTCAGATAAAATCCTTTGCTCATATCTGTATGCTTACTTGTCATCAGAAAAATCTGAGTCCATACGGACAATGGAGAATTTTTCAGAAGATTGAGCCTCAGGAATACATGAATATTGTAAATGTTTGTCAAGTGCAGGAGCCAAGAAGCTGCTAAACTGAAAGAACATGTTCAGCATGAGTTAAGATCAGTTTATGATGGATGCCCCCCTTGTCACGTTACTGGATTTTGAGGGGAGCAGCCAGATCACTGATGCACCCATAGGTGGGGGTGTTGGCCCCAAAAATGGTATAAAAGGGGGGCCATGTGGGGTGTTGAATAGAAGCTTACTGTCTGCTAATCCTATGTACGCTAGTCATGTGATTGTATAATGTCTGTGTGTGAGGTTAGGAATCTGTAATCTGTGTAGATACTGAATATTTTTCTGCATGTGGTTGAGCAGTGGGCAGAGCCCGGCCTATGGACATGCTAATCAGCGAGGCCCTGTGGGACAATGGCACTCAATGGCCCAAGGACACACCTAAAGAATGAGTGGTGACTCATACCTAAGGGCTACCAGCAGGGGACACAGGAATAAGCCGTGGGCCAGGTGACCTGCTGTAGCCAAGAGGAGACCAGGAAGGAGGGATAAATAGGCCATGTGGTGGACTCCATCTTGGTCTTCAGCTCAGCACTTCATCCCAGAGGCAGCAGTGCAGGGATTGAAGAGCCGGAAAGAACTGTGGACCCATCCTGATTCTAGGATGTGCAACAAGGACTCTTAAGCCAGCAGCTGTAACATCTCTGCTAGAGCCTGCATCGAGAACTGGGAGATTCGATGCATGTAATGTATGATTCTTTAGCAACCTTACTCTCATGCTTTTCTTTCTTGTGGTAATAAACCTTTAGATGTTAGATGCTAAAGGATTGGCTCAGCGTGATTTGTGGGTAAGGTCCAGAGGGTAAGTTGACCAGGATCTGTGGCTGGTTTCTTGGAACCGGACAGAACTTGTTCGGAGTAGGTGGGATTGGGTTCTAAGACCCCCACCTGTGTATGAGGCCCGGGGCCACCTGGGGCACGGATATTGCTGGGGTGTCGGAGGGGATTTGCTCGTGAGGCTTCAGGCAGGCTGCTGAAGCGCTCTGTGGGACTGGTTTGTGGCCTGTTTGGGAAGGTCACCAGTCTGGGGACTGTAAGGAGCCCCGGATTTGAGCAATTCGCCCTGAGCGGACGCCCTCAGCGGTGCCCAGACCGGCCCGGTCCGTCACACTCCTCTTCCTCCCTCCTTTTCCCAGAGAGCAGCTGAGCCTGAGCTGGTTACTGTGTCTGAGTGACTGGAAGGTCTGGGGGAATAGAGGATGATATGCATCACAAATAATAGTTTCTCATTTCTCAGAATGTACCTAAAAAGTATGTTAAGATTTTGTTGTGATGTGAGACACCAGGAAAAGAAGAGCAAGTGGAATGCTCGTTTTAGATACTCTCGTATATGTGTATGAGGAATTGAACAATGTGTTTTTTGTCCTAGGGGTATTTATGTGCATCATATCAGTTAAGGTGAATGCAAGGTGAGCTAAACCCTTAGTGAAATGGCACTCTTACGTGTTGCTATCTTGGATATGAATTTGCTTTTATGATGCAGTGAGAATCATTTTTAATTAGGTAGTAGTGAGGAGGGAGATATACACTAAAGATTTTTCTTTTGTTATGGGAGGTGGGTTTTCTCTAAAGTAAATATTGTGAGATTTTTACAGAAATAATTTTTTCCCACCACTTACACCTTCACCACCCTTACTGAACCTTAGTCCAGCACACTAGAGTTTATGCTGTATTTGTTTTTCATACGTCCTTCCTGATAACTAACAGATTTTAGTAGTGTGAATCTCAGTAACCAATCTGTCCTGAAATGAACCTCTTTTAGAACTTAAAACTTAAGAGGAATTCTCATTTTGTCTTGTGCTTGCATACTCAGAGCAATTCAGTCTGCTTTGGAAAAAGAATAGAGGAATATTTCATAATCACACCAGGGACAAATTGAATTCTAGTTTCCTTTTGTGTATGTGTGCACTCTTGCCCCAGCTAGCTTTGTGTTGGAAATGACATCAAGCCTTATTTTCAGTTTAATTCCTATGCTATTCTCAACAGCCAAGAGATTAGCACTTTGAATTATCCTGAAAAATTAATATTTGTTTAAAAAAAATCAAATTCACTGACTATAAAATGAGAATAAATTCTATGTTGACACAGACTTCCAACGAAATATCCTAAGTAAATGAAAATATTTACTATAGACTTATCTTTCAATCTTTTTTTTTTTTTTTTTTTTTTTTTTTTGCTTACACATAGAGATGGTGTGTGTGAGAATTTACATCCCTGACCACAAAAGCAGATTTCTTTTACTGATTTTCTCCCCCCCCCCGCCCCCCTCCTTCCAACAGTCTTCAGGGTGGCCTACTTCTTGGTTTCTCCTAACTGAGGTCCTACTTTTTTGCTTCCTCTTCTTTTTATCATTTTCCTGCTTGGACACTGCTCATCATGCTGTAAGGCAGCTCTGATGTCTTCCATTTTGTTCCTATTTCAGCCTCTTATAGGGAAGTTACTTGTCATGAGTAAAAACCCAGACTTATTCAGGGCTGCTTGTCATGTTCAGGGCTTCTCCCACTGATGGGGCAGTAGCTGTGTTGATGGGAGAACCTCTCCCATTGATATAGCATTGTCTGCACTGGGAGTTAGGTTGGTATAACTATGTGGCTTAGGGTTGTGATATGCTCGTATCTTTGAGTGACATAGTCACACCAATATAGGTCTGTAGTGTAAACCTGGTGTTAGCAACTGCCATGTGATTGAATAGTGACGCTTTGGTGCTCAAACTATGTGAGGCAGACCCTTAACTTTTCTAAGCAGTGAGTACTTGAGATGCTTCTCAAGGGCTGTGTGTCACTTTGTTGCCACTGACCTCCAGTATGACAGAGTTGCTCCCTAAGGCAGACAGCTGGATAGTCACTCAAGCACTCTCCTCTGGGCTATACTAGCTGTGTTTATTGACGATAGATGTACCCCAGATTCTGAATCCCTTCAAAGGTCCCCCTACGATATTAGCCTGTGGTCACTGGATATCCACAGCTGTCCTAGATTCTCTCTTCCCAATGGACCAGTGTATCTCAGTTTACCAGTTTCACCTTAGATCACCACTTCTATATCTCCCACAGCATTTGAGTTTGATTATAGTAAGATAAAAGGAAACTTAAGAATAGAAATTCAAGTAGAAATACGTGAGTGGTGAAATCAAAATCATGAATTAGGATAGGGCTACTTAACATGCGGCCCTTGGGCCACATGCAGTCCGTGGCCCGTTTGTTTGCGGCCCATGGTGTGGTTTGGGTTTACGCAGGGCTCAACACATGGCCCGCAGGTGGGATCCTTTGAACATGGCCACAACAGCAAGACATCTCCCATGTGGGGTGAGCATTGAAAGATGGAAACAGACGGGCTGGCTGGAACAGATGAGTACAGGGTGTCGGCATTTCTAGCCCCCAGGGAGGAGGAGCCAGGAGCACTGGGGAATTGTGTGAAAAGCTATTTGCATATATTTATATATATATTTGCATGTATATGTAACTACACTTAAGTTGCGACCCTCGGCATGTGCTGTGAATATCATTGTGGCCCCTGGGGCTTCCAAAGTTGAGTAGCCCTGAATTGGGATCTGCATTTCTATTAATAGTAACCTTTTCTATCTAATAAAGTAGATGATCATCCCCCCCAAAGTTCAGTCTTTTGCAGTGTTTGCTGACCTCAAGTATCCAGGACCTAATCTTTCATGAAGCACCTCTGAAGTTTCAAGATACCTCTTCAGTGAATGGATCTTCCCTGTGACATACTGAACCAGTCTTCTGTCTTTATTCATAGGCTAAGCCTTTTGCTGTCATATTGTTCCTTTTCACTTCAAAATGATTTCTGTGTTTTGGTTTTTTATGGTTTTTACCTAGATTTTTCCTGGATTGGTTCAAATATAGGGAACTGAGGAATGTATTACATAATCAGCTAGCCAGGATGAAGTGACCATTCCCTCCCACTTGAAGGAGTCATCAAACAGATATGCTGATCAAGTGATTCACTTGCACTCCATAATCACAAGGACTTAAATTGTCAGTTGAAAATTGATAAGTTACAAGCTTTTAATGGAGACCTCACATGCTACTCTTTATGGATGAGCACCATGAAAGAGGTATATCAGGAGTATTGAGTTTGTCAGGTATGAGACAAGAAGTCAATCTTCTGGCATTCGCTGTAGCAGGTCTGGTAAGGACCCACTAAATCGAATGCTGGGGCTGCCCTTATCTATCCCGGAACTCCTTGCAAGTAGTAAGAGAAGTCGATGGGAGAGTTTCTCCTGTTGACCTCCCGATGTGGGGCCACCCCAGAAAGTTGATGCAACATATGCATCGACTCCAGCTGCACAATTCACATAGCTGGAGAGTTGCATATTTTTCATTGACTTTCTTCGCCAGTGTAGACCTGGCCTGAGACACAGTACTACCTGATCACTTAGGCCATGATCCCATAGCACAATAGCCAACTGAAGGAGAGGAAATGGGACATGATGGGCTTGGTTCACCATTGTGTGATGCCTGTTTTACATCTTAGTAGCTCCAGTGATTTAAATGGAGTTTCACTAGAACAAAATTAGAATATTGGTTTGTGAATCAAGCCCAATGCTCTCAGCATGTTTGATCTTTCCCTAAATTTCCTTCTTGGGTCTGGACTGTTTTTAATCTGCTGGTTTTCTTTGGTGGGGAAGGACCAAGAAGAGTGAAACAACTGCTATACCATATCCTATAGTCTGTGCTGGTAAAAACCAAGCCAAGGTAAATGACTATTTTAATCTAATACAGGTATTTGTTTTTCATGGCCCAGTTGAACGAGTACCTGAACTATCCAGGATCAATCCTTTCAAAGAAACACCACAGATGAAGGGATTAGTTATGAAAACATTGTAATACACAACACAATAAGAGACCAGTTGGAGGAAACTAAAAATCTGCAATATAATTTTCTGCCTATAGACAATAGTGAGGTGGGGTCTAGGTGTTGTATGCGATAAAAACTAACGGGGAAGGCTGGGGGATGGATTTCTAGCCATTATATGGTACACAAATCCAAATTCCAGGATAAAGTCCTAGTTTAAAGATTTCAAAATGTTTGTTTCCACCTGGGATCTTTCCTGTCTTACTAGCTGCTGACATGGAATCCTTGATCATTAAAAATACTAATAGCTTGAATTTACGTTCCGAATGATAGTCATCTTGCAAATGTACAGTCTTCAGTTGACGACTGAGGTTTTGCTGTCATCAGAGGAGTTGTCAGGTAGACTTTCAGTGGAGCAGCTGATGATGAATATCTATTAAATAGGTCTTTGAGGCTGCTTAGCTCACTGGAGTTAAAAAAAAATTAAAAAATGCTATTCCTTGGGGAAATCAATTTTGTACAATCTCATCCCCACAAAAGAAACTGATACTGTTCAAACTACCTTGAACTGTGAAGTCACTGTACTCTTTTTAAATTTTAAGGCAAATTAGACCACACACCTTTAATATGTGCTTTATTTCCTCTTTCTAATGGTCAATAGTTGGAACACAGTTGTAAGTGTGTACTGTATCAGGTGAGAGACTATTCAGGGAGAAGTAGAAGAGAATGAGTGCATAGTATTTTGATACGGTTGCTCCTAACCCTCTGGCCAGTAATTTGGAACACCTCAAAACAGAATTCTTCTTGCAAGTGTTATGCTTCATTATGCCCTGTTGGAGGAGAAGCAATGCACAGAAGAAACAATTGATTTCAGAAACCCCTTGAAACCAGGTCAACAAGCAGCTGACATTCACAAGGATAAAACTAGACCTGCATTTCTTATCAATTTGAGGCAAGCCGTTTATCAAAAAGGTCACTTTTTCGGGTTTCCTGCATCCGAAAAGCTGAAAACAGATGATCAGTGCAGGCTTAAGCTATTTATCCAAATCTAAAATTTTCATAAAACATACATCTGGTGTTCAGGAGGAGACTGAAAAATGATGTGGACTGACTTTAAAAAGTTTCTAAATACTTACAAAATTCAGGTTTACTGCTTTTCTTTTGCTAGCGTCCTACCATAACCTTCAGTTTTAGACTGACATTTCCACTCCATCTTGGAGTCTTTCCTGACATGACTTTTTACATAGACTACTCGTTCTAATCAATGTAATTCTGACTCCTCCTTTGTCTATCACATATTCTTTCCACTCTTTTCCCTCACTGTTTTTTCAACCTGCACTACATCAGCTTCTATGATGCTCTCAACTCCTTTTCTCCCTCCTCTGAAGCTATGTCTACACTTAAACCGCTACAGCAGCACAGTCGCAGCACTGCAGTTGTCCTGCTGTAGAGCTTCAGTTTAGACATCACTGCAGTGATAGGGTTTTTCTGTTGTTGTAGTTGGCCCACTTCCCTAAGAGGTCTACATGGGCTGGGTAGGGTGTAATCTTGACCTAACTATGTTGCTCAGGGTGTGGATTTTTCACATCCCTGGGCATCACAGGTAGGTCAACGTGACTATTTTAGTGTAGACCTGGCCTGAGTGCACTTCAGAGGTTCCTAAACTGTGTCTGATCAGATGGTATTGTCTCATATTTGCAACTGTTAAACTGCATTCACAGACAGTAAAAAATATGACTTGCTCTCCCTATATTATTTTTCAGTGTAGTAGTTACCACAGAGATGTAAGGGTTTGTGGTGGGCATGTGAGGTATCCTCCAAGTAAACCTGGCTTTATTTCATTTCTACTTTCAACTTAGCCCATTTCTTTACAGGTGACTAATTTGCTTACCTTTCTCACCATTGTGACAGCCTCTTCTAATTGCTCAGTTTATCTTTTCCCACTTCACTTACTGCCTCCATGTTAGTTTTTGGGATGCAGCAGCACGATTTTGGAGAAAGTCTTGTGGCTATATATCAAGCTCATTCAGCTTTGCTCTCCTCCTTCCTAAATTTGAGCATTCATTGGTCACGATCTACTGTCAATTCTTCTCTCATTGACCTACTTCTTAACCCATTTTCTCATCCCCGCCTGCCACTGTACAAGAACTTAAATGTTTTTAAAACAGAACTTAATATTTCCCAAAGCCTCTTTTTGCACCTTCTTCCACAGGTAATTCCAGCCTTTCATCTTTCAGCCCTTTCTCTGACACGGTCAAGTATCTGTTTTCATCTTTCCCCTATAATTCCTGTCATTTGCACCTTGTTTGCCTTCTCTTTCAGTCTTTTTTCCTCCCTTACTTTCAATGTCCCCTTCTCCTCTAGTGCTATCTTTGCCAACAAGCACATTTTTTACCTCCTAACTTATCAAAGGCCTTTCTGCCTCTTCAGTTACCATTATCCTCTCCTCCCACTTGTTTCCAGAATCCTAGAGCATGCTGTCAACTCAAGCTCCTTAGCTCATAAGACGGTAAATCCACTGTGCTTGCATCTCCTCCTTCCTTGTTTGCGCTTCTCTTTAGATTATATGAGCATATGCCCTTGTACTATCTGTACCTAGCCAAATTATTTCTCCTAACCCAAAGGAGGGGCAAACTACATGGGCCACATTCAACCTGTCAGATCCTTCTGTCCTGCCTGTGGAGCTAGCCCTGGCTGCTCCTCTTCTGGCCCTCTCCCACACAGCCTCAGTTCTGCCACCACCAGCTCTAGTGCTCCAGGTGGTACAGCTGTAGCACTGCCTATCCTGGTACTCTGGGCAGTGTGGCTCCAGCTCTAGTCAGACTATGTGGTTGTAGCAACATAATCCCGGTGCTTCAGGTATTGTGGTTGGATAAGGCAGGAGTCCTGAGGGGCAGGAGATTCTGGGGGCGGTCAGAGGGCATGGGGGGTTGGATGGAGGCAGAGAAGTGAGGAGGCGGTCAGGTGATGGAGAGTGGGGGATCAGCTAAAGGGTGGGGGCCAAGCCAGGCTTGGCTGTTTTCAGAGGAACAGCTTTCCCTATCTGGCCCTCAGGCCAGAAAGTTTGCTCACCCCTGCTCTATGGTATCATTTCTATGGCGATCTAAGGCAGGGCTACTCAACGTTGGAAGCCCTGGGGGCCACAATGATACTCTCAGCACATGCTGAGGGCCGCAACTTAAGTGTGGTTGCCGTGGTGGGACAGGCTTCTCATGGACAGAGGCTGCTCTGGACACTGGAGCAGCCCTAGTCCAGGGTGGGCTTCCTACAGTGCTGAAGCAGCCTCCTGTCCATGACAGGTGGAGAGTTGCTCCAGCCGTTACTGGTTACCTGGAACTGGTAAGCATTATTACGTTTAGGGTGATGTTTACTGGTAAAAACCAGGTAACCGGTTAACCTTTCACATCCCTATCCTATAGACCCTGAAATATAGCAAGGGAAGGGCTTAAAAAAACAACAAATGGTCCTGCAGCACCTTAGAGACTAGCAAAAAAATGTAGCTAGTATCATGAGCTTTCATGAACACAACCCACTTCTTCAGATGAATGGAGCAGGGCGTCCAAAGATACAGATAAATAGCAGAAAAAATGATGGGGGAGGGCAAGAGAAGGGGCGGGGGGAAATCTAGTCAATTAGAGTGTCCGTGCTAAATGAGGCTAATGGAATGGGCTGCAAGTGCCCAATACTTGGTTTTTGATGTCATTAGGGTGTTGAGTATAGTGGCCCATCCAGTTCATGTCTTTGTTCAAACCTTGATTAAATGTGTCAAATTTGCAAATGAAGGCAAGTTCCTCAGTTTCTCTCTCCAGGGAAGGAGTTACATGATTGGCTTCAGTTCCCTCCTAATGCAGTTTGGACCCCACTTCAAGATGATTTCAGTTATTTTACTGCCTTTCATATGTAAATCTTGATCTGGCACCAAAACCGCATCTTTCACAGTTTCTGTATTTGTGGTATCAGTTGTATGGAACAACCTGTTTTTGGAAGATTACAAGTAAAATCATATAACATGGTGGTTTATTTCCTTTCTTCCTCTGCTACAAACTGCCTTATCTCTTCATTTGGTAATGTGCTATGCTATAGTGATACACTCCTGACAGACATCTTAGAGTACAAGATGCAGACTGAAAGAAATATGAATTTTCCAGGCAGTTAAAAGGCATTACATCAACATGGAAAGGTAATTTCCACTTTAAATGTAACAGGAATGCACCTGTATATAAATGAATTAAAATACTGGGAAATAACTTTTCTGAAGATGTCATGTTTTTAAATTAAATGTTTTAATCACGTACAGTTGCAAATAGACCAGGAATTTGGCTAGAATCCATTGATGCTCAAATGGGTCTGGAAGTTTTCATGATAAATATGATTTGGACAAAATGCTACTTGGTCAGTGGTGATTGCCAAAATCTTCATTGGCACAGTAAAATGGCTGAACATGAGCATAGACTGCATTATCTTAAGGACTGATCTAAAGACAATCCAAGTAGTGCTTGATCTGCATGGAGTTTATACTCATTTGGGATTTGTTGTGGTTGTGGCCAACACAACTTCTTGGGGTAAAAGTTACTTAACATATTATGACCTGAAGAACCCTTCAATGGCCATTGATAAAGTGGATTACAAGAATATCCTCAACCTGGTATGTACATTCTGGTTCACCAGAGTGTTATGTTCAATCTTGAATGAAAGCCAGAGTCACGCTGATCATTAATCTCATTTTGTAATGTATACACAGAGACTATATAAAGTTATATGCATAATAAAAATACATTCCTAATGTCTGAATCAAGGAAGGATTGACACACAAGTGTCTTTCAGAGAAATGATGTTAGCTCACCTGTCTATCTTGATCTGTGTTAAAATAATTAGACAGGAGATTAACCAGTTAAGTTTAGTTTCTAGAAAGTATGTATTGATTTTTGATGTAGATGTTTTACATTATCCTTACTCGCTATCTCTTAAATCTTTGTACTTGACTATAAACTTGTTTTTTTTTTCACTCCAATTCATGAGAAATGTATCTTAATGCTCTAGTAATATATAAGGAGTTCATCCTAAATTGATTAGTAATAGAGATGTAGCCGTGTTGGTCTGGTCTTGCTGAAACAAAAGACAGGACTATGCAGCACTTTAAAGACTAACAAGATGGTTTAGTAGGTGATGAGCTTTCGTGGGCCAGACCCACTTCCTTAGATCAAATTGTGGAAGAAAATTGGCATGACCATATATATTAGTTTTTAAAGTGCTGCATAGTCCTGTCTTTTGTTTCATCCTGAGTTGAGTCATTCAAGCTGTTGTGTATATAGTATTCTTTTGAGGAACTGCATATCTGGTATTAAAGTTCAGTGGATAAGGAGCTGAATACTACAGAGGGATGCTTCAGAAGGGCTTGGGGACTGGTATTCAAGGATTAACTTGCAAGGCAAAGTAAGGACTGGCATAACCAACAGGCTATTGTTTGGGTGGTTAACAAGTTAAGTTGGTGGGGTCACAGAGTTAATGCCCATTTAAGCCCAAGCAAATCTTTCTTACTGGAGGCAAGGGAGTAACAAGGTGACTTGATAACCCCAAGATCAGTTACATGTCTTATGTCTAGCATGTGTGTTTGAAAGTGCAAGTACAAGTTGAATCTGTCTAGTCCAGCACCCTTGGGACCTGACTGGTGCTGAACCACAGAATTTGCAGAATCATGGAAGATCAATATACTCTAGCAGCATTACCAACACTTCCCTTGCCTACTGGTCTATTAGAAGCCAATTAGGTGTAAATCAGAGCTAAATAACAGCACAGAGCACTGACAGCCAGGACTGGTGGCTGTAACAAACTTTATGGGACCGTGGGAAACTTGGCCACACCCATGAAAAGTGGACATCTGGCTAATGCTGGACCACGGATATGCCGGATTAGAGAGTGCTGGACTAGAGAAGTTCAGCCTGTAGAACTTACTGTAATAGACCTGACTAACATAACGTGTGTGCAAAATTTTTTGTTAACACATTTTCAGCAAGCCCATATCTTTACAAAGGTGGCTATTTTCAGTCTAATTTGCCTAATTTCTTATGTGACTGTGGATCAGGTGTGGGGAACTTTTTTTTGGTTTGGGGACTGCTGATAGACAAATGAGAACCAAACCCCTACAACCTTCACTGGCTTGGCCCCCAAGTGAAAAGGAGGGAAAAGACTCTCTCCTCAAGCTCCAGACCCATGGGGAGGAGAGGCACCAAAGCTTGGGGTCTTATCCCCAGGGCCAAATTAACTCTTCTGGGGGTCTGGGGCTAGTAGATTTTGTTGGGCACCCCTATGCTCTGGGGCGTGGCCAAGAATGAGGAGTTCATTGTGCGGGAAGAGGCTGCTGCGAAGTTGGCTGTGGTTGGGATTGCAGGGTCTTGGGTGAAAGAAAGGGTGCAGGAATGAGCTGGGTGTAGGCTGCAGGGTCTGGTCAGGAGTGAGGGTGCAAGATCAGGGTAGAATGCAGGATGTGAGGTCTGTGTGGGAGAGGGTAAGGGTGTGCGATCTGGGAGGGAGGATGCAGGAGTGCAGTAAGTGTAGGGGGTCTGATTGGAAGGGGGTGCAGGAGTGAGGTGGAGGTGGGGTACAGCTCTGGGTGGTACAGAGGGTATGGGAGAGAAGGGGAAGGGAGCACAGGTGGCTCTGCACAGCTCTGCATGTTGCAGGGAAACGCTCTCTGCAGACACCGGCCCTCTTCCTCCCCATCCCTGCTGCTCTCACTGGCTGTAATTCTTAATCAATGAGAGTGGCAGGAGGGCAGTGCCTGCAAGGAGCGCTTCCCAGCAGCACACTGAGCCACTTTCTTCTTCCTCTTCACACCCCCCCAAGCCGATGGGCCTGCGACTTGCGTTGATTGGGCCCATGAGCTTTGGGCTGCCCCTCTGCAGCAGGCACTTAGTACTTGTGCTCCAGCCATGGCACCCCCCACGTGGCTGGAGTGCCAGTACCAGGATGTGCAGCGGGGCGGAGAGGGGGGCAGTGGCAACCCTGAGTGTCACGGACTAGTTACAGTGGCCTGGGCTTGCCTTAAAGTTCCCTACCCCTTATTGGAAACATTGGTAGGGGGCTGTCTCTTGACAGTTGCCTATTAGTATTCTGTAAAATTGAATGACATGCTTGAATGAGTACCTTATCTTTTTGTTTCTGAAGGCAACATGCTCTATTGGTAAGTCCCTTTTTGAGGCAGGTACTGTAGAAATTACCATATTGGATGAGATTGATGGTCCATCCTGTTTGACAGTGACTACTAAAAGTTATTTTAGAACAAGGTTCAAGAATATTGAAGTGACCAATTATGGTATAACCTGCTTATAGTAAATGCTTTTTTCCCCTAACACCCTAAAAAAGTTGGCTTGTGCCATGCTGTATGAAGGATTATTAACATTGCACCCCTTTTTCTTGTAGCCAAGAAATGGATTAAAGTGTTGATTGCAAATGCACTTTTTAATACCAAATGAAGGCAGACCTGTCAAAGATGAAAAGTTAGAGCTGAATTGTACTCTAAACCAAATAGGTTAATAAAGGAATATTAAGTTTTAGTAATTATACACAAAACCAACTTTAACAAAACTTCACTTTGCAAAGTCAAAGACTTGGAATTTAGAAAGTACCAGAAACAAGGTTGCCTGGCCAACCTTAATTCAGCCTCTTTGTGCTTTATTTAATTACGTTATCAAATACCAGAGGAAAAAATGCTGCTTAAAACATTCAAGGTATTTTTCCTTATTTTCAAGCAGATCCTACGGTGTCTTTTGTGATTTCACTGAAGGTGAATTTTGGGGATGGAAGAAAAAGGAGTTAAAAATAACCACAAAAGTATTTTAAAAAAGCCTTATTGAAGGTACAGGAATAAATCATCCTGATGCTCAGCAAGAAAAGCAAATATGCTAGGCGACCAGATTGGCTTACTGGGGACATCCTTGGTGAGCTTAAACACAAAAAGGAAGCTTACAGGAAGTGGAAACTTGCACAGATGACTAGGGAGGAGTATAAATATATTGCTCAAGAATGCAGGGGAGTTATCAGGAAGGCAAAAGCGCAATTGGAATTGCAGCTAGCAAGGGATGTGAAGGATAACAAAGATTTCTACAGGCATGTTAGCAATAAGAGGGTGATCAGAGAGGGTATGGGGCCCTTATTGGATGAGGGAGGTAACCTAGTGACAGATGTAGGAAAAGCTGAAGTACTCAATAATGCTTTCTTTGCCTCTGTCTTCACGGACAAGGTCCGCTCCCAGACAAATGCACTGGGCAACGCGGCATGGGAAGGAGGTGGACAGCCCTTGGAGGGGAAAGAACAAGTTAGGAACTATTTAGAAAAGCTAAACATACACAAATCCATGGGCCCGGATTTAATGCATTTGAGGGTACTGAGAGAGTTGGCAAGTGTCATTGTGGAGCCTTTGGCTATTATCTTTGAAAACTCATGGGGATCGGGAGAGATCCCGGATGACTGGAAAAAGGCAAATGTAGTACCTATCTTTAAAAAAGGGAAGGAGGACAATCCAGGGAACTACAGACCAGTCAGCCTTACCTCAGTCCCTGGGAAAAATCATGGAGGGGATCCTCAAGGAATCCATTTTGAAGCACTTGAAAGAGGGGAAAGTGATCAGGAATAGTCAATATAGATTCACGAAGAGCAAGTCATGCCTGACTAATCTGAATAGCTTCTATGATGAGGTAACTGGCTCTGTAGATATGGGAAAGTCAGTGGATGTGATATACCTTGACTTTAGCAAAGCTTTTGATACGGTCTCCCACAATATTCTTACCAGCAAGTTAAGGGAATATGAATTGGATAAATGGATGGATAGAAAGATGGATAGAAAGCTGGCTAGACTGTCGGGCCCAACGGGTAGTGATCAATGGCTCGATGTCAGGTTGGTAGTCGGTTTCTAGCGGAGTGCCCCAAGGATCTGTTCTTGGACCGGTTTTGTTCATCTTTATTAATTACGTGGATGAAGGGATGGATTGCACCCTCAGCAAGTTCGCAGATGACACTAAGCTAGGGGGAGAGGTAGGTATGCTGGAGGGCAGGGATAGGGTCCAGAGTGACCTGGACAGATTAGAGGATTGGGGCAAAACAAATCTGATGAGGTTCAACAAGGACGAGTGTAGAGTCCTGAACTTGGGATGGAAGAATCCCAAGCATTGTTACAGGCTGGGGACTGAATGGCTAAGTAGCAGTTCTGCAGAAAAGGGCCTGGGGATTACAGTGGATGAGAAGCTGGATGAGAGTCAACAGTGTGCCCTTGTAGCCAAGAAGGCTAATGGCATATTGGGATGCATTAGGAGGAGCATTGCCAGCAGATCCAGAGAAGTGATTATTCCCCTTTATTTGGCTCTGGTGAGGCCACATCTAGAAGATTGTGTCCAGTTCTGGCCCCCCACTATAGAAAGGATGTGGACGCATTGGAGAGGGTCCAGTGGAGGGCGACCAAATTGATTAGGGGGCTGGAGCACATGACCTATGAGGACAGACTGAAGGATTTGGGCTTGTTTAGTCTGCAGAAGAGAAGAGTGAGAGGGGATTTGATAGCAGCCTTCAACGTCCTGAAGGGAGGTTCCAAAGAGGATGGAGAGAGGCTGTTCACAGTATTGACGAATGGCAGAACAAGGAGCAATGGTCTCAAGTTGCAGTGGGGGAGGTCTAGGTTGGATATTAGGAAAAACTATTTCACTAGGAGGGTGGTGAAGCACTGGAATGGGTTACCTAGGGAGGTGGTGGAATCTCCATCCCTAGAGGTTTTTAAGTCTTGGCTTGACAAAGCCCTGGCTGGGTTGATTTAGTTGGGATTGGTCCTGCCTTGGGCACGGGGCTGGACTTGATGACCTCCTGAGGTCTCTTCCAGCTCTATGATTCTATGAAAAGAAATGAAGAGTAGTTGCTATTGATGACTTCTGTGTGATCCCAAAGTCCAGATACTATAAAGATGCAGCATCTGGAAAGTATTTCTGGACACTTGAAATAATGTGGGCATCTTCTGACTTGTTTTAAAAAAAACAGCCCTAACTATATTGGGCAGAGACGTGCAGAACAGAGCAATGTAAGTGATGAAGTGGGGTGTCCGCCATTTAATTTTTGGAACTAGTGGGTTGAATAGGCAGGTCAAGGCAGTTGACTGATAGGAAGTGGGAGGTGAAGAGGTGAGATGGATTTAGTTTATGATGTATAGAAATCTGTTGATAGAAGTTGGTGTCTGGAGAGGTACAGTAGTGTTTTTGGAGAGTAGCAAGCTGTTAAATAGAAGTCTTGAAAAAAAAAAGTAGTGCATTTTGTAAGTACATGTTCAGCAGGAGTAATGTAACTCTTTTCTCCTATGCTTGAGCTCATCCAACATTCCTCCTTTGTTTGAAGTGTATGATGTGTTCTAAAATTATCTTGTTTTTTTTTTTTCCCTTGAGTTTTTGTTGGACTACCAGCATTCTAGTTTCAGCTGATGACAGTAATACCATTGCTTTTGAAGGGAACATGGTGTGAAATTCTATTTTCTTCCAGCTTCTGTTTGTCAGCCATTTGAAAATTTAGTTTTTAGGGGATTGGTAGGGGTGTCAGAAAGCATTAACCAGTCGGGGGAGTAGTGAGAGAGCAGTTAAATTTAGAATCTTCAGCCTCGGCTTCCTGCTGCTGGCTCAACTAATCTATAAAATGAAATTCATAGTAATATCAGACACAGTTCTAGTAAATCTCTGTATCTTATTTTATTTTATATCTAATATATGGTGTCTGGACTTGCTCAGTAACACTGCCTTTTTGCTGTCTGCGATGTCTGGTGTTTGTATTAGAGCAGCACAGTAAGGGTACGTAAGTGGTATCATTGGTACTTTTAAAAATTATTTTAAAACTAAAGCATTCCAGTTTTTGGTCTGGCAGAAATTACTTATCAATAGCAGAGGGTGTGAAAATCTCAATCTTTATTGTTCTTTCATTATGGTCCCCACTTCCCTATTGTTTGTCTGTATGATCTCTGATTTTTTTTTAATTGTTTGTTGGTTGTATAATTAATTTTGTTAGGTGTAAGTCAATTAAGGTGGTGGGTTATAACCGATTAGGGAATTATAATACAATATATTAGGATTGGTTAGTAAAGTTTTAGTAAAATAATTGGTTGAGTCCTATTGAGCTGTACTTTGTTTCACGCTATATAAACTGGAGTACTAGAAGGAACAGAAGAATAATGAGGAGGAAAGACCTGGAAGAAAAAGAACTCGCCTTCAAAACACAACCTACGATAATAGCTGCAAACAATCCTCTGCAGAAATGTGACATGTAGCAACCAGAATCCAGACAAGACTGACCTTGCCTGGCCAACAAGGAAAGTTCACCTGCCTAATTAGGAATGGTGAGCACAACAGTGTGTGTCTAGCATGTGTATTCTGCTTGCTTGACAATCTATTATATGTTTGAGAGTTCGTCTGTTCAAGAACTTCTCCTAAATGGTGAGAGCTAGGACCACCAAATTTGGTACATAGATTTCTCTTATCATAGCTTAAAGCAAAGTAAGGGTTTGGTTGTGTCAGGGGGATTGCATGTACCTGGAATGCAATTGTCTCTTCTCTGTATGGTTTTATGAGAAGTAATCACCAGGTAGGTGAAAAGGGCTGGCTTTAACCCCCTTTCCTGGTCATGACTGCTTGAGGCTTCCACCCCCCAGGCACCATTTAGGGAGAGTGTGTGGGGAAGGGGGTGTGTGAAGCTCCTCCCCCAATTTGTACAGGAAGATTGCTAGTTGTTGCCCTTTGGGAGCGAGGACCCCAAGATGCTGTGGTGAAAGAGGGCTGAGGTAGTCCTTTCTCCCTGGGGTAGCCTGCATACTGAACCCCTCATCCCCCAACCCCGCCCCAGAGCAATTATTTAAATGAAGCATGTATATTTTTATTTTATTTTCCAAAAACAAAAAAATGAATTAAGGACTCAAGCAATGCTAGGTAAATCTTCTTGTTAATAAACAGAGAGAAAGAATATTACTAGTGAAAGAGCTTTACACAGTAAAAGGTTCTGTAAACCCACAGGAAACACCACCTCAAGCCCTAGGAATTGGGTTAGGGTGGCTATTTAAATTAACAGGGTTATGCCTTGAGTCGTAGGAACTGGGTAAAGGTGGGCACCCCTAGATTTTGAGTGACAGAGTTTTGTGTGGGTATAGTAATATTCTGAAAAGGCTGGGTTAAATACAGTTCAGATAAGGGAAATATGATCTTTTATAAGAGTTTTATTTTTCAAAGCTTTTCTTCCTGTTGGACCCAGTATGGCCCAAAATCTCTAGTTCGCAGTTTTCTCATGACAGATTTTTTGATGATCTCAGAGTACAGTCCCCAATTTTTGCTGGTGGTCATTCTGACACATTTTCTTGAAATACTTAATACATTTTTAGGAAAATCAAATAAATAGGCACATATGCATGTCCAAATCATTGCAATTTATTTATGTAGAGGGTTTTTTGCAGACTCAATCATAAAAACAATATACAGTTCTCTCTATTCTTTACTGGACCTAAACGAAAGAGAAACACAGATCAGGTGATTTCCATATTCTTGTGTTTGTTGTTTCTTTTGCTTTTTTGGTTGCCTTTTTATAGACTTCTACCTCTTCTAGCTCTAATAAATCTGCTCTATGAAAAGTGATATTTGTATGTCACTTTTCCCCACAGAAGACTTGCTAGCTTACTCCATGGTAGTGACAAGTGATATTAATAAAAATACAAATATCACTTTTCACAGTAGACCTACTCAACCCTGGGAAGATAAATTAAGCCCTGGTTAGGGAGGTAGCAGAGCCAGGTGTAATGGGATGGGTGAAGGGCTGAGGATGGCAGCAGGCATGGGGTAATGAGGCATGCACCCAGGGCCAAAGGCCCGTGGCTAGGCTCCAGAACCAGAGGCTGTTGCCTGCTGTCCCAGAGCTGAAATGAAAAGCTTGAGCTTCACTGTCTCTGGGAAGGTGGAGAACTACCAGCTACCTGCGTCTCCAGTGTTTGTGGCTCCAGAGGGGGCCGGGGCCAGGGCCTAACTAGGGTCGCCAGATGGCTTAACAAAAAATACCGAATACTGCCCCCCCCCCCCAAAAAAAAAAAACCACCAGGAAAAAATTGTAGAGGGGGAAAAAAAAGGGGGGAGACAAAAGTTAAGCTGCCTCCCCCCGCAAAAAAAGCCCCCCAGAACAGAATTGTGGAGCAAAAAAAATAAAAAGGAGGCTGCCCCTTTAACATGGCCGCCATCTTGGGCGCCATTTTTAAAACCCCGCAGCTCCACCCAGTAAGCACAGGGAAGCCGGGGGAGAGAGAGGGGGAAGGGGAAACGTTTGGGAGGGTGCAGGAGTGGCTTCGCAAGCTGTACTTTTGCGGTGGCAGAGCCGCGGGTTGGCCACCGCTGGTGTTGAGGGAGGCATCACGTGGCCAGCTCCCGGGTCTCTGCTGGTCACGTGGGCCAGAGCAGCGTGTGCTCCGCTCCCACCCCAGCCTGGCGCTCCCCTAGCGTGGCGCCAGGCAAGTGCCCCCTCCTGCTCCCCTTCTCTGTGACTCTGCCGCGCTCCTCAGTCTCCCGCCACATGCTGCAGGGGAAAATTGTCCCCACCAGGCTTCCGTCCGAGGGAAACAGGAAATACCGGACATTTCACATGTATGGTTGTGGGTGGTGTGTTTTTTTTGGTTTTTTTTTTTTTTTTGGATGGAGCCCGCAAATACTGGACACCTGGCAACCCTAGGCCTAACCCTGGCTGGCAGCCCCAGAGGTGGGGGAGAGGCAGAAGGGCCACTGCTTTGCCCTCCAACTCCCTGGGAGTCTGTGGTCACAAGAAAAGTCCCTAGTGGCGGCATCTGTGAAATTCTGTGGTAGTTGGTAGAGTAATTCTTGAGCCGATTAAATGGATGGACAAGATCAACCCAAATGTTCTGAAACAGCTTGAGCTTTTCATTTGTAGAAACTTGTCAGCATAAGTATTTACAAATTTTAATATGCTGTATTTATAAATAAACTTTTAAAATTAGCATTATTGCAACCACAGTAAGTTTCCTCTCTGTAACATGATGAATTTCTTAGTTATTCAGGATTATCTGTGACTGCATTGTAAACACCCTTGGATAATACTCCTATTCAACACAGACTTGAATAATGTGTACATTATCTAGCACTCATTAGTATGTGTGAGACTGCGAAGCTACCAGACTACATTGTAATAGTTTTTGTGGGGCAGAGGGTCCATTGCTTCACATGCTGTTGTATTCTTTTCCTTACACACTCTGTGCTATAATTTACTGATAAAATAACACTGGAGAGAGAACCTATTCCTGAGGATGGTTAAGTACTGAGTCTGAAGGACCTTTGCAATGGCAGCTCAGAATGAACAGTGATTGAATATGATAGTTCTAGTTGCCACAGAACTGTATAACTTGGAATCTATGGAGATATTTACTGCAGGCTTTTGCTTAAGATCGTTGATTTTCCAGTATTCAAAAATAAACAAAGAGCTGGAAGATTTGTATCAAAGGCTGAGAACATTCTGCTATTGCAATTTTTAACATTCCAGGGCTGCTAAATACCTTAAGCCATGTCTCCACTTACCGGAAGATCGATGCTCTGGCAATCAATCTTCCGGGGTTTGATTTAGTGGGTCCAAGAAAGACCTGCTAAATCAAACACTGAGGGTGTCTCCCCATCAGTACTGAACAGGAGCGTTTCTCCAGTTGACCTCACATTGCGGGGCTGCCCCAGAAAAATCGATGCAAGGTACGTCAACTTCAGCTTGACAATTCACGTAGCTGGAGTTGAGTATCTTGCATCTATTTTCTCTGCCTAATAGACTGGCAGCAAAAGAAATAACAGCTTTATGCATTTGAGACACTTTTAACATCATAAACCAGAATTGTAGCATATGGCTTGATAAGTGCCCTAAAAGAGAGCATAGAAAATAACGAGGGATGGTTTTTTTGAACCACTGACAAATGTAAAGATTAGTGAGGAAGTAAATTATTATATACAAATTTAATGAAAAATTAAATCACTTCCAGCACAGTTTTTGTTGATTCTGTGTATCATTTAATATTTGACTTTAAATTTAAGTAATATTAACAGTGTAGCATTGGAGACACCTGGAGCTGCAGGGCAAGCAGGACAAGTAGTCTGGGTCGAACTCGAAAGTTTTACATCCAATAAATGCTCTTAGAGTGCTTTTGATCTATAGAGGTCAAAGTGCTTTACAAAGGAGGTAGGTATCATCACCTCCATTTTGTAGGTGGGGAAACTGAGGCACAGAAGCAAAATCATGAGTATTTTACCAGCTCTAGATAATCCATATTCCAGAATTTGAACTCTTACAAGCTGGTGGCATTTTTTTTTTTTTAAAGAACTGGTAAATCAAGATGGTACACAATGACTATAATAGAGCTAATATGGTGTTGATCTTTCTATTTTTTTCATATAAAATTTAAACAGTCCCAGGGAGTGCTCAACCCCCTGCTGTGCCCCCACTCCATCCCTTACTCAAAGATGCTACTGCTGCTTCCTCATCCTTCCTCTTTCTGCCCCATTCCTCCCTCCTCCAAGCATGCCCAGTCCTCACTCCTTACCCTTCCCTCAGTGCTTCCTGCACGTTGTGGAATGGCTGATCTTGGGGCCAGAAGAGGGGAGCTGATTGCCCCTGGCTGCTAAGCACTTGTAAATAGTCACCTATGCTTCAGAGCAGTGTTTCTCAACCCATGGTACAAGTACCCTTAGGGGTACTCGAGAAAAGTCGGGGGGGTACGTCAACACAACTGAAATTTGGAGAAAACTGAATTTTTGTTTGAAGTTTTACAGCGCTTTATTATTTTTATACTTTTTACACCCAAAAATTTCATTGCCTGCCCAGCTACGATTAGGTTGTTTAAGCAAATGTCTTGCAATGGTAGAAAAAAATTGTCTGAAAACTGTAGGTACTGGGGGTACATATAATTTTTTTTTTTTTTGTTTGAAAAAGGCGTACTTTTATAAAAAAAAAAAAAAGGCTGAGAAACACTGCTTCAGAGGACTGACTGACTAATACAAAGAGTTACATCAATGCTGGAGAGCTTTAGGGGGTAGCAGAGTTAGTCTGTACAGGATAAACTTAAAAAAACCCAAATAGTCTGGTAGCACTTTAAAGACTAACAAAACATGTAAATGGTATCATGAGCTTTCGTGGGCACAGTCCACTTCTTCAGATGACCAGTGCTGAATGCATTTGAAATTTCCATTCCAAATGGAAGCAGGAGCAATACTTACAAAGAACAGTTCTCATGGCTTTTGTAAACAAATTTCAAAATTGGTGGATGACTGCAATAGTGTAAATGTAATATACAGACTCCAATAAAGAACTTGACAATAGTGTTCATAAAATCTTCCTCTGAGCCATGTGAGTAAATTGACTGGAATAGCTATTGTGGCATAACCTAGTCTGCAATAACTATTCTGGAATATCTCCCCATATGGACATTTGTACTCCGAAGCACATATACTAACAATTCAAGAATAAAGGCACTTTTATCCCAGAGTAGAGTGCCCACATGGAATAGCTGAAGTATTCCAGGATAGTTATTTTGAATACATATGCTGGTCCATTTTCCCTGTGTAACACAACCACTTAAAACTATTCCTGAAAGCAGTTGTGAAGATAGAATACTAGGACTGGAAGGGACCTCGAGAGGTTATCGAGTCCAGTCCCCTGCCCTCATGGCAGGACCCAGTACTGTCTAGACCCGTGGTCACCAACCCGTCGATCGCACCCCCCATTATCCCCCCACCGCCGAGAAGCCCCACTACCTACCTCTAGTGTAGTGCTGGCTTCCCACAGGGGTGGACGGAAGTCCTGTCTGAAGCCTGCGTCACTTCCAGGGGTTCCGGAAGTGCGCGGGCTGCTCCCCTCCCACAGCTCTGTTGCGTGCTGGGGAAGGGGGCATCAGCCCTGGAGGAGGAGTGTGGCGGCTTCCCTGCGCCGCTGGCGCTGGAGGGGAGAGTCGAGCACAGGGGTTGGCCCGGGGCAGGCACCCGCGGGGGTTTGGCCGCGCTGCGGGAGGGGAGGGGGTTGGCTGGGCCGGGCCGCGTCGCGTCGTGGGAGGGGGGTTTGGCCCCGGGGCAGGCACCTGCGGGGGTTGGCCGGGCCCCATTGTGGGAGGGGGGTTTGGCCCCGGGGCAGGCGCCGCGGGTTGGCTGCGCTGCAGGAGGGGGAGGGGAGGGGTTGGCCGGTCTGGGCCGTGCCGCGGGAGGGGGGTTTGGCCCCAGGGCAGGCGCCCGCGAGGTTGGCGCGCTGCGGAGGGGAGGGGTTTGGCCCCGGGGCAGGCTCCTGCGGGGGTTTGGCCTCGCCGCGGGGGGCAGGCATGGCCCTGGGGCAGGCATGTACAGGGTTTCCCTGTGCCACAGGGGCAGGGGGGGAGTTGGGCCCGGAGGAGGCACGTGCTGGCTTCCCTCTGCGGGGAAGGGGGGGGGAGAGAGAATCCTGGGAGGAGGCAGATGCAGGGGACTCTCTGCTGCCACTGGCACCCTGTCCCCACTCCCCTGTCCCCAGCTACAGAACTCTGTCCCCACTGGCACCCTGTCCCCAGCTACAGAACCCTGTCCTCTGCCCCCAGCACCCTGTTCCCTCTCCCCTGCCCCCACCCGCAGAACTCTATCCCCACAAAATGTATAATTATAAATGCTTCATTTTAGATGTAAATAGCATGAATAAAAAACAGACCATTTATTTCATAACTATAAACATGATTTTAATTTTATATATCGCATAATTTAAAAATAAACTGTTTATCAGTGTGTGTAAGTAAGGGCTGGGGATAGCAAGTGATGGACAGGAGGAGAATAGGAGGCTTCAAGGAAGGGGCGGGGCGGTAGATCTTCGCCTGTTCTGAGATTTAAAAAGTGATCTTGGGTGTAAAAAGGTTGGAGACCACTGGTCTAGACCATCCCTGATAGACATTTATCTAACCTACTCTTAAATATCTCCAGAGATGGAGATTCCACAACCCCCCTAGGCAATTTATTTCTGTGTTTAACCACCCTGACAGTTAGGAACTTTTTCCTAATATCCAACCTAAACCTCCCTTACTGCAGTTTAAGCTCACTGCTGCTTGTTCTATCCTCAGAGGCCAGGAAGAACAAGTTTTCTCCCTCCTCCTTTTAGATACCTGAAAACCGCTATCGTGTCCCCCCTCAATCTTCTCTTTTCCAAACTAAACAAGCCCAATTATTTCAGTCTTCCTTCATAGGTCATGTTCTCTAGACCTTTAATCATTCTTGTTGCTCTTCTCTGAACCTTCTCCAATTTCTCCACACCTTTCTTGAAATGTGGTGCCCAGAACTAGACACAATACTTCAACCGAGGCCTAATCAGCGCAGAGTAGAGCGGAAGAATGACTTCTCGTGTCTTGCTTACAACACACCTGTTAATGCATCCTAGAATCATGTTGGCTTTTTTTTGCAACAGTGTCACACTGTTGACTCATATTTAGCTTGTGGTCCACTATAACCCCTAGATCCCTTTCTGCCGTACTCCTTCCTAGACAGTCGCTTCCCATTCTGTATGTGTGAAACTGATTGTTCCTTCCTAAGTGGAGCACTTTGCATTTGTCTTTATTAAACTTCATCCTGTTTACCTCAGACCATTTCTCCAATTTGTCCAGATCATTTTGAATCATGACCCTGTCCTCCAAAGCAGTTGCAACCCCTCCCAGCTTGGTATCATATGCAGACTTAATAAGCATACTCTCTATGCCGATATCTAAATTGTTGATGAAGATATTGAACAGAGCCGGTCCCAATACAGACCCCCTGCGGAACCCCACTTTTTTACTCCTTTCCAGCAGGATTGTGAACCTTTAATAACTACTCTCTGGGAATGGTTATCCAGCCAGTTGTGCACCTACCTTATAGTAGCCCCATCTAAGTTGTTTTTGGCTAGTTTATTGATAAGAATATCATGCGAGACCATATCAAATGCCTTACTAAAGTCTAGGTATACCATGTCCACCGCTTCTCCCTTATCCACAAGACTTATCCTATCAAAGAAAGCTATCGGATTGGTTTGACATGATTTGTTGTTTACAAATCCATGCTGGCTGTTCCCTATCACCTTATCTTCCAGGTGTTTGGAGATGATTTCCTTAATTACTTGCTCCATTATCTTTCCTGGCACAGAAGTTAAACTGACTGGTCTATAGTTTCCTGGGCTGTTTTTATTTCCCTTTATATAGATAGGCACTATATTTGCCCTTTTCCAATCTTCTGGAATCTCTCCTGTCTTCCATGATTTTCCAAAGATAGCAAACGGCTCAGATACCTCCTCTATCAGCTCCTCGAGTATTCTAGGATGAATTTCATCAGGCCCTGGTGACTTACAGACACCTAACTTTTCTAAGTGTTTTTTAACTTGTTCTTTTTTTATTTTATCTTTTAAACCTACGCCCTTCCCACTAGCATTCACTGTCAGGCATTCCTTCATCAGACTTCTCGGTGAAGACTGAAACAAAGAAGTCATTAAGCATCTCTGCCATTTCCAAGTTTCCTGTTACTGTTTCCCCCTTGTCACTGGGCAGTGGGCTTTCCCTGTCCTTGGTCTTTCTCTTGCTTCTAATATATTTATAGAATGTCGTCTTGTTTCCCTTTATGCCTGTAGCTAGTTTGAGCTCATTTTGTGCCTTTGCCTTTCTAATCTTGTTGTTTTTCCCTTCAGTCTTGCTTCTCATGGGACCTTACTTACCAGCTCTCTGAGCTTACCACAATCTGCCTTCCTGAAATCCATTGTCTCTAATTTGCCATTCTCCCTTCTAACAAACCTTAGAATCATGAACTCTATGATTTCATGATCGCTTTCACCCAAGCTGCCTTCCACTTTCAAATTCTCAACCAGTTCCTCCCTATTTGTTAAAATCAAGTCTAGAACAGCTTCCCCCCAGTAGCTTTTTCAATCTTCTTAAATAAAAAGTTTTCTTCAATGCAGTCCAAGAACTTATTGGATAGTCTGTGCCCCGCTGTGTTAGTTTCCCAACATACATCTGGATAGTTGAAGTCCCCCATCACCACCAAATCCTGCGCTTTCGATGATTTTGTTAGTTGTTTAAAAAAAGCCTCTTCCGCCTGGGTAGGTGGCCTGTAGTAGATCCCTAACATGACTTAATTAAATGTACAGCTGATACATTGGAAGATGTTGCGAACACCAGTGTAAACCAAGAAATAATGTTGTATATAATGGACATAATATCCAAGGTTTGCACTTTTCCTGAAAAAGATAATCCCCCAACATAGCTGAATTGAGGTATATTATTGGCTGCTATTTAATACCTCAAGAGATCTAAGAGCAATAGTAGAGAGAATTTCTTAGCTATTAAGATGTAATATAGTAGCATAAAAACGTGATTTACGGTTATGTGTTCAAAAAACTTCATAATATGAATGAGGCAGTTTGAGTTTTTGCTGCTTATGTGTATACCTGCATGCAGAGGCATTCTGACCTTGATTTGGCCTGTCAAAGCTATAAATGAGCTTCAGGGCATTGAGGAGGGAAATCCCTGCGATGCAGGTCTCACTGTCTGGAGTTGGCTCATGACCATGGGTGCTTACCTTAGGGTGGGCTCTCAAAAGCAGGGGGGGGGGGGAACCCAAAATTGGTGGCATGTTCTATAATTAGATTTCATCAAGCCAGTAACAAATGTGAACTCCTAAAGCTCTACAGTAGTCGTGTAATGGATGCACAGATAGTTACCTTGGACCAATCACGCTCAGACCTCAGTGCCTCAGGAGCCAAATTAGTGATCAGCACATCCCCAGAGAGCCACAGCACTGTGAATTTGATGTTTCATTTACTGTATTGCTGTACAGTATATTCATATTTAAACTGTGTTGAGTAAATACATATATATTTTCATAGCAAAATGACTGACTGAATATTGTTTTATCAACTACAGGTGGTTAATAACTTTAGATTGGTTAATAATTAAAACACATAATGTTTTAATAGCATGCACTGCAAAGAGCCTCAGGAGACTCATCTTGCTACTCAGGCAGGCTGAACTGTGTGATGATGGGACTTTTGGTGTAAGTGACAAACATATTCAGATTATATCCAGACCCAGGAGACTAGTCACGTACCCAGGTCTGTTTGCATCCTAGATCTTAGACCAATTATTTTTTTGTCAATTATTTTTGTCAATACAGATTTCTTGGTTAAGGTGTAGTCAAGCTCCAGACTCAGAGAAAATAATACAGAATTCACATTAATGATAATAAATAAATAAAAAGATTTTCTGTCCATTCAAAAGCCTCTGATGGTTTGGATGTGGCCTGAGGACCATCTGTTGACTACTGCTTTCTGAGCAGTGTCACCACCAGTAGCCAGTTGTCACAAACCAATTAAAGGTTCATTAGCCAAGGAAAAAAACAACAAATGGTCTGGTAGCACTTTATAGACTAACAAAATATGTAGATGGTGGTATGACTGGTCATCTGAAGAAGTGGGCTGTGCCCACGAAAGCTCATGATACCATCTACATGTTTTGTTAGTCTATAAAGTGCTACCAGACCATTCATTGTTTTTTTCTGTAACAGACTAACTCGGCTATCCCCTGAAGTTCCTGCTATGAGTTTGTCTATTCTCAGCTGATGCTTAGCCTTTAGCCTGAGCTGGCACGTGGCTTACCAGAGACACAGCAGGAAATTGGTAGAGCTTTCGTTAGTAGCCCTGTGCTACTGACCCTTGCAAACTCTGTGAGTATGTGAACCAGGAGAGAAGAGGTGGGGGCTGGGCCTGCTGAGTGTGTTGTAGGGTTGCCAGGTGTCCGCTATTTTCACCTCCTGGCAGGGGGGAAAAAAATCAGAAAATACCGGACAATTTAGGTGTCGGGTATTTTCTTTTTTTTTTTTACCGGACAGGAGGCAAAAATACCGGGCTGTCCGGGTCAATACCGGACACCTGGCAACCCTAAGTGTAGAGCAGGGATGGATAATCACTTTTTATGAGAGGCCACTCCAAGATTTTGGTAAGTGGTCAGGAGCTGCACTTTTCTACGGGTGGTGGTGGTGCAGGGCCTAAAACGGAGGTTGGGTGCAGAAGGGAGCTTAAAGACTGGGATGCAGGGGTGCAGGAGAGGATGTGGGGTCTGAGAAGGAGTTTGGTTTCCACAAATCCTCCTCCTCTCTCCCCCCCAGTGCCCTGAGCAGAGTGCCACAGGTTGCAGACAGTTGTTTGAAGTGGTGTGGGGCTGCTCTGAAGTGGCTGGCTGCTCTATGCCTGAGGGTCCTGGCGTGGCAGCCTGTGGGCTGGATCCAACGGCTTGGCAGGCCTGATGCGGCCTGTGGGCCGTATCTTGCCCACCTCTGGTGTAATGGGATGTTTTTTTAATTTTATTTTTTGCCATCCAGAATATGTGGGAAGCATCAACTTTTAGTATAGTTTTACTTGTTCAGAAATGTATGGGTGAGAAGTTAGATTTATTATGTAGAAACATTGACACTTTAAAATACAGGCATAAAGCAATTATGGCACAAATATGTGGAAAACCGCAATGAGAAATGAGTATTTTAATCATTGTATTTTCTGTCTGTAGTTTCTCAAGTTAATTCAACTGTTAGATCACTGTTTCTTTTTTGGCCCCACCATTAGCTGATTTTCATCCCATTAGCTAAACTAATTCCTGCACCATTATTAGGAGCAGGAGAGAAAGCTCACATGACTGACAAGCTGCCTCTGAGGAGGGATTGGTAATTGCCTGGAATGCAAGCTGCTAAAATCAGATAACGTGGAATGAAAGAATAAGGATGACTCTACTTATCTGTTGCCTGGATTAGAAAGGGGGCAAGCTGCTTGTTAAAGCAACCTGGCTAGGGCACCATATGGGCAAAAGAGAGCCCTTAAGAATAGTGTTAATCTGGGGATAGAGGTTAATGCAGTGGGAGTTGCTACTGGAGCCATATGCATGGAAAAGATGAAAGAAATGAGCTGCAGAGGGAGGAAATTATATCACAGGTAAACGAGAGCGATGGATATGTTTCTCCCAGTATTAGTAATTAACTGGAAGTGCAAAAGGTATGCCACTAAGGCAGAGGTTGTCAGTGTGGTCCACGACTGTCTTGCAGGTGGGCTGTGGGCTTCTCTCCTCTTCCCTCCTCCTCCCCTCCCCCCAGCAGGTATCCCATGCTGGCTTACCTCCTGTATGGGGAGGGAAGATGAGCCTTGTGGGCCAGATCTGGCTCACAGGGGCAAGAAGTGGCTCCACTCGCTCCCTCACAGACTCCGCCCATCCCCAGCCTGCTACTGCACCCAACCTCCTGGCCAGACCCCCACCTCCACACCCTCTTGCACCTGTTTGGTCATCAAGGGTGGTTGACTGGTGATCCACAGAAAGATCTGCATTGAGCAGGGTGGGCCGTGGGCCAACAAGTTGGAGAACCACTGCACAAAGGGCACCAGAGAGAACCACAGATCTGTATTAAAATACAGACCAGGAAGAAAAACGTACTTTCCCAACAGTTAGTGATCAGATTATTCTTTTTTACCCCAGCTACTACTCAGAGCTGTAACTGTCTGCTAATATTTAAAACAGATCCTTAAAAACTCTAGCCATTTTTCAATACAACATTGTTGCATCTTTGCAATATATATGTAGGTTCTCCTGCAAAAATCACCAGTTGGACAAAAAGCTCATTCATTTATTAGGACTCTCCCTACCTCACTTGTTAAGAACTCCCAACCTACCCAGATGCCTTCTTGAAAATATTGGGTTAGGCCAGAGGTGGGGAATTTAAGGCCTGGGGGCCGGACTCATTAAAAACAAAAGCTCAGTCAATAATGGAGTGGAGGATGGTTCAGCAGACATCACTAGAGCAAGTAATTGTGAGAGAGCATAGAGCTACTGTTTCCAAGGTCATTAGATTTACAGGTAGTTTTTTTTAAGGCAACAATAGTTAATCAAAACTTGCAAATTGTAATAATTGAAGGGAGTTAAGCTACCTTAGGAAATGAGCTTGAATGGCTGCAAGTGTGACTGTATAAAATATTGCTATTTCAGTCTTGTATGTGAAGATGGTGCAAATTCAGTGGCAGAGAGTAAAAGTGGGTATCAAAAATTAATAAAATGCTATAGGATAAAGTCCAGTCACATGTGCAAGAAGAGCAGTAGTCAATAAAATGTTTTAAATAGCCTTAAGGGGGTGTGATTTCCTTCCTACAAGGCAATAAGTGTAATTTAACTCCTGACAATTCCATGACTACTGTGTTGGGGTGGGATTTTTATTTGGTTTGTTCTCTTCAGCAAGCTTTTTAAAGACTTTGTGCCACATTAATTAGCTTTTATCCCAGCTATAGATGTTAAGGGCAAAAATGCTTAAGTGAGTTTGTAGCCACTTAAACATATGTTTTGTTCTTTACTATGGCATATATTTTTAAACAAATACGGTCCTAAATAAATTGTATGGTTAGATACCTGATTTGAATTGGTATAGGAATGTGACATATGCCTTTCAACCTTGTAAATAAAGTAGCATGTGATCTGTTACATTGGTTATATTGAATTCACCAAGTAAAATACATCTTAACAAATGGTAATGAAGCTGACTATTGGAATGTATAATTGAAGCATGCTTCTACATGCGTACTCTTGGGTTTATGGAATTTTATACAGTAATCATCTATTCTGACTTCCTGCAAACAGAGCCTTCTGGGATGGTGAATATATCTCATCCCTTGCAACTATTCTGTTAGTTACATACCCTCACTGTTACAAATCTACATATAACAGTTGAATGTGTTGCCTTTTTCAGGAAAGGTAATATTGATAGAAGTAGTGACCACTAGGGGAGCAATTTAGGGAGGGTGGACTGCAAGGATCTTTGTTGAAGAATAAGAGTAAAAAAATCTATTTTCTTGGCCACTAGTGTAATAGTCCTGTTTTCCATGTCCATTCACTAAGCTTAGTGCATATTTACAGTTCAGATAAATTTACTTCTCTGTAAGAATAAGTAATTGACTTCAGTGAAATTCTTTTAGGTATTCTCTTTTTAACTTAAGGTACCATCCTTTGCATGGATTATTTATATATCATTAAAAGGAAAGACTTTATAAAACAAGTAATTATTTTTTTAAGATATATTCAGGAAAATATTAAAGCACAGCCAGTTAACTATTTGCTAGTTCAGCTCCTTTCCTAAACAGCACTCCTTATTGTTACCATTAACAGTTTTGTTCTCTGTCTGGCAGCTAAACAAAAGAAGGCACCAGAACTCTCTTGGGCAGGACCATCCATAGCCCCAAGCAGTATTATTAAACTGGTGCCCCACTGACAAAACCTGCTCGGGGGCCAGGTAGCTCCATGTCAACCCATCTCAGACAGAACCCTGCATATTAATTACCAGGGCTTGATTTAGATTTTTGTATGAAATTGGGGAAAATTTAAAAAACTATTAAAAACATTTTAAAAAACAATATGCAAAACTTCAATATAGTTTATTTACACTGTCACTATTCACCCCCCGAACTGGACCAGATTTACATCACTCCCAGACTGAACTCGACACAACCCACACCCCTCCCGAGGTGAGGGGCACTGGTGAGTGGATGGGGCAGGGTGAACTGGGTCTTCCCCAGGAGTGCTGGCATATCTGGTGGGGGGTGCAGCAGGGGGAACGGAGTCTCTGGTTGCTGTATGGGGCCCAGTCCAATGGGGCTTACCTGGAGCAAAGAGCAGTCACGGGTCAGGGTCCATCCACTGAGTGCTGGTGCCACCTTCTACCCAGCATGGTCCAGGACCCCCAGGCTTCCACATTTGGCAAGATTGTCTCAAATCTTATTTTCAAGTCAGTTCAATAAACTTTCAGCATGGTAACTTGTGCTTAAATAACTACCTCAACCCGCATCCTCACCAAGAGAAATATTGATCCTGAGTTATCAATAAATTAGGTTAAGGCAAGGAGAAGGGGGGGCAGGGGAAGGGGGAGGGGGAGCGTTCACTTTCCTGCGAGTTGCCATTTCATTTAAATGCCTCAATGCAATTGAAGTAAAGATCCAACTGCTTTTGTGGGTGAAAATATGTGTGTGTTGCTATGAGAATTTGAACAAAAGCTCTATAGCTTGAAGGTGCTTATTATCTTTTTACAGTAAGCTAAAGCCTTTCTTTATGGCAGTAGGCTGATTAAAAACAAAATTTAAGCCTTTTCTATCTGGACAGACTTTGACAAAAGTGAAAGCTGACTCCTCTTTTATCACTCTTAAACATCTGTTGTGTCAGTTAGGTAGCTGGGAAACACCCACTGGCTAATAATCCACTGCAGCTCTCACTCAAGAAATCAACAGGCACAATTTAAATATAGTAAGCATACAGAATATGAGGGCCAGATTCCTCCTCCCCTCACTTACTATGTAGTGCCTTACTTTTAGAGTAATCCAGTCTAAATCAACAGCCAGAAAAATGGCAGAATCTGCCTCTTCAAAAGATTCTGTAAACCTGAGAATACCTGAACTGTTTTCTTGTATAGTGGACCACTGTTGTTGGAAACATCACCTACTACTCCTGACCTCACACCTTTCCCCTGGTAGTTTTAGCATTTGGCTGTGTGAAATATTAGGCCAGTAGGAAGGAGAAAAGATAAAAAAATAAACTGAGACAGAATATGTATGGCTACTTGGTTACATTCTCCTCTTTTTGTCCTTGTGCTTTTTATTTATGTTCCCTGGGTTGCCAGGTGTCTGGTTTTCTACCGGACAGTCCGGTATTTGCACCGTCCGTCCAGTAGAAAAATTCAGAAAATACAGGACACGTGCAATGTCCAGTATTTTGTGAATTCCCGTCTGGGCTCCGGACAGAAGCCTGGCGGGGCCGGGGGAGCGACTGGGAGGCGGGGCACGATTGGCTTTGGGAGCCCTGTGGTCACGGGGCGGGGTGGGACGGGGGCTGGGACTCCCAGCCACTCCCCCCGCCCGGCTTCTGCACACAACCAGAGGCTCCCAGCGCCAATTGCAGCCCCGCCTCCGAGCTGGGAGCCTCTGGTTGCTTGCAGAAGCACGGCGGAGGGAGGGGCTCCCAGTCCTGCCCCCGCCCGGCTTCTGCTGGCAAGTAAAGGGAGCGCCTGCTGGGGGCGCAGCCGGAAGGACTCTGGCTGCGGCCAGTGGCTGCACTCCCCCTTCCCCCCATCGCCAGGTCTGCTTCCTTCCCTCTTCCTCTGCCCCCATCCTCCCCTCCAGCCCCACGGCCCCGATCTCCCCAGCTCTGTTTTCCGCCCCTCTTCCTGCCGGCCAGCCCCACGGCCCCGGACACCCCTGCCCCGCCAGTCCCGCTTCC
Organism: Rafetus swinhoei; assembly: GCA_019425775.1. Classification (NCBI taxonomy): domain Eukaryota; kingdom Metazoa; phylum Chordata; order Testudines; family Trionychidae; genus Rafetus; species Rafetus swinhoei. The sequence continues at coordinate 80,427,425 of CM033446.1, read as the reverse complement.
TGCCCCCTTTCTCTGGGCCCCCTTTCCTGTCGGCCAGCCCCGGAGGCCCCGCCAGCTCTGCTTCCGCCCCTTCCTCCGGGCCCCATCCTCTCCAGCTCCACAGCTCCCGACACCCCGCCCCACCCCGCCAGCCAGCCCCGCGGCCACCAGCCCCGCGGCCCCCCACCCCCGCCAGCTCTGCTTCCCGCCCCGGACCCTCCCCGCCAGCTCTACTTCCCGCCTCCCGGCCAGCCCCGCCCCCTCCCGGCCGGTTGGTCGTCTCTCTCCCCCCTCCCCCCCTCCAGACAAGCGTGTCTGGTTTTTTAGTGGGGTCTACCTGGCAACCCTAGCTGTAGCTCACTGCCAGATGGTATGTCCTTGTCTGCATTCCTAATCCTTCCAGATCACTGTGAAGATTGTTTAGGTTGTCCTGTGTTGGCTACTGCTATGATTGTTCTGCTCAGTAAAAACTTTGGCCATGGTTAAATTGATGCCCAAGCAACTCATTAACCTACTTCAGTTCCTGTGCAAGCACTCAAACTGAAACAAGCATGCTGGGGAGCTCTGGCAAATGTCAGAGATAAGTGCTTGAACTTGGATGCCTATGCAGTTGAAACTTTCTAGGACAGGGGTAGGCAACCTTTTCGAATCAGACACAAACTACATCAAAATTCAGAACAAACGGTCAACAAAGAACCGTATAAGAATGCCCATTTGCATGACTGAAAATACAACTTAATATATTGACATAATGATTAATAATAGCACAAATGAAACGTTCTCACACAGACTTTATTTAATGGGACTTCTGCTGCTGCATTTTTTACACATTTCTTTGAAGTTTACATCATAACTGGTCAAATCCAGCTTCTTGCATGCATTCAGACTGTCTTCTGTCAATCTTATGGCGGGGGATGGGGATGTGGGGGTGCGGAAATCTGGGTTGGGGTGTATAATGGGCTCAGGACACAGGGCTGGGGATGTGGGGGGTGCAGAGGTGTCATGGCAGGAGACTGGGTCATGTGGGGCTCAGGGAAGGGGGTTCAGGTGTATGATGGGCTCAGGGTTGGTGTGTGGGGGATGCAGAAGTGTTGTGTTATACTGTTGTCAGATGGAAGCTGGGCCCCAATTGGAGGTGTGTTGACCAAGCTTCATTTAAATAAAGTAAAATTATGTCCAACACAAAATGTTTCAACATTGTCTTTATTTATGGCAGGATGGGAAACCTTTTTTGGGTCAGGGGCCACTGAGTTTGGGTGAAGGAGGCAGTGGTGATCTGAGGCACAGGATTGGGATGCAGGAGTTTGGATTGTGACCTAGGACAGGAGGGGGTTGAGACGTAAGGCAGGGGAGCAAGGGTTTTGCTTGTGATCTAGGGCAGCAGGTGATTATGTTCTGGGGCAGGGGATTGGAGTGCAGCCTCTGGTCTCAGGAAAGGGGCAGAGGGTTTGGCTTATGTGCTGTAGGGAGGCTACAGCGCCATGTGTTCTGTGACTACGAGTCTGAAGGGTTGGGGGGATTAATGTTTCACGTGCTGCCAGTTCCTGAAACAGGCAGCTTCCATTGGCCAGAAACCAGCCAACAGGATTGTGCTGGGTATGGGAACAGCCGTGAAGCACCACTCCCCCTTCTTTCCCGACTAACAGTTTATGGATCACAAATGGCCCCGCAGCCACTTTTCTGAGCAGTGTGCAGGGGAGGGCAAGCAGGGGAGTCTGCCTGGGGGCTCCCTGCTGTGTCTGCAGGCCAAATTGTTTAGCCCAGGTCTGCTGTAGCGCTAGCGTGGGCTCCCTGCTACAGAGAAGCAAGGGGTGGGGCTGGGCTTGAGTTTCAAAAGAGCCGTATCTCTGGCTCCCTGGTGACCCACATTGGGGACTCCTTTTTCTTTGAATTGCACATGCTTCTATAGTTTGAATGGAAGCAGGTCTGTGAATCACCTGGAAATGCAGTGCACAGATCCCTCTTCAGGAATCTCTGGTCTATTTGATTTGACAAGTTGGCAGTTTAGGTGTATATTTTTCGTTATTGAATCTCTAATTTTTTGGTTCCCTGGGAAGGTGCTGACTTTAAAGATTTGAGTCACTATTAGTTGACCTTGTAAATTCATTCTGGGTGGGAGTGCATAGAGTTTGTTAGGAATACATGCTAAGGTCGTCAACTGTCACTTAACAACCACACAAAGGCCAGCCTTATTTTTGTTTGCAAATCTGACAATTGGCTATCATGGTACTAATGAACGGATGCACATACATTGTGCCATCACATTCATTGATGTACTAGTTCATTTGTCTGACATTCTAGCATCACATTTATCATTTCACAAAGAGAGACGCAAATGCTCAACAGAAAGTTACCTCTTCCATAAGAAATAGTTGCAGGGGAGAGAATGAAGATTTTAAGGAAAAGAGCCCCATTTAGGTCAACATTTATTTGATTTTTGTTTTGTTCTTAAATTTAATTATAAGCTCTTTGGTGTCTTGTAAAATAAATTTTATTTTTTATTGCTTCCCATGAAGATGTGTCTTAAAAAAAGTAATTTATTTTAAAGGCTTGGTATAGAAAGGATCACTACTACTGAACTTGTGGTTGAATGCATTTCAGGTGTTCTCCGTTCAGCATCACACCTCATTGTTGCCTAGGGATGCAGATACACTTATTCTGCAGGCACACCCAATTTTGTTGCTGTTAAAGCTTCCTGCTGAAATGTTCTGTGCAGTCCGTTAAATGAGAGCACTCTAATGCTTCCTAATAAACTACTGCATGCAAAATGGTCCACAGAGATAAGGCTGCAGAAATATTTGACAAAAATTAAAAAGTCCTCTCATTTGTAAGGATTTGTATGGAAAAGGATAACTTAGCCTACCTCTCAGGTCCCATCTCTAGCTCCTGCTATTAAAGTATAATTTAGCTAAGCAAGAGTTGATGAACTTTTAAAAAGAAACACATTGTTCAATGAGGTTTTTAGTTCTTCCACTGGCTATGGTTTCTAGCTGGATAGATTTAAGTATTCTAAAGGCTTTATTTTTCATTCCCATCTCCTTCACTCTTAACTTGGATTGGGAATGAAGGGGGTTTCCAGCTCCATGCTACCTAGAGTAAAGACACACCTGCAGAAATTTCCCCACTTGCTGCAGATTAAACATAATACTGTATAATCAAAAGTGAAATCTCTGAAGCACTACATGTTAAAAAGTTTAGGTTTATACAATGAATGGATTATCTTTAATACAGCTTGTAATTAAAAAAACTGTATTTTGTACTGATCTGAGAAAATACATGATGCAATATTTGTTTCAAAGTTCTTAGCCGTGAGCTACTACATAACATTGTTTCTGGAAAATGTACTTTTCCCCATAAAGAAGCATCTGAAGGCACAAAGTTCAAACAGATATAGCAATTGATGGCTGACTGCTAAATCGTGCAGAAGAGAGCCATTAGGAAAAACAGATTATGGTAAGATGTCTTGTCTTGTACTCCTATTATTTTGACAAGGTTGTCATGTCATTAGTGCATGATAGGAAGGAAAAGAATGTCAAGTCTGACCTGTAGACAGTAGTGGCATGTAATACAAATGTGCAATTTAGTTAAATCTAAACAAACAGGTAAAATGCTCTAGTACCATGCTTCTCATCTCCAACCCCTTAAAATGGACAGTATGAGTCCATGAGTGTGTTCTGTATTTTTTATGTCTGATTTTGTAAGCAAGTAGTTTTTAAGTGAGGTGAAACTTGAGGTATGCAAAACAAATCAAACTCCTGAAAGTGGTACAGTAGCCTGAAAAGGTTGAGAACTATGGCTGTAAAAAATGTATGTCACTAGATAAAATTGTCAGTCGTGTGTCCGGTGACAAAAAGAATCACTTCCTAGTAGCTCTCTCTTCTCCAAGGATAAAGTCTTGATCATTGTCATCGTGGCCAGTCCACCAGTGAAGAAAATTACTCATGTGGTTTTAAAAGTTTGACTATACACATGACACGTAGTTGACTATCATAGATTTTTTTAAATGGTTTTCAACTGTTGCTAAATGTTAACCAGTTATTTAACTAGTTGTGGGGTCTCAACAAACTTGATATTAATTCAGATATTATGTGGTAAGATCTTTTCTTAAGGTTCAATTTTTTACCCTTGTCACAACTGACCCTCTCCCTTTATTCATTTTCTATTAAAATTCTCTTCACTTCCTATAATAAATATGAATTTGTTTCTGACACTGTGGAGGAAGTATCACAATTGACTTTGTATGGAAAATATATTTAAATCACTAATGGAAATACGTAAAATTTTAGTCACTCCAACCTTTACATAGTTTAGCAAAAATAGTATTTAAAAATTACAAAAAAAGTTTGCGATTGCATCTAAAATAGCTTCTCTGTAATCTGGGTGGCACAAATAAAATATCTGATGGCATATAGTCTGGTGTAAAGAATTGATGTAATTTTGGAATGGCTTTCATAAATGACTTACAAAATCATCACTTAAGAGTAATACTGCCCTCAGGTTTGCCTGCTTTCCCAGAAGGCTATTTCTTTTAGTAAATAAGCTAATAAGCCACACTATAAAATTATGAATACCTTCTATTTAAAATTATATGCAAGTATTAATTAATAGTAGTCATTTCAGTTGTTAAATTTCATCATCAGTGCACAATATCTAGCGCAACATCTGTGACCTTATTCTTTTTCAATTGAATTTTTATTTGTGACAAAGGGTTTTGGTGAGTCAGTGATTGTATCTAACCACTGTCCACTTCAATTCATATTTTTCCTGAATATTCCTTAAATTAAAATTTTCAAAAGTGTTTGTTTGTTAGGTACCCTAGTACATACCCACAAAGATGGCCACCTGAAAATCAGGCCACTTATTGTAGTAGAGCTAAGCTCCTGAAACTCCCATTGATATTAAGGGCATTGAAACCTTTAGTGCTAGTAAATATCAAATCACTTATTTAGATACCAAAAGACTGGAAAAATTTTAGGTAATTCTTTTGATTTACGGCACTAAAATCAATATAGTGATGATTATGATGGACCCCACATAGCACCACACAATAGATGTATAAATGTAGAGAAATTATAAGCATGACAATGTGACACAAATTAAAATAGAAATGTAAAAAAAAATTAGATTTTAATTCCAGTCAGTTGCAGAAGGAGCTATTCTATACATGTTGCACTAATTTTTTTAATTTTTTTTTTTTTTTAACGCAATGGGCTATTCCTAATTACATAGCACATTTTTTTTTTTTTTTTTTTTTTTTTCCCCCAACCCTTATCCCACCAGTAACAGTTTAATACTGAAACAACCATGCCAAAAAAAAAATCACTCCTTCCCCAATGAATTACATAATTTGTGACCACCTACAAGCTGTTTTGTCACAAGAAATCTGAACGTTAGGATACAAAGTGAGATTCTTTAAAACTTCATAACAGAATTTAAGAAATTTACTAAAAGAAATAGCCTTCTGGGAAAGCAGGCAAACCTGAAGTCTGAGTTGACTTAGTTTTATAAACAATCAAGGTGAAATCCTGGCCACGTTGATCCCATTGACTTAAATGGGGCCAGGATTCCACCCTAGTGGGGTGGTTTGTTTTTTTGTTCGTTTTGTTTGTTTGTTTTTAAAGTGTGAGTTCACTGGCAGGACCAGATCCTTAGTTAATCTTTCTCAAGGCCTGGGGTCACAGTAGCTGCTGCATTTCAGGAGGAACAGTTTGTTGGCAAATACAATCCCATGTTACTCTAAATACAATTTACCTTGATTTTCTTTGATAAATTAACTTCCCTTCCCAGTAAATTCTGCAGTAGCTTCTTTTTGCTGCAATGTTTTGCTTACCTCCTAGAGGTCATTGTTTGTATTCTTCTTGTGACTAATTATGACTTTAGTTGGAACCCTACTGGATTCCTGTCTTGTTATAGAGAGATTCTGACAGTGAATGACATGTTTAGCTGTTTGAAAGCTGAAGATCAAGACTTCAAAAGTGATAAGAGTGGAAAGATGTTCTTGCTCATCCCCAGCTGACACAGGGGGAGAGGTTACTTGTTTGCTTTTTTTAAATATATAATATAGGCAGTAACTTTAAAACTGTGTTCTTAAACTGATACTTTCAGAAAAAACCCTTCTATAGTAAAGAAACATGTTCCTTACTTGTGCCCTAACACAATGAGTTGAATCAAAGTTTAACTGCAGTAACTGGCACAGGTGTATACCTAGAGTCTAAGTTTGACTTCCCATTGATGGATTCTTCTAAAGCCTGATAATTATCATATGTTCAGTAAAACTTTTAGGCTTGCAGTACATTACTGAACCTGTACAAATATATTTTCATAAGAAAAGCATCGAGATCAACATACTTCTAGAGTATTTATTTCTTGTCTGAACTATTGGTTAGACTGTATCCATGTGCCACCTAAAATTACATGCAGTTCTGTAGAATAGTAATAGAGATGTAGCCGTGTTAGTCTAGTTTAGCTGAAACAAAAAACAGGACTATGTAGCACTTTAAAGACTAACAAGATGGTTTATTAGGTGATGAGCTTTCGTGGGCCAGACCCACTTCCTCAGATCAAATTGTGGAAGAAAATAGGCATGACCATATATACCAAAGGGATACAATCAAAAAAAAGTGAACACATATAGAAAGGACAAATCAAATTTCAGAAGAGAGGGGGGATAAGGGGGAGATAAATGTCTGTGAGCTAATGATATTAGAGGTGATAATTGGGGAAGCTATCTTTTTGTAATGGGTAAGGTAATTAGGGTCTTTGTTAAGACCCGGCGTAAAGTGTCAAATTTAAGCATGAATGACAGTTCAGAGGTTTCTCTCTCAAGCCTGGTGTGAAAATGTTTTGAAGCAGTATGCAGGTAATCAAGTCATTGAGACAATGCCCTTTCTGGTTGAAATGGCAAGAAACTGTTTTTTCTTTGTGATACTGTCTGATATCCGCTTTGTGTGCATTGATTCTTTGGCGCTGCCTGAGACGCTTGTCCAATGTACATAGCAGATGGACACTGTCGGCACATGATGATATAGATTATATTTCTGGATGAGCAGGAATATGTGTTCTTGATCTTATAACTGAATTGGTTAGGTCCAATAATGGTGTCAGCAGAGTAAATATGTGGACAAAGCTGGCAACGGGATTTGTTGCAAGGAAAAGTCCCAGGGTTGGTATTAGTGTGGTATGTCCTGTGGTTGTTGGTAAGAATCATCCTGAGGTTAGGTGGTTGTCTGTAGGAGACTATGGGTCTGTCTCCCAGAGCCTCTCGGAGTGTAGTATCCTGTTCTAGTATAGGTTGTAGTTTATTGATAATATGTTGGACGGGTTTCGATACAACCGCATCTGCTCTAATCCCACCGACAGAGACCAGAAACTTCAGGATCTCTACCAAGCATTTTTAAACCTCAATTACCCACCTGGAGAAATAAAAACACAAATTGAAAGAGCCAGACGAATACCCAGAAACCATCTACTTCAAGACAGACCCAAGAAAACCAACAATAGAACACCACTTGTCATCACCTATAGCCCCCAACTTAAACCCGTCCAACATATTATCAATAAACTACAACCTATACTAGAACAGGATACTACACTCCGAGAGGCTCTGGGAGACAGACCCATAGTCTCCTACAGACAACCACCTAACCTCAGGATGATTCTTTGTTGCAAAAATGCAATTTACAAGTGTGATATATTTTTTACATATTGCATTCAGAAACAAAACAATGTAAAATTTCAGAACCTACAAGTCCACTCACTCCTATAACTTGGTCAGCCAATTGCTAAGGTAAACAAATGTTTGTTTATATTTATGGAAGATGAAACTGCCCACTTCTTATTTACCATGTCTGGAGAAAGTGAGGACAGCCATTTTCATGGCCCACTTTTGTAGTATCATTACAAGGTAATTACATGTCAGTTTATGCTAAATATTATTATGCCCCTTCAATGCTTTGGCTACTATTACAGAGGACATGCTGTTGATGTAATGCTGACAGGCTCTTGTCGTTGGGAGGCGAGGGGTAAGATAGAACCTGTTTTACCTCTGTTTTACCCATATTTTGCTATATATTTCATGGTATAGCACTCTAATGATGACCCAGCCAGGGCCACCTTAGGATTTATGGGGACCTACTCAGTTGTATTAAACTGGTGCCCCATCCCAATGCCAGCCCTGGGCAGAGGAATGATGATTTTTTTAGAGATGTGATTTTTTTATAATCTTCAAAAAAACACTAATGAAATATTTTAAAGCAAATTTTAAACTAAGGTCTTGTAGATTAACACATACATTCAGAAACTGACATTATATACCTGGGGTTTGCAAATACCACTTAAATGGCTTCATAACGACTCCAATAGCTCTTTGACAGGTTCAGTGTTCTGCCAGTAGTTCTGACAAGCTTTTTCACTTTTAGGTTAACTAGATCCTCTCCAGAGGAAGCAGAGCCATAGAACAGGGATAAGAAGAGGTGGGTGGGTGGACATTAAGACCTAGTGGTGCCCCAAATTTTCAGGTACCTTATGCAGCTGCATATTCTGTGTATTGGTAAGGACTAAGGATGTTAAATATTGATTAATTTTACTAGTTGAGTAGTTGATGGAATTTCCATTGATTCCTCAACTAGCTGATAGGCACTTCCGCATTCCTTCTTGGAAATGTACAAGAGCCCACGCTGGGACTCTTGTGCATTTCAGAGTTGGAACTCCGCGTGCAGCCAAGGGCTCTTGTGCATTTCAAAGTGGAAGCACCCACATGGAGCCCAGCATCAGCGGGACTTCCCATTAGCTCCGGGCTGCACGTGGCGTGCTAGCTTTGAAATGAACAAGAGTCCTCAGTGGTGACTCTTGTGCATTTCAAAAGTGGAAGCACCCACATGGAGCCCGGAATCAGCAGGGGACTCCCCAGCTGACCCTGGCTCAGTGTGGCTTTTCAAAGCGGCAGCACTGCATGGAGCCCGGGTTCTGTGGAAATGCCGCACGGAGCCTGGGATCAGCTAGGGAGTCCCCAGCTGACCCTGGGCTCCACGTGGGGCTGCCTCTTCTAAATGCCGTGGCAGCGTTTCAAAGGGACAGTGCCGCATGGAGCCCGGCAGTACTGCCGCTTTGAAGTACCCCATCTCCCTCATCTTTGCTGCCTCTATCAGATAGAGGCAAGGGGGGGGGAGAGCAAATAGTTTACTCGATTATCTGATAAACATTTACATCTCTACTTTAAGGCACGACCATACTCCTTGTTTTTGCTGAAACAGACTAACATGTCTGTCTCTGATTCCTGTAAGGCTGATTGAATCATGTAAAGACATATGAGTCTTTAGCACATTTAACACGTAACTGTTTTGCCATGCAGGTTGCAATAATGGCATGAGAACTCCTTTTCTCACTTTCAGGTAATGTTGTAAATAAGAAGTGGGCAGCATTATCTCCTGCGAATGTAAACAAACTTGTTTGAGAACTTGAACAAAAAGAATGAATGAATTTTCGGGCTCTAAAATTTTATGTTTTACTTTTGTTGTACATAATTTTACATTTGTAAATTCAACTTTCATGGTAGAGATTGTTACAGAACTTGTACGAGATTAATTGAAAAATACTATTTCTTGTGTATTTTTAACCCTCCAGATAAGTGTAATAAAAATAATTATATTTGTGTTGAAATTGAAACAATATATTTGAAAATGTAGAAAATATCAAAAATATTTAAATCTATTATTATTTAATAGTGTGATTAATCACAGTTACGTTTTTAAATCTCTTGATAGCCCAAGTCTGCACATCTGCCTTCTTGGAGGTGACTATATTTAAATAGCAGGATTTAAAATATATCCATTTCAAAAACTCTTGTTAATTTGTCATATTAACAGTGTTGTTACTGACTGCCAGCTTCACTAAATATTGTACCTCTTTGCCCCTGTTGTTCAATAAGGCAGCTATAAATAGTGACATAGATTGAAGAATGAGGTATGGAGATCTTCAATGAACCACTCATATGATAAAGATGCTCTCTAATTGGCTTGTGTGATTATTTAAAGTGACAGTGAAAATCTAAAAGGTATTCCAGCAATATATAAAATATGGCTATGTCTACACTGGCAGCTTCTTGCACAAGAACAGCCTTTCTTGTGCAAAAACTTGCCTGCTGTCTACACTGCACGTGCGTTCTTGCGCAAGTAAATTTACAGTATAGCATTGTAAAACAGGGCTTCTTCCGGAAGAGTTATTCCTCTCCCCACAAGGAATAAGACCTCTTGCGCAAGAGCTCTTCCACAAGAGGGTAGTGTAGACTGGCAACATGAATTTCTTGCGCAAGAAGCCCCTATGGCTAAAATGGCCATCAGAGCTTTCTTGCGCAAGAGAGCGTCCACACTGCCATGGATGCTCTTGCACAAAATCACATCTCTTGCACAAAAGCACATGGCAGTGTGGACGCGTTCTTGTGGAAGATTTTTTGCACAAGAACTCTTCCGCAAAAGAGTTCTTGCGCAAGAAGCCGCCAGTGTAGACCTAGCCTATCCGTTTCCTTTTTCTCCAAGCCCTTTGCTTTCTGTATGTAAATATGCAGGCTTTCTCTACCCTGCTGCTTGTCCTTGGATTGTTTAGTTTAATGTGATTCTAAGACTTAAGATTATTTTAATAATCTGAAATATTGTTATCCAAGTACTAGCTTTCTTTAGGGCTTTCTACTTCTTGAACTGTACACTATAACTTTTGTTTTTGTAGTCTGCAACTTTGTAACTTTGTTTATTTCTCTACTTAAGTGTAAAACCTGTTTATATGGCCTTTTTGATGACCTCCTTTTTTGAAGCTGGCTCAGATAGCTCTACTTCATTAAGAAATCTTTAATGCTAAACTGTCAGTGTAATTCCCAGCTATGGGACTACTGCCTGCTGTCTGAAGTGCTCATCTGGTTGAGAGTCACAGTTGTATAATTGCTACTAGAGGAAACGGGTAACAGTTTTGGTTACCTGTAATAAATCCCTTGTTTTTTGCATCTCCAGTTTTAATTTCTCTTTCCCTTTTCCATACTTGCCTCCTTCCTCAACCTACTATTTTGTTTTTCTCCCTGCTTCCAATTATGATTTATCTGCTTAAAAAAAACACTATCTATTAACCTTTAAAGGTTAATGAAATCAGGATCTGAGAAACAATTATTCTTTCCTTCATCCGATTTAAATTCCTTTATAAAGGCATAATTCTTAGGCTCAGACTGCTAAACAAAATAATTATTTTCTTCCAGTTGCTGATATTAACATAGTGTGTCTAGGAACATTGTGAATACTCCTGTACAAAGATCATGCTGCACATTGTAGGGTTGCATGAGGTGTTTCCTTTGTATTATTTTGTGTGAGTTGTCACCTCCCCTTTATGTTAATTGATTCCAAAGCCAGAAACCATTGTGATAGTCTAGTCTGACCTCCTGTGTGCCACCATCTGTAGAACTTCCTCAAAATTCCTATAACGTATTTTTTTAAAGGAACATTCAATGTAGGCTTAAAAATTGCCTATGAATTGGTAGGGTTTTTATCCAATGGTTAATTACCATTATTGTTAAATGTTTGCCTCTGTGTCAGAAGCAGCAGTATGGCAGGGGGGAGGGGAGCTGCTGGGGAGCCACTTTTAAGCAGGCTCTCTGCACACACTGGCTCTCACTGAGCTGCCTGTCTCCCTATGCTGCTTCCCACAGAGGCAGCAGCACGGGCTGGTAGGCATGAACTAGTGCTCGGGGGAGCCACCTGTCCCCTGCAATGCTGCCTTAGATAGAGGCAGCAGGGCAGGTGGGAGACGGTACACATGGGAAGCTGACTTAAACTGGCTCCCTGCCTGTACTGGCTCCTGCAGAGTGCCCCTCCCCCCGCCACTCTGTTCCCTCTGTATCGAAGGCAGCAGCATGGGGAAAGGACTAGGAGGCAGGCCAGAACTGGTGCTTGCAGGGAACCAGCTTAAAAGCCGGCTCCCTGCAAGTATCAGCTACCATTTGCCCCACTGCGGTGGGATAGTTCAGTGGTTTGAGCATTAGCCTGCTAAACCCAGGGTTGTGAGTTCAATCCTTGCGGAGGCCATTTAGGGATCTGGGGCAAAATCTGTCAGGGATGGTATTTGGTCCTGCTGTGAAGGCAGCGGACTGGACTTGATGACCTTTCAAGGTCCTTTCCAGTTCTAGGAGATAGGCATCTCCATTCATTTTTAATTTTAACATGTAACCGCTGAAAAATTCAGCACTTACATCAGTGTTTCTTAAACTTTTTAAAACCGAGGAACACCAAGGATTTTTTTTGTTGGGGGGAGGGGGAAGGGTTGGGGGAAAGTTATTGAGGGGCAAAAAAGTCACCTGCCCCTTTAATTGTGGCCATTTTGAATTCTGTTCTCTGTGGCACACCTCTGACTGCCTCGCAGCACACCAGTGTGCCACGGAACACAGTTTAAGAAACGCTGACTTACATGTTTACAAAAATAAATGTTTGCTAACATCCTTAGTCTCTTGCAGGGCAAGTAAAAAGCCCTGGAAATGCTAGCTCGGAGGAAATCCATGGATGTGACAGCAGGCTGGTGTAGTTATCCTTGACTGCTTGTCCTAGAGTTCAATACTATTAGAAGTGGTTATAACTTTTGTATTCACTGTTTCTTGGTAGCTGTAGAATTACAAATTGTACAGTTTTTAGAATTTCTGGGCTTAATTGGTGTAGTCACCATGAGAGAGATAGTGGGCAAAGTTGTTATGTGAGGAGGTATCTCACCTCCTTTATTCTCACTTTGATGAGAATAGGTAAATTGAAGAGAAGCTAATTATAACAAGCAAAATTATTCACTGGGAACTTGATGTATATAATGTTTTCCTGTTGTCTTTTCATACTCCATCTTCATACTTCTGTGGCTTCATCCTCCTGCTCCTCTTAAAGACAGTAGACCTCTGGATATTTTTTCTTATAATTAGGAAATAGCTTGGAAAGTGGGTGGTGGCATAGAAAGAGAGCACCTGAAGCATGGCTCTGCTATAAGGCCTGAGGCCTGAATCAGTCAGCAAGAGTTATACTGTGAGTAATGGGGAGACCCTGTCAGAAGCAGATGTTTGTCTGCAAGACAGTGTCCAGGACATGAATTTGGTATCAGTATTGCTATCACTGCTAAAACACACAAAACTTGTAGATCCATTCCACCAGGACAATCTGAGGACACCCTAACCTAGCATATGATAAAATGGTTTGAAAAAAGTGATGAATGTTTTGTCTGAAACATTAGGAGTGAAAGTACGATGACAGGTGGTGAATAGGAATGTTTTGACTTGAAATATCAGGAGGAAGGTACAAGGGGAGGTAACAAACATGTAATGAAACATGTAAGATGATACATAAGGTGTGTGTCACAGATTGTTTGTCTGAGTCTATAAATCTTGGTATACCTCGTCTTAACTCTTTGTCTAGCCAAGGGGGCAAGTAGAAAATCCCACCACTGACTGAGCTGAGTCTATTGCAACGAGCATACGTGTGTTACCCAGGGCCGGCCTTAGGCTGATTTGACCGATTCCCCCGAATCGGACCCCATGCCTAAAGGGGCCCCGCGCCCTGAACCCGGAAGTGTGCTGGGCGCCATGGGTGGCGAGTTACTATTCAGAGCCGGGGCCCTGCTCCAGCAATATGTGGAGCTGGGCCTCTCCCCCGGCTCTGCCTGGAGCGGCCCCGGCCCCCACCTGCCGGCCCCCCCGCGCGTCCTCCCACCCAGCCCCCAGAGCATCCCCCTCGGCTCCATCCCGTCCCTGCCGTGCGCGGTTCTCGGTGCGGCTCCCTCTCCCTGGCTGCTGCTGCTGCCATGCGCTGCGTTCTCAGGTGGGCGGGGAGGATGCCCGGGCGTGACGTGACGTCACGGCCCGGGAATTTAAAAGTGCTCGGCGCGGCGTGGCCTAGCAGCTCCGGGTTTGGAGTCCGGGGCCCGAGCGCAGACTCCGGCCCTGCAAAGTGGAAGGCAGAAGGTAGGGGAGGGAGAAAACTAGGGGAGGGGTGGGAGAGGAAGGGGCTTGTGCGGAGGGGAGGGGAGGGGTGGGAGAGGAAGGGGGCTTGTGCGGAGGGGAGCGGGGAGGAAGGAAGGTGGAGAGGGGAGGGGGCTTGGGGGAGAGGAAGGGGCTTGTGCGGAGGGGGAGAGGAAGGCACCAAGAGACAGGGTGGAAGAGAGATAAATGCCAGTGGGCCAAGTGCGGACAATGAGGAAAGGGCAGGAGGGGAGGTGTCAGTGGGAGGGGGAACAGGGTGATGCTGGGAGAGGAGAGGAGAGGAGAGGGGAAGGGCATTGGGGGCTAGAGGGGGAGGTGCTTGGAGAAGGCTTGAAAGAAGGGGTGGGCATGAGAGGTGGGGATGGAGCAAGTCATGTGTGAGGGCACAGAGGGGCAGGAGGAACGGGCAGAGAGTGGTGAGGGGTGGGCATCAGGGAAAAAGGGGGAGGGGCAGTAAGGGAAGGGGGAGGCACCAGGAGGGTGCAGGGCTAAGGGAAGGTGCAGGTGCCAGGGGATTCTGGGATGAAGCAGAAGGAGGGACCAGCACCAGAGGAGAGAGGCAGGGCAGGTGTGTAGAGGGAGGTGTTAGAAGAGGGGATGAGGAGGGGTAGCTCACATGATCAGAGTGGGGCTACTGGAGGAGTGGGCACAGGAGGGAGAGAAGGGCTGGTGGAGGGGGGCAAGTCGCAGGAGGGTTGAGGGCAGGAGTCAGGACCGCAGAGGAGGGTGAGGAGTTGGGGGGGCAGCAGGCACCAGGGGAGCTGATGGAGCAAGGGGAGGAGACATGGCATCAGAGAGAAGGTAAAGGTTTATAAAATATTTATTAATAACTTGGGTGCCATAGTGGCACATCCAAACAAGCCACATGAACTCAGTACAGGTGCAGAACACAAAATCCATTCTGCTCATGGGAGGAAACTCTTAGGCTATGTCTACACTGGCGGCTTCTTGCGCAAGAGCATCCATGGCAGTGTGGACGCTCTCTTGAGCAAGAAAGCTCCAATGGCCATTTTAGCCATAGGGGTTTCTTGCGCAAGAAATTCATTCATTCTTTTTGTTCAAGTTCTCAAACAAGTTTGTTTACATTCACAGGAGATAATGCTGCCCACTTCTTATTTACAACATTACCTGAAAGTGAGAAAAGGAGTTCTCATGCCATTATTGCAACCTGCATGGCAAAACAGTTACGTGTTAAATGTGCTAAAGACTCATATGTCTTTACATGATTCAATCAGCCTTACAGGAATCAGAGACAGACATGTTAGTCTGTTTCAGCAAAAACAAGGAGTATGGTATTCTCTGATTTTTTTTTTTTTTTTTTTTTTTAACTGGACGGAAGGCCAAAATACCGAACAGTCCGGGCAAAAACCGGACACCTGGCAACCCTATTTATATCTTATCTGATTCTGTGGTTTTTGGGGTTCTCTTGTAGTATGTTGTGCTGGTATCTGCACAGAGCCAGTGCAACACACAGGGGGAGCATACACAGCTGAACGGGTGATTTAATTGACAGACCAAGATACCACTTTGGTAACAACTGTCAACATTGACACAATACATACAAGTGGATTACCTAGGGAGTATCATGGAATCCCCATAACTGGAGACTTTTAAGGACGGGTTAGAGAAAAAGCTATCAGGGATGGTCTGTGTATATTTGGGCCTACCTTAGTGTGGGGGATACCTTCCATTTTTCCATTTCTATGATTGTTACTTTTAATACATGAAACTATTTCTAAATGATAAATTAACCGTTCTTTTAAGCAGGTCTAAACCTTTCAGGCAATGCAAAGCATGATTCTATAACACTTGTTTTGAAACATTGCTTGCTAAATTAAGAAATACTTATTTTTATTACTGTTAATAAGAAAACATGTAACAAACTTAATTAGATTAAGATGTTAAAACATGCTTACACTTTTGCAATCTTTCCAAAGAAAAGTTAAATGTGGACAGCTTATGGCTGGTTTTTTTCACATCAGTGGATAAAATGCATGCTCCATTTGGTGAGAATTCAGTGCAACCACTGCTTTCTCCACTACAGTTTTCATAGTACATTCACTGCATTGTTGTTACTTAAAACTTATCCCAGTAGAGCTCTTTAGAGAAGTAGACTAGTTAGATGTTGATTCTGTTCCATGCACATTGTGGTGTTCAGAGTTGAGTACAATAAGTAACAGAAGTGGGAAGTGTCTCCCGTCTGGAGTGGCTCACAATTGTGAGTGCTGACTTCAGGCCTGTCAGAAATCAGGGCAAACACCCCTCCAGCTGTTGGTGTGTTCTATAATTAGATTTCACCAAACTAGTGACAAACATGAGCTCCTGAATTGTTATACCAATCTTACCATGTAGTCACTGAAAATCCCCTTTCTCTGTTCTATCTTGCCACCCAGACAAACTGGACTTGGTGATAAAAACACCAAAAACCACATCCCATGAGGCAGCTTCCAATCTCAAGAGCACACTTACCCCAGATTAATTGACACCCTAGATTGTGTGCCAAAGACAATGCTAGTAGACAATTCTATAGTAAATTAACTGAAGATTTATTAGTTACTGAGGTTAAAGCAGATAAAATATATGCCCAATTCCAAACTGTGGTATTGATGTAATTAACTTCCAATTTCCCTGAAAGTCTTTTCAGGTTACCCAGATTGCCTCTGAGGATCTCTACTTTGCATCTTATACACTTACCTATAAGCATCCAAATAGTCCAGAGATCCAGTCCAGGGATTTTTTTTAATCAAAGTTTCTTCTCTCTCCCTCAAAAAAAAAAAATAAAAAAATAAAAAAATAATCATCCCAAGCAAAAAAACCAAAACATACTGACAGTGGCACTACTCATTTGGGCACTTCCTTTGACAAAGAATGAAGAACGCATTTTTGAGTCCTTGATATCCGATCATCACATACAATAACAGCTTGCTTTGAAATTTAGCACTTTAACAGTAAACTTCTTCATTTGCATTCTACAGGTCTGCTTTCTTGTTTGATGGATTGTTTAGTTATGAGGGTATGCACTAGGGATGTTAAGTGTTTATTTAGGTAAACATGTAATTGCTGAAAATTTCAGCAGTTACATATTTACATGGGGGGAGGAGGGAGGAGGCAGCAAAAGCTGGCTCCCCTGTGCATACCAGCTACCACCGACTCCTCCCTTCCTCCCGCCTGTTATACTGAAGCAGCAGCATGGGGGCACTGTGTGTAACTGTGAAGGTTAGTCAATGAGCCCAGGCTCATCAGTTAACTGTTTACATCCCTAGTATGCACAGTGTAAATGTTTGCTACTACAGGTTGGACATCCCTGCTCCAGCACCGTTGGGAGCCAACCAGTCCCAAATGAAGTATTTTACTGGACATGGGGAGGTCATTTCTGCTTCCTCCCCCACTCCCACCCCTCTGTTACCACCCCACTCAACCCCGGCCCAGCTGTTCGCTGGAGCCTGCTGCCAGCCCCACTGGGCTCCTTGATCTCGCCAGGCAGCCCAGCTTTCGGCAGCCCAACTTTCAGCAGCCCACTGCTCTGCGAGCCCAAAGGGCTCCCAGCCGCCAGCCCTCCACCAGCTCTCTTTGGTCCTGGAACGACCTCTGGACCAGAGAGTCCCTGTTTAGAGATGTTCAGCCTGTACAGTATAATGGGATACAAACAAGTGAGAACAATGCAAGTAACATGCCATTAGTTTTCAAGAAGTTTGAACACCAAATACACTTTTTATACATTTAACAATCAATTTGATCTATACTAATAGGTAAGTAAATTGGCCTGTGACTCTGTCATGAGGTGGCACCTGGACTGCTGGTATCACAGGAGGGTACAGATTTTTAATTTTCACTATAAAATTATATATACAGAATATCTAAATTCCCATTTTTATTCCCTTAAAAAGGTCCCGTTTAATTTGCCAACATGCCCCCTATTTAATTTTGGTCCTCACTTGGCACTTGTGCAGCTCTAAAGGTGCACATATGCCCTTCCAAACCCACCAATCCTCTAGAATGTGCTCTAAAAGGAAAGAGCTCCTGTGTAGGAGCCTTAATTTCAGTTGTTACAAAAGGAAACCAGGATTGATGAAAAGTGGATGTGACCATCATAAAATAAATAGATATACTCAGAACATATTGAATTGCCTAACAGGGACATGGCTACAGTATTGTAGCATGGGAGTCTGTACACTGACCTTTTTTTAAGGAAATATAATAGGAAAACACAGAAATGAGTGCATTTATGCCAGATGACCTACCTGACTGCAATGAAAAACTTAACTGCAGTGCTCTGGTGGCAGAGGGAGAACTTACAGGTGAATCTTCCAGCATTTTTCTGAAGATTGCTCTTATAAGCAGTAACTGAGGTTGACAGAATCATAGAAATGTATAACTGGAGGGGATATCCAGAGGTTATCTAATCCAGCCCCCTGTTTTGTGACAAGACCTAGTTAACATATATCACCTCCAGTTAGGAGATGATGACTTTCAGCCCCTCTAGCCTGCAGGTTCTGGGGGAGCCCTTGGAGGCCACATTCAATTTAAAGACCTTGTTACCTCCAAGGCTTTGACTTGAAAGTTTTAGCAAGTTAATACTTAGTTGAGATAATTGGAAGCAGAGATGGAAGTGTTGGTGAGAAGCTGAAATATGGGCTTTTATACTATGTTTTTTCTTCTGAACAGCATGCAAACATAACAGCTGACAGAGTATTAATTCCAGTCTTCAGTGTTTTTATATTGAAAAGTAAGAGCAGCTTCTCTCAAAGGGATTCAAGTTCCCATTGTGTATTTTAAAATGATGTTTACTGGCTTTCACAGTGGTTTAACTAAAAATATTTTTTTCCTCACTTCTGGGAACAGCTACCTTTACTAACATCCCTTTTTAAAAAGTCTATTTCTTTTTGCTAAAGCTAACCATATTCAACATAAGGAGTACTTTATGAATTGACTAGCATGTAACTGTACTTTTATGAACAGTAATATGTGGAGATGGCAGTACATAATGTGTTATCCTTCTCACTTTTAAAAATCCATACACTGTGTGTTATTAGACAAGCATGTTCACAGTGGATTTCGTGGTAACTGTGAATATGAACGCAATAACCTCCTGTAACAATTATCATCAGAATAGCACAATGTCGTTTAATTCTTTTTACTTCAAGCAATTCTTTTACTACTTTGCTCCTAAGCCGGAAATAACAGAATATGAGGGCAGGGAGATACGTACTCTTCTAAAATCTAGGCAAGCTTCACATTCATTGATAATTCAAATGAAAGCAGCTGCTTGTGATTCTATTAATTTATCTTGATTGTTCCTTTTATAATAATAAAGAAGGCTAAGTGGCTAATTTCTCAAGCTGGGCTATCCAGCCTGTGAGTTTAGTTTCACAGATTTTGTTTTTGTGAGACTTGAATTTAGAATCATCATCCCAGCAGTGTTCTTTTTCAACTATTACTGCCAGAAAGCAATGGCAAATCAGAAACAATTTAGGTTCAGTAAAACTTTCCGCATGAGCAAATTTTCACTATTCTCCAGTCTCATGTCAAGTGCCTGTAGCAATGATTTAATAAGCTCTGTTTGCTGAATGAGGAAAGAAAAAGAATGGTAATAACTTAAAATATAAATCCATTAATGTTTCAAACCATTGAATGCTAAATCTACAATAAATAAGCAGTTTAAATTAAAGGAAAAGGAGTTCTGGTTTGTTTTTGGTTTTTTTTTAAACATGGGAATAGACTGTCTCTCAAAAACAATGCTTTGTCATTCCACTGTGTAGGCAGAAGTTCAGATGATAGAGATTTGTACACACATTGATACCTATTGCACACCTCCATCAATATGTAGTGTTATGTCACAGTCATTCTTCTTCATTCTCTGTTGCATTCTACTAAGCATTACACATGCACACCACGCATTTGGAGTTGTAAGGTTTGAAAGGTGTGTCTATTGGTCTGCATGTGCAACCTGGCTTACTTTGTGTTTCCATTTGAGGTGATAAAGGGTAGATGTCATAATCAGGAGTGCTGCCCAGCACCTGGTGACTAAGGGGTTACCTAATGTCTCCTGTACTTAGCCAGGTATCGGGTGGTTAGACAATAACAATGCAGGTAGGAATTTCAAACTGCAAGAGAGGGGTTTTCTCTGTCCTTTGTTTGAGATTTAGAACAGTTTCTTCTAAGTACTGAGGGACATGGGAGGCCCTCTTCTCTCCAAGAATGGACTTCTTACAATGTGTAAGTAGGGAAAAGTTTAGCTAGTCCATCAGGATTTATTGTTTCCTTGTTTGTGGATGTGGAAATAATGTCTAAGCTTAAGTGTGTTTTTTTTTTTTTTTTTTTTTTCCCTTTGTAACTAAGTCTTCAGCCCAGGGATTTTCCTTGAGTATCTATGAAATGGTGGCTCTTTCCATCTAGCCAATTCACTATGCTTGTAACTGTAGCTTTGTTTTGATAATAAAAGTTTGTTCTTTTTTCTAATTAGCTGGTATTGGTTGATTTTTTTTTTTTTTTTTGTGTCCTGGAAGGTCTGTCTGTGTCTATCTGCATGCCTGACTGAGGGGATCAACTACCACAGACTGCAGCTTGTTTTTCTTTTTCCTTTTTTTCAAGCTCTTTTGGGGGGGAAAAGAGCTTTGGGTACCCCTGGGTTTGGTTTCAAGTGTCCACCTGTTTGTGGGTTCAAAGCACTTGATGGTGGCAGCAGATTCCCCAAAATCTGGGTATTTGGATTTTGGGGGGAAGTTTTTGTACCAGAGCCTGGAGAGGCAAGGTTTTGGAATGTTTTTGTGGGCCCTCAACTTCTGCATTTGTCGTGCCAGAGTGAGGAACAGCAGGTCAACCACATCTTCAATTCCTTCTCACCACCACACAACCCAGATCTTGCCTCAGACGCACTTCTAGAAACAATAGTTGTACATAGTTTTTAAACAGTTTTCATAGTAGTTTACAAATTTTGTCCCCTCCCCCATTTTTAAAAATAGCTTTAGTTGGTTTAGATACACGTGGGTATTTTCACAATCCTGGTATCCATGTGCAGATACCAGACTGTGTCCAATATTCTGGGCTTCAAACCCTGCACCTCCTGTCCATGACCCTTCTCAGTCAGTGATGACCAATAACACTGATTCTATTGCTTGAGAGAGCTCACGTCGCAGCACAGAACAATATTTGTCAATCCTTCCCCCAGCCACACCCAAGATATCCAGGCACTTTACCTCTAGAAACGTCTCATGAGACTGTGTGTGAACCCCCCTCTTCCCAGCCCATATATTTGCCTGATTCTACCAGGATCACACCTTCTGCTACTACATCTGAGTCTAGTGCCAGTGGAACTATCTGTACAGATTCATGGTGGGTTCTAGTTGGGAGGTGGAGAAGTATTCCCAGCCATAAGCATGGGACTAAGTCTTCCTCCAAATCAAAGAAGATAGACTCTTCTTTCATCGGACTTGCCTATGATGAAAAGGGCTTGGGAAGCGGGATACTCTTGCCTTTGTGGCAGTGTTAGGGGCACCGCGAGCCTCTGAGGCACACAAAGAAAGCCCCGCTAAGAAGTGCAGAACCTAGGGGCTTAGCCCCAACCGGCCACACACCATTTCCAGCACCCCCCGAGCTTTTGGAGCCCTCCCACACTAGGAAAGATCCCAGTGCATGTTCATATAACAAGAAGATCCAAGGCCATACCGGCTCCCCATAAAGTTTTTACTTTCTCAGAGCCAGATCTCCACCCCATGGCCCCCCCAGCGCTAGAGACATTATATTTTCACCAGGGGACATAATACCCCTCATCCTCCGCACTGATAATCTACACTCTTCAACCGTCTCTAATGATTCCGCCATTAGAAACAGGATCTGTTGTCTTCTCTAACAACTCCGAACTGGGAGAAGAACCACCCTTTGGCTTCTATTCTTAAGCACCATGGGAAACCCCTTTATTCTATGAAAACACCTACTGCCCCCAACCACCACGAAGTCAATGGTAACTTGTGTTCTGGGGATCTCCAGAACCTCTGTCAAATATGACCTATTGATCATATTGAGACCCTGAGCACAATACTCTCCCTCAGAACCTGTCCAGTCTGAGGGAATCATTGCCTGCTTTGAGGGACCCTTGCACCAGGCAATGGGACCTGAATATAGTTGTCTCTGTGCGAACAAGACTACCCTTTGGTCCATTACCTTTGTGCTCCCTCCTTTCCATGAAAGTTGCCTTGCTTGCTGAAATTACTGCTGTGAGACAAGTTGATGCTTGGAGCTTTTATAGCAGACCCACCTTTCACTGTGTGTCACACAGAGTCTCACTATGGTACACCCCACATTTTTGCCAAGGGTGGGGGGGGAGGAGGGTCTTCCAGTTCAGATCAATCAAGCCATTCACTTACCTGTTTTTTCTCCAAAACCACTCACTTCTGCAGAAGAACATTGACTCTATTTCCTCAATATATGGCAAGTTCTGGACTTCTATCTACATAGAATGAAACAAGTCAGAGAGACTTGGGACAAGCTATCTCCACCCAGACAATCTTTAAATGGATTTACGGTTGCATTACACTTTGCTACTATCTGTCAGACTAGCTACCTGCGGCAGGGGTGCCAAAGTAAGGGTTGCCAAGCGTGCCCCCTGCCTCCTCCACGCACTTACTCGTAGCAGAAGGGAAGGGGGGAGAAGTGGAGCAAGCGGCCACGCTGCTTTGCTTTCCTGGCCTCACCATTCCAGGGGAGGAGATGGAACTGCCCCTGTACTTCCCAGCAGGAGTGGAGCGTCGTGACAGCTGGGGGAGCAAAGCAGTGAGGCCACCTTACTTCGCTTTTTTCCCCACCCCCACTGTAGCCAGTAGGCGCAGGGAAACCTGCGAAGAACTTTCCTGACTACAAATGGATAGGAACATGGCATTATGAGTTACCAAACTGGTAGCTCTTTGAGCAATGGGTCCTGGAGCTTCAGTCCTGGGCCTCAGCAAGTTTAACAGCCCTAGTGGCCCCATTGCAATGGAAAATTGTTGGGTCAGTGAACCAAAAACTCCATTATTTTCTCAATTCCAGTACTTTTAATGTTATACACCATGTAATGAACTGGAGCCATCTAGCTTATTTTCCTTTGTTGCTTCCTGCCCTGAGAGCTCTGGCTGCTATAAAGTTCAAGCATTGTTTTCACAATACTGGTGAGATGGTTCCTAGTGTCCTGTGTGCTTACGGAGGCACATCTGTTTGACTCATATAGGACTTTTGCCAAATTCCACTTACAAAACTGTATAGATTTTCCTGGTCTAAATTCTAAACAGTTTTCCAGAGGCACAAAATTCTGATGTTGAAATATGATTAAGAAAAAAAAAAAAACAGTAAGCTACCCTCCTAGACCTCTACTGGATGTCATTCATCAGTATTAAGCCTTATATTCTAAGACATCTTGAAATTAGATTATTCTAAATACACTTGACTAAATGTTAGTCCTAATTCTTTTTATAAAATTGTTCTGCAAAAGCTGTGTGAGATGCTGATCACTAATGTACTGACTGTGCTTAAGAAGTTCAGAGCCAACGGGTGCAGAGAGTAAAACACAATATTAGTAAGCAGCAGAGTTCTGCTTGGCCACTTAAAGGCAAAAGATTTTTGTTGTATGAATGTGATGCAACTTATTTAGCAAGTTTGTTATCCTTGAGTAAATAAGTAAGTGGCAATTGCTGAATCGGGGACAGAGGTATACAGGAGAGAGAACAGGATTGATGTAGACTGCTCTGGGAATGAGAATTTTATTTGAACTTGACTTGTCAAAATATCTTAACAAATTCAAATCTCAAGTTTTAGGGGGGTTTTTTTGTGACAAGTAGAATATCATATTTATGAAAGGGCAGTAGTATATTCGATTAAATGTGAGATCTTGAATTGCTCTCCAAGCATTTGGAATTGTGTGCAAGTAGCATCCAAGGAGGCTTGTCTAGAAAATAAAATTTGGTACAGTCGTTATTGTCAACAGCCTATGACACTGTGGCTCATCAGGTTGACTGCCAAGCTGCTGCAAGTTATTCCTTGTAGGCCAATAGTGTGGTTCATCCAATAAATTATTAGTTAACGGAGACTTCATCTTGCAGTTTGGTGGAGAAAATCAGCTTACATTTCTCCACAATCACCTTCAAAACAGGCCAGTTTCGGCTTCCTTATTGTTAAATGTATATTAACGTGTCCTTCCTGAAATACAGGCCAAGAGTATGTGTATGCCAATGCAACATGTATTGGTGACACTGGAGACTTTCCATTGAAAGTAACACCATCTGAGCTATGGATATTTTGATTTATTTCCACCAGTGGATACTAATTCTTAGTGAAAACAAGTCGGTGACAACTACTTTCCACCTAAACAAGTGCCTTGCCAATCAACCCATCTTGATTGCTCTCTGGACAAGGATTGTTACGGCCACTCCAAATGCTTGTCGCATATTTGGGAGTGAAACTCGACCACAACCTGAGATACCAGCCTCACATGGAAAGGAAGATCTCTTTTTCTACTTTGATATGAAAACTATTGGGACCCTTTTATGGAGCAAGGCCCTTCAGTGCTTTGTGTATCTGTCTTAGCTCCCCTGGTGTTTGCTCCAGCTGGAATACTGTTCCGCGGTCTGGGGAATGCTGTTCCATTCCGCTTGTCAACATGAAGCTGAAGTCAGACACACATCACTTGTGGTTGCTTGAATTATACACTAGTCTCTAGTCTGAATGAGCCAGTGCGTATAGCTTCGCCAGACCCTCGAGTTGTCCTTACTGTTAGCTCTGTTTGAAGTGCTGGGACAGTTGAAACCTTAATCTTTCAGGTTTATGAATCTCCAAATGACTCGCCATTCTTATGCAGGGGAGTAACATGCTATGCCAACAAAAAGGTCTGCTGAACCTGTCTACCGACTCATCCTACTCCTATTGACTGGGGTGTAACAAACTGGCTGATCTCGCGATGCTGCTTTAATATGGTAGTTCACGCAATCCTAAACAAAAGCCAATCTGGCCCTTTTCCATGCAGACATGTTCAGCATTTGCAGAGAGTTGAAAAACTATATTCTTCTACTGTGGGAAGGAAATACATTCAGGAGTCCCACTGGTGTACCTGCCGCCTTATCCACTTGATCATAGATCCTACACCAGGCTCAATAGATCACTCTGACTTGTCCTGTGTTTCCACAACTATACACCGGATTGGCCTAGTTTTCTGTGTGCGCTGTGTCTGTGGGGCAGTGTTGCAGATAATAACTCACGTGGTAGAAAAGTGCCTTTTGACATCTAGAGAGTAATTTACAATGCCAAGCTTTCTTTGAAATGGAGGCCTTTTTCTGGTTATGGATCCTGGATATTCTGTCTGCTTACAAGAAGGGGGAAATAGCTTAAAAAATGAGCTGATTTAGAAAGGCCAAACTAATCTATTAAGAACTAATGACATGAAGGCAAAACTAGGTTTTTTTTCATACTGTACAGGTCTTGCTTTTCAATTTTATGGTTTTTATCTTAATATAATGTAGTGAGGCTAAAAAATGATTATCCTGAAGGAAAATTTCCCCCATGATATTTTAATTGCAGCACAGTTAGTGTAATATATATATATATAGAAATGTAGCACTGGAATTGGAATTTTGTAACTAAGTCAGTTATAATAAATATGTTATAGCAAAGGTTTGGATTAAACTTAAGTATAAGAGGTAGGCCGCAGACAGACTTAGCTTTGTTAACTTAGCTCAAGCTCTGTTTGATGTTAGCATGTTAAAGTAAAGGGATAGAATATTGTAATACATAATGATGTGAGTGTTAGATAAGGCCTTGTAGTAGATAGAAAGAAGTTTAAAATTGAAAGACTTTGTAACTTTGTTAAAGTGACTTAGAAGTACCCCTTTGTTGCATGCTGCAATTCTGTAAATGTATTGTTTGTGTGAATGAGAGACAGAATGTTTTAGGAGAGATAATTGTGAAGGCCGCTGCATGCTCAAATGGTCAGAGGAGGGGCCAGAGACTCAGAAGCACCAAATAATTATCAACTAAATGAAAGAACTCAGAAGACACAGACTACTGGAGCAAACTGACAAACCCTGTAGCTAGAGGGAGGCACCCCTTGATAGGGAACCAATCACAACTTTCGCCGGAAAGACAACACTCCCGAAGGGTTGTCAGCATACTGATATCAGATGACTGTGAGATCAACTTTTTCCCAATAAACACATGTGGTAGGAACATTGATTGTGATGCTGAATGACTAATTACAGCCTGACAAGGCAAAATGCATAGACTTGTATGGAAGGAAAATCCTATAAAAGATAGGGTGTCTTGTATGATACTTCGGGTTCTGTCCTACCTCGCACCTGACCTATCTGGACAATAGGTTGGGCCAAGCAACAGACTGGTAACTATTCCATCAGCGGGGTGTGTGTAAATGCATGTGTTACTTTGTTATATTGTCAATAAATGTAGCGTGTTGCCTTATCCACCTGAAGAAGATCCCGTGTGCTGCTTATAAGCCTAACAGAAACAACGTATTTTGTGTGAACTAATTTACACCATCTGTGAGTTTGTAATACTGTACCTGATATATTTCCCCCTTCAAGCATTTTAGAAAATTAATAATAGTATAATACTAACAACTGAGTCCATATTTGTCAGTAATCTGGAAGGATTCGCACTATGTACGGCACCCTAGATGCCATAAATTTATTCTGATATCTTGACAAGGACTACTGTAGCCTACTTTTGGGAGTTCATACTGCCTGATTCTGCAAGTTACTAAGGTTCTTGTGAGAATGGGTTCAGAAGTGTCTGTTTTCAGACTCTGCCCTTGTAACTAGGCACTGAGTCCTAAGGACACAACAATCAACCAATACCGGTTAATTAGAAAAAAATCTTTTATTATCAAAACAAAACTACAGTTGCAAGCATAGTAAATTGGCTAGATGGAAAGAGCCACCATTTTATACAGATACTCAGGGAAAAACCCCTGGGCTGTAAGACTTAGTTACAAAAGAGAAAAAAAACAATTAGTAAGCTCAGACATTATTTCCAAATCCCCAAACAAGGAAAACAACAAACCCTGATGGACTATCTAAACTTTTCCCTACTTACGCATTTTAAGAAGTCTGTTCTTAGAGAGAGAGAGAGAGAGAGAGAGAAGCGTCTCCCATCTCCCTCGATACCTGGGAGAAACTGCTCTGAATCTCAAACGAAGAGAGAGAAAAATCCCTCTTTTCCAATTTGAATTTCCTACCTGCATTGTTATTGACTGACGGCCCAACACCTTGGCTAGTAGGTACATGAGTTAACCCCTTAGTCACCGGGTACTGGTCAGCACTCCTGATTATGACACACATTTACAAAAATAAACACATTGTAACATCCCTAGTTAATATAAATTTCTTCTAATTTCAGACTTTACGTGGAAGGGTTATGGAAGTAGGAATAAAAGGCTGACGTGCTTAACTAATAGTATGGATACAGTAAGTGCCAAATCACACTGAGATCAGTGTGGTGAGATGTTTATTATTTGAACTCTTGGAAGGGATGTGGAGAGAGAGAATGTTTACATTTTGGCAGATGCAGCTTGTGTCTGTTTGTGTCTGGAAACTTCCCTCGGGTCTTTTATACATTTTCCCCCCATCAGTTGCAAAATATATTGTGGATGGAAGAAGAGGAAGGAGTTTTTTAGTGACATTAACCCATATGGAACATACTGCAATTATTCCCAATGTCAGAGTCTCCAGAAATATTATAGAAAGGCTATTAAAAATTGTGTTGTGTGTTCTGTTACTTTCCTGAAATATTCTGAGCTAAACCAGATTGTTTAAAAAAAAGCACCTTGGGGAAAAAGAGGACTCTAGGGTGGGGACAATGAACTGCTTTAACGTACATTCTTTTGTTTAATAAACAGCTGGCTCTCGATTTTATCCAGTAGGAAGTGATGAACCTAGTAAGTTGAAAAGCATAAGGAGAAAGCTGGAGGGGGAAGGGTAGAGAGAGCAATCTATACCTTATAGTACACAATCAAAGCCTTTCTGTGTTTATACCAGAAAAAAAGAAACTTTCTGTTCCAGAAAAAGATCATAAAACTAGAGTCTGCTCTCAGGATAGCCACAAAATCTCTCTCCAGTCCTTTGTCTCTGCTGAGTCTACTGGCTGCATTAAAAAACTCAGAGGCCCAGTTCCATTCCCATATCTTCCAACTTGTCATCCTAGCAATGTCAGGGAATGACCAAATGATCCTCATGCCAGTTTTACCTGTAGGCTGGACTGGATGAATATACTGAAGGTAACTTGTCTCCACAGTGGCTGGCTGTTTGTTGGGATGGGTAAGACCACTATATACTCAGTCAATTTCCCAGTAGTCCTCTATTGTTTGTGTGTGTGTATTTAAAATCTACAAGTATATTTTTATGAACTATTCACAAAATAAGTAGATGTCATGTTGACAACACTCTTTTTTTTGGGGGGGGTGGGGGGGGGGGAGAAATCTTGCAAAGTAAAAACATAATTATGTGTATAATGGCATTTTCTAAATGAATTGTGGGGCTTAGAATGCTCAGCTATAGAACAGAGGGAATAAAACTTTTTGATGCATATGATACACGTTTTTTTCCCTTAGTAATAGCTATTCCCTTATTAATAGCTCTGTGAGAACAGGAAACTATATTCTCCAAAATGACTAAGACTCTACATAGTAGAAAGTAGGGATACTAAAACAGGTATTTTGTAAATATGTAACTGCTGAAATTTTTAGCAGTTACACGTTTACACATGGGGGGAGGTGGTTCCGTGGGAGCCAGTGCACGTAGGGAGCCGGCTTTTAAGCCACGAGCACTGTCTGTATCAGAGGCAGCAGCACAGGGGGGGCAGGTGGGAATCAATGCCCACAGGGAGCCAGCTTTCCTCCTCGCCGTGCTGCTGCTAGAGGCAGCTCCCTGCGATCACCAGCTCCAGCCTGCTTCCCCCAATACAGAGGCAGCAGGGAGTGTGGGGACTTGCATGTAACCATGAAGGTTAACAGATTAAACATTTGTTTAAACTAGGGCTGTCAATTGACCTGTGTTGACAGCCTGCGATTAACGCAGGACAGGATTAATGCGGAGCTGGGGATCAGCTGGAATCTCCAGCTGATTCCAGGCTTCTAATGTACTGCCTCTTGCAAATGCCGCTGCGGCGCTTCCAAGAGGCAGCGCTGCATGGAGCCTGGGGTCAGTTGGAGACTCCAGCTGATCCCGGGCTCCATGCAGTGCTGCCCCATTGAAACGCCGCTGCGGCATTTCAAAGGGGAGGTGCACGCAATTAATCGTGATTAATCTCAATTAAAATTTTTAATTGCTTGACAGCCCTAATTTAAACACTAACTCACCCCTAGTTGAAAGGCATTCTAAGTATATATAAATACAGATACATGATGTTGTAAAGCTAGTGTTTTAAAGTACAAATCTACAACAATATCGATGTTTTTACAATCTAATAATTCATTCAAAGAAATGTGTGCAAATAGTTTCATAAAAAATAATTTTAATTACTTTAGCTCTTCTGTTTAAATATAATACAAAATGACCTGCCAAAGTCAATTAAGAACATGGCTCTGTTTAACTGTCAAACTTGCATGCTGCCAATAAGACTAAATTAATTTAGTGTTAAGCTGAAAAGCATAAAACTAGCCATAAACAGTTACTTAAGATTTGTACTGCTCATAGATTTAACAGAATTAAAAAGAGAAGAGAAAAGAAAAGAATGGATTGCAAAATTATTTTCTGGTAAATTTATTGCCCTCATTTTTCACCACTACCAGAATGTTAGCACCTGAGTCCTCAGTTTATTGAATGCTCAAATATCTCTCCAAGATCCCACCATAGGTCCTGGGGATACAGGATGCTTTCATTCATCAGGTCTGAGAGTGAGTTGAAGAATCTCTACTTTTGTTTCCTCTACATGTAAACTTGTACCACGGTTCATTTAATTTTCCTGTTCCCATCTTGAGCTGTGTTGAGGACATAATTGTCATCAGTGGCAGAACAGCTAGCAGAAAAAATGTTTCTCGTATGGGAACGTTATTCTAATTATTACATGGTGAGTTTGGAAACCATTTCTCTCCAGTTTCATCCCACTTAGTTATTGGCAAAGTTTTATAAGCAACTGAAAATGGGATCTAATAATAAAAAGCATTGGGCAAACTTAAATGTAGACATTACACTCTAGGAATGTAAATGGTTAACCCGTTAACTGGTAAGCCTCACCCTTAACGGGTGAGGCTTACTGGTTTTAGTTAACTGGTAGTGGCTAGAGTAGCTCCTCACGTGCTCTAGGCAGGAGGCTGCTCAAGCCCTGCAGGGCCCACCAGAGCAGCCCCTGTCTGTGGCAGACCTGGCCTGCCTCCTTCCCCCACTGCAGGTTACACTCTGGTTCCCTCGGAGCAGGAATGGTTCTGCTCCCGGGAGGCTTCCCTGCAGGCTCTGCAATATAAAACTTTATATTGCAAAGCCCATAGTGTGTTTAACCGTGTACCCACCATGATTTTTAACAGTTACATGGTTACATTTTAAAACTAATGTCTACATCCCTATTACTCTGTGCCACCTATGACAGAGTCTCCATTCGCATAGGTTGTGTGCTTTACGGTCATTAATGCATGTATACTTGCAACACCCTGGAAGTAGGTAAGTGCTACTATTCCCATTTTACAGATGGGGGGAGGGGAAATGCGGCACAGAGAAACACAGCATCCTACTCAGGGATCAGCTAGAGGTGGAGCAGAGAAACTAGTTTTCCAACATCCATGCTCATTTCCCAGTGACTGAACTGTTCTTCCTCTGTGTGTTGTGTGTTTTCTGCTGTATATACCAATACTCTGATGTCATGTGTCGTTAGTCATGCGTGGGGGGAGGAGGGTGTGACAGATTTTTGTTACTAATCTGCTTGAGGCATCAGGTGATCAGGCTGAAGCCACAGGATCGTTGAGGGAGGAGATGACGGAACACACCAAGGCTATGTCTACACTGGCGGTTCTGGCGCAAGAACTCTTGCGCAAGAAAACGTCCACACGGCCATGTGAGAGCTGTGCTTTTGCGCAAGAGCATCCATGGCATTGTGGATGCTCCCTTGCGCAAGACAGCTCTGATGGCCAATTTAGCCATTCGGCTTTCTTGTGCAAGAAATCCCTGCCGAGCGTCCACACTGCCCTCTTGCGCAAGAGTTCCTGCGCAAGAGGGCTTACACCTGTTAAAAAAGAGCGTAACTCTTGCGCAAGAAGCCCTCTCTTACCATGCAGTACTGTAAATTTTCTTGCGCAAGAGCAGGTGGGCAGTGTGGACGCTTTCCGGAAGAACAGCCGTTCTTGCGCAATAACTCGCCAGTGTAGACATAGCCCAAGTGTCTAAGTTTTAAAGCTTTTTTGATAAAATAATAAAATGACGTGGGAAGCACCCATCACTCTCCACTGTTACTCAGAGGAAGGAAGAAAGCGTTAGCCCTAGTGAGCCCTAACCCACTTTCATACTCACACATACACACTCGCTACCCAGGCCAGGCCTGGGTGTAACGACAGAAGAGGAGGGGGAAAGGTGGATGGGAGTTCGGTCCTGTGCGCACAGGTCGTCCAGGGTCCGCTGTGATCTCTCCGAATTGCTCCAGCTCTCAGGAGGCTTTTATGTCCAGGGCTCCTTTGGGGGTGTTCCATTCTGCGACCTCTGTTCCTGGTGCTTTTTGTTACAGTTTAAACCGGCTTTCTGTGGTCTCCTTTACTTTCCCAAAACACATCAGCTAGACTCTGTTGTTCTCTTTGCATTCCTCCGTGGTGGCCTTCGCTTTTCTTGCTTGTTACGGGCTGGCTCTGCAAATCGGTTCAGTTGAATGTCTTTCTTGTGGCTGGTTGGTGGATTCCAGGCCCCCCTCTTTCTTGGCCAGCAGCCGAGAGTCAGATGTGTGCTGTGGCCTTGAGCTGGCTACAGCCAATGTCTTATCTTCGGGCCTAGCAGAAGTGTGGACTTACCTGTTCTTGGCTCTCTTCGTCTTCCCCCCTTCTGGCCTCTCGCAACCTACAAAGGAATCCTTCATTCACTCCACACTCACACCTTTGACCCTTCCCCAAAATGCCCTGCGATGCTTGCAACAGCGTTAGCAATATTCAATGCTGACCTGTCTCCCCAGGGGGACCGCTTGAGGAAGGGGGGCCATTCGGGTATGACAAGGGGGCAGTGGCCAGGAGTCTGGCCAGTGGCACCAGGGCCAACAGCTAGAAAGGGAGCTTGTCAGGTCCCAAGGGTGCTGGACCAGGGAGGTTCAACCTGTAATAAAATGACTTAACATAAGTTTGAAAGTTTTTAAATTGTTTTTATTGTATATGAAATATCCATTTAAAAAAATGTATGCCAAGATGCTAACACATTGCTCTAAAATATATAGACCCTAAATTTGAATAACCATCTCACACTATTGGTCTTAGTTCATTTGATTTTTTGTTTAGAAAACATCTTTTTATTTTATTGGTACATAGCCCACTATAGTATAAAACTGAAGAATTAGAAAGAAAAAAGAAGAAACTGAGGTTGCACAATTTGAATCCCATATTACAGTTTAATACTCTTTATTCCTACTTTTCTGCTATTAGTGTTGTTTCCAGAGAATAATGTTCAGGTTTTATTTCTAGTATATCCTTCCTGGGTTTTTATATAAATAAAAGGAGAGTTTGTCTAGCTGTGCTTGGAGGGCAGTTTAATGTCTTGTTTGAATTGTACTGTGATTATTTGAACAGTACTGTGATTAAGTATGCATCTGTGGGGTAGCTTTCAGTCTATTGTTGATTATCACTCATCCATATGACAGAAGATTGTTTTAGTCCTTTTAACCTATGTAATTCTGGAAGCTGTGGGAAAACCTGCTACAGACCACTTGGTGGTGTTCTGGCATTATATTCTAACATGTTAAATCAATATTGATTGAGGTTCTGATCCTGGAACTTTCAATGCATGGTTTGGCAGTTGGGCCTCCATGGAAAAACACTGATTTCAGTATTGGGGCTAAAGATAGCCGATACTACCTGTCAAATTGAAGAGAATTTTAAGTGTCGCCTTCAGAAGTGTCCCGAGGCTGGCTGCAGCAGCTGGCGCCCCAGGCAGAACGCGCGATCGGCGCCCCCGCCTGCAGGGCTGTCAATGGACTGACGTCATCGGCGGGCGCCCTGGGCGGCAGTGCCCTAGGCGGCGGCCGAGTCCGCCTATAGCCACGAGCCGCCCTTGGTTGTCTTTATGTTAAGATATGGATTTAACATGGAATGCATCAAGGTAATGACACTTAGATTTTAGTGTTACCACATTTGCATAAGCAAGCCTTGGTTGGATGATGCTGACCCTGCGTTGGTACTGTGACAGGAGTTGTGAAACTGGTCTGGCTCCACCTTGTCTGGGACTCTAATATTTCCCACCATGAGAATTTCTCACCCTGTTCTGCAGAAAAAAGATGGTTTGTATTCAAGATTCACTCTTGATAGAAGCAGGAGCTAACCAAAGAAGGCTTTTGACCCACTTTCCATTCCCCCACAGCCTTGATATTATCCATTCTCACAGACGGGATTATATTAAGACTGTGGGGGAAGACCTTGCCATCTGAGGTGAAATGGGCCCTATTATATAGTGAAAAATGGACTGGATCTACCAGTGACACAGATTATGGATTTCAGGAAAGCAGACTTCAGTAATCCTGAGAGAGCTGGTAGGTAAGGTTCCCATGGGAAGCAAGACTAAGAGGAGAAACAATTGAAGACACTTGGCAGTTTTTCAAAGGAACATTATTAAAAGCCTAAAAGCAAACTATTCCACTGCATAGGAAAGATAGAAAGTATGGCAAGAGACCACGTTGGCTTAACCAGGAGATCTTACATGATCTAAAAATCGAAAAGGAGTCATATCAAAAGTGGAAATTAGGTCAAATTACAAAGGATGAATATAAGCAAATAACGCAAGTATGTAGGGGCAAGATTACAAAGGTGAAGGCAAAAAACAAACTCAGTCTAGCTAGAGACATAAAGGGTAAAAAGAAAATATTCTCTAAATATATTAGAAGCAAGAGGAAGACCAGGGACAGGGTAGGTCCATTGCTCAGTGAAGAGGAAAAAACAATAACAGAAAACTTGGCAGAGGTTTTCACCAAGAAGATTGATGGTTACTGGGTTCTTTCAGAGTGAATGCTCGTGGAAATGGGGTAGGTTTAGAAGTGAAAATAGGAAAAGAACAAGTTAAACATTACTTAGAAAAGTTAGATGTCTTCAAGTCTCCAGGGTCTGCTGAAATGCATCCTAGAATACTCAAGGAGCTAATGGAGGAGACATTTGAGCCACTGGCTATCATCTTTGAACAGTCATGGAAGTTGGGAGAGATTCCAGAAGACTGGAAAGGGCAAATATAGTGCCCATCTATTAAAAGGGAAATAAGAACAAGCCAGGAAACAACAGAATAGTCAGCTTAACTTCTGTGCCAGGAAAGATAATGGAGCAAGTAATTAAGGAATTCATCCTCAAACATATGGGAGATAATAAGGTGATAGATAACAGCCAGCATGGAAATGTAAAGAACAAATCATGTCAAACCAATCTGATAGCTTGTTTGATAGGATAACAAGTCATGTGGATAAGGGGGAAGCTGTGCATGTGTTATACCTAGACTTTAGCAAAGTATAGGATATAGTCTCACATTGCCTTCTGATCAATAAACTAAGGAAATACCATCTAGATGGGGCTATTATATGGTGGGTGCATAACTGGCTGGATAACTTTCCTCAGAGTAGTTATTAATGGTTCACAGTCATGCTGGAAGGACATAACAAGTGGGGTTCCCCAGGTGTCAGTTTTGGGATCGGTTCAGTTTGACACCTTCATCGATGATTTAGATCAGGTTCTCAAACTTTTTGGGCTCCGGAGCCCTTTACGTGCACAAAAATTTATGCGGAGCCCCAGCGGTCCACTGATTGTATATGTTGTACCTGTTGATGTTTCCAGTTTGTCAACCTCACGGAGCCCCTGGAGATGTCTCGCGGAGCCCTGGGGCTCCGTGGAGCACAGTTTGAGAAACACTGATTTAGATAATGGCATAGAGAGTACGCTTATAAAATTTGCAGATGATACCAAGCTGGCAGGGGTTGCAAATGCATTAAAGGGTTAAGGTCATAATTCAAAATGATCTGGACAAACTGGAGAAGTGGTGTGAGGTAAATAGGATGAAATTTAATAAGAAGAAATACAAAGTACTCCACTTAGGGGGAAAAAAAATAAGTTTCACACATACAGAATGGGAAGCCACTATCTAGAAAGAAGTACTGCTGAAAGGGATCTAGGGGTCATAGTGGACCACAAGCTAAATATGGAGAAGATTGTGCAGTGCTATTTGATTGGCCCCCACTGCTCATTTACATTAACATAAGCTCATGAAAGATGTGAGCTGGCCTGACACTTTCTCCTCAGTCTGTTTATTGAGTTTGACCCTAGTAAGCAATGACTACTGCTAAGATGTCTAATCAATGGATCTGCAGGAGTGGGAGTCACTTTAGGATGACTCTATTTATTCTTTGCGTAGAACTCTGGGGCAGTCTTCACTCAAGTGCTCTGAACTTGAGTGAGACTGCCAAGTCCATTTCATATCATGCTCAAGTTTCTGCTCTTTATCTTTGCATCCCTAACTGGGCTAGAACCTAGCTGTTAACTGCCTAGCGCTCTAAATCCCATCATGCCAGCTACACTAAGATATAATCCTGTGAGTCTTGGAGGCACAGTTCAAACTTACAAGGTTAGGAGACTGTTCTCAGCTGAGGGCTTGTGATTAGGGAAAGGGATACAACTGGAGGTCAGACTGAACCCAGGCCTTTCTGCTTGTAGAATCCTATTACAAACCACACTTCAGAACACACACTAATTAACTATGTCAAAAATTACTCTTGAAGGTACTCTTCCCAAAATGTGGTGCATGGCCTCTTTTTAGACAATGATAATGCAAGTTGCTCCCCATGGGGCCTTGCCAGTATTAAACAGTTTGAAGTTGGCACAAGTGGTTTTAGTGTCCTGAATTAGGAAACTCAGCTTTTGAAAAATCTGGGAAACAGTATTCCAGGATAGCCATATAACTATGAGAAGAAAGGAGAGTTCTTTCTCTTTTACGGGAGTAAAGGTGCATCTCTTTGCTTGACAGTTCACATACTAGAAATCAGTTAATCTCAAAGAGGAATTGAAACTTTTCTGAAATCCCGGTTGGTGGTATCTTTTCTTTATATAGACTGTGAATTTGATAATCTTTACTAGAAAGGATCTTTACCCTTTGTCATAGGCTCTTTGAAAATGTTGTAGTATTTCAGCATAGTCACTTTTCTGCACCTTGCCCTAAATATAAAAGTGGACCCAGAAAGTGGCATGGAATTGAGTGGTTGGATAGATGACCCAAAAAAGATAATTGTGTTTGAAGGTCAGAAACCGCAGCTCCCTTTAGTAAATGGTAATATTGTATATAAAATTCATCATCACATACGTTTTAAGAACTTGAATTTAGAGTTTTAATTGGTATGATTTTGAAAATTTGTAAAATATTATGTATTCCTCATGGGCTTGCTAAATAGAGATGAGAAAAAATTGGGAGTGGAATACGTGTTATGTACTTGTGCTATATATTGGAAGTTCTACTATATACACATTGTGGTACCTGAAGGCCTGAAGGAGTATTGTTTTCATGGTTTATTTAATATTTGTAAGAGGCATTACTCTTAACTTTAGTTTTCGTGTAATCCATAGAATATCTGTATAATTCTTAATTTTATCAGCCTCTCTGTTGTCTTTCTGTTTCCAGCGTGTTTTATTTATCCTGAGTGATAAAAATCCCCTATTGTTAAAATGAAAGCAAATTTACTTGTGTATATATTGTAAATGTTCTCACTCCCTTAAATGTCAGTATTGTCTTTATTTTATTATATTTGTTGCATTGTATGCTCATAAATCAAAAGAAGACAACCCTAACTCCATTTTGAGAGGGAAAATTAGTGTCCAACTGAAAAAAAATGTATATTAAGAATGTACACTTCGCTTTTCATAATTACTACATATAATTTAAATAATCTATGTATTTCTTTAGTGGATTATAGTACATAAGCTGTGAAGGAGCTGTTCAGTTTTCACATGAGTTAACATTAACCAATCATTGTCTGTCTGTCTTTTCTTAGACAAAATTACTCGTTTCACCTATCTGCAATTCCATAAATGAGCTTTTTAAAGGAATTGATGTTACCTAGGCATAACAATACCCCAACTAAAAACCTTAAAAACAAGGAAAGGGACTTTTTTTAACTCCACAGTACATTTCCATGACCATCTTCAATCACTCAACATAATTTTCATAAAACAAATGGTCTGGCACACACAGGACCTAACTGGTCCTAAATGAGAGAGTTTGCCGGACCAGGGGAGGTCAATTCTGGCCCCCTGCTGACAGACTCTGGGCCCCCTATCTCCAGTGACCCCCAAAGCTCTCTGGTCCAGCAACATCTGAGGTCCTGCTATATCATGGATGTTGCCGGACCAGAAAGGTTCAGTCTGTAGTCTGTTTTATTTCTTGTTGTGACATTGTTTTATGTCCATTGTTTTTGGTATCAATATTTAAAATCTTCTAGATTTAAAAATAAAATAAAAATTAGTCCAAGCACTGTGGGCAACAATGGGCATTCACAGTTAAAGCTAAAATTCCTTGTTAAAATATAAACAATTGTAGCAATCACTTCCTTTATAACTACTCCAAGACTTATTCACTAATTCCTTGCATCAGTAGTTATTTGATTCATTCAGCACTTTATAAATACATAGAATTTCCAGTTGTATTGCAATGAAGCAATCAAGCCTTTTGTGCTAGAATTTCTGATTAGCTAAAGGATTTTGTAGTTTGACACTGCCTGCTGTTAATCTTCAGCAGTCAGTACATGTGAACTTTTTATACAGTGTATTTGGGGGCGGGGGAGTCTTTAAATGAAGATCTATAATTCCGAAGTAAAGACATACAGAACTAAGCAATCCAAAATCAATATCCCAAAAGTAGATTAAAAAATAAGATTAACCCCCCCACACCCCGCCCACAACATTGTGCATTTCAAAATTGGTTCAGTTAAAAATATTTGGTCCACTACTGTCAGGATTTTATAAAACCCATCTCTCTATTTCCTAAGGCTATTAGGATGAGGGTGGCCAGAACTAGAGATATTCAGAGACTAGCTTTTGCATTATTTTGTGGTTCCCATTTGGGAGATAAGTGCTTGTATTTACTGTCATAGTTACAGGGCTAGTTGTATCATCAATCTCTTGACTCATATCTGTGCAGCGCTGCCACTTTGAAGTACCCTTCCCCTTTGCTGCGTCTGCCTCATAGAGGCAGCAAAGGGAGGGTGGGATATTGACTAGTCGATCAGTCAAAAGACTGATCAACTAGTCTTTTACATCCCTAATCTGGGGGCCTGGAGCTACCAGATTTTGTGTGCCTCCCAAGGCTCTGAGGTGGGGACAAAAATGAGAGGCTCAGTATGTGAGAGGGGCCTGTTAGGGAGCGAGCTGAGGGTGGGAATGTGTGGTCTGGATGAGAAGTAAAGATTCAGGAATGTGCTAAAGGTGAGGATGTGGGGTCTAGGCAGTAGGTAGGGTACAGGAACTGGCTGAGGATGTGGATGCAGGGTCGGGCTGGGAGTGTGGGGTCTAGGCAGGAAGGGAGGGGTGTGCAGAAGGGAGCTAGGGGTCAGGGTACCAGCTAGAGCAGCTTCTGCGGAAACTGGTCAGGAGGTAGGTTGCAGGAGCACCAGCCCTTGCAGGTACTGGCCCCCGCCACTCCTATTGGCCACAATTCCCAGCAAGGGAGTGGAGCCTGTAAGTTACCACAGGGACAGGATGCAGATGGCAACTTGCTTTGATTTGGCCCACAAAGCTCCCATCTCTCCCTACCCCTGAGCAGCAGGGAGCTGGTGCTTAAGCTACATGGGTTGTGGGAGGAACATTGGTGCTCCTGCTCTCCCCCCACATGGCAGCCACCAGCCGCATCTGGCCTGCGGACAGTAGGTTTCCCGTCCCTGATCTAAAGCTTTGGCTACACTGCCAGTTGAGCAAGAAAACTTGTGGCAAGTGGCTATGTAAACAGCAGGTTGTAAAAGCACTCTCCTATGAAATCCTGCTTGTAGTAGGGAGTGGAAGTATTAACAGTATTTGCCCTGCCCAACATTTGCTTAAAATATACCCCCAGAAAGTCAGCAACCTTCCCAAAATGTTGGCACATTCTCCTCCCCTCCCGCCCCAACATTCAGCCTACTCCCCCCAGGACCCTCCAGCTTTCCACCCTCCTGTGCAGCCTGCTCTACCAGCCTGGCCTGGGGCTGCAAGAGAATCTTCTCTCCCTGGGACTGCTGTGCTGAGAATCCAACTTTAGCTGCAACCCAGCTGGGAGTCACGGTAGCCCCAAAACTGCCCCCCCATCCCTTATTTTCCCCACTTACACTCTGTTTCCCTCATCACCTCACCTTCTTCCACGTCCTCTCCAGGGTCCAGGAGGCACATAATTAGTGGAGCCACAGCTATGCAGCTCCTCTAATTAGGTATATGACTTTTCTTTCTCTAGTGCACGGCTGCCCAGATTCTCACGGGAACTATGCCTTTGGGTGACGTGGTACCTATGTCTTTTTGCCATTGTCCGGTGTGAGTTCATTCCAGAGCGGTATAGTGACTGTCTGGCTTCCCACCTCTTTATTAGTGCTGCATTTATTTCTTCTTATGAGGTACGCCACATGTTCTGATAGACTTGTGTAGGACCCATGGATTTTGAAAAGTGTATTGCGAGGGACAGGTGTCTGCACATTTTACATCTGCTGTTCTGGCAGGGTCTGGTGCCACTTTTGAGTTGGTGTGCCCTGGTATGTGTTAGGGTGTTAAGAAGCATGTAATTTGTTAATCATGTAGTCAACAAAAATGTTGTTTGCTACATGATTGATCGATAAGGATTAACACTGTAAGCACTCAGTCCTGGCTTGCGCCGGGTCCCAGGAGCTACTACCGCTGTGGTTCTGCACTGAAAGTCATTGAGGAGCTTGGCATGCAGACACCCCAGCTCCTAAATGACTTGGACTGCATAGCCGCAGTGGGGGGAGCTCCCAGGATCTGGCGCGAGCTGGGACTGAGCCAGGTTGCTGGACAACCCTCTAAAAAATTTCCAGACCAGTGGGTAATGCATGTAGTCAATAGCATTAACCGATAAGCTTTTGCTCATCGGTTAATTATTCAGTCGACTACACTATTACATCCCTAGTATGTGTTGGAGCTCGCTTCTGATAATGTGCTTGGAGAGATTGGGGGCTTGTTTGAAGGCCAGAAGAGGGGGTTCAGGAGACATTTCTTTCAGAATGAGTATGAGTTGTAGTTGTTTGAGGATATCCCTTGTGGATTCCAGGGTGAGGTGGTAGATAACAACTAGGGTTATGTGAACAGGTAGGGTTTATTTCTGTACTGAAGAAAATTTTAGGATAGTGTTTCTTAAACTGTGTTCCGGGGCACACTGGTGTGCCTCAAGTCAGTCGGAGGTGTGCCGCGGAGAACAACAGAATTCAAAGTGGCCACCCTTAAAGGGGCGACTTTTTTTGAATAACTTTCCCCCAACCCTTTTTTCCCCTCAATAACTTCCCCTGACCCGGTCGTCTCTCCTCCCCGCCTTTTTTTTTTTTTTTTTGCTCAACAAAAATCCTTGGTGTTCCTCATTTAA
This sequence comes from Rafetus swinhoei, assembly GCA_019425775.1. Classification (NCBI taxonomy): domain Eukaryota; kingdom Metazoa; phylum Chordata; order Testudines; family Trionychidae; genus Rafetus; species Rafetus swinhoei. The sequence continues at coordinate 80,386,751 of CM033446.1, read as the reverse complement.
AAAAAAATTGGTGTTCCTCGGTCTTAAAAAGTTTAAGAAACACTGTTTTAGGATATTTCAGTTACCTGTTCCATGCTGCCATCTACTTCTCTGGTGGATCATCCTTGTTTGTTACTCAAATGCACCAGCAAAACCATGTCTTTTTATAACCATATACTTTGATTTGTTACGTTGTGTTTAATGACTTTATTTTTTCCCCCTAACAAGTAATGGGGAAGTGGCATGGCATATGGTGGAGTTTTTTTTAGTATTATATAGTAATAGAAATTGCCTGACCAAAGCTATCATTCTTTTAAAAATGTGTTCGTATTGTTCATTTATTTAGCAGTACATTTATAGAACATCTGATTTAAAATATATACATCTGCAAGTTTCACATGCTGCTTTATGTGCTGTACCAAAAAAGGAGAGATTTAAATGTCAACATCTGAAAGCAGCAAACACAGCAAGTCTTCCTAAACTTTACAGTCTCCACTTCAGACTCGGGCTGTGCCGGCGGAAGGAGGAGTAAAAGGATTTTAGAAGTGTAAGTAATCCAGAAGACAAGGTGAAAACAGTAATAACATAGTGAATTAGATAATCAGGTTGTCCGTCACAATGAATTTACAAAACAGCATTGTTAGAAATGCTTGGATAATGTTCTTTTCAAGTGAATGAAGAGAACATAAGGCAGCAAAAAAGTGAAGCAGGAGACAAGGAATAAGATATAACTCAATATGCAAATACTTATTTACAAACTCCAAGATGGTTCCTAAACTAATTGTGGAGAGGTCAAAAATGTTTGATTTACATCAGCAAAAAGGACATCTCCTTTCTGTGTTTAGGGAGTGAATCTAATACAGGAAGTCTTTTTTCCTGTTGTTGAAAGTTAGCTTTAATCTTTTAAGCACATTTCAAAACATTGAGTTTACTGTGTTTATTTAAGTTGTACAGTTTTCTGTATTTTTAAAGTGTAATGGCAGTCTAGTATGGTGTGTTACTCCTACTTTTAATGTTTCTAGAATATTGTTAGCATATTGTGTCTTATAATAGAGATTGGTTTTTGTTGACATACTCTTTATTTTGTTCTGAAATCTATGGTGTCTATTTGAACAAGTGAGAGAATTTAAGGAGTTCTATGCTAAAATACATTTTTTATGAAACTGTATTTTGCTATTTTTAGTGAAAAATTCAATTACATTTCTGAAATATCCAGGGAAATGATATTGACAGTACTGTCATTATGTATAGTTTGCATATGCATTGACAATATGCTGCATGCAAATAAGAAAGAAAACTTTTTAAATATTGTCATTATAAAATCAGTGTAGGCAGTTGCTAAACACTACTGGTAGATGCTTAATGCTAATTCAGAGAGGTAGCCATGTTAGTCTGTTTCAGCAAAACCCACAAGGAGTCCTCTGGCACTCCATGCTTCTAAGGAAGTGATCTACAACCCACAAAACCTTATGCCATAATATATTTGCTAGTTTCTAAGGTGCCACAGGACCCCTTGTTGTTCACTGATATAGAAGCCCAAAGTAATACGCCAGAGGCAAGAGAAGGCAGGGAAACAGCATGTGGCCTGAAGAGTTTAAAATCTAGCTGCTTCACTGATACAAAATATAAGAGGAGGAAAACATGAGTAAGCGTGTTGGCCAAGGCATTGACAACAAGGCCAACAAAAAGGTATAGGAACAAGAATATTAAACTAGTAACAAGGACACAGTTGTATAACTTCTTGGTTCTTTTTGCAGAAGCATTCAGCAGCATAGAGGCTTATAAGGGTCTTCAGAATGCCTCGCAGCATGAAAAATATAGTGCCTGGAAGTGGTTGAGGGCCTCGGGCAGAGGGGCCGGGGCCTCAGGCAGAAGGGGGCTGTTCCCTCTAGGTGTGGCCCACCCTGACAGGGGGAGGAGACTTTGTGGCCCTTACTACATCTAAAAAGCAGAACCACAGTGTTCTGGGTCCAGATGCGAGCTGGGGCTGCTGAGTCCTGGCTCGTGCTGGTCCCGGACCTGCCGCCTATGGCTCTGCAGTTTAAATGTAGCAGGAGTTGGGCTCCTACTACATTTAAACTGCAGAGACGCAGTTTGACTAATCATGCACTCAATACTAATTGTACTGAGTACACGATTAGTCAGTTAACCTCTTCTTGACATCCTTAGGTGGAACAGAAAAATTTGCTGCCCACTTCTGCCCTCCAGCAGTGCTTACCCATTGCCCACTTTCCTATTCTAGTGCTTCCTGAAAGTGCTGAGATTCACCAGTTGAACCCCCTTAACTAGGGAAAGCTGACAATGATGGCAGGTACCAAAAGTGTTCGGGCTTCATTGCCCAGCATCTTTTAAGTATTATAGGGAACCAGGAAAAACAAACAAAACTCGTACATGAAACTATGACATAATTATAATACAGGATAACAGCCCATAGTTTTGTAATGTATTAATAAAAAGTAGGATGTAAAGGGTTACCCGGTAAGCATTTGCCTTACCAGCACGCTTACCAGTTAACTGCTGGCCTGGCCTGGCCTAACCAGAGCTGCCCACAGCATGGCGAGCCTGGCCAGGCTGGAGCAGCCCTTCACCGTGTGATCCCAGTTAACCAGTTAAACCAACTGTTTAACCAGTTAACATTTAAAATGGGTTTTTGCATCCCTATTAAAAAGCATATGTAAGGTTTAGAAAGTATTTGTGTGTTTGGACCCATTACTTGTGTTAAGACGCTGCTTTAACAGACTTCTGGTGCTGTGCAGGTTTCCTATTTTCACAGTGTTTGGTGTCTGTCTTAAAGTGCCAGTTCTAGGAGTCATGTTATTTCATACCTGGTAAGCATTTGCCTTTACCAGCATGCTTACTGGGATAACCAGTTAACTGGCAGCTCAGCCTGGCCGAGCATGAGTTGCTCAGCTTTTACTTGTTTTTAAAAGTTTGTTTCTGGCTCTTAAAGAAAAGCATGAAAACATGAAGCAAATGTACCCTAAAGTCTTGAAAACCAGAAGGCAAATACAAAGAACCAAAAATCAATCCCCGCCTTCCCTCCCTCTAATAATTTTCCAAGGCCTGAGTTGGTGATTTTTGAAAGCCTGGGGATGCATGCTCTGAAGGAACAACCTATAATCTAAAGCTTGCAATGTTGTGATATGAATGCAAATTTTCTCATCTTGAATTGTGAAAGGATTGTTTTTTAATCATTTAAGCCCTATCTTTTAGTTATACTAATGATCTACCATTAGTAATCTTAACTGTAGAATATATAGTGTATAGGAAGACTATGAAGCAGTAATTAATTCATAACTTTAAAATGCTGGAAGTGTAGTAAATAATTGTAAATGCAGGTACATTAAAAGTTACTTATGAAGGAAATAGTTTGTGCATGAAATGCACAAGTAATCTTTATTTATTTTAAAGCAGAAAAATTATACTCTCCATCTATGCAGTTTCTATGGCACAAGTGAAGCACCTGAACTCAAAACAACTCTAACTTAGATTTCTGTCCTGCTCTTGGTGCAGAGATTGCATTCCAGATCCTCCCCGTCATTCTGCTTTGTGCTTTTCTCGGTTGTCTTGATGTTTCCTAGCATTTTTCACATTCCCTTTCCCTCAAAATTTATTTTTCATTTCTTGTTATTTTATTTGTAAGGCATCCATTGTGTTATTACTATGCTAGGTGACTGTTATTTTCTGTGCTTGCCCCAAAAATGATGATTTCTGGTTGATATTTTGATGTTAATAATAAAACCTAAGCCATTTATAATCCTTTCATCAATGAATCTCCGAGTGCTTTACAAAGATTGGGATTGTTCTTTTCCTCCCTTATGCTCAACTCTGTGAATGGTATTGCCTTCCTTTCAAATAGTGTTCAGTTCTGTAAGCATTCACACACAAATGTGCTGCATGTGTTTATACTTTTTTGCTTTCTTTTATGTTTTCAGTGACGAACAAGAAACCCTCTCAGGCATCTATTACAAAAGTCAAACAGTTTGAAGGCTCCACATCATTTGTAAGGAGATCGCAATGGATGCTTGAGCAGCTTTGTCAGGTTAATGGTATAGACTCTAATCGGGTGAGTACATTGCACGTATCAGGAGAAAGTAACTTTATTAGAATGTTTGCTTTTAATGTTGAGGATCAAGGTCATACTACTGCTATTGGAATTGAAGGTGGGCAGGGCCCTGTCATGACTATTACCCATTCTCCCTGAGTTCTTCCTCACAAAAAATCCAGGATAGTTCATCTTTTCATGTTGATCTATAACCAGTATTCTCAAATGTCCAGGTTTAAGTGCTAACTCTTGACTATCCTATGGAGATGTATATCTTTTTCTCCCAATTTTAAGGTGAAGATTGAGTAGAATAAGCTCACCCCTGTTATGCTTCCTCCACATTTCTGGCCCTGTCTTTCTTTTCCCTCCTTCCTTCTCTTTCCTTTTGCTTGCCTTCCGCATTCTGCAGGGGTCCCAGCCTGTTGCGGACAGAGGCTGCTCCAGATGCTGGAGCAGTCCCCACCTACAGGGTGCCTGGGTCTGGCCAGAGCAGCCTCTGTCTGAGAGAGGCCCCAAGGGCTGGAGCAACCCCATGCCATGGCGGGCGGAGAGCAGCTCCAGCCCCCACCGGTCAGCCGGAACTGGAAAGCATCTCCTGTTAAGGGTGGTGCTTACTGGTTAACCTTTTGCATAGTGACCTTCACTTTGTCATGGAGCTGCATCCAAAATAGAACTTGGAAATCTTTCTCTGGATACTTCCTCCAATAAGATGGATCACTACTTGTGTACAGGCAAAGGTGAGAAAGGGCATGAAAGGAGAGTTCATGGAACTGTCCCTGCCTACAAATGCCAGCTGCATTTGTTCCTTGCAAGGTGTCAGACCTTTCTTTTATGGTGCAATGCTTCCCTACAGGCTTCCCCTTAATCCAATAAACTGACAGTGGTTTAAGGCAGTGGTTCTCAATTCACAGCCTATGGACTCCAATCAGCAAGTAGCCATGGCCCATGTGACATCCTTAGGGCCATACAGGTAGTATGTATATTGTACAGGTGTGGCCCACATAACACGTAGCTCCATATGCATAACACAGTGGTAAATATGTCGAGAACCATTCATTTAAAATGTAAATCTCTCTTGTCTATCCAATGTCCCAAAGAGCAAGGATGCAATTTTCAAGGAATATATGCAACTCAGCATAACACTTCTTATCTGGATTTTTCTCCGTTCAGAATTTTGAACATCTGCCTGTGTTAAGAGCACCAGACAGATTTGCAAAGGAAAGCCAGTTAAAGCTAAAACCTATTTATGCACCAGCTAGAAATTAATGTGTGGAGCATTAGGAGTTGGGGATTTCAATCACATCTTATAGCCATAAACATTGTGCAGCATAAAGTAAACAAATTCATTATGCAATGGAATATGTTCATAGTTAGCGTCTACCTGAGATCCTGGATTATCTAAGGCCACATTCTGATTGGTCATATGATCTTTATTAATGATGATGCACCAACTTCTTTCTGTGTACATCTGGGATGTTATTACTGAAAAAGAAAATTAAAAAAAATCTATAACCCATTATCCTAAGTGTGTGTAGTGGGAAAAGATAATGGAGGCTGCTGTGTGGTTGGGGGGTGATGTATGGAAAGAGTATAACGGGCAAGGAGAGGGAAATGCCAAAATGTGCTGAGCTATCCCGTCAAAAGCAGTTTGGAAATGTAACCAATTTGAGCCTTCCTTTAAATATATTTTCCACTCTAGTTGGAATACAGTACATTTTTTTTTCTTTTCCTCCTACTATTAACTATTTTTTTAGTGAAAGAATACAGTACAATAAACATCTCTATTTAATTTTCAGTATCACCAGACATGATCCAATATTAAGCTCTGTGGCATTCATTAGTAAATTACTGGAGCACTTTGTAGGCAAAAGGCTAAACATATCTGAAGCCTGCACCAATGTCCTGTTGTGGCTTAGTGCATATATCTCTTGTCATGTCATTAATATGGATGGATTATCCTGGTCTGCCGTGTGATAGAAGCAAATCACATGATCAGAGTTCATTTCTTTTTGTGGTTGGCTCATTGTTTGGAGTATGGCTGCATTTTGCTGTCTGACTTACTGCTGCTCAAGTTAAATGCAGACTGCCAACCCTGAGGCCTATTAGAAAACATGGCAACCTATTCCAGTTACAAATAGTAGTTTGCTACCTGAGTTCCCATTCTACTCAATGGCCCAAAAGGCCCATTTGGAGTACATCTCTCATCATGCCTCACAACCAAAGAATTCATTTTGCATAACTTCCCATTTTCAAAAGGGGAGCCCAGTCCACTCTTAGGGTGTGTCTAAACTACACCCCTCTGCCAACAGAGGGATGTAGATTAGGCACGTTGCAATTTGCAGTAGCGATGTGCCTAATCTACATCCCTCTGTCAGCAGAGGGGTGTAGTTTAGACAAACCCTTAGAGGAGAAAGGGCACACAAGGACAGTACACCCCCATGAGATACTGCAACTCTGATTTTTGGCTGAAATCTTTCAATATTGAGTTTTTATCGAAAGCTTGAGAATATCCATTGGAATTTCCATTCAGAAACATTATTTTTGTTTCCATGAAAAATTTCTGCAGGAAGAAAAATTCAGACCAGCTAGAAAAGTGGATTGTCATTAAAATAATGTATTTTAAATTATTTTATTCAAAATGTCCATTGCTGCAAGTGTCCTTCAAACCAGTTTTAAAATAAAGTGTCAGTGATACCAATGTTACTTTTTTTTTTTTTTTTTTTTTTAGGATTCTCCAGAATTTGATTTACTATTTGAAAATGCTTTTGACCAATGGGTAGCAAGCACAGCCTCCGAAAAATCCACATTCTTTCAGATTCTTCACCACACTTGCCAGCGCTACCTGACAGATAAGAAGCCAGAATTTATTAACTGCCAGTCCAAAATTATGGGAGGTAAGTAAAGGGAAACTGAAATATTTCTACAGATTGAACATGAATTCATCTGATGTATATTGTGGTTATAATGTAAATTGTATACACAGTTGTGTTAATGTGACTGCATTGTTTTGAACATTGAAAGTGTGTGGTAAGCATTGTTTTTTGGATTCTGTAAGTAAAGAAGAGGAAGAACTACATCTGATTGCTGTAGAAGTGTCCTTTCTGATGGCATTACTTATAATATTAGCCACTGGGTTAAGAGCTGACATCAGTCATCCTAATAAAGATGGATTACTCATCAGAATAGATAACAATTCAGCTGAGGTACCAAGTAATTTGGTTTCTAAGGAAATGTAACTTTACCTGATAAATCTTCCTTCCCAGTCCCTTCCCCTCAAGGTTTTAAAAGGTTTTAACTTACTTTGCTTTAAAATGTGTTGGATGTAAGAACACTGCCCAATATTTTAATTGCATATATACTAAAACTCATTTCAGAGATACAATAATCTGTTGCATCTCTTTTTTACTACATATGTTTAGCTTCTGAGAATACAAGAATCTTTCTTGTTGTTAAAAATGTTGGACCTAATGTGACTGTTGTGTATAACTGAGATGGTTTAGTTATTGTCTTTTCTAGAATCTCTTACTCTAGGATCTTTGGGTTTTTTTAGAGACATCTGCACAGGTTTTCTCTTCTAGTTTCAATTTTATGTTCAATGAACTCTGTTTCTTCCTCCTTAGCATTACATTCAGTTCTTCTCATAGAGTTTTCACTTCCTCATAATGTTGGGCATTTTATGTATTTCTGAAGCATTTTTTGTTCATCATCTGACCTGCTAATGAAATTGGCAGAACATCCACAATATAAGTTGTCTTCATGTGTGAAGCTATATAAGCATTCAGATTGAGAATTCTGATCTCCGATAGTATTTCAGGTCGTATTTTATATCCTTAATACATTCATTCAGTGAAAAATTATATGCTTGCCTGCCATTGCACATTAATTTATATGCTACTGATATCCAAAAAAGTTTGCCCATAATATTAAGTAGGCTTTTTTAATGACATCATAGCCATAGGAACAGATGAAGCTATGTCTTGAGTGACATCTCAATGTGATGGTTCCATTTTGACATTGCTGAATTTCATTTGCTTTAGTTCATTCTTTCTAGCACACACTTGTTTCCATTGGTGTTCATTTACAAATTTCTTGGTGATTTCAGTATCCGCAACTGTATTCTTGCTAATTCTGGATTTTTCACAAGCATCGCACTTGACTCAAAGGAGCACTATCCCCACTGTTTGAAAAAATGCAGGCCACCTCTTCACCTTGTCACTTTCCTTAACTCAGGACTGAGATCTAACTTTTCCTAGGACTCTGTTAAGGTATTCCTTTACAGAGTTTCTAGATATTGCCCAGTGAATGTGTCAAATGATTCCTGAATATCTCAAAACAATCCAAATTCTTCTTTTTAGTTCCCACACATGACAAATTGCTTGAAGACCAAATACCCACCAAATAATAATGTACTATGTTTTAGAAGTGGAAAAGACCCAGTGCAGAGAGTTGAGATGAGAAAAGATGATCTCAGAAAAGTCAAAGTTTGCAAAGCAATGTCTCATTTTTCACCAACTCATAACACAGACAAGTATTCTTGTTCAATAGTTCTATAGGTATTTACTTCACTTGACAAAGAGAGACTACTATATGCAATCGCCAGTTCTGACAGATCTTTGACTGTTTGAGCTGGTATGTGCCCAACTGTACTTGTGACTACACACTAATTCTTTGGAAGTAATGGATCTGAATGTGCCCAGATGGAAGCTTTATTTAACTTCCAATCTTCAATACTTGGCTTACAATACTACTTTATCAAGAGCCACAAGTCTTCCAACTGATTTTGTTCTGACTAGTCTTGGATACAACACTTGAACCTCTTCTTGTGCAGACTGCTTAACTAAAAGAACCAATGCATAATATACATTTCCACTTTTACTCCTCCAGTTCAGCCACCTGGGTCGGGTCACCTCCCTTGAAAACATTTTTTAGCTATTCATAAAGTTCCAATTGAAAGTCTACTCTGTGTTCCCTCCAAAAGCTTTTCCCAAAAACTACTCATGTCACAAGTGCTTAGTCTCCTCGGTTTCCAAGTAGCCATTCTGTAATTGAGTCTTTGTCTTTCAGAAATCCATTCTTACTGCCATCTCTTCACTGGACTTTGTTTCCTTCCTCATAAAATCAGAGCATGCTCTTATCTTCCATCCTCAAATTCATTGACTCCCCTCCCCAAACCTCTCTCCTCCAGGGTGTCTTATTCCCTTTCACCTCTAAATTCACTGAATACTTCTTTCACACCTGTTCCAAATTCTGCACTGATTTGATCTTCTCCGCTTGATCATTCCTCCTCCTTAGCACCTTACCCTCCCTAAGTTTGTTATACCATCCTATGCTTATTTTCCTTCTACCTCAGACATTTCCTTAAGTTTGTCTGTTGATGGGTTTCTCTCTGCTTTTCTTCTGCTATTTAGGGGCAATTTTCATTTAAATTGCTCTTCTTCCTTTATGCCCCTTTTGTAAAGCAATTTCATGAGCTCACATGGCTTCAACTACCAGTTCCCAGCTGATGACTCACACCTGGCTGTCTCCTGAGCTGTTTCACTTTGTCCAACCCCACATAAGTCTGTCTTGTGACATCTGTTCCTGAATGCAGACGTGCCAACTCTCCCAAATTAATAGCAAAAGATGCAGTTTCTAAGTAAAATCAATCCTGATGCCTAACATTTGAGAGTTCTGTCCTCACATCGTGAGTCAGGGTTAATTTTACTTAGAAATTGTGGTGGTGGCTGGTGTGCCTTGCTGTCAGTCCAGTCATCCCCCAGGGCTTTCTGCATGGCAGCGGGGTTCCTTGCCAACAGCCCCAGGTAACTATGGCTCCTGCTGTCACCTCAGTGCAGACAGCAGCAGCCACTGCCACCGTGAAGAGTGCCCTAAGAGGAGCAGAAGAGAGTCTGGGAAGGCTGAATTAGAGCCTAGAGTTTCAGGGGGGCAGATATGAGGAGGCTGGGGGCTGGTAGGATGGGATGGGGCTGTCTTGATGGTGGGTTCTGAGTAGATGAGGTGAGTGCTTGGAGTGTGAACTGAGGGTGGTGTGGGTTGATGAGGTAAGAGGAATGAATTGATGGGGTGGTGGTGACTGAGCAGAAGCTTTCATGGTATTAGGGAAAAAAACATTTAGGCTTGTATTACAGTTTATGGCCTCACATGTATTTATAGAGAGAGAACATTTGTCATAAAAATTGTGGAGGATCTCTGAAAAAGATCCTAGATAATGTGGAATAGAATGTGGTGCTATTTAGTTTGTTCTACATGCAAACCTGTGCATCCTTAATATGTCAAAGAACTTCACAGGAAAACAGAATAGCTATTAAGTAACCACAAAAACTCTACTGACATTAGCATCTGTGTTGCGAAGCAAGAGGCTATTGGCAATACACTGGAATTATCTGTAGCTCTGAGAAAGTGAAGAGAAATCTTAAACTACTTTCAGGGCCAAGCCTGTTATGTTCCAAAGAATCTCTGTGTGAAAGCACAATGTTCTGAGACAGTAATAAAAAAATGCAGTGATATATATCACTAAGCTCAAAATGGGAGAAAAGTAGGAATTGCACTGAACCAAAACATGTCTAAACTCAGTTTTAGGGATTGATGAGGGAGGTGTTAGAATCTAAATTCAGAATGGACTTTGCAAATGACCCTTTTTCTAGTAATTTATCAATCCAAAATAGTAGAATGCAATACCTTTCAACATTTGGGGTGTTCAAAATCCAGACTGAAATTTGTCTTTATCCCATTTGTTTAAGATAGCTTATATACCGGACAAGCTTTGGTTTTTGGCTTATTGTATGGAGTATACAGTTCCTTAAGTGATAGTCTGTTTAAAGTCCACAGCTGGGGATCTGGTTTAAATATGTTTAGAAGAGCGGGTCAAAGAGATGTGTATAATTTGCACACAAAAACACTCATATCAACCACCCTTCCCATTTATTTTTATACACACACATTCTCACCAGTGAACATGGGTCTTTTCCAAAGAGGCTTCAAAGCCCACAGCATATGTTTTGCCATCAGACTGCAGCAGCACCACCCACGTGCTACTGAACAAGTGTTTGAAGTAAGGCTATTAAATGTTGAGCAATTTACTAGTTGAGTAGTCAATGGAATTTCCATCGACTACTCGATTAGTTAATAGGCACGTCCGCATTCCTCTTTTGAAATTTCCTACATTTCCTACATTTCAAAGGAGGAATGCATAACTCTGCGTGCAGCCTGGGACCAGCAGGAAGTCCCGCTGACTCTGGGCTGCACGCAGATGCCAGCTTTGAAATGTACAAGAGTCCGCAGCAGGGGCTGACTCTGGGCTTCATGCTGTGCTGCCACTTTGAAATGCCATGCAGAGCCTGGATCAGCTGGAGACTCCCTAGCTGATTCCGGGCTCCATGTGGCATTTCCCCAGAACCCGGGATCAGCTGGGGACTCCCCAACTGACCTTGGGCTCTACGCGCTGTGCTGGAACCCGAGATCAGCTGAGGAATCCCCAGCTGACCCTGGGTTCCACGCAAATGCTGCAGCGGTCTTTCAAAGGGGCAGAGCCACATGAATCCCAGGGTCAGCTCCGTGCAGCTCTACTTTGAAATGCCAAAGGGCGTTTCAAAGGGGCAGCGCCGCACAGCTGAACGTGGCATCAGCTGTGTGGCGCTGCCGCTTTGAAGTACCCCCTCTCTCCCCACTTAGCTGCCTTTATCTGACAGAGGCAGCAAGGCGCGGAGGGGAAGGGGGGGGTCAACTAGTCCTTAACATCCTTAGTTTGAAGCAGGCAGAATCAGTTAGATTTGCTCGCCGCGGCACACAGAATGGTTTTTAGGGTTGCAGGGCGGAATCTGAAAATGAGGCCCCCTTCCCATGCATCCAAAATATTTACAGTAAGGGGAGGCCCAGGGTTGAGTGGGTTCTCCAACCTGCACTGTGCTTACTGTTTAGTGGCACTTGGTTTCTATCCTATGGGGTTAGACCCAGCTCTCTTTTCCAGGCATTGCAACATGGCATGCAGTTTGGAGGTGCCACTCAGGTTTGCCCTGATGGGCCCTCTGTCACAACAGAGTTACAACACACCAGGTCACAACAGAGGGGCTTCCAGGCCAAACCTAAATGACGCTACAACCCTACATGCTGAGTCTCAATGCCACTCAGTTTGGGGGTTCTTCTGAAATGGAAGGCCTGGAGCAAACTGACCCTACACCCCTCCCATTGATCACTAGGGCTGGGGCCTGAGCCAGAGATCACAGATCCTTCTTATGCATTCAGACATTGATGCCACATGTTAAAATAGAGATGTAAGCTACCAGTCAGCTATCCGACAAGCAAAAGCTTATCAAATAGTCAAGAAGTGACTTGACTTGTTGCTCCCCCCCACCCTTTGCTGGTGCTGGGGGGAGCTGGCTTAAAAGCTGGTTGCCCGCAGCACCATCTCTGGGGGGCAGGGCAGGGGAGGCAGAGGCACAGCGGGGAAATAGTGCGTGGGGCTCTTGCTACATTTCAAAGGCTGAAGCGTCACAGTGGGAAAATGGAGTGAGCAGGGACTGCTTGAGTCCCTGCTTGCCCTGTGCTCCCTGCAGCAAGCCCCCCCCGCCCCCGCCCCCGTTGCCTCTGAGAGATAGCAATGTGGGGGAACTGGAGCCAGTGCTTCTTAAAAGCTGGTTTGCCCCAGCACTGTCTCTGGGATGCCTCATGCCCCTGCCTGCTGCCTCAATCAGAGGCAGAGGGTAGGGGGGAAAGGAGAAGCTGCTGTGAAGCAGCCCCTATCCGCAGGGGTCCCAGTGGGGAGCTGGGCCTCCCCATGGACAGGGGCTGCTGCCGGAGCAGTCTCCATTGTCCGCCACGAACAAAGGCTGCTTCGACACCAGCCCATTTCCGGCAGCCAGGGCTGGCCACGGATGGGGACTGCTGCCGGAACAGCCCCTGTCTGCGGTCAGCCCTGTCTGCCGCGAACAGGAGCTGCTGGACTGAGCATGAGCCAGGACCAAGCAGTCCTGGCTTGCGCTCATCCCATATGCTGCACCTCTGCATTTTAAATGCAGTTAGAGCCCAGCGGCCCTGCCTCCTTCTCCTCCAGGCCACCTTGGAGCCCTGACAGGTGCTGCGCGGAGCCCGGCTGAGGCACTGCAGGGCGGAGTATGCTTAGGGTTGGCAGGTGCCGGGACTGGAGCACAGGCTCCCGTGGAGCTATTTTTAGTGCCAAGTCCAGGTCCCTGCAGGCAGCCCCAGCTACAGCTGGAGTCAAGCAGCAGCCGGGGCAGCCTCACCAGAATGTGTCTCGTGCAGCTGCCGCTTGACGCGCGCTAGACAGCCTGCGGGGACTGCACTGCAGACTAAAAATAGCACTGCGGGCTCCCCCGGCTCTAGTCCCAGCAAATGGTCCCTCCCCAGGAGCAACTGGAGCCAGGGCTGTGGGGACTTCTGGGGCCTGACCGTAGGTTCCAGCCCTGCAAACTGGAAGGCAGAAGGTGAGGGGAGGGGCTGGGGGAGAACTAAGAGGAAGGAGGGTGAGGAGAGAAAGTGGCTTGTGCTGAGGGGAGGAGGGCAGGGCAGGAGAAGAAAGGGGAAGGCACCAAGGGGCAGGGTGGAGGAGAGACAAATGCTAGGGGGCCAAGAGGAGACAATGAGGAAAAGGGCAGGAGGGGAAGTGGGGAGAAGGTGTCAGTGGGGGTGGGAACAGGGTGATGCTGGGAGAGGAAAGGGAGGGACAATGGGGGCCAGAGGGAGGAAGAGGGGAGGAGTGGGTGCCAAGAGAAGAGGGGTTAAAAGGAGGGGTGGGCATGAGGAAGGCAGGGGATGGAGCAAGTCATGTGTGAGGGTGCAGAGGGGCATGAGGGATACTGGGGCAGAGGGTGGTGAGGGGGTGGGCATCAGGGAGAAAGAGGCAAGGGGGGCAGGGACTGTCAGGGAAGGGGGAGGCACGAGGAAGGTGTAGGTCCCAGGAGATTGTGGGAGTGAAGCAGAAGGGCAGACACTGGAGGGTAGGGACAGGCACCAGAAAAGGGAGGCAGGGCAGGTAGGTAGAGGGAGGTGTTAGGAGAGGGGATGAAAAGGGGTAGCTACAGATTATCCGATTGGGGCTAGGGGAGGAGTGGACACAAGGGGAAGAGAAGGGCTGGTGCAGGGGAGGGGGGGGCAGGCCCCAAAGAGCTAAGGGAAGTGAGAAGGGCAGGAGCCAGGACGGGGGGTGAGGGGTGGGTAGCAGCAGGCACCAGGGGAGCAGAGGGGGCAAGTGGAGTGTAGGAGACATGGCAGCAGAGGGAAAAGGGAGAGGTTTATAAGATATTTATTAATAACTTGGGTGCCACAGTGGCACACATCTGAACAAGCGCATGTGGACTCAATACTGGTGCACAAGACAAAATTCATTCTGCTCATGGGAGGAAAACCTTAGAGGGAACACTTCCCCCTGCCTCTCTCCCCGAGTTAATGCAATTGCAGGATTTTGCATAGGGGGTTCTGTGGGGACTAAACTCATCCCTATTGGTAGGAGGATGTTGGGAGTTCTCAGAGGGGTCACACAACACCCTTTACTTCTGGTCATGTGTCCATCTTGACCCCGGGAGCACTACCTCCAGGGGTAGGACTTCTTGTGGCAGGGGACGCAGCTAACGGGGGAAGGGGGGAGGTCAGGGCAGGAGACGTGGCTAATGTGTCCCTAATTTTGGTAAAGAAAATATGGTCACCATAGGTGAAGGTAACAAATAAGGTGGCATTGTTTCTGTATTGCTAGTTGATTATCTGCAAATGCTATGGTAATTTAAACTGTGAAATAATCTATCTCACTTGAGCCATTTAAAATTAGAGAGGACAAAGTTCATCACAGCAGGGTTACCAGTGTGTCTGAACCAATGCAATACTGTTTTTTGTTTTAATCTGCACTCTTCAGATAGCACTCTTCTGCTGCTTTAATAACCTTGCCAAGTAGCAGCTGACTAGAATTAAACAAGACTAAGGCATGTGTTGCCTTTGCTAGTTGGTACCACCCGGGCAGAAATAAAATGGACAAAAAAGTGTCACTTCACAGCTTCTTCAGGAAAGAAGAGACTGAATAGCAATTTGACATGGGCACTTTTCCCATTAGCTATTCTGCTAATAGTGTGTGCATGGTTTTCCCCCGCTTCTTGCAAGTGATACCTTTAGAGTCTACGTTTGGTGATGGTATATGAGATTTTACCTATGACATAAATGGTGTTAGCAAGAAAGAAAATAGGTGGTTGGTGTCAAAATTAATCTTTTCTGTATCTGCAGAAGCTTAGCTTAAGTAGCATCATCACAACATAATCTGCATTAAATTTCAAGCAGCCTTGTAGTAGTCATTTAAATATTCCCAGCTGAGTGATTTCAAACGATCCTTTGTTTTAGGCAAAATGATTTTTCATTAAGCTGGTTCTTATGTCTCTGAAGACAATAATTATGCACTTTCATTGGAAGAGAGAAGCAGAAGAGACTATAGCTTTCTAATGTGTTATGACATCTCAGAAAAATATTAATTTTGCCCACTTCTACCTAGCAAAGTCTGGAATTCTAAAAGTTTGTTGTTTGCTACAGCATCTTGCAAAAAGTGTATAGATAAAAATGTGTTACCAAAGTATTAATATTTTGATATGGAAGGAAACTGTAGTTAGTTTTGTCCAAATCCACACTTTTACTCTTGAAGATTAGTGAGCTCCATCTGTTTTTGTGACTGTGTAAAAATGCTGAGAGATTTATTCCACCAGTTAAGAACTATCATCCCAAAAGATAGTTACACATCTAGTGAAATGTGTTAATTTTGCTGACTATTATAATATCTTTTATAAAGTAAATACTCCAAGCTCAGAAGTTCATTCAAAAATATTTGGACGTAGTAGAATGTCCAGAGATAAGTATACTTGATAAAGAAACTTTAGATAAAGAAATAAAAGAAGAAATCCTAGAAGCAATGGCAAATATGAAAATTGGTAAAATCCAGGACCCGTCAGCATTCCTGATGATTTTGACAAGAAATTGAAGGAATTGTTAGTGGATTCCTTGAGAGATACTCTCAACTCTACCCTGTGAGGGAAGGAACTTCCACATGAAAGAAATTACTGTAATTATTCTCCTTAAAGATGGAAAGGGCCTTACTTTGCAGTTCCTATAGACTTATATCATTGTTAAATCATGACACAAAGATGCTAACAAAAATACTAACTAGATGAGGTTCAACAAGGACAAGTGCAGAGTCCTGCACTTGGGATGGAAGAATCCCAAGCAATATTACAGGCTCGGGACTGACTGCCTAAGTAGCTGTTCAGCAGAAAGGGACCTGGGGATTACAGTGGATGAGAAGCTGGATATGAGTCAACAGTGTGCCCCTGTAGCTGTGAAGGCTAATGGCATATTAGGGTGCATTAGGAGAAGTTATTATTCCCCTTTATTTGGCATCGGTGAGGCCACGTCTTGAGTATTGTGTCCAATTCTGGCCCCCCCACTATAGAAAGGATGAGGATGCATTGGAGAGGATCCAGCGGAGGGTGGCCAAAATAAGAGGTAGGAGCACATGACCTATGAGGAGAGGCTGGGGAATTTGTGCTCATTTAGTCTACAGAAGACAAGTGTGAGGGGGGATTTGATAGCAGCCTTTACCTACCTGAAGGGAGGTTCCAAAGATGATGGAGAGAGACTCTTCTTAGTAGTGACAGATGGCAGAACAAGGAGCAGCAGTCTCAAGTTGCAGTAGGGGAGGTTTAGGTTGGATATTAGGAAAAACTGTTTTACTAAGAGGGTGGTAAAGCACTGAAATGGGTTACCTAGGGCGGTGATGGAATCTCCATCCCTAGAGGTTTTTAAGTCTCAGCTTGACACAGCCCTGGCTGGGATGATTTAATTAGGGTCGGTCCTGCTTTGGGCAGAGGGCTGGACTCGAAGACCTCCTGAGGTCTCTTCCAGTCCTATGATTCTGAGTGCTGTCTATGGTCTCGCTTATATTATTCCAGATCAAACTGGAGTGTCTGATAGATAAATATCAGGCAATAGTCAGAAAGTACTTACAATCATTCATAATACAAGATCATAAAAAAGAACTTTCTCTTGTCTTCACTAGGCAGAGAGCTATGCAAGTTAAGAGGATTGCATATCTCCTGGTTGAATTGCACAAAGGGACTAAGCAGGGATGCCCAATGTCTCCTTGTGACGGGGTGGATTAGGCCCTTAAGTCCCCTACTGAAGGCTTGTGGCCTTGCCACAATCCACCCCACGAAAAGAACAGTAGAGAAGTCCTTCAAGTTCCCTTAGCGGTGGTGTGAGAGGCAGCCAAACAGGGCTGAGCAAGCCACTATAAAGAAAGCTGCTGGGCCAGACCCTGGCAGTTCCTCTTTGGAGCTTGAAGAATGAAAACTGGGTTACTTGCTCATGGTACTGCTGCTTTCAGCCAGTGGACAGCTGGCTTTGGAGAGCTTATTACAGACTACATTGAGGCGCAGGGTCGGCTGCTTAAGACCAGGGCTTGGCTGGTAGGAAGAACTATAGAACCCTGGATAGGGTGCCATTGGGACTTCATTGCAACAAAGCCATAAATTAAGAGCAAGGAAGGTGCAGGGCTATGGAGAAGAGGCCCAGGAAGTGAGAATAGCAGTAGAACTTTAATGAATTAAATGTCAAACCGCTGCTTCAGCAAATAGAAAAAGATTGTCATTGCTGGGAAAAATATGGAGTTTCTTGATTGGATAGAATAACCACAGTCTGTATGAACATTCTACCAAGGATATTTCTCTAGTTTAAAAACCTCGAGAGTTCTAGTTTCATCCCCTGAACTCAAGGCAGCGCTAAGTATTATCTAGATCAGGGCTACTCAACACGTGGCCCATGGGCTGCATGTGGCCCACGGCCTGTTTGTGGCCTATGGTGTGGTTTGGGTTGATATTAGGGTTGCCAGATGGCTGAAAGAAAAATACCGAACACCCCACCCCACACTATTCCCATTTCCTACATTAGGGGGGGCGGGGAGCAAATTGGCCGGCGGGAAGCGGGACTGACCTGGGCACTTGCTGCTTGTCCCACGCAGGCTCCCGGCGATGCACGAGCGAGGAGGAGGCTTCCCTTCCTCCTCACACTCAACCAATTGAGGGCTCCCGGCAGCACTCACGGCCCCGCCTCCCAGCTGGGACTCCCAGCCGCTCCCCCGCCCACGCCAGGCTTCTGTCTGGTGTGCAGCCGGAAAAATCAGAAAATACCGGACATTGCACTTGTCCGGTATTTTCTGATTTTTTTATGGACAGAGCGTGCAAATACCAGACTGTCCAGTACAATACCGGACACCTGGCAACCCTAGTTGATATGTGTTTTAGTAGTTAAATCCCTGGACTGTCATTGCTCATTAAAAGTGCTGTTATATGGGTGGAAATTGGGTAAATAATGCATTTTATTCATATCAGCAGAACTGACTTAAATGGGGCTTGTGTATTGTCTAGTCTTGCCTTAATCTTTATATTCATGCCTGTCAGTGTGAAAGAAGCTATTTGCATATATTTTCATATATATTTGCATGTATATGCAACCACACTTAAGTTGCGGCCCTCGGCATGTGCTGTGAGCATTATTGTGATCCTTGGGGCTTCCAAAGTTGAGTAGTTCTGATTTAGATTATTCCTGATAGATGTTTGTCTAACCTGCTCTTAAAAATCTCCAGTGATGGTGATTCCATTGGTTTTTGTCCTAGCACAGAGGTTAAGGAGAACAAATATCTTCCTCCTCTGTGTAACAACCTTTTATGTACTTGAAAACTGTTATGTCCCTCTTAAGACCCAATTTTTTATCTTTCCTCATAGCTCATGTTTCTAGACCTTTATTCATTTTTGTTGCTCTTTTTTCTTTCTCCAGTTTGTCCACATTTTTACTGAAATGCGGTGTCTAGAACTGGACTCAGTAGTCCAGTTGAGGCCTAATCAACATGGAAAAGAGCAGGACAACTAATACTTGTATATTGTTTATAACACTCTTGTTAATGCAGCTGAGAATGTTTGCTTCTTATGCAACACTGTTACTTGTTAATTCATACTTAGCTTGTGATCCACTATGACCCTCATACCTCATTCCACAGCACTCCTTCCTAGTTAATCCTGTCCCATTTCATAAGTATGCAATTTATTATTCCTTCCTGACTATAGTATTTGGCATTTTTCCTTATTAAATATCATTCTGTTTACTTCAAAGTGTTTCTCCAGTTTGTCCAGATTATTTTGAATTTTAATCCCATCCTCCAAACACTTGCAAAACCTCCCCGAGTGGTATTTTATTGCTCTAGTTATCTTAGATAAACACCAGAAATATTGAAGATAATGTTGGAATTTATATATTTATTAAAAAAACCAACAACAGTGAATGAATATACGCTGTACAGATCCATCAAAGAGGGTGGATTGGCTGTTCTGAACATTCTATCAGACTATCAAGCAAGTCAACTCAAAGCAGAGAGGGCATTCTAATCCAAACTTTTTGTTGAGCACTTGCTCCTCCACGCTTCCCTGAAAATACCCAGTTTACCAATCCAATTTTTTATATTAACTTTTAATAGAAATTCCTAATCTGTGAATATGTTTGTGAAGAGATTTCATAGAATCATAGAAGATTAGGGTTGGAAGAGGCTTTAGGAGACCATGTAATCCAACTTGCTGCTTGAAAGCAAGACCATCCCAAACTAAATAATTCCAGCCAGAGCTTTGTCAAGATGGGCCATAAAAACCTCTAAGATTCTGAACAGAAGGGAATAATCACTTCCCTTTATCTGCTGGCAGTGCTCCTACAAATGCAGCCCAATATGCTGTGAGCATTCTTGGCGAAAAGGTCATCTGTTGACTCATATCCAACTTCTCATCTACTGTAATCCAAAAATCTTAAAAAAACAAAAACAAAAACTGCTGCTTAGCTGGTTGGTTCCCAGCCTGTAGCAGTACATGGAATTCTTCTGTCCCAAGTGCAGGATTCTACACTTGTTCTTGTTGAACCTCATCAGATTTCTTTTGGCCCAATCCTCCAATTTGTCTTGGTAACTCTGGCACTCTGGACCGTATCCTTACCGTCCAGTGTATGTGCCTCCTCTTCCCCTTCCCCGTCATGGTGTCATCCACAAACTTGCTTTGGGTGCAAGCCACCCCATCATCTAGATCATTAATGAAGTTGTTGAACAAAACTGATTGAGACCAATCTCTGGAGCACTCCACTTGATACTGGCTTCCAACTAGACATCAAACTGTTGATCGCTTTCCGTTGAGCCTGAAGATGTAGCCAGCTTTTTATCCACCTTATAGTCCATTCATACAATCCATACTTCCTTAACTTCCTGGCAAGAATACTGTGGGAGACTGTATCAAAAACTTTGCTAGAGTTAAGGTATACCATGTCCACTGCTTTCCTCATATCCACAGAGCCAGTTACCTCATCATAGAAGGCAAATGGGCTGGCTAGGAATGACTTGCCCTTGATGACTCCATTTTGACTGTTGCTGATCACCTTCCTCTTCTCTATGTGTTTCAAAACAGATTCCTTGAGAACCTCCTCCATGACTTTTCCAGGGACTGAGGTTAAACTGACCTATCTGTAGTTCCCTATATTCTTCTCATTCCCTTTTGCAAAGATGGGCACTATATTTGCCTTTTTCCGGTCATCTGGGACCAACCCCGATCACCATGAATATTCAAAGATAATAGCCAATAGCTCTGAAATCACATCAGCCAACTCTGTTCATACCCTCGGACGCATTAGCTCCGGCCCCATGCACTTGGGCATGACCACTTTTCTAAATAAATCGTGCTTCATCTGTTTTTTCACCACTGAGGGCTGTTCACCTTTACCCCATACTGTGCTGCCCAGTGCAGCAGTCTGGGAGCTGACCTTGTCTCTGAAAATTGTGGCAAAAAAAGCATTGAGTACTTCAGCTTTTTTCCTCATCCGTTACTACGTTGCCTTCCCCATTCAGTAAGGGTCCCACACTTTCTCAAGTCTTTTTCTTGTTGCTAGCACACCTATAAAAATCCTTCTTGTTAGCCTTCATATTTCTTGCTAGCTGCAACTCCAGTTGTGCTTTGGCTTTCCTGATTACACCCTTGCATGATTGAACAATATTTTTACTCTTCCCTAGTCATCTGTCCAAGTTAACATTTCTTGTAAGCTTCCTTTTTGTGTTTAAGCTCACCAAAGAATTCACAGTTAAGCCAAGCTGGTTGCTTACCATATTTCCTATTCTTTCTTCACATTGGGATGGCTTGTTCCTGCACCCTCCATAAGGCTTCTTTAAAATACAGCCAGATCTTCTGGACACTTCCCCCCCCCCCCCAATATTAGCTTTCCAAGGGATCCCGCCCATCAGTTTCCTGAGGGTGTCAACATTGATTTTTCTGAAGTCTAAGGGTCCATATCCTGCTAATCTCCTTTATTCCTTTTGTCAGGATCCTGAGCTCAACCATCTCGTGGTCTGCTGCCCAGGTTGCCACCTATTTCTACTTCCCCTACGAATTCTTCACTCATTTCATAAAATCACTAAAAACAACCTATGTTTTGTAACCCCTGTTAAATATAAAGATCTGATGACTCTATTGCCATATAATGTCACTTTAATCAACAACTGCTGTTGCTTGTTTTTCTGATATTTACATGAGAACGATTTTTAAACGTGTTAAAACTTCATAAATAAATACAGATATGAAAGGAAAACAAAAAACCTGCCGTTAGATCAGAATCAAGCCCAACATATGTTTCCTTTAAAGTCAAAGTCTTATATCTTCATTCATATTTGTATAATAAATTATCGGTGAACCCATAGGCCAAATTAATTCCTGGTATAAATATTGGGCTTACACTAGAATAAAATTTCATCCTTATGGTTCTTGGCAATATTTTTTTTTGATTGCTCCCCATTATATTTGAACTATTTTAACTAAGATTGCAACTGCCCTTCCATGAATAAACAGTTGCTGCCACCTGTAGATAAATATGAGAATTGCAAAATATAGTAATTCCAGTGACAGCAGTGATGACCCTTGCTCCCGATATGATCTGGGACTTTGTGTCAGTCTGCATGCTAGACATTTGAGTCTGAAAGCAGTCCATCTGCCAGCTGAATTAAAAAAAAAAAAAGCAGCTTCACCAGTTCAGCTGTTGCAGGGTTTTTTTTGTTGTAATAAAGGTATCTTTGACTTCTGTAACCTTTGCTCCAGGACAGCTGGCAGGAGTTACTTACAGAACATCCGGTTCTTCCTCCTCAGAGAATAATTTGCCACAGTGATGATAATAATGAGTCCTTCGCTTTTTATCAACTACAAATTGGCTCAGATTCAGTATGCACAAATAGCACAATATGGTGCTTTCACTAGTCTCATGGGCTAATCGTAAACATATTTATATGTAAAAACTGTTCTGCCTTCAGGTTCATTGTGACATTTAAATGTGAGCCAGTTTGGTCCTATTTGACAGTACAAGCAAAGCTGTAAACATTTACCATGAGTTTTGCAATCTTGAGACTGCATGTTGGGGAAACAAACTTTGCATGCAAGGTAATATGTTTGGCTAGCAATATTATTCATGACTGACAATGTACAGTAAACTTCCGATAATCCGGCACCTTTAGGACCCGGGGGTGCCGGATTATCAGATATGCCGGACTATTGGAAGGGGGGGGGGGGGGCTATGAGGGGTCTGGCGTGGAGTGGGGGGGATGCGCCCCTCGGCACTGTGGGACCAACCTGGCAGCACCCCAGCTGCTCTGCCCCAGACTTCCCCAACTCAGCTGCTGCTGAAACTGACCAGCAGCTGACTCCGGGAAGCCCGGGGAAGAGCACCCCAGCTGCTCTGCCCCGGGGTTCCCGGAGTCAGCTGCTGGTCAGTTTCAGCAGTGGCTGAATCGGGGAAGCCGGGGGCAGAGCAGCTCCAGTTGTCCAGCACTTCTGGGTTCCAAATGGTGCCGGACCATCAGGAGTGCCAGACCATTGGATGCCGGACCACTGGAGTTTTACTGTAATACTAAAATGTAATTGCTGTCATATTACTTTAAAAGCAAAAATTCTCAGTAATATTTCTTTCCAAGTCTTTCTTATCCTGCTGTTAACAGAGGCATTCACGAGTGAATGAAAGGGAAAGAACTAGAAGTTCCAGAAAAGCAGTAGGAAAAAATAATGGGCCCTTTTGCATTATTGCATAAGCTTGATGATTCTTTTTTCCCCTCTTTAGTCAATAATGTTTTGATGACATTTAGTGATATTACTTCCTCAATATCCTATTTCCTCCTAAAATACCTGATTTGTGTTTAACTTCACATCTTTATAACATGCTGTTTTTCCTGAGTTTAAGACAGAGCGCATATTCGGTTAATTATGGAATTCCACTCTTAAATGAACCAAAATATATACAAATATTAATAACTATAGTTTTCTGTCTTGCTACAGTTGGAGCTTTATAATAATAAGAGGAAACTCCCATCTTCATACATGATGGACAAATTCCATTTCATTAAGATTTTTTTTGTTTCAAGTTCATGACAAAATATGAGTAACATGGCTTTGTGATAGAAGTACACTAAAAATAGCTTTGCTGTAAAATATAGTTACGGTCAGAAAACCAACTGTAAAAATGGCACCTTGTCTAAGAGTTTCATTCTCTAGTAGCCTTGGGAGAGGGAGCTGGATTCTAATTTTGCTAAGGTAAACAAACGGCAGTAAGAGTCTCTCAGTTGACACTGATGGGCTTTGGATCAGAGCCCAAGTTCCAACAGCATAAGTGATGATGGTGGGATGAGAGCCCAGAAGAGCAGCTTGAGCATTTTACCACAGGCAGAGTTTGCAGCCCGGGCAATTAGAAAATAAAAAACACATTTGAGCAAATTTGATGTAGAAATTATTTAGAAAACATATACATAGGACTTCATGATAACATTTTACAAAGTTGTTGCAACTGTGTCAGTCCCAAGGTGGGTAAGGAAATATCTTTTTATTGGACCAATTTCTGTTGGTGAGAGAGACAAGCTTTGAAGCTTACTCAGCACCCTTCTTCAGGTCTGGAAAATTAAGGCCTTATTTATATTAGAGTTAAGTAGACTTACATTATGTCAACAAACGTGTGCCATTTTAATTACAACAGTGTGCATACCATTCCTTGTGCTCTTGCCTTGACAGTACATTGCATTATTAGTTATCCTGCTATGTAAGTAGCCACTCTCTCTGCCATGGGAAACGGATTGCAGTGTATCATGGGGGCATGCTCCCCGTCCCATAATACAGTTCTTTTTATTGCTTCATTCCATGGGTTTCCAACTTCATTTCATAGCATTTGTAACAACTCCTTGTAAACCATGTGCCTTCCATCTATGCCTGAAAGCATGGATCACGAATTGTTAACCTGTCTGGTGCGGGGTGTTATGGATACAATGCAGCTGGCTCTGAAGTATTTCAGGAGCTGGAAAACAGACAGTGCATCTGTGGTGCCTACCCAGCTATGTGCAATAGAAAGAAACAATTCAAGATTCCTGCCAGCATTCAGAGCAGCTGCACACAGTGGACCGATGACACTAGACTTGGAAAAGAGAGTGGAATTAGAATTGTGATGCAGGCATGAGATGATGAGCAGTGGCTGCAAAATTTTGGATGTGTAAAGCTACCTTCCTGGAACGAAGTGCAGAGCAATAAGAACTGCTCTCATATTGGAAAATCCAGTGGCAATCACTGTGTGGAAGCTGTCAGATCCAGTCAGGAATCATTTTAGAGTTAGGGAGTCCACTGTGGGGGGTTGTGGTGATAAAACTGTGCAGGGCCATCAGTTGTGTCTTGCTACAAAGGGCTGTGACCTAAGCTCCCTCTAAGCTGTGCATCCTGGCAGCTGCCTACTAAGCCCATGCAAGGGCTTAGGGCGGTAGGGGAGAGAGGTTCACCTCACTGCCATCCCCAATCTGGACCAGTCATGGCCTGAGGAGAGGAGCCCTATCCTTGGGGCTGGTTTGGGGCCAGCATGGAACTGCCGCAGCCAGGAGACCAGTATCTCTCTGGCCCCATTGGAGCTGCCGTGGCCAGGGAGAGGCACCTTTCACCTAGCCCTGTGCTGCTGCAGTAAGAGGGGGATAAGGTAGTCCTCTCTCTCTCCCCGGAGCTGCTTGCATACTGAACTCCTCATCCCCAACCCCACCCTGAAGTACGCACTCTCCCCACTCCATCCCACGCATTCCAACCCTCTGCCCCAGCTCTGAGCCCTCTCCTACCCCCTAAATTTTTCAGGCCCACCACTGCCACACATCTTCCACGTGCTATTTACCAATGGGGACATGATGTCCATCATGTCTATATTACTGTACATAACGAAGTTTATTCAGCACATGGACAATAACATTAGAAGGAACATTGACTGTGACTCTTGGTAATGTGCAGGAAATAATGGATGGCTTTGCAGCAGTGGGATTCCCTAACTGTAATGAGATGGTAGATGGAATGCATAGCCCAGTTTTGCTCCCAGACCATCTTGCAATGGAGTCCATCATCCAAAAGGGCTACTTTTCCATGGTCTTGCACTGGTGTATCTCCAGTGCCAGTTCCTTGACATTGTTGGTCAGGGAAAGTTCATGACATAGGCATATTTAGGAACACTGGACTTTCTATAAAGCTGCATGCTGGGACTTCCTTTCTAGAGCAGAAGATTCCCCTGGGAGATGTATAAAGGTCCATAACGATCCTAGGAGAGCCTAGCTACCTAATCCTAGGAGATCCCAGTTTACCTCTTGCTCCTGTGTCTCATGAAGCCTTATGCTGGAAACCCAGACATCAGAAAAGAGTGCTTCAACAACAGGCTCAGCACATGACAGATGATTGTGGACTGTACCTTTGGCACGTTAAAAGGTAGCCGATGCTGACTTTTTGGCAGGTTAGAGCTCAATGAGGAAAATATTCCAATGGTCATAGCAGCCTGCTGCGCTCCATGTAACATTTGTGAAGTGAAGGTAGAAAAGTCCCAGGGCTGAGCTGCTGAGGTGGATCATTAGGCTGCTGATTTTGGGCAGCTAGAATATAGCACAGTTAGAGGGGTCAGCGGGAGCCTCTTTGAATCACAAAGGCTGGCAATTAGTGCCAATAATGTTATGCATTCATCCAGTCAATATCAGTCATGCAAGCTTAAATTCATAACTTTTCTGGGCACAAAAAAC
This sequence comes from Rafetus swinhoei, assembly GCA_019425775.1. Taxonomy (NCBI): domain Eukaryota; kingdom Metazoa; phylum Chordata; order Testudines; family Trionychidae; genus Rafetus; species Rafetus swinhoei. The sequence goes on along the minus strand of CM033446.1, from coordinate 80,360,619 downwards.
TGTAGACTGAACAGGCATATTGGATTTATGGCTTATTAGAATAATCTATAATCCAGCATCAAACTCCCCACACCTATCTAAACTTCTCACCTACCTATAAGTAGAGGGGGTGTTAACGAGCCCCCTCCTTTAAAATGCTTACTTGTATTTAACAAACATTCTTCTAAATAATTTGCTCCATCTTGCATTTAGCTGTGACATTCTGAGTAGTATCCGAGGCCTGAAAGAGAGCTCTGTGTAAGCTCAAAAGCTTGTATCTTTCAACAGAAGTTGGTCCAGTAAAAGATATTACCTCACTCACCATATGTCTCCAAAGTTTTACAAACTCACTTTTCAGAATAAAACCTCACACTTGACTGCATTTTAGATAAAGAATTTGAGCTATTCTGGTCTTAAAATTTGCTTATTTCTGGCTTCCAGGAATTCTCAAGCTAAAAGATAAAATAAACAGAAAACTAATTTGTTCTGGATGTAGTATCTCTGTCCTTTTCTCAAGCAGTTGTACACATGAGAACAAACTGTTACATGAATGAATTTAAAATATAAAAAACAGGTTAAAGGATAAAGATAGTGATTGTATTATTCAATAGGTAGATCTTAAGATAACTGCTTTAGTGCTATATTTATACACATTGAAAGGAAGCATTAATGCTACTAAAAGAAAACTGAACAAATTTGGGGTATTTTTTGTGGTTTTTTAAAACCCCTGTTGCAGGTTTGATCATAAAATAGAAACTGACATGTCTATTAATAGCAGAAAAAGCAATGAATAAAGTTGAAGTACCATAAATCAGGATAATTAATACAGGTTTTAAAATAGTGGTAGAAGTTTTTATCCTAATGGAAAAACTATCAATATTGTGTTAACCTTGATGCAATAATAAATAGGCAAATAATATAAATGTCAAATTCTTTGAAATTATTTCAATTTCTGCTACTTAGAGTGCTGTGTTCTCAGTGAGAAGTAATATAAATACTTTTCAGAAGTGCTTTTTTTGTGCTGGAGTTGCAGTTACTTACTTTGGTTACTGTGAAAGTTGAGATGGAAACAAAAAGCAATGGAGGGTGTACTGCCAAAGAGCATTTTTGTTACGCATGGTAATTTTTCTTCATTGCATAGGCATGACAAGGGTAATCAACTTCACCGTTCTTTGATTTAAGGATGTCATATAAATCAACAGCTAAAACTTCAAAATTTGTTGTTGTTGTTGTTGTTTTTGTAAAGAGAATAGCTCATACTGAGATCAAAGTAGGACCAAGTTTTCTCCCGGAAAGTGGTGCACATAATCAGATGTCAGAATTGCCTTCCTAAAACAAACATATGCTAGGGCAATCAAATAAACAGTATGTTTGTTATTGGGGAAAAAAATTGTAGAAGATGATAAAGTAAGTCAAAGGGAACATTCATAATGAAAGAGAGGACGGTAAACGGCTGCAAAGTATACAATATTTAAGCCAGAAAATAAATAATTTGTTCCATTATATTATCCAATAATTTTATAACCGTGTCTTGATAAAAATAAATCTGTGGGGAGTCACCTTCTTGACTGACAAAATTGCTCTTTGTTTTGATGTGCAAAGAGCACCATTTGTATCATACTGTAAACAGCAATTCATGGCAAAGTTAGTGTGATAAGAAAGGTAAGGTAATATACTTTATTGGACCAACTCTGTGTGCACACTGGAACTTCTACTCACTGTATTAGTGTCTGTGCAGGACATTTTTGCACAGCAAACTGATACACTGTAGATTCACACTCTGCAGCACAGTAACTTGCAGTGTAGGCAAGCCCCCTAGAGGCAGCTGAGTGGTTTGCATGTTATCTGATCAGTCTCATTTTTCATAGTTTTGTTTTATTGTCCACATCCTACTTTAACGTCCGTCTGTCTATTCTGGTACATTTTTTGTCTGAGTAAAAAGTTATTTTTTATAATCCTTTGGAAGGGCGGTTCTATATAACAAATGCCTGTTAAATGTATGTATATTTTAATGTTCATAATGCCTGTATTGGTGAATGCAGAAACGCCCTATGAAGAAAATAAATACTTGTAACCAACCAAAAAAAAATACAGGTTGAACCTCTCTGGTCCGGCAACATCCATAGTCCAGCATGATTTTAGTTAGCCAGATGTCCACTTACGGCTGTGGCTAAGTTTCCCGTGGTCTCCAAGTTTATTTACACACACCAGTCCTGACTCTTAGGGCATGTCTACGCTGGCAACTTATTTTGAAATAACCCCCCTTATTTTGAAATAAGGTGAGTGTCCACACTACCAACACTATTATTTCAGAGTAATGGGCTTGTTATTTTGAAATAACAACTCCCGCTTATGAAGAGGAATACGCTTATTTCAAAATAATTATTTCGGGAATTATTATTTCAAAATAACCTGGTAATATAGACATAGCCTTAGTGTTCTGTGCTGTTATTTAGCTCTAGTTTATCTCTAAATGTCTTCTGAGAGCCCAGTAAATAGGGGAAGTATTAGTAATGCTGCTAGACAATATTGACCTCCTGTGGTTCAGCAAATTCTCTGGTACAGTACTTGTCAGGTCCCCAGGGTGCTGGACAAGAGGTTCAACCTGTACAACTAATGCTCCATATTCCATTTATAAGCGTGATATATGCCTGTTAATGCAAAAACAAAGGTATATTCAATGAACTAGAAAGGCAGCAAATTTAATATTAATAAGAAAAAATGTTTACGTAACACAGAGTTGGACTATGGAACTCATTGCTACAATGTATCATTGGGGATTCAAAATGGATTAGAGATTTATATGCATATCAAGAATATCTAGAGTTGACATAACTATAAAATAAATTAAACTTTTGGAAGAAACATAAAACCTCATGTCTCAGGGAATAAAGAAACCTCTAATTCTTCTTTGAGTGATGTTCTTGTGGGTGCTCCACTGCTGATGTCGGGCTCATTCCGGTGCCGCAGATTGGAGACTTTTTCAGTAGTGTCCAGTCGGGCCACACAGGCGCAAAAGCAGTGTGGGCTGATCGCGCCCCTGGAGTTCATGCGTGAGGCCTTACTCCCCTCAGTTCCTTCTTGACTGCCCTTGGTCGCAGACGGAGCTCTACCGCTCTCCTCCTCAGCAGCTTTTTCTGTAAACAGGAATTCAAGCAATTAGTTAGAAATCCTTCCCTTCTGGTATTTATAGTCAGTAGTACTTTGAGGAAAAAAATCTTTTTTTTTCCCAGAGTGATTGTAAATAGTTAACCCTCGGCCCCTAAGGGGCGACGCGCTTGCAACCAGAGCGCCTCAGCCTTCTGGGAAGCGGGGCAGGGGGGAAGAAGAAAAAAGAAAAGCATGTGATATAGATAACAACGCAAGACTAATGAAATGCCAGCCTCCACTGCTTTTAAAAAATGTGCGACATGCCGAGACCCTATGTCCGCATCAGACGGCCACAGGTTGTGCATTCGATGCTTGGGGGAAACTCGTGTGCCCACTGCCGCAGCCTTACGGCCTGAGCCCGTAAAGACAGGATACTCCACTCTCTCTTCTTAGGGCACACTCCACATGAACCATGTCAGCGTCAACAGCCTTCTTGAAAGGAGTTCTGGTCATGGACATATGTTGAGCCGCTACCTGGTCCTCCAGTCACACTTTTATGAAACATTATGCAATTTCAACTACAGCAGACATGAACTCTGCAGAAGCCAGCACATTTGTATCGTTGGCACGTAGAACCTAGCCGAAGCCCACCTACCATCTCTGGGATACTGCTAGGTAGTCACCAACAGCGAAGCACCCACGGAGACATCACTTGAAGAAGAAAGGACAGTTACTCACCTTGTGCAGTAACAACGGTTCTTCGAGATGTGTCCCCCCATGGGTGCTCCACTAGCCACCCTCCTCCTTCCCTCTTCTTCGGCTTAACAGCTCAGGCAACAGGGCATTCATGAAAAAACTGAGGGGAGTTGGGCCACATGTGCAAACTCCAGGGTCATGACAGCACGCGCCACTTTCGTGAATGCGCAGCTTGATGAGACACTGCTGAAAAAGTCTCTGATCTGTGGCGCTGGGATGAGCCCAACACCAACAGTGGATCACCCATGAGGACCCACGTCTCGAAGAACCGTCATTACTGCACAAGGTGAGTAACTTCCCTTTATTACGGTTTCAGGGGTACCTTTCTTTGGGAAAGGTTATTAAGTAACTGTCTTGTGTGGTGTCTCTGTGAAATAGCTGGTACGGCTGACATCTAACACAAGCTATAGGAATAGAATGTCTACACTGATCAATTTAGTCAATTCCTGCAGACTCATTTCTCTTTAAAGGAATACATAATTTCCATAGTTATTTTGTTAGGTTTTTCCCCTTGAGCTCTTATTCAGTCTCTGCTGGATATGGGAATTATGAAACCTTTCACATAGACTGCTGTATATTTTGTTTTGTTACATGTGTGGTTCCTTCAGTCTTCCTAGAAATATTAATTTAAATTTAATTATGTTGTTGTTTATGGCATAAGTGACAATCATGTATAGGTTTTGCTGTATAATAAAGTCCTTGTTCAGAGAGATGCCTTTGTCATCCATTGAGACAGAAAGCAATGAACATCCTATAAAAATAAACATGTGCTAGAAACCAATTTTTAAGCTGTCAATCAGTCCGTGGGCCTCGGCAAAAGCATTAAGTTAATCATATTTGCAGTTTGTTCTGATGAAAATTGGAGCAACAAACCTTTATGAATCCTGTAATCACTATTACTGTGCTAAAATTAAATTATATTAAAAACAGTGGTGGATGACTTACGAAAGTGAGACGTTTATAGGTGGAATATGACTGCCCTCACTCAAATAATGCCTTAGTGTATTTAAGATTTGAAAAACTTTGAAACCTTCCTGTTTTGTAGCAGATGTTCTGTTTGGCTTTGCTAATTTGCCAGTTTCACAAAAATCTTTATCTTAAATGTTACTGTGTCCTAGAGTGAGTTTGAGCAGAGCAAGTAACTTGATTTATTCACTTTCTCAGATTTATAAAGCTTAGCTGATAAGTGCCAAGGTGCATTGTGCTCAGGGGGACAGGTTATTCATTCATGGTTTCCTCTAACAGCTCCAAAGTATTATGGATACTGAATTTTCTTTTGCTGAAGGTGGTATTCTTGCCTGCAACAGAGTGTATAAGCCTCACTTCTTAACAGTCCAACCACCAGCAGTCCTCTCTTCTTAACAGTCCACACTTCTTAACAGTCCTCTCTTCTTAACAGTCCAACCACCAGCAGTTTATTAGTCAGTTAATTGCATAGTCCTTCAAGTTTATTTTCAGTGTTAATCTAGTACATAATAAAAGTGGATAGTCTGATATGGCTCCTGAATATCATTTAACTCGAATATAGTAAAACAGAAGAGAAATTACAGTATTTCTGCAATGGAGGTGACAACTCACAATTCATACACAGTGAGAAAAAAATATTTATTCTCTTGAACAGAAAGTTCATTTTAGTCATCACTGATTTTCAAAGTTTACAGAAAACAGCTGATTGATGAGCTACTTTATACCCTGAAATCAATTTTCATTTCTCCTCTAGCTGAATTTTTACTTGAGGACTAAATTGTGTCATTATGGCCCTGCACTCGAGTAGCACAGAGGGGCTATGCTTCAAGGGAAGCCCACCAGGAGTTTTGACTGAGTCAGGCAGAATCTCCCCTCACATCGTGGCCCTGAGATCCTTGTGATTTTATAAGAAATTGGACATGCTAATTCAGGTTTCCTCGAGCTTTCCTTTCATCTGACGCTTGACCTTTTGTAGCGATCAGAGTATTTTCTCTGAAGACAATAACCAGGAAATGGAGACACTGCCTGTATTTCCTGATCTAGGCTAGCACTTCATTAAATCTGTGAATTCTGAACTACAGTTGGGCATGGATAGTGGGAACGAGAATGATTGGGATGAGGGAAAGGAGATGAAGTGGGAGGACAGTCTGCTCTGATGAAGTGTTTAGATGCGGAGAGAGATCTGGGACTAGTTGGACAAGGGGAGTGGGAAACTCCTCTAAGGTGGGTACAGGGAAGGGGAGTCTTCAACAGTGAGACTAGGATTTGCTAGGCAGGCAACTGGGAATGGAAGGAGAAGTCTGAGGTGTGGAGACAGCAACTGCTCCTGTGCAATCTGCTCCCCCCATCCAGCTGAGGGCTAGGATAAAATCCTGCTTCTCAAACTTGCAGGCACCAGTGGTCTAGCTGGAAATTAGGACAGAACACAGCACAAACAAACTCCCCCCGCCTCCCCACCTCACCCCAGTGCCAGCACCTCCCAATCCCCCTCGTTCCCCCACATGCTGTCAGCCCCATGCAGTCAGCTTCCCCCAAACCCTCTTCCCAGTCCAGGAGTTTTGATGAGAGTGCTGGGTTTCTTCCTCTTCCTCTCTCTCTTTGCACAGATGGGACTCTTCAAACTCCCCTCCCTTTTGACTCCTCTTCCTCCTCTCCAAACACCCCTACTCTACAATTTCTCCCCTTCCCCTTCCCCCGCCACTTATTCCCTCCTTCCCTCCTCCTTATTTCCCCTCCCTACTTGCTCTCGCTCCTCTCTTTCAAGCAGGCAGCTCCATTTAGCTGCTGCTCAGTGAGATGCCCCTCCCCACCAGTCACCTAAGCTCTCTGCCTGTGCAGGAGCTCTTGATCCTCTGTGTGGGGTTCATTAAAGGGCTGTGTGGTTGCACAGCCGCACGGCTTACAGGCAACTTAGGTTCCAACCATGCCATGTGGTGGTCTTTTGGGCAAGCAGGGAGAACTAGTTCATTTTTTTTTTTTTAAACACAAAAAATTATTCACACACATTATCACTTACAAAACATTTCAAAATAGTTTAAATAGGGATGTAAGAGAGTAGTCGAGTACTTGAGTACTCTATTCACATCCCCCACCCCACCCCACCCCTCAGGAACCTGGGATGAGCCAGCTGCTCTGGGGGCAGCTCAGCTGCAGCTCCACTTTCGGCCCGTTCCACGCGCTGGGCTGGCCTGGGAGCCTCCCTCACAGCAGGCAGGGAAGGCGTTGGGACTGCCCAGCACTGAGCCAGGAGCCAAGGACCGAAGCCCGGGCAGGCAATATGTGACTTGGTCCGGGAAAGCTGCAGCCCAACATTTTAGATGTTTTCTACATTTTCAAATATATTTCAATTACAACCCAGAATACGTTGTATACAGTGCTCACTTTATTTTTATTATAAATATTTGCACTTTAAAAACAAAAGAAATTGTATTTTTCAATTAACCTACTACAAGTGTTAAATTCTTCATAAAAGTTGAACTTATAAATAAAGAATTAACTGCATTCAAAAACAAAACAATGTAAAACTTTTGGGTCATACAAGCCCACTCAGTCCTATTTCTTGCTCAAGTTTGTTTACATTTGCAGGAGATAATGCTGCCTGCTTCTTGTTTACAATGTCACCTGAAAGTAGGAACAGGCGTTCCCATGACACTGTAGCTGGTATCACATGATATTTATGTTCCAGATGTACAAAAGAGTCATATGTGCCACCTTGCTTCAACCCTCATTCCAGAAGATATGAATTCATGCAGATGACTCGTTCTGTTTGATAATGATCCAAAGAGTGAAGACTGACACATGTTTACTTTCATCATCTGAGTCAGATGCCACTAGCAGAAGTTGATATTCTTTTACGCTGGATTGGGTTCTGAGTTTCCACATTGGAGTGTTGCTCTTTTAAAACTTCTGAAAGCATGTCCTACACCTTGTCCCTTACAGATTTTGGAAGACACTTCCAATTTTTAAGTTATGTAGTTATCTTTAGAAATTTCACATTCGATACCATCTTTGCATTTTGTCAAATGTGAAGTGAAAGTGTTCTTAAAACAAACATATGTTGAGCAATCATCTGAGACTGATATAACATGAAATATATAGCAAAATGTGGGTAAAACAGAGCAGGAAACATACAGTTCTACCCCAGAGAGTGCAGTCACAAATGTAATTAACACATTTTTTTAACAAGCATCATTAGCATGGAAGCATGTTCTCTGGAATTATGGGCAAACCATGAAGGAGCATATGAATATTCAGGAAACCTTGCAATGCCAGCTACAAAAATACCTTGGGAATGCCTATTCTCACTTTCAGGTGACATTATAGTAAGAAAGAGGCAGGCAGAATTATCCCCTATAAATGTAAGATATTTAAGAGTAGGTTAGATAAATGTCGATCAGAGATGGTCTAGACGGTATTTGGTCCTGCCATGAGGGCAGGGGACTGGACTCGATGACCTCTCGAGGTCCCTTCCAGTCCTAGGATTCTATGATTCTTTGATAGTTATTTAGCGGTCTTAGCGGTTGGCTGAACAAGGAGGAGGACTGAGTGGACTTGTAGGCTTTACAGTTTTAAATTGTTTTATTTTTGAGTATAGTTATATAACAAAAAAGCTATATTTGCAAATAGCATTTTCACAGTAAAGAGATCGCACTTCTGTACTTGTATGAGATGAAATGAAAAGTACTGTTTCTTTTGTTTATCATTTTTACAGGCTGGCAAATATTTGTAATCAAAAGAATATAAAATTAGCACTGTACACTTTACATTCTGTGTATAGACTGATGCTACTATATTTGAAAGTGTAGCAAAATGTCCAAAATACTAATACATTTCAATTTGTATTTAACAGTATGATTAAAACTGTGATTAATAGTATTATATTTGTTTTAATCACATGAGCTATAATTAATTGGCAGCCCGACTTGTTAGAAAATTCTACAGTACATAGCTTATTTGAAATATTTTGCTGAAAACTGGTGTCGTCATAGACTATTGTTACAGAGAAGTCTTGTGTGCATCACATTGATTATTTTCTTTGACTGGAACTGAAATGATTAAATAATCAGTCTGTCTCCAGAACTATCATACCAAATGTGAGAGACATCCTGCTTCCCTTAATGTGTAGTCACTTTGGAAATAGTGAGGGTTGAAAGTAACAAACATATTTGCCCCTTTTATATATCTGACTGAAGTGGGGAGAACATTGAGTCTGAATTGCCTGTTGTTTCATAACTATTTCATTTCCAAAAGATGAGTTCCAGTGTGCGTATAAGCCCTTGCTGTATAACAAGGAAGAAATTAATGAGTGGTGACACTTTCCATCTTGTCCCCAAATTTGTCGTCTTGATATGCATAAAAACCATTCACTAACTTTAATTCTACCATCTGGTGCCTCAGTGATGGCTTTCTTTTTTAAGTTTTTCTACCTTAATTACCACATATGTAGTTTTTCTTTTGAAAGGAGTTGTAAAATATCCATCTTTTATGACTGGACTCTGTGTTTATACAAAATAAATTACACATGAATGGTGATTTATCTCTTTTTAGGATTTTGTATTTATTGGTTCTTTGAGTATTCCTGATTACATATTACGACTTGCAGTCTTTGTGGATTTCATAGCACACAAGTTGTTACATTTTAACTTATTATGCATTGCCTAGCTCTATGTATTTAATTACTTTAGTGATTAAGCTGTATGACCTGAATTTTTTATTCTTATAAAGCTTTGTATGCAGGTTGAACCTCTACAATCCGGGACTCTCTGGTCTAGCAAGATCTGTGGTCCAGCAGGGGAGCCCAGCCCCTGTGGAGCCAGCATAGGGGAGAGCTCAGCCCTGGCCACGGCTGGCGGCAAGGAGTGCAAGCCTCAGTCAGGGCTGAAGGTAGCAGAGCGGGCGGCCAGGAGTGCAGCCCCAGTTGGGGCTGGTGCTACGGGAAGCAGAGCCTCAGTTGGTGCTGGCGCGGTGCAGGAGTGCAGTCCCGGCTGGGGCTAGTAGTGAGGAGCTCAGCCCTAGCCAGGGCTGGAGTCAGCTAAGCATGCTGCCCAAACTCGCACATGGTGGGGAGGAGAATAGGGGGAACAGCCCTGGCCAGGCCTGGCACAGTGTGGGGCTAGAGGCAGCAGAGGAGTGCAGCCCCACCCGGAAGCAGAGCCTCCAGCCAGGTAGGGAGCCTTGACCTCTCCTCGTCTGGCAAACTCCATTGTTTGGGTCCCGAGGGTGCCAACAAGGGAAGTCCGAACAGTACTATCAATCATACTGTCCAGTGACTGTCACTGACCTGTGGAACTGGGGTTGAAAAGAAATAAAGCACCATTCATATGTAATTTGTTAATATAAATACAGAGTTGAGTCACAAAAGACGGATATTTTATAATTCCTTTCACAAGCAAAACTGTTTGGTGATTTAGGTAGAAGACCCAAAAACAGGTCTGTTGCCTCAATACTTAAAACACCCAACTCCATTATAAGGGACAAGAATGCTGTTTGCTAAGCAACACATTCCCTTAAGCTTTGTTATCCCATTTGCCAACTCTTCACTTTTCTCTTCTTGCTCGCTTGCATCTACCAACAGCCATTCCCAGAAATGAGTTGGAATGCCAGAATTTAAACATTGGAAATTTTAAGGTTCAACAAAAAGAAAACTGGAAGAGTGCCAGCTAACCTCAATATTCTATTAAATATCTGCAGAATTGAAAATTAATTATTCAGTAACATGGACACTTTGAAATTATGCTCTAGCTCCATAAAGTAGCATCTCACATGAGTAATGTTTTGCCAGTGGCTTCTGAGTTCTCTGATTTGAACTGGCAGTCCTTGTTAATTTGACCATAGCAAATCCTTTGTACCCTTAATAAAGGGTAGGATGGAATCTTCATAACCTGTCCCATTGTGACTTTCCTACATGTGTGTTGTCAGACTATTCAGCACTGAGCAATTTACCTTCCGTTTTTATAGAAGGAGAGGCAAGTTGGTTCGAGTGGAAATTGTAGGTTACCCCGGACTAATAAGAAATGTATTTAAAGAAAATGTAAATTAATGGAAAGCGTGAAAACGCCCTAGAAAGTAGATTTGACTACAAGTGATGTTTCTGGACTAACGACTTAAGGCTCTTTTTAAAGCGCTCAGTGTTCCATTTTTACATAGCCTGAATCAGCCTCATGGCTAAGATGTCATCTCCAATCAGTCTGCTCTCCTGTTTTATTGGGCATGTTGTTAACTGGCTTTTGTGCTTCATTATCTGTGATAGATAAGTACTGTGATGGAGAAATAAAAGCAGCTTCACAGCCTCTTTTCTAGTATTGCTTAATTTGGTGAACTTCGATTTCAAGTGGAGAATTAATGAGCAAGGGATGTAGCAATTTTTTAAGACTTGTCAATTGACTCCATTAGTCTCAAAGTTAAATGAGTGGGAGGACAGCCAGGATGGGTAAAATGGGTCTACTTGTGTGTATTTGTCTAAGAAATAGGGTTGTGGGCAACTGGACAGCATTGTGAAATAAGGCTTATTCACCTCTCATTGAGTATGAGCACATAGATCTGCATTGCACAGGCTTGTCTCCTTGAGTCAACATACAGCCATTATAGCAAATGGCTAAATACCATGCTTTACTCTGGTTCCTCATTTGGCTCTGTTTGACACACATTAGTAACAAGAATACAGAGGAATTACATTAAAAAACCCCCACAATTTTATACAAGTGAATATACACTGGAATTGAAAACCCTGATCTTGTACATAATAAAACTGGCTTCCTAGCTCCATCCCAGTGATTTTCATGCTTTGTCCTCTCAGCCTTTTATAATTTACCATTGCTGATGCTGGCCACCTTGTTTTGTGTTTCATTACAGTGAACTTGTACTTCTAAGGGTGTCCACACTAATAAGATGTCACATTAACATTTCTTTTGAAAGGCAAGATGCAAAAGAATATTTTAACAAAGGTAGAGAGGTTACTGGTTGAAAGACCTTGAAATGTATTCAGATGCTTCTTTACTTATAAAGAGAGTGTCCCTCAATTATAGGAAGAATCAGCATGTGCAGTGTACTCTTTCTCCAAGACTGTCAAACCTGTTGCCCATTGCTTGTATTATATTTGAAACAAAAGAATAAACTAGTGAGCAACACAAACTTAATCTTCTATTATTGTTTATACTCCATTTCTCCCATTTTTCTACTGCAAAATTCAACATCATATAAGGCTAAACATTTCATGAGGCTAAAAATGAAAGATCTTAGCATTCCAACTTTTCATTGTAACCCTTCAAGAACAAAAACACAGAAGAAACAATCACTTTTTAACCTAGCAATATTTTTCCTTATTATCCAACAACATTAAGGATACAGCACTAACATTTGTTCAGGGCTCTTAACTATTTACCCCCTCGCTTCTTAATGTTGTCTTCCATCTGTGGCTACATTTCTATGAAGTGATATCTTCAATGAGTTTGTTTGCAAAAGGCTTTGAGGTTTAAGTTTCTATAACAATGGAATTATTCTTATTTGTTAACTTGATCATACTTGTTGCACTCCAAATGCTCAAATACATGTTTAATGTATATGTATATTTGTATATAGAAGAAAGACTATAAATGTAGTATTAAGTTAAAAAAGGAAGTGAAGCAAATAAGTCTATTGATTGGCCGTACTGCTTCATAAAATAACTAATTCTTACTGCACCACACTGGATTACATTCTCCTCCTTGCTTTCCTACTTTTAGCATCCATTGCATTGTATTATTGAATTAATTCAATCTAGTAATTTAAATAGGAATTCAATTCCTGCTTCTCACTGGGTTATAGGGCAAAGCTGACTTCCAAGTGACTAGCATCAGCTACTCTCTAGATGTAACTGTAGTCAGCAGTAACAGCTGCCTAGGATCCTGGAAGGATTCTCTTGGGTGTTTAGCACATTCAGCTGGTCCTGGGCCTGACAGCTCAGTGACAACCTGCTGGGTTTCCCAGAACTGTGAGCCACTGCGTTTCCTCCTTTCAGCCTCAGCAAGTGGAGCATTGCTGATGCTAAGTTATGCCTCAGCTTCCTGACACAACAGCTTTTCTGTCTTGCCATTAAATTCTTCAGGACTCTGCCTTTCCAATAGTGGGTGACAATCAGTGAACTCCCTCTCCCAAATTCATCAGTCACATCTCTCTGCAGTGTTCAGCCCTCTCACTAAGCATTCTGAGATTGTTGCCTGCTCCATTAGAGACAGACACATACTAATTTAACTGGGGTGGACAAACTCAAACAACGCAATGAGTTGGTTTATGGTAAGAGTAAAGCAAGTTTAACAAAAGTGGCCATACCCTAGTCCCCATTTAAAGTTCCTGTTTCCCACCTGGGTGTGGACTCTATCCTGCTTCCTCCCCTACTGGTGACTTTTACAATGTGAAAGATCTCTTCCTGCAACCTCCATTACAAGTAAATAGCCCACTGAACTTGGCCACTCCTGGTTGAGTTGTTGGCCTCATTCTTTCTTTTGAGAACACCTCTAGCTAGACCTCTAGGCCTGTGCAACTGCCACCTGATCACTCTGGTTTTAAGGAAATGATATCCAGGGTGATGAATGTTTGAGTACAAGTGCCATGAGTGTAATGCTGAGTGCTGGTTATTAGTGAGTATAGGCATAATAATGTGTCTTGTATATTTGGTCTTTTAATTTTAATTTTGTCTCGAAATAGGCTAAAATAAGTATTGAAGAAATGGAGTGTACTCCCCATCAGACTGTCATTGTTGAGGAAATGACAAATTAGTGCCTACATATAAATTCCATTTTTTAAAAAAATTTCCATGGGCTTCATTTCCCTTGTTTGCTGATGTTGTTACCCAGCTGAGAAACTGGGCATATTATTCATGAGCAATTGGGCTTTTATATTTTTTTAACAAAAATTGTGATTCAGGAGGTTCAATTTTTTGTTCTGACAACTTTGATGGTACCAGTTTAATCTATTGAGGATGTGAAAATGTTTTATCCACCAGCAGAACACAAGTGTGGTACCATAAACCTGGCATTTTTGGCTCAAAGTGCAGAATTGCAGATACAAAAAAAGGTTTTATGCAAATACAAATATAATGGATTCCAAAACAATGAATTGGCAAATTGGACCGAATAAAGTATGCTTTCCAAGTAAAGTATGCTTTCATGGCATCAAAAGCTTCTACATTACTGAAATTAATATTTTATTGTATAGGATTCAGCCAAAATGGGTAAAAATTATAACAATTACATAATAAATTGTGAAAAGTGGGGATCACATTTCATGATACTATAATACTTTTTCCACGGGAGTTGGGCTAAATATCAACTTAGGTTATTGGATTCTGTCTAAAATTCCCTTGCAGTCACAATTGGACACAATATTTTACATTTCTTTCCTATACCACATTTTTTTTCTGCCAGTCAAAATTGCTAAGTGCTATTAAATAGCAGTTATGATCCACCTCAAAATGGCTACTTTCTGTGGTGGGTAAACATGCCTTGCCTAACTCAAAAATGCAGAGTTGGGTTAAACTACATTGTTTTGTCAGGTGAGTCAACTTACCACGTTACATATAGAGAGAATGCCATTGGTCAATCAAAAAATCAGAAGTGCTGTTTTTAGGTAACGACAGGTTTCATTTCTTGGCCTTTTTCTCTCTCTTTCCTTTCTCCTGGTTGTTTTTTTTTCTTCCTTTCATTTTTCAAGTGCTCTCTACAAGCTGTTTACATGTTAGTCCCCAAAAGCTATAGCTGTCTTGGGGTTTAGTACCAGTACTTTCGCTAGCAATTCCCCACTGGTCAGGTTTCATTGGTCTGCCTCCCCCACACACACTTTCCTTTATTCTTATTGGGCCAGTTGGAAATTAATTTTGAAATACCAGAATTTCCCACAAATTAGAAATTCTGATTTTTTTGATGAGCCATAGCGGGTAAGTGGTATGGACCTATTCTGGAATGTAGGGGCAGCGGAGAGGTTGTCACTGTTCAAGAGTAAAACTGTGTGAGTAATCTGGGGAATACTTCTCCTCCCCTTATGGGGTATTGAATGGCAGATGCAATAGAGCTCCATTATTAAGACACCTCACGATAAACTGCATGGAACTTCCTGTATCTTGCATGGATGGAGTGAAGAGTCAATAATGCTCAGATTCAAACCTGTGACTTCTGAGTATTTGAAACCAATCATTAGAACACTGAAGCAACCCTTCTGGCTGAGGATTGGCATTCTGGTAATGTTTTGTTTGCAAGCACACTGTGTACATGCCATATTAAAATTCTTCTTAATACCACAGGGTAGAATTAGCATCTCAAATTTGCATTAATAAAAATAACATTTCTCTAAGATTCTATTTGACACCTATATATTTTTTTTTTTAAATAAGGGACTTCAACAAGTGATGTACGCAAGCTCACGAGCCCTTTGCTACTGGCTTCATTATGTCAGTATTTTTATTTATTGAAAAATAATGCAGGAACTGGTGAAATGCAGCGAATTAGGCCAAGGATGACGTGACTGCAGTGTGTTTAAAAAAAACAAACAAACCACCACCACCAAACTAGCATTTGGAGAACATAGTACTTGTTAAGTGTTGTTGCTAACAGTTACATTGTATTGGAAATGAAAAGTCTTGAGTAAAGGGATGTAGTAATCTCAGATAATGATCATTTTAAAAAAATGCAAATAACACACTCCTTTATAATAGGGACATTAACTTATGGAGGCTGGAAATATTAGTATCTAATGTTTGTAAACTATCTGTGTCTGTTTTGCAATACCTGATCTTTCTGGAGTCATAGGTTAAAATCCTGGGGTTTAATTCAGCCCTTCATCATTCCACTGTGATCTATGAAATTAATGTGTGATGAGTCATTAAAAACAAAACAAACTGGCACTTTGTGGACATTAACATTTACTTGAGACTTAGCACAAGAGGAGGATTTGCCTGAGTGTCCTGTTACAAACACCTACTGTACCTGCTCTGTCCACCTGCTATTTCCATCCTTTCTAGAGTTCTCTGCATTGCAGAGGTGATGTGATATTGATCTGCCTTTCTGTGATGCTACATTTTCTGTTCAAAACAATACTGAGCTTTACTTCCTGAGGCCTGTAGTCTTGGTCACCTTTCTAAAATTAAGAGGTAGGGGGAAGACTTTGAAAGGCAAGATTAGTTAAGTGCACTGCTTTCATTGGGAGTTGGGCATCTTACTGACCTTTTGCCTTTTAAAATGCCTTCTTTAGACATATAAGGGATATTGCATTTTGTACAAATTAGGTACAGAACTTAGGCTCCTGGGAAATTACCAAAGTTTGCCCTCAGGTTGATCTGTGGTCAAGAATATGTCAGCAGATCTTGTTTCCGTTGCTGTCACAGTGATCACAACACTGATTTAATTCTGAGGAGTAATGGCCTTTTTGCTATGGTAGCAAAGACTGACTCTTACAGTAGCTATTATTTCAATGAAATTGAGAAGTGGCCCTTAAGGTAGCAATTTCCTTCTTTCTTATGTTTGTATCTAGTTATTTGTATACGTACCTTCACATTCAGATGCTGAACATATATTTGGCTGTGTTGGCATGATGAAATGTTTAGTGCTTATGTAACCCACACACCTAGTGTGGTTCACTATCCCATGCAGTGGCACCTACACCACAGCAACAAATAAGAACAAGAGACCTCTACAACATGAGCTGAGAGCTAACTGACTTTGAGCTGAGAGGGTAGAGGCTCCTGTACTATGCTTCAGAGGTCCCAGGTTCAAATCTGCCTGGTGGTGGTTACACTTACAGCTGTAAACACCATGGGTACGTCTAGACTACATGCCTCTGGCGACAGAGGCATGTAGATTAGGCTACCCGGCATAGGAAAATGAAGCGGCGATTTAAATAATCGCCGCTTCATTTAAATTAAATGGCTGCCGCGCTGGGCGATCATCTGTTTGTCTGGGCGCTCTGCGGTCGACATCAAAGGCATTTGTCGACCTCCCAGGTAAACCTCATCCCAGGAGGCATACCCTGGGAGGTCGACAAATGCCTGATGTCGACATGAGCGCCCAGACTACCGCGCTGAGCCGACAAACAGCTGATTGGCTCAGCACAGCAGCCATTTAAATTTAAATGAAGCGGCGATTATTTAAATCGCCGCTTCATTTTCCTATGCCGGGTAGCCTAATCTACATGCCTCTGTCGCCAGAGGCATGTAGTCTAGATGTACCCTAAGTTTCAGAGTCTCGCCTTGGCAGTAAAAATATTTTAATTATACGCATGTAAATTTTCACTGAAACTAGACAGTTGATACATAAAAGTAATTCCTTGCTTTACACCAATCTTTGTCCTCTCCCATACAATTCCATACAAAAGCTATTGTTACAGTTGCATAGGTCAGCACTCAGGAAACTCGGATGTTAAGGTTATTTGTAGAATTGGTCATAACATCGTGGATTAAGCATTTGGTCTTTGGGATTTGCTGATTTGTTGACACTGAAATGTTCCATGGTGTCATGTGTATATGGAATTCCACCAGAAACTACTTGTGTGTGGTTTCCTGCCAGCTACTTGTCTCCTTAGCAGCCCTGGCTTCCAGGTTCCCAGCTTCTCAAGAGCCAGACTCCAGGGTCCACAACTCTAGGGCTGCAAACTGGGCTCCAGTAGAGAAAAGAAGAGAGAATTTTGGGTGTTGGGGTTTCATTCCAAACGACATTTTGAAATCTCAGTATCTCTAGTTGTTTGAATCAACTTGCACATACACATCATTATGGTCTTGTATTATAATTAAATTATTAAACAGTTTATAGAATTTCAGGACAATGTCAAAGAGAACAGACCCCTCCAATTCATAGTACAGCTCGTTATGGGCAAAATGCAACGGTATTCAACTGTGCATTAAAGCTTATATCATCATCAAGGAAAAATTTTTAATTGAACAAATTAGGTCCTGGTGCGGTATAGATCCAAAAGTTAAAGGAACGACTTGCAGGGCATAAAGTAAAGCATGTGTATAACTCTTTGAGAGAATAATAGCCTTTAGATAGTAACAACAGATGTGTATTCTTACATATTTGTATTGTGTCCTGTAAAGTGGGATTAAAATCCTGACTGGAGCCTGAGGTTACTACCACAATACAAATAATGAATATAATGAAGATTATTTCTTTTTATAGTAGGGGAGCTATGTGAACATTAGGGAAATGTTTGAAATTTGGCACCCTGGCACCTACAGAACTTTTTGTATAGAACAGTTTGATTTCAAGTATCAGGTATGTATTCGATATGTTTTTTTAATATTTTAAATTATTTAAAATGATCAAATGAATCAATCTCTTGCGTAGACCATATTCGCGTAGAACATATTAGTGAACATTGACAATATAAACTTTCTTTGAATCTCTTATTACTTTCTTCCTCCGATTTTCTATGCAGAAAATTTTGTTTGTGATCTTTTCTTTCTCCATCAGCTGTCTTACTAAACTACCCATAGATGTGGTTTTTATCAGTGCAATGGACAGTATATTAACACAACTTTAACTACACAAGTGACTTTCCTCTAGCATTCACAATCTTCTTGGACTAAAAACACAACATCCAGTTAACACACACATTTTGTATGTTAAATGCAGCCATTTTAGCGTTTTCAGAAATTTACCTAATTTAAATAATTTTGGATTGTGCATTGGCTGAAATTATACTGGGGGACTTGTGACACTGCCTGAATCCCAATGAGGCGGTATCCCAATTTTCACCGTCTCTTCACTAGTAAAATGAATTCTCAGGGACTTCACAGATCTTGTCCTTCCATTTTTACTCTTCTCTATTCAGAAAGCAAATAATTACATTTTGTAATGTCACTATTTCCCTAGGAAAAGGTAGTAGCACAAAAGATGGGTCTTGCATTTTGCATGAATGTGGGTCATTCTCTAGTAAAAAGGATTTCCTAGCCAATAGTAGTCTTGAAAAGGCACTGTATTTAGCTCCTCGTGAATCTCTAATCCTTCTTTTGAGAGCTTTAGCACTCCATAAAATAGCAGATGCCTCAGAAGTCTCAAGTACAGTGAGAGAAACTGTCTTTGAGTTAAGTATCAGAGGGGTAGCCGTGTTAGTCTGAATCTGCAAAAGCGGCGGAGGAGTCCTGTGCATCTGACGAAGTGGGTTTTTGCCCACGAAAGCTTATGCTCCAACACTTCGGTTAGTCTATAAGGTGCCACAGGACTCCTCGCCGCTTTTGTCTTTGAGTTAATATTTGGGACAGCTCATAGTCTTGATTTTCATGTCTAAAGGTGGAGATTTTTCTAAACCACAACTTTTTTTATTCCTATTTTCCATTAACCCATGGATTTACTATGCTCAAGTATGAATATCTGATAATTTGTAGTTTGGGGTAGAGTGTCCTTAAAGAGCCGATGGCAGGTTTTACTGCAGTTACAATTTGGGGGTGTAGTGTAAGAGTAGTTCAGAAGGATTCCTAGACTACGTACTGATTGACAAGCGGGTACACATAGTTTTTCTCTCTCTAATCTTTTATATGAAATCTACTCTGTTTTTCCTTAACATGTGTGCTGAAGTGGGGGTTGTATTCTCTGCTTGCCATGTTGTATGTGATTTCTACTGTCCCGTGCTACTCTGTAGTAATCGTGTGTGTATGCCTCAGTTTCCCTGGGCTCTGCACCGGTTCCCAGCTGGGGATGGGAGCTTTGGGTCTGACTCCCACTGAGGGGGAGGCTGCTCCAGCTCATCACATACACAATAGCTCAGGCTCTCCTATAACCTGAACCTAGGTGGGAGGTGGGGGGAGTGCAACCAGATAACACCTTTAACCGGGGAAATTGGACAAAGGAAGAGGTGGGGCTGCCTGCAGGGCTGGGATCGGTTGCAGAGTATATGAGGGAGTCTCAGCTGGCTTAGGATACAGGGAGGGGGACCAGGGTCCTGTTTCTGTGCCCACATCCCCAAGATGGATTGTACTGACTGCTCCTGGTTCCTGTGCTAACAAGTCTGTGCTACACTGTATCCCTGTGAACAAATAAACCTTCTGTTCTGCTTGCTGGCTGAGACACACATCTGGCTGTGGATAGGGGTGCAGGACTCAGAGATTCCCCTCTCCTCTGTGACAGTATGTTTGCTGATATTCAGGGCTTGCTGATTTAGCACTTCTAGTGTAGATTTGCCTTCTAGTTAACAAGGTGTCATTTCCAATACTTCTATCAAAAATAACCTGTTCCCCATTCTAAAAAGAATTTGTTCTCCCCCCACAAATAATGGTGTATTTATTTAAAACATAACCATTTTCATTAGTTCTTCAGAAATGAAGCAGACAGGCAGATAGTCCTACTGAATGGTAAATCAAGTCTCAAATGACACCCCTCCTTCAAAGACGTTCAAAGAAAATGTGGTGATAGTTACAATTCTTTTGCCACAGAAGACTTTCTAAAGGCCAAATGAATCCATGGTGTATTTAATTTTGTTGGCATTACATCAAAATGCAGAATAAAATGACATCTAGTTGCTAAGAGTTATAACATAGTGACCAAAATTCCATGTTGCACTGTAGCAGGATTTAATAGGATTTCCTTTTATGCAGAAAGTCACTGAGATCCTCAGTGGTTGGATTGCTTTAATACTGTACCAAATTTAGCTTCAGCTTACATGGAGAAATGGGATTTAGTGACACATTCATGAACTTAATTTTAAATTCATAAATGGGATTTAAGTTTGTTGATAAACAGCCCTATTTGATAGCAGTTTTGGATTGGCTGATGATCTGCAGAGGACTTTAATGGCCTGATGTTTTGAATTAAGTATTTTTCTTTTTTTATGTAATCCTAATGAGTTATGGGAATTCATTAGTAGCTGAATGAAATCTGTTAAGAAATTAGGAAGAATTACTTGATTTTAAAATGAGGTGCAATTAGAATTAATTGGATAACTATTGGTAGCAGTAATCAAAGCAAGAGTACATTGATGGGAATACAAATCTCTTCCAAAAGCTTAAATATCTGGACTTTAAATATGACAGCAAATGAAATCACTGTTGAAATAGAAGAAGCCAAGTGATAGAAGATACTAAAATATTTAAATTCTTTCTCCAATTTTATACCTATGGTATAAATGGGAGAACAAATCAGACCTTGTATACATATTGAAATAAATAGGTACCATCTTTGAAAAGTCATGGAAGATGGGAGAGATTCCAGAAGATTGGAAAAGGACAAATATAGGGCCCATCTATAAAAGGGAAATACAGAAAACTACAGCCCAGTCAGTTTAACTTCTGTACCAGGAAACATAATGGAGCAAATAATTAAGGAATTTATCTGCATACATCTGGAAGATAATAAGGTGATAGGTAACAGCCAGCAAGGGTCTGTAAAGAACAAATCATGTCAAACCAATCTGATAGTTTTCTTTGATAGATGAACAAGGCTTCTGGTTAACCATGGAATGATAGACATGGTATACCTAGACATTAGTAAATTATTTGCTACACTCTCGCGTGACCTATCAATTAATTAGGGAAATACAACCTAGATGGGGCTACTATAAGGTGATTGCATAACTGGCTGGATAACCATTCTCAGAGATTAATTATCAATGGTTCACAGTCATTCTGGAGGGCATAAGTGGGGTTCTGCAGAGGTCAGTTTTGGGACCAGTTTGGTTCAATATCTTCATCCAATAATTTAGATAATGGCATGGAGAGTACACTTATGAAATTTGCAGATACCACCAAACTGGGAAGCGTGGAGAAATGGTGTGAGGTAAATAGGATAAAGTTTAATAAGGAGAAATGTAAAGTACTCCACTTAGGAAAGAACAATCAGTTTCTCACACAGAAAATGGGAAGTGACTGTCTAGGAAGGAGTACTGCAAAAAGCGACCTAGGGGTCATAGTGGACCACAAGCTAAATGAGTCAATAGTGTGACATTGTATAAAAAAAAAAAGATTCTGGGATACATTAACAGGAGTTTTGTGAGCAAGACATGAGAAGTAATCCTTCTGCTCTGCTTTCCACTAATTAGGCCTCAGAGTATTGTGTCCTGTTCTGGACACCACATTTCAAGAAAGATGTGGAGAAATTGGAGAGGGTCCAGAGAAAAGCAACAAAAATAATTACAAGTCTAAAAAACATGTCCTAAGAGCAGGAGTGAACAAAAACCTCCCAGGATCCGGCCTGCCTTTGGCTTTCATCCAGCCCACGAGGCAATTACAGGCCCTGCCCCCTAATTACAGACCCTGCTGGGGAAGGAGCTCAGCTCCACCCCCCCATGCCATTTGAGCCTAAACATTTTTCCCAATTTTTGTTTAGGCAAGAAAAACAAAAATAAAAAATATTTCATATCAATCCAAAAGAATGTTGCTTATTTTTCTCCCTGATCTACTACCAAATTGAAAAATCTGTTTATGCAAGCTCCACTGTTAATCCTACCAAACTGTTGTTGTGTCTTTTTCTGGAACATTGACATAAGAGCAGTCACTAAAAGAGAGTAACTAAATAAGAAATTATCTGATTCATTGAGAGTTTCCTTGTCTGATTAGTCATCACCTCCTGCTGTACCAAGACCACCGACAGTGAGTTATTGACACAAGTTGCCCGAAACATAGGTAGTATATTGACATACTCTTGTGATCTAGTGTACTTCAAAAGGCCAGCCAGGATGAATATGCATGTGTCATGAGGAGACAATGAAGTTTGTCTTGCAGTTGTGATGCTCAGTACTAAAATTATTGTATAAAATAGTTGTATAAACAAGAGATGATAGTGAAGGCGACACTTGACGATTAGATCCCTTTACAGACCTTACACTTTAATTATTAACTAGCCAATTAGCCCGTCATAAGACGGGGTTTTCAGGTCTCTCCTCCACGTCGGTCTTCTCTCCTGAGCCTCCGGTCTCTCTCTCTCACACTCTCTCTCTCCTCCTGCCTCCCCCAGCTCTCCTCTGCCTCCTGCCTCTCACTCGGGGGACCGCAGAGCCCAAATAGCCGTTTGGGCTACGCACTCCCTGTGCTGCATGGGGGGTGCGGAGCCCAAATGGTCGCTTGCGCCGCTTACTCCCACGCGGTGGCCTGGCTGAGCGGTGCAGAAGTCAGCTGAGCGCCACAGCGGGAGGCGAAGAGGGGCAGGGCGGTGACGTTCACGGCCACGGGGCGGGGCCTGGAGCCGCTGTCACGCCGCACGTCACCACCCCATCCCCCTTCGCCTCCCACCGTGGCGCTCAGCTGACTTCTGCACCACTCAGCCGGGCCACCGCGGGGGAGCAAGCGGCACAAGCGGCCGTTTGGGTCCCGCACTCCCCATGCAGCACGGGCCGCCCAGAGGGAACAGCCAGCATTTCAGCAACAGCGCCGCCCAGAGGGAACAGCCAGCATTTCGGCGTTAGACTCACGGACACTGGGCTACTATATATATGATGCTAACATGGACTTCTTACTTGAAACAAATGCACTGTGGCCATCTTTTTTTAAAAAAATCTACCAGTTAATTGTTTCATAGAGGTAGCCGTGTGTTAGTCTGTAACTGAAAAAAACTTAAAAAAGAATAGTCTTGCAATATCTTAGAGATTAACAAAAAATGTAGATGGTAATGTGAGCTTTCGTAGGCACAACCCACTTCTTCAGATGAATGGACTTTAAGGGGTCTCCATCTACATTTTGTGTTGGTCTCTAAGATGCTGCAAGACTATTCATTATTTTTTTTAAGTTTCTACTGATTACCTGATATGCTCACTTTATTACATTATACAAGCATTTGTATTGAAACTGATTACAAGTTTGGTTCTATTATTTAGCTTCACTTAAGCTTTTATTTCCTTATTGAGCTCTATCCAGAGAGTGTGTACACTCTAGTATAATAGATAGTTTTATTTTTCAGGTGTTTTCTAGGTCATGTACTTAGAAGTGAAATTTTGTGACAATAGTGCCCAAAATCATTTTTCTCTCCTTACCTCTGCAACACATGTATATTTTCTAGTATTTAAATTTAGAGAATGAAAAGAGGGAAAGCTTTCAGATGACCTTTGTTTTATGGAAAACAGCCTTTGATTTTGCTTGTTCCTTAGAGAAACATGTTTACGAATCTTATGTTCAGTATTTTTTAAACTTCTTTAAATAAATCTTTAACTAGAGCTATGTAGAAATATTTTTTCTGAAGTTGAAACTTGGAAATGCAATTTTTTCCAATTTGCTTTACTTGCTGTACCACCACCCATCCCTGCTGGTGTATTAAGTAAGGATGTTAAGTATCGAGTAAATAACTAATCACGTACTTGATATAATTTGTATCGAGTACATGATTAGTCAATAAGGAGCCGCTGTGGCTCTGCAGTTTAAATGTGGTTGAAACCGGGCATGCAGACCCACAGTGGGAGTAGGTCCGGAACTGATAGAGACAACAAGGAGGAGGGGGAAATGTGAGTAGTCAACTCAACTACTCTTTTACATCCCTAGCATTAAGCATCCATAGGAAGGTTTGGACTTGTCTGAAATGGAACCCAACATAATATCAACCTCGGGTTTACCAGCATAAATCAAGCACACTTGAGTTGGGCCAAATATGCAGTATTGCTAATATAATACATAGTGATCCTGTGATCAACACATTGTCTTATATTGATCATCGGCAGGGCTTGACAAATCAGTGAATCTATTCGCCCGGGGCAAGTAGATTTCAGCCGGTCGCCCCGTTCACCGGCGGCACACGCACACGCATGCGCAATGCGGGTGTGGTGCATGCGCAGTGTGGGGCTGGCAAGTAGATCTGGTCATCGGAATCAATGGGGCTATGCTGATACATTAAGCAATCATTGGGAACTCAGGCCAAGATTGAGTGCTTTTTGCAAACCTAAATCTAAATCCATCTTTTATCACTATTACCTCAGTCCGGGGTAAGTGAGATTATACAGTAAAAAAAAAAAAAAAAAAAAAGTTTTAAATCCTGTGGCATTAGAGATTATGATATTATAGGGAAAATTTATTTCAGATTTAGGAGTTTACGAATATAAAAGATAAGCAATGAGTAAAATATAATCAGGTATAACTTACATTATCTCAAAACAAAGCAACAGCAATAATACTTACGTAAAGAGATAATGTTGGTTGCACGTGGCTGACAGTTGACTGAGCCACATGAACAACAGAAAAGGTTTTCTATTAGCTATGTTCAGAAACTTTCAAATTCAGTTTTTCAGCAGTGGTTTCCTTCTGCAGCAGAACATCAGTCTCAGCCCTTCAGTTTTGAGAGACACTAGAAAGTTCACTATATTGCTTTATACTAATCTTATCATTTAAGAGCTTAAACTTAAAAGAACTTTATCAGAAGTTGTGTCTTGAACAACTTCAATTACTGACCTTTAAATGGTAGTTATTTGCTTTTTTCTCGCTGTCTCCGGATTGTCACCTTGTCGTGGTGAGTGGGCTTGCACATTCCAATGAACCCAAGAACGATGCCATAACGAGTCTTGTACTCTCGGTAGGATCACCCATGGCGGCAAGGTCAAGGGGGAGGGACCAGACAAAGAATGATCCTAAAAGTCCTCAACAGCAGAACTGGCGGAGGATAGCAAGGGTAATGCTACAACGGCTATGAGGGCGGATGAAGGCTGCAACAGACTCCCAGTTGTCATGGATTCCATGCCATTGGACCCAGGCCTTCTATCCTCGAGGATTGTGTGATGGCTGCAGTGCAAGAGTGTCCCCATTAAAAGACGTCACGCATAGGCATCTTCCTGTGCGCGCTACTCTCCTAAGCTTAAGCACTACAGTGACTTCTTCCAGAGTCCCAGTGTGTCTTCCGACCATTCCAAGGAACAATGCACATGATCTTTGCGACATTTTTTCTTGCAATTGCTGATGGTTAACAAAATTAAGCCTTATACATGAGTTTAATTGACCTGACCAAGGCGTTTGATTCAGTCAATCTTAGCACCCTGTAGACCATCCTCTCAAAGATCAGTTGCCCCAAAAAATTCATCAGCATTCTGAGGCTGCTTCATGACAACATGACTGCCGCAGAGCTGAGTAACAGTGGATCCAGATGCAACCCCTTTGAGGTCAAAACGGGAGTCAGATAAGGCTGCGTCATTGCCCTAGCTCTGTTCTGCATCTTCATTGTCTACAGAATGAATGGGAAGCTTTTCAGTCTCAGGAAACTGAAGGCCAAAAGCAAGACCTCCACGACTTCGATCGTGGAGCTCCAGTATGTTGATGACAATATGGTCGCTGCTCTTTCCCCCTGTACCTCTTCAGACCATCTTAAGCACCTTCTCTAAAGTGTACGAGAATCTTGGCCTCACACTGAACATCACAACAAAACCCCCCCAAAACCTCCAAGGTGCTCCATCAACCCTCACCAACGGAACAATCTCACATCGAAAAGAACTTTTAGCACTTGCCAGTATTCTCAAATATAACCTATTGTCAGGAATATTGGCTGCATAGTTTCACACTTGTTGACATCCTATCACCGTGAAATCAAACCAGTTATATACTACGTGTACAAGTACCATCAGAAGCCCAGAGCAAGTATGTTGCATGCTATATATTTAAAGGTATGGAATTCTTGGTATACCCTTCCATGCTGCTTAAATATTTGGTCTTCATATACAAATATTCTGATTGTACATTCCAGCAGGAGTCCTGCTATTGCACCTCTTGAGGATAGCAGAACACTCCATTCCTATAGTGTATGGAAGTGACTTCCTTGCACCCTTAGATCATGCTTTCCACTTACAAAAAAGCATCTTAAAACACTTCCCTTCCTTACAAACATGTTCCCAGTTTTAATTGGTCAATTCCTTTCCCAAACTGTGTACTTTAATTTCACATTATTTGATATTTAATGTTTTATATAGTAGCTGATGTCTTAATTGTGTTGTAGATTAAACTGTTGAGTGGTACTTCAAGTTAGCTGGAGGGCAGACCCATTATAAAGCAGAATTTTAAGGAACAATACACATTTAGGATTGAAGTCTTGGCCACAAAACTCCCATTGATTTCCCAGGGCCAATATTTCACACTAAAAATATATCTGTATTTACATATATGTATATAGGTAGAGAGATAAATATGGAATATATTCTCTAGTATACATTTTCTCTTTGAATTTCAAACAGCTGCTTTATTCATGAGTTGCAAAGTCAAGAGTATATCATATTTGTAAAGCAGCCTTGTTAATTAGCCTGACTCCAGTTTTACAGGGCTCAGAGGGGACTCTATAAATGCCTTTTAAAAATGATCTAAAAGGTTTTTATTTCAAACTCATACGTATTTTACAAATGCGTCGAGTCCATTTCTTCTATTTAGATAGCGAACTACACATATTTCCTCCTCAAAACAGACAGGAATCATTAAATGTTTTTGATAACATGTACACAATTAATAATGAACTATAATTCTTTACAAAGCAAACCCAGTAAGTTATAGTTAAAGCCTTGGGAGAGTCAGACTGAAGTCTTTCATGATATGGCTAATAGAGAATATGATTAATATGTTAAAACAGATCAAGCAAACAAGCAACAATTATATTTCTGGAGACCAATTAGTCTTTTGATCTGACAGACTGACTCCTGTGCTGATCATTGTGATGATATCTGCCTATGGTTTTTTTTTTTCCTGTGTATGATATGTTAAGGACTTACTTTTCTTACTTTTGATAAATGACCTAAAGCATTCACAAAAGGGTTTGTGTCCTTGTACTACTGCTGTTCATTAGGAACATGATGCACTTTGCATATCATTTAGAAATGCAAATAGAAATTGCTGAGGGTGGGGAGAGGGGTTTTTATTTCTCTGGTGTATATCGTACTACATGAAATGAAGAAATGAAATGTCTAGCTCCATGCTAAACAAATTGGATTACCAATTTATTTGTGCCTATTGATTTTTTTTGTTAAAGGGCATGTTGGCTTCCTAGGAGTAGAAACTGCGATGAGAGAGGCCATCATAGAGACATAGGAAAAGCTTCATTAAAATCCAGCTTATTAAGCCACTTAATTAAGAAATCTTGTAGGCACTATATTTGGATCTGCTTGTGCTTTCATGTATAGTGAAATTAAACTGAGGAAGAGAATTAGCTCCTCGTGCTCCTTCGATTTTCAAGATCTCCGGCTGAAATAATTGGCCTTAACACACACGTTTTGCGGACATAATTTAGTTAAAATCACTATAAAATATATGATTTCTCGTTAGTATGTAATTGAGCTAGATACAAATGTTTGTGTGTCTGTCTTTAAGAACATGACAAAACTGTTTATCAAAATGGTAAAATAGGCAATTTTATAAAAAAGAAAAAGTCATAAGGTATTCTCTGACATTCCATCAACAGTAATCTGTTTCACTAGGCCAAAGAATCTTGAGGACTTGATGTGGAATTTAGATCAGGCTAGCCATCTGGTATATGGGATATTGGTTATTAACTAAAAAATTCTGTTTTGAGCCCTCATAGACACTTATCCCTCTTTATATTTTACCTGACTGTTGTGACTAGCTGCAGCATCTGTGTTAGCGCATACACTTGGATTTAAACATCATTGAACTGTGAGCAAAGTATTCTCAGTAAAGGGACCTCAGCTATTTACCTCAACTAATCCACTGCACTAGTCTGCTGATGTTGACTTCCAAGATTTATACCAGCTTTTTTCTTCAGAGGATAAAAAGGAAATGGTGTGGATAATCTTCTGGTTGTAGGGATTTTTAGGCTATCTATTTCAGAAACATGAAAGGGTTCCTTGTCCATTTTGAATAAGCAATTTTCAGTGGAACCAAAAAGAGTAAAAAAAAAAAAAAAAAAAAAGTCTGCCACATGCTCTTCTGTGCAGAATGGGAGAGGACGGCTCAGATCTCAGCCACTCAATCTTTCAGTGAAAACTGGGTGGGGACAAAGGTAAGGAGCACCCTCCCCCAGAGAATAGAATGGAAGCACAAACTGTCTTTTGCTTTTTTTAAAAAACAGTTTAGCACTTATAAGTAGTGGCTTATTGACAGCATTAGATATTAACTCAGGGCATGCACAGTTCAAGCAGATCCTCAGTTGCAAAGCTCAGTTTTATGGGGACTACAGATCGTGTTAGTTATTTTCCTAGGAGCACTTTAATACTGGAGTGCAGGGACATAGGAGAGGAAAAATTACTCCCAAATCTATCATACCTATCCAATGACCCTTTGCTAGGAAGGGAACAGGAGCCTGCACTATCATCAGCTATTTTAGCTGTACAGACACTAGCTCTAAACTACATTTATTTTCAGATCCACACTAAACTTCCAGTTAAACCTCCGTTCAAATGGAACCAATAGCCAGAAACAAGGCACCAAAGTCAGTCACATAATAGCTGTCTTAGTAGGATTGCCGAATACAGCAAAATGTAACAGAAAAGCACCTGAAGAGAATACAATACCATAAGAGCTAGGGGGGAAAAACCTAATTACTATGGCATGCTGACAAAATCAGAGCCACATTGTTCAGTGCTGAAAAGTATTAAATATAGAATTTTGACCTCTGAAAATCTTTTGAAGAATTTCTAGGTGTGCTCCATTTTTAGACTGAAAGTAATTCAAGACCAGCAAAATATCCATTCTAATGAACCATTTCAAAACACTCAGGGTTGGATTTTTCAAAAGCACTCTGCAGCTGTCTGATTGATATCAATACTGTTCACTTTGGTGGGAGCAGAGTGCCTTTGAAAATCTCATCCTAGAAAACCACCAATGAAGAGTACAGAAGGTCAGAATATAATAAAAAGGGGTGTTATTTCTTATGGTTATTTTCCAGTACTTCTGTTTATAGGACAAACCACCTGAGTAAAAGCCAAAATAAGCCCTCAAGAAAAAGCAATAGAATCAGCTTTACACAAGCAAAGTCTTAGTTAAATGAGAATTTCTGAGGAAAAACTGAAGCAGTCAACTGCTCAGGAAAATCCGATAACTCTTACCACCAAAGTTGTCTCAATGTCCTGAAGGAGACTGCTGAAAAACAAAGTTTCTCCCTCCCCCCAGTTTCCAGCTGTAGGTGGTATCATGAATCTATCCTCCCAAGCTACTGGCTCCCAGCCTTACAGTTGCTGAAAACAGCCTTCAGCTTTTGGCACCAAATAAAATTCTACACCCTCCCTGTGTACAAGAGCTCCCTAGTCCTTTAGCGAGAAATGTATTGATTGCATATTTCAATCAAAACGCCCTAACCTGATTAATGTGTTTAAACAAATTTTCTTTAATCAATGGATCTGACATTTGCTGGCATTTGAAATGCACCAAAAAATGGATGGATAGCAACAAGTTTGGGCTTGACATTAGATGGTTTTTAATCATCAGAAAAGTAAATTCTGGAACAGCCTTCCAAGGGGAGTAGCAGGGCCAGAAAACCTAGCTGGTTTCAAAACTAAGTTGAATGAGTTTATGGAGGTAATGGGATGATGAAGTTGCACACAATGACATAAGGTCAGTCTGTGTCTGCTGTTAGCAAATACCTTCCATAGTCAGGGAAGGCTCTGAGTTATTACAGTCTTTAAATCAAGTTTTGAGGACTTCAGTAACTCCAGCCAGAGGTTATGGACTAATTGCAGGAATGAGTGAGTGAGGTTCGGTGGTGGGAAATGTGCAGGGGTCAGACTAGATGATCGCAATAGTCACTTTTGGCCTTAAAGTCTGTGAGCATGTTCTTGTTTCTTTCCCCCCTCTGCTTTGTCCCCAGGTTTTTAGAGAGGGAGTAGTAGTATTCGTTTAATTTGATAGCATGTGTGGTGATGATGCACTAGTCTGTTTTGTAGGGGTTATATATTTGTGTGTGGTTTTATTGTAACTGACCACAAAGCTTGGTTCTGGCTGTAATTTATGAATTAATTACGAGTGCCATCAGTAACTGGATTTTTTCCCCAAACATTGAAATGTGCATAAACAGGTGTTACTCCTGTTGTTGTGGTGTTTCTTAGGTTATGTCAAGATGACTTTTAATTTTCCCCTGTCTTGTACCTTACAAGCAAATAAATGACACAACTGGACTTCACTTTAATTTTTGTTGGCTTTATTTCGTAGCTAGTTGCAAAATATAAAAACAAGAATTTTTTTTAAACTGAGAATATTTTGTCCTTCACTTTAGAATTAAGTCCAGATTTACTTAAGTACATTTGTGCAAACATTGCTAATTATCCAGGTAGCCCCATAAAGGAAACTAGCCTCTTGTCATAAAGCAAACTTTGTTTATTGCTTCCTTTTGCGCGCTGAATGAGTTTTATTACCCCTTTAAGCAGAATCACTTTCCGAGTACAGCTCATCTGATTGCATCATCTCAGTTGGTTTATTCATAACGTGTGGAAGGAGCTCCCATGGTAACAGACAGTTTTGCAACTGGGCAAGAGATAGTTTTGGAAATTAGCAGAGCAATTTTTTTAAATAGTTGATTTTGACCCACCCAATAGCTTGTGTAGGGGTGAAAGCAAGGACCAGGTGCTATATCTGGATTCCATTCCTGACAGTCAGCAGCTTGCTGTGTGATTTATGCAAATTATTTATCTTCCAAAATAGATTGTAAATAGATTTTAAAACATGAGTGTCTCTGGTGAAAGGCACCAGAATTATAAAACACAAATGGTGAATACCTAATCTTTATATTAGTTCCTTATATTAAAGTAATAGCTCGTTAAACTAGCATTTAGTCCTGAAGGTATGACAATTTTATTAATGGAATGAAATGACTACTGGTATAGTGCAAGTGGCTTTAAATACTGAGAAGTTAATTTATGGAGAGTTTGTCAATTATATTTGGAGGGCTGTTGATTAATTGCCATTATCTCCTGTGAGTAACTAAAAATTATGATTAATCAAACTGTTAAACAATAACGTATTAACTGAAATGTATTAAATATTTGAGGCTGTTTTTCTACATTTTCAATATTGATTTCAGTTACAACACAAAATCCAAAGTATATAGTGCTCACTTTATATTATTTTTATTACAAATATATGCACTGTAAAAATGATAAGCATGCAACTCAGATGATGAAAATGAACATGTACCAGCTGACCCTACTTTGGATCATTATCCAGCAGAACTCATTATCAGCATAGACACGTGCTCTAGAATGGTAGTTGAAGCATGGAAGGACATACAATTCTTTTGGCACACACATATCCGGCATGTAAATATTTTGCAATGGCAGTACAAATGTGCCATGCGAACACCTGTTAATTTTTCCAAATGTTTTTAATGGCATGATTTTGTAATGGCATTACAGTCTTGGATGTATGATGTACGGTCTCGCATGATATTCTTATCAATAAACTAGGTAAATACAGCTTAGATGGGGCTACTATAAGGTGGGTGCATAACTGGCTGGATAACCGTACTCAGAGAGTAGTTATTAATGGTTCACAATCCTGCTGGAAAGGCATAACAAGTGGGGTTCCGCAGGGGTCTGTTTTGGGACCGGCTCTGTTCAATATCTTCATCAACGATTTAGATATTGGTATAGAAAGTACGCTTATTAAGTTTGCAGATAATACCAAGCTGAGAGGGGTTGCGACTAATCTGGAGGAAAGGGTAATAATTCAAAATGACCTGGACAAATTGGAGAAATGGTCTGAGGTAAATAGGATGAAGTTTAATAAAGACAAATGCAAAGTGCTCCACTTAGGAAGGAACAATCAGTTTCATACATACAGAATGGGAACTGTCTGGGAAGGAGTGCAGAAAGGGATCTAGGGGTTATAGTGGACCACAAGTTGAATATGAGTCAGCAGTGTGATGCTGTTGCAAAGAAAGCAAATATGCTTCTGGGATGCATTAACAGGTGTGTTGTGAGCAAGACACGAGAAGTCATTCTTCCGCTCTACTCTGCACTGGTTAGGCCTCAGTTGGAGTATTGTGTCCAGTTCTGGGCACCATTTCAAGAAAGATGTGGAGAAATTGGAGAGGGTCCAGAGAAGAGCAACGAGAATGATTAAAGGTCTAGGAAACATGACCTATGAGGGAAGACTGAAGGAATTGGGTTTGTTTAGTTTAGAAAAGAGAAGATTGAGGGGGGACATGATAGTAGTTTTTAGATATCTAAAAGGGTGTCATAAGGAGGAGGGAGAAAACTTGTTCATCTTGGCCTCTGAGGATAGAACAAGAAGCAATGGGCTTAAACTGCAGCAAGGAGGTTTAGGTTGGACATTAGGAAAAGTTCCTAACTGTCAGGGTAGTCAGACACTGGAATAAATTGCCCAGGAGGTTGTGGAATCTCCATCTCTGGAGATATTTAAGAGTAGGTTAGATAAATGTCTATCAGGGATGGTCTAGACAGTATTTGGTCCTGCCATGAGGGCAGGGGACTGGACTCGATGACCTCTCAAGGTCCCTTCCAGTCCTAGTATTCTATGATTCTATGATATTTGAAATGTAACACACACAGAACACAAGTGACTAATATGTTCATGAGAACATAGAGGCCTGTACTAAGGAAACCAAGGTAGTACATGTTCTTGAGTGAAATGAGTTTTAAGGATTTGGAATTAGGTAGACAAGAAATGGAAGGCTGTTGTCGGTTTAGGGACTTTTATAAGAGAATGCAAAATCATATATAAGAAAGGAAACAAAGTGGGGCAGTAAAGACAACTAATCAGATAAGAGGGGGACTAGAAAGAAATGAACATAGAGATCATAGATAGAACAAGTCTGAGCAGACCTCTAAAATTCATACTTGATTTTTTCCTAAGACATGGTAGGGGCATGATCAAATAGGTAAAAGTTGACTGTTGCCTCAGCAATTTAGTCAGAGGGGTGGGATGACATATGGCCAGATTTGACTGAGGGTTTTAGCAATAAGAATAAAGAGGGAGAGTACTGCTCTTGGTGTTGAGATGGGGAAAAGCAACAAGATGTAATGGAAGCCTGGCAATGAAAGAAAGAGAGAAATCTCAACCGAAGTTATGAACATAGGCATGGCGAAGATAGGGAGCTGTAAAGAATGTAAAAAGCACAAAAGCAGACCATGATTTGAAGAGAAGATGAGCAAAGCATGATTATGAATACAGTTAAGTTTTGTATGGTGGCATGGGGAGCAGAAGAAGTGTTATTCAGATGCAAGATGCTTGACTCTCAAGGATGACAGGATTAGGTAACCTTATGGCAGAGAGGTTGTGTAGAATCTTAAGATGAGCTGTTACATCACTGTGGTGAATTGCTGTGAATGGTTCTGTTGTTCAAGTAGTATCCTGAGCTGAACTACCAGACGAGTAAATGTGTGACCTGAAAGATAACATGCCCCTAGATGACTCCATTAGCACACTCTGTTCAATTAACTATTCGTCAAAATAACAACTTTCTTTTGCTTCTAAAATGTATTGTTTTAATGTGATTTGGTCACAGTCAGTTAATGGTATAGCTTGGGACTAAATCAATTGTGGTCAGGTTTAAGACAACCAAGCCCACATTTGGTGATGATTCATTCACTAGATGTAATGGATTAGCAGGCTTGCTGTTCTACAGTGAATAAACCAAGGGGTGAAAATAACTTTTTAATGCCCAGAAGAAAAATCTGGTAAGGTTTTCACTTTTTAAAAAAAAAATTGTGTTGCATTGCTTGTTAACTCTTCGTTGCTAATGATACATTTGACATTTCAGGAAACAGCATACTCCATTCAGCAGCAGACAGCGTGACCAGTGCAGTACAGAAGGCAAGTCAAGCTTTGAATGAGCGTGGCGAAAGGTTAGGTCGGGCAGAAGAAAAGACAGAAGATATGAAGAACAGTGCCCAGCAGTTCGCAGAAACTGCACACAAGGTAAGATTTTTATCAGAATAGGGCTCGCGTTAGCTCAAAATAGTGCTTTATATTCATTATTCCTCCTTTGCAGGAGCTACAAGTAGCTGGGCACTTTTCAATTGATCACCAACATTCACAAGCATCATCCTGTCTCACAACTGTCCCTCAATTACAGGCACTTACAGGGATTTATAAAGTCCCTCTCATGTGCAGCCGACCTGGTGTTCTGACACTTTCCTTGACTAGGCGTAACTTCCATGTTGCAAAATCAAAAGAAAACCAGCATTTCAGGATTTATTTCATTCCCATTCCATGCACACATGTCCTCAGAGTTATCCTGAGAGTTGTAATCAATATTAGCTACCGTTGTACAGGGCTACTTTGTTGATGTTCAAATGAAAAAAGATAGAAGTGGGAAGAAATGAACTTTGTATTCTTACTGTCCATTTTATGACAAGGGGAATATCAGGGGAGTTGCAAATGTTACCTCAGCAATATCTTCTATGCTACTTAGTCTGTTTCATATTTCAGCAGAAATATGAGAGAGAAATACGTTTTCATTCCAACTTAAGGAAATGACAGTTTGTTCCTGGAGATATGATTGTCCTGCAAGCTAAAAAAGGGCTTATATCTTATAAGGCTGCCGGCAGAGCTCTATGCCAGCGATGGGCAACCTGTGGCTCGGGCTCCACGCGGCCCATCGGGGCTCCATGTGTGGCCCATGCAACGTTTTGTTTATCATTGTGCATGTGCAGAGTTGCCAGATTCTGTTGGTTTCCGTCCGTGTAGTTTTTTCCTACAGTTTTTTACTGCAGCGTCATGCACATACAGCAAGGATACGTGAAGTGAGTTGCCTGCTGATTGCCCACAATATTGACTGAGAGCCATGCGCTACCACTGCATCCAATCAAAGTGCTGCTATGGTTCAGTTGGCATGGCCCACAAATTCTAGATAGTTTTGCTAGATGCACTTGCCTATCCTGTCCTGGAATACCATCTTAGCTGCGAAAATCTTGCGGCCCACTGAGATGGTGGGCCACTCATGCGGCCCATTTGCTAGCTTAGGTTGCTCATCGCTGCTCTATGTTGTTTGTATGTAATGGAGAGTCACTGCTCCAGAGCAAACATTTCTTAATCTAGTCATTTCTGGTCTAATTCTCTGATCTGGCAGTCTCTCTGGATTCTGGTCTGGCCTTTATATTTAAATCTAGTGATCAATGCACAAAATATGTTTAGAACTACTTCTAGGATGTCCCAGGGTAGCGAGATATGACTGGAACTAGTGGCCAAGGCGCATGCATGAGAGAGAGGAGCTACCTGACATCAGAGGCTGCAACAGTATCTGATGTTGGAGGATAATCTTCCAAAGTAATTAAAACATTTACAGCACTTGCAGTTTGAAGAGAATGTTGGTTTACTTTAATAAGCAAATAAAAATATCCTGTATAGATAAATGTTTAGACTTCCATTTTTATACATTAGTGTAGGTGCGTGCAATACGAGATGGGGCCAGGAGGTGGGGGAATGCTTGAAGTCTCCCCCCACCCCTGAAAATCACCAGCTGTTTTAAAACACCTGGGCTATGTCTACATTGCGCTTTGTTGTGCAAGAACATATGCAAATGAGGTACGGCAATGAATATCAGCGTGCCTCATTTGCATACTTAATGAGCCGCCATTTTGCGCAGGGGCTTTTGCGCAAAGAAGGAGCAGTTTACACTGCTCCTTCTTGTGCAAAATACCCCTCTTGTGCAAGAGCCATTCTGCCTGAAAATAAGCGGCAGAATGGCTCTTGCACAAAAGCCCCTTGCTGAAAATGGTGGCTCATTAAATATGCACATGTTCTTGCGCAAGAAAGTGCAATGTAGATGTAGCCTTGGCATTTCCCTCTAGGCACCACAGTGGGAGACCTTACACGCTCCCCCCCGTCTCTAAGCCAATTAGGACCTGGAGGCAAGGGAAAGCATATGAAGTCTCTTGCCCCCTGCCCCCGCCATGCCAGGGGCACATGGTATCGAGAGAGAAACGCTGGGTGTTTTAAAACAGCCAGTGGTTCCCTTTGATGCTGCGCACCCCTAGCGGGGTTAAGGGGAGACAGGGAGAGGAAACGTTGCACGCTTTCCCATCCGCTGGTCTCAATTGGCCTGGGGCCGGGGAAGCGGAAGGGCAACCACAGGCTGGATCCACCAGCTTTGCAGTCTAGATCCATGGAGGCCCCTTTGCCTGCCCCTGCATAAGTGTATAGTAAGAACCATTCAGGAACCTAGAAATTTTCCTCCCACGTTAGTTTTAAATTGTTTCATTTTGCAAATTTTGGTTCACCTTTGTACTAATTATGATAAAACATGGTGCCAAATTGGCCCAATTTCACTTAGTTTGTTATTTGTACATGAGTATCATTAGCCCTAGTAGCATAATTCTAGAAATAGGATTTAATTTGTATTCCTCGGTGTCCTAAAATGTCTTGAATTGCAGACTACACATGGTAATCTATTTCATTCTCATCCTCATCTTTTTTTTCTTAAATAGTGGCTGTAGTTGAACTGGTTCTCTTAAGCAGGGCATCTACTCTACCACTGCTAAACATTTGATACTGAAGATACTTCTCCATCATGCAAAGTATACTATGTTCTGCATACTTCCGTCTCTGTTAGTCATATGATTGACAGTAGCGTGGTAACTACTTTACGTTCATTCCCAGAATCAAAATTGACCTTAGAAGTATTGTTGCAAAGGAGTGGGTAGAAACTGATACTAAGCTGCAATGTAAAGCAGGTTTTCCGTATTTAACAATGCCTTCCAAATGCAGTGGGATTGGAGGGGCTGTGTGCGCTAGATGTCAATATTGCCTAAAAATATACTGACTAGATGTAATATAGTAAATTACTTGCCAGAATAAAATTCAAGTATATGTGTCAGAAACACAAAATCTATGGCCTGAATTTATGGAAGTCTCTCTGCTGGCCAAGAGGATTGTCTAGCTCTTCTCCCACATGCTTTTTCCGTGTTGAGTGAACAAGGTGCCTGAATTGAACTGTGTTTTGAGATTCTAAAATTGGTTTATTAATCACTTAGGAGCTGGCAGAGTTTGCTAACAGTGAATCCACTTACATAGAAAGAGATTTGTCTTCATGCCAGTTAACAAGAATTATGGAAGGCAGACCCTCACCAACAGTCAAAACTCGGCTGCAGCACTGTCTTTCCACCTGTCCAATACTAGCTATTACTCATTTTGATTGCTTTGGAAGAGAGAGTAAAAGAAAGTGACTACTGTAAGTTTTAGCCCACCCCAATTCAAATTGCCATGTAGAATTCTGTGAAGGGAGCTAGTAAGTATAGTTAGTCTCGCCTCCATCTCCCCCCTTCCCCCCACCACTTTATTTTTAGAAAGCAGGAGAGTGATACTAGAAATATTCAGCCCACCTTCCATCTTTTTGTACCAATGATGCCTCAATTCTCTCACCACAAGTGAGATGTCCTACATTTCATCCATGCGGTCAGATTTATCATCATTTGTGGCATGCAAAATTATGCAAAAGAAGGTTTCCAGAGGCCAAGCTGCACAGGGGGGCCCAGTGAGCATGCTGTTGTACTACACTTTCCATGGAGGCTTTTTTTTAACCTACATGTATGCAATGGTTGGATGCTGACAGTATTTCACTTTAAATTGAAGCAGTAGGAACAGTAGCATCTGGAGAGGCATCAGCAGCAGGGTATCTGCTAAGATGAAAGAGAACAGGGAACAGCCAGGAACTATGCTGTTCCTCACATTCTTCTCCAACCCATCAATTGCCCAGTGTAGGACACAGCCTTAGTGGGAAATAAAATGAAAGGGAGAAAGAACAGACATTTGGTACCAGGGGAGTTAGATCAGTTTGGGAGGCAATGAAGTTGCAAAGTTGTTAGGTATTGTTTTGTTTTATTTACGTATATAGCTCTAGTGAAATGATAGGTATTTCTAGTGGTCTTCCTGTGGGGGTGTATGTCAAATTCAGACACATGGAATTTCAGATGTACTGTATGTTTGGGAGACCTGGATGGTAGTGTGTCAGAAGGCTCAATCTGGGCCACTGCTTTCTCTTCCTCCAGCTCCAGGCACTAGGGAATTTCATGAGCCCCACTTAGGAAAAAGGAGAACTGCTGTTCAGAAGTCAACCTCTTGGGGTATCTCTACCCAGTTCTTGCAAACCCTGCCAAAATTCTCTGTAAAAAAGGAGGGAGTTGAAGCCCTAATATGTGCCACATAAAGAAACAAGGAAGAAAAAATATTACTGGAAAGGATTTAAATTAAAGGGCACAAACACTGTTTGGGAATGGAAAAGTTCACCATGACAACTCACATTAAAACAGTCACCGTGAACTGGAACAAAAGTGAGCATCATCCTCCCTGAATTTGCTCAATTAGTCCTTCCCTTTCAGATGACTGGGCAACAGTGTGATAAGTCATAAATGAAAATAACATAGAACTTGCAGTGATGTATCCATCTGCCTTGATCGCTCATTGAAAGTGGGCATGCTATTCAACTAACAGCTTTACTCATTGCTGTTTATATAAATACATGCACATATGTCATATGGAATTTCTAGCATCCTCTGAACATTTCTTTCAAGTTATAAAAGCTATTATTACTTGTGAGTTTTTTGAGGAAAATTAAAATAACATTTTTTCACTTATTCATCCTTTTGAGACCTGCTAGATACGTTCATTTTTCAGAAGATAGGTGCTAAACATACTCTGAAATCAGACCTCTTTCAGGTGTTTCAAGATAGGTACCAAAAACCACTAGCCACTTAAGTAAATCATGGCCATAATGTTTTTTTTATGTAGGAATATACAAAATATAAAGACCACAAAGTACCTTTGCTATGTGTTAAAAACACAATAAACACATACAATATAAATTAAATACAGCCACTTCTTTCTGAGACTACAATATGAGTAGTTTTAAAACAGGAATTGTGATCAGCCCTTCAGATATGCCCAGCTATTTTTGGACCAACTCTTGCCAGCTCTTACCATGATTCATTGGCTGATGCATACTCCTGCAAATTTACCTGAGCAGATTGTGGCAAGTAACACTAAGTGACATTATAAGCCTCATAATGGTCAAATTATTTGGTTACATACTGCCACTCTCTGGGCTTACAGTTTTTGGAAATAAACTAAATAATTCAGTACATACAGAGTAACCTGGTTCCAGAGGGAGATCCTTGATCCATTGCATTAGTTGTTGTTTCTTTAAGGGAACTAAGGCACAGACACCTGAAAATATACCATAAAATCCTGTTGTGGATAGTGTTACGTTTTACTCCATTTCACTTTTCCATAAATGAATGTTCTCAGATCAGATCCAAACCTGATTATTTGTGTGCTTTTTAGTTCAGTACAACATAGTTAGGGATTGTTTTGTTATTTAATGGTCTTTGTACATGAATAGCTACATGTTTCTTTGACTAAATTTAGCAACTCACTGCATTGAGCAAGAGTTGTTTACAGAGGTTGTTAATCAGCATTTTAGCACACTGGATGCAGTACTAAATAGCCTACATTAATAGATGAATGCCTAAAAAGTCAATGCAGAGTGTATAATGGATCTTCAGGTTGCCTGCTTAGTGTTGCAAATGTTATTCCTGACCTAAATAGGGAAAATTGCCACTAGCAAGGGAGAGGAAGCAGCATAGGTTTAACTACAGAAGGGAAAGTCTGAGATGTCTTGTCACCAACAAATCTTGTA
Source organism: Rafetus swinhoei (assembly GCA_019425775.1). NCBI lineage: Eukaryota > Metazoa > Chordata > Testudines > Trionychidae > Rafetus > Rafetus swinhoei. The sequence continues at coordinate 80,320,390 of CM033446.1, read as the reverse complement.
ATAGCTTCTCAGTTTTTCTTTCTCCTCACAGTTTCTTCAGTGTTTAGAATAGAAGAGTTTGTAATAGTACACGTGTATCATTTTAAAATAATATTACATTTATGTCTATGGCAGCCTCCAACCAAAGCTGTTATGATACAGTAGAATGGAGCAAAACAAAATAAAGGCTGCATAGAACTAATAGTGAGGATCTGAGCAAGGGAGAAGCAAAGGAGCAAATAGAAACTAGCAGTTCTGATAGTGTACTCACATTAGAACGTGTACTAGAAAAACAGAGCTGTCTGGTTTAGAAACAAGGCAATATCACTCAGTCATATCCTAGTGGCTCCTACGGCTATATTTTAAAAATACCATCTCTTGCCCATTAATACGTGTGGAATTTCTTTTCTCCTCTCAAAACTATTATCAGGAGTGGTCCCATCTGTCTATGGATTAGCCTCAGAGGGGAAGTCGTGTTAGTCTCTAGCCACAAAAACAATGAGTACTCCTGTGGTACCTAAAACGAACAGATTTATTTGGGCATAAGCTTTCGTGGGTAAAAGCCACTTAGTCAGTCATGCATCTGACACAGTGATTTTTTACCCACAAAAGCTTATGCCCAAATAAATCTGTTAGTCTTTAAAGTGCCACAGGACTCCTTGTTGTTTGTCTATATTGTGTTTGCTTTTAGTACAGTGAAACCTGCTCACACATGTGAAACAGGAGCCCCCTTAAATTTTGCTGGGGCAAGAACCTAAACAATCCCTGGAACTCTGATCAGAATTGGGGCCGGCAGGGCTTGTAGGAATACAAACACATTCATTGCAAATAATGAACAACACTATAATGGACTCTGCAAAATTACATTAAAATGAGCTGGAAAACTGATTTGTTTGCAGTCCTCACCGCTAAACCACCACTCGGTTACATAGATTCAGGAATTGTTTGAGTTTATTCACTGCTTTCCTCAGAGCATTATTCACTTCCATGCTCCTCAGGCTGTGGATGAGGGGGTTCAACAAGGGGATCGTCAGCATGTAAAACACTGAGTTTATTCTGCTATTTTGTACTCACTTTAGGGGATTGTCACAGAGGCACATATATTGTAGATTCTCTTGAAAATGTTACCCTTGCCCTCACTTGTTTTTTTTGTTCCCTTAACTTGAAATAAAGACACTGACTGAAATTTCCTTTCTTCTCCTTGGGCATGGACAGAAACCAGGTGACAATTTCTACAACCACCTCATGGAGCGCACACAGTATTGCAGAGTGTGAGGAGAGAGTTCTAAAGTCACTTTGAATCAGCTATAGAGATCACACACTTTGTACTTACAAACACATGACCCCACCATGAAGAGGGAGATAAACTCCATGGCCCCTAATCTTACAAAACCTCATTAAAATATCATGACGTGGTTTTGGTTTCAACTTCCCTTTCCTTCTACCCACAACCACTTCAGCATTTCTGGTCCACTTGAGTGTAAACAGATTTCACTAGTACATGGGCGCTGTATGTGTATCTTCTTTTAAACATGTGACCAATAATTTTAAAGAGCTAGAAATATTTCTCAAAATGTAATAATATCTTAGTTTAATTTCATGTCCTGTCTGCTTAGAACATTGTCAAATCCACAAACAGATCTACTTTGGACAAAAGGCAGTGTTGTTTGTTTCCCACAGACCACATAAAGAAAATCCCATTCTGGGAATCACAGAACTAAAACATGCAATATACATTCACATTGAGTATTTTTCTTTTGAGTGCTGACAGTATGTTGGGTATTGCACAGTCCAAAGGTACTAGTGTGATATTCAAAGTTAGAAGAAAAAAGAGGGTGGGGAAAATGGGGTAGAATGGAAAATCACCCACAATACAAAACTGTCATGGGAAAAAAAAATTCTGGAGCACTTCCAGTCGTCCTTTTCTAACCAGTCACTTGCACTGGCTTTCACCCACTGTTGTAACTAAATGTAACTTTTATTTTTCCATTAAAGGGTATAGCTCCTGCACTCCACTACTACCCAGATCTTTTCTTATGTATTGGACAAATGGGTTAGTCTGCCAGTTTTGCGGCAGTTGGGTTATAGATATTTACTGCTGTCATCATTCAACTGGAGCAGAGGGAAATGATCCCATGGTTGGGACCCTCTTGCACTGAGGCTACCTCTCTGGGGAAAGGAACTCCAGTCTGGGGAAAAAACAGGTGTTAGAAATAAGGGATTGACCAGGAGAATGGTATGGTGACTTGCCTGCCTGGTGCAAAGGTGGTGGATCTCTCGAAACATCTAGATAACTTAAAAAAAAAATCAGTTGGGGACCACACAAGTAAGTAGCAAAAAAACTCCTCCAAAACCCCCCAACGCTCACTGATGTGGCCCCAACTGAGATATCTCACTCCTCTGGTGCCCCGGGCTCATGGGGTGAAGGGAAGGGGGGAACTGAGGTTCAGGGCTTCCCATAGACCAGATTTACTTTTCTGGGGTTCTGGAGTTAGCGGATTTTATGGGCCTCCTTAGGCTCTGGGGTAGGGATGAAAATGAGGGGTACAGTGCGCAAGACGGGGCTGCTAGTAAGTAGGATGCGGATGGGGTGCAGGATCTGGGAGGGAGCTGAGATTCAGAAGCAGGCTGGGAGAAGGGTGTCTAGCCAGGTGGAGGGAGCAGGAACAAGGGAGGGTGCAGTGTGTGGCCAGGAGAGCGGGTGCAAGAACAAGGGAGGGTGTCAGAGCAAGCTGGGGGTGCTCGGTCTTGGGGGGAGGGAAGTGAGGAGATTGGAAAGGGGAGAGGGTCTGGGCATGAGGGGCAACCTTACCTGGTTTCGTGCCCTCTTGCCGCAACGGCTGCAGCCACGTTGTTCTGGCCACCCCACAGGGAGGCCCCGCTGCTGCGGCCACCCAGTCCCTAATTGTCAATTAGGGGGTTTCATGTACAGCCCATCTCCAATCTAGATTGGTTGCTTTAGTCAGGAATGGTTATAATTGCAAATAATATCACTTTTTCTCTCTCGTTCTGTTTCAGCTCGCCATGAAGCACAAATGTTGAGATACTGCCTAACATAGCAATCTTCCCAGGAGGAACTGAAAAACTAGATTGAGCAATTTTTACTGGAGATCCAAACTTTCACCTGCTTTATCTTTCCAATTCAGTGAAGATCAGTCATTCAGTTATCATACAGGAAAATGTTGCATTCCTACCCATTTATGGTAATTTTGCTAAGCAATGCTACTGTATCTCCAACCTTTATTTTGTATTTAAGTTGTTGAAGGTATTTTTGAAAATATGTAAACTCGACCAAATAAGAAACTTAACAAGATTAAGCTGGCACCATCTTATTTTTTTTGTGGTATCATACAGGAAGAAGTATTAAATTGGCTATGAGAGAGATTACTGTACAGAAATAAAATCCAAATAATGGTTATATATTTCCCCCTTTTGTACAATGCTAGTGGACTTTGAATATTGGATTTATGCATCCCAGATCATAATCCTGTAGTGGAAAGCAGACAGATTTGTTATATGAAACAGCAGGCCTTATCATTTCTGCTTCTCAGTAGAAACTTTCGCATGTGCCATCACCAGCATTCAGAAGTGCAAATTTGACTTACAGATGCGGCCCTGCTATTCATGCTGCATTTGAAAATATCCCTATTGTACTTTCCAGATTGATTTGGATTGTATAATATAACATAAAGAATGTGAATTTGAGATTTTAAGATCCAAGAAAAATCTGATTTTACACACACAATGTTTGTGCCTCATTAACACAGTAAAGAATTTAACAATCTTTGCATGGTTTCTTTTCAACTATTATTTTTTGTATCGGGCCTAGATAAAGGAAAGTCTGAAAACAAGCTTTCCATATTACTCAGTTTTTCATAACTTTTATACAGAAAACATGTTTAACATGAAATTAGCTTGGAAAAATACCTTTCCATTGCAGATTTGTTAACATAATTATTTTTGATCTATTGTTTTCGTTAACAGGCAGCTGTTTTCCTCATATTCCTTCAGAAATTCTTAAGTTATTTATTCATAGGATTAAAATGTTAAGCCAGTACAAGAATTTATACTTGATTTTACAAAGAATACACAAAATATAAGCTAAGGTTTGTACCTTCAGCTTTTAGTACATTAGTTCTTAGCTGCATGCATCTTCACAATCTTCTTTTCTCCTCTTACTGATCAACCAGCCAGCCAGTGTATTCTGCTTATACTGTCATTTTCATTGTTAATGCAGAATAAGATTTTGCATTATTAATGACATTTTAAAGAGCTTAGTATCTAATAATAAAGCAGTACGTGGAGGTAGGGAAGGAAAAAGTGAAAACTAAGAAGGAAGTAATAGCTCTTGAAAATATCAATATTACAAAAAGGGGACTTTATTTGGGAAGAAATTCTAAGTCAACCTACTGAAGTCATCTAGTTAAATGTATAGTTTGTACATGTAGTTCATTTTAAATATATATTTTTAATTTTGCTATTTTGTACAAAAAAATTAATTGCAAAATGGAAGTTGCTTAAAGTAGGGAGCATCATTATCATTTCTGTAGGATCACGTCAAGAACAACCCTGTCACGTCCGAAGCTGACAGCTGGGAAAGAATTTGGCTAGTCATAAGCTGCAGGTCAGAACAAGGCCACTAAAAATGAGAGGCCCCAAGCACCATTTAAACTACTTATCACTGAAACTTGCCATGAAAGAATTTGTAGCTTCACAAATAAATTATGCAGCATTTTGACAAATAGGGCTTTTACTAGACACCAGCAAAAAAGAAAGAAACAGTCTCTCATTGGGAATTAGATTTTGGTTGAAAACAAAATGTTAAGAATATTTAAAAAAATAATTTCATTGGAATCTTTCTGAAGTATAATAGTTCTGACAGCAAAGCAGGTTTGTCTTCATCCTTTCCCCTCTCTTAGGGTATGTTTACCCTGCAATAAAACTATCACAACTCGTTCTTATTAGCTGACTCAGCTTGCAGGGCTCAGGCAGTGGGGTTATACAACTGCAGTGTAGTCATTCAGGCTGGGTCTGGAGCCGGAGCCTGGGACATTGCATGTAGGTATGATCCCAGAGACCGGGCTCCAGTCTGAGCCCAAACCTACCCTGCAATTTTCTAATCCTGCAGCCAGCCTCACAAGCCCAAGTCAGCTGACAGAGGCCAACTGTGAGTGTTTAATTGCAGTGTTGACATACATTTACAGGGTTTGGAACTGTGCTCTCAAGGATTTTGCTGCTGTTATGAAACTGATAGCATGGGTAGTCAATATGAAAAATGAAGTATATTAATGAAAATTCAGAAATGAGACCTACAACCACAAAAGTAGCTTCACTGGCAAAGAGAAAGATTTGAATTGTTGTCATTGAGCTTTTACTGAAAGGTTATAAATAAATTAGAAGAGACGCTTAAACCCCAGATGGATATACTTGGGGATAAGTTATTTCAGTTCAGGTAACAATCCATAGCGCTTGAAGAGGCTACAGGTTTTAACATCTCCTGGGCAGATCAGGTCACAGGCACACTGTTAAATTCCAGATCCCTTTTTCACAGGCTTAAACTGTTGTTCTTTAATAGGTGTTTTTAGCACCATTGACTGTTTTTCAGCATTGATTTGGAAGAATTCAATGCATTGAAGAAATGAAGTAAGGTTTATTTGCATTGTTTCATTCCTGGTATTCAGTAAACTGCTAGATGTGATGGTACTTAGGAAGGTTTTAAGAAAATGTGCTGACATCCCATGCTGAAGATGAACTTTAGAACATTATAGTTCCCTCCTGGAACTTAGCTGTAGTATACAACACTAGTATTATTAGATATTTGTGTACATAAAGTATATAGTAATTCAGGTTAATGTTTCATATTAAAGAATGCATTTGTAAAACGAAACAAGATCAATAGTTTCCTTATATTACCTTTTTAAAGTTCTGCAAATAATAAAGATCCTGTATTGTTGGACTTGAGACTGGTGTACTGCAAAATCTGTTTTAAAAAACTACTTTTGTGGCTAGCAAAAATTGTGCATTCACATGACAATATTAACGAAATGTGCTCTCTCAACAAATGATCTTAAAGGTAGGTTTTCCGATAATATGCCAAAATTGTAATACTTGCTGATATATGTTGTAATTAATTCCTTAGTTCTCTAAAATGTAAAAATTAATTTTGTGCCATTCTGAAAAAGTGGGATCTACTCTGTTGATTCATTGTTGCACACCCTACTTTTGTCATTAAATGTTTTAACTGTGACAAAAAAAATTCCCTGGATTATTTGGTGTGGTGTTTTTTGTCATGATGATGCAGAATTTTATTTTTTTTTGTAAGGTTTTGTTCTCCTTTCTTCAGTCAAAGTTGAAAAAGGGTGGTGGTTGCTAATTAAAAAGAAAAATCCAATTTTCCACTGTACCAAGTTCAATAATTTCTTCTCAAAAGAATGTGGTGGTCTGCTGGAAACCATAGTGAAAACTATTTTAAAATATTTTCGTGCCCTTCTAGGCATCTGAATTCTTCTGCTGCATAAACACTGTTAATTTCCTTCCTAAATGTTGCACTGCTCAGAGAAGTCTGTATCAGAATGCTACCTCCTCTCTTATTTTTTAATTAAAAATTTTACATGTTTGTCATTATCCAAGTTAGGGACATTACCTCAAAATACCTTTATTTGTTTATTTAGATGCATAATTATATTAAGGGGAAAAGTAAAATCCAGGAAAATTTATATCTGTTCAAAATGAAGTTTAAAAGTATAAGATGTATGCAATTGATGGATATAACTATATAGCACTGTGAAAGAATGACTCATGCCATCCCCTATGAGAAAGTCACAAACACTTACTGAAAGACGATTCCCATCTAGTAATATGTGAGGAAGAAGTCAACCAAATTATGAACTTTTTGATAGGTTGCCTCCTTAGTGATAGTTTTCCCAGGTCAGTTCTCTCCCCTACAGACCTGCTTCAGGGATTATGCCCCACTGTCCTCGGTTCAAGTACTGTGTTCCATGTCTTCATTCATCGTCTGTGAACGAGCATCAGTGTTGACTCTGTTGCCTTGGGGAAGCCCATATTGCTGCTCGCTGTGCCACCTGTAAGGTTTCCCACTGTAGACTTGAGAAAGGTAAGAGCTTTGCCTCTGGGTGGGGAGGGACTATGAGGCCACATGCATACGGGATCCAGGATCTCGGAAATCAACCATACCCTGGCCAACACAGGCAGCGAGTGCTCCTCCAAGTACCTTCTGTGCCTCAGATCCAGTGGTCCTGGACAAGCCTAGACCGAGTAGGAAGCATTCTCATGGGCGTAGAGGTAAGTTCTTGTTGAGGGCTGCTTCTAAGAGCAGCATTTTCCACCTGAACTGTTTCAGGTCAAATGAAATGTCATGCACCAGCACAACTGCACTGATGCCCAAACTTGCCTGCCTCGAGAGGGTAAGGCAGAGAGGAAAAAGGATCCAATGGCATCCATCCGAGGGGATTTGGTTTCCCCTTGATCTGTGCCATATCCTGTATGTGTACCACCAGCCCCACCACTGTTTCCATGACCTTCGCTGCAGCGTGCTATTTGAACTCTGCCTCAATCTTCGGCTCCTGCCAAGGACATTGCCTGGACCCCCAGCCAACTCAAGTCCCTTCTGTTCATCTGAAAACTGGGGCCGTCCTACCCACATTTGCTGCTGCTCAACAGCACACTGATCTGCCTGTCTTGCTGGATCTCGTGCTTCTGGAGATAGTTGGACTCCAAAGGGTTTTCTGGACCAGAGCCTGCCCACCTCCCCCATATCCAAGCACAGATCTGCTTCTGCCTGCCTTACACTGCTACTGATAACACGGTATTGATGGTATGGTACCGATACACTAGGGCCTGACACATCCCTAGGTCCCTATCCCTTAGACATATTGGGCATCCTGGAAACAATACCATTGTTTCAGATCTCCTACCAGTCTTCCCCAGATCTTCTGGTGATACCAACAGGCTCCTAAGTGTAAGCAGGGTGCTGGAACTAGAAGTGCTGACTTAAAGAGGTTTCCATAGACCTGCTTCCTCCATTGGGGATGAAGTGCTCATTCCTGCCTCTATATCTCCACCTGATGATCACAGGGAGTATCATGGCCTTTTACAAAGCGTGGCCAAAAAACACCCGGGGAAGAGGTGCAAGACTAGTAGCACCAACTATTGAACTTCCTCCAGCCAAAGGGACCCTCCAGGATGGCAGTTCCCATTAAGACATGTCAAGCTGCAACATAGTGATCAAGTCACACTGTCCTCTTCCATTATGCCATCACCCATTGGGTGACTGCAGATACTTCCGTGGGCTGCACCATATTACAGACTGCATTTCCTCCTGCATCCTTGCACGCATCTCCACACTGCTTGCTACTCTCACACACTTCAAACACATAGGGACCACCACCCAAAGAAGAAGAGAGGGCCATTTATCTTTAACTAGAGGATCTTTGGGATATGTAATCCCTATTTGTATTCCAATACCTGCTGTCCATCCGCTCTGCTGCTAACTGAATGATAAGAGGGTCACTGGAAAGACATTGACCTACACAGCCAGTTACAACTTTGGGTGGGAGTATGAGGAGATGCACAGTGCACGTGTGGGTCAACATATGCTGCTACAAATGCCTTAAGGCTCCAGCATATAGTGCACATGTACCTCTACGATTGGACTACATAAAGGGGCCATACATCTAGATGCATCTCCAGTTATAGGTAAGTAACCCTCTCTTCTATCAGAAGCACCAGATTGATATGAAACTTTTGATGGTGAAAGCATTTTTGTTGTTGGCATCATTCTGAACTATGCTACATTAATTTGGCTAATAATGTAATTACCTTTTTACTGTCCTTAGCACGTGTTTATGCAGTGAAATGTAGAATATTAGGATTCTGCAATTCACCCCATGCATATTGTGAAGCATTTTTAAATGAAATCCATCATATTGATGGATCGTGTGAAATGTTTTATGATCTTCAGAAAGAGTATATTGTGTGAGACAAAACCTTTTGTGATCACTAGCTATAATGTATATTTGAGAAGTGTCTCCTGTCATCTGTTGCACTGAATATGATGTCTATAAGGCTCATGTATGAATAAGGACAAGTTTTCTTTGTTTCCACAGTAAAGATTTAATTGTCTATGGAATAAAACAGTGGTTCTTGCTGTTATGGATCATGCATTGATAAATCTTTTCACTGCAGTAGTGCCATAAAAATATCTTGTAGCCAAGTGTCACCAAATGTCAGGTGTTGCTGAATAAAATAGAGTAGTACTTGGGATTCTGGAGAGTGACTGATATATTTAACTTTATTTATGGTATATATCAACTTTGAATCATATAATAGGTAATCTTTATTATTCACATCTAGTGCATTTATAAAAATGATTAATCACTGGGCAGAAAAATCTTGCGGTTTGTTTCATAATTGGTTTTCACTCTATGAAACAATCACATTTTCATCTGGAGTGATCCAATGGAAGAGTTCATTGAAACCTATAATTTAATTAGAGGGCCAAGGTTCAAGTTCTTGTAGGAGTATACTTCAAGAAGAATATGAAGATCTTTTATATAATTTTCAATAGAAAAGGTAGTACTAGAAAGAAAACTATGCTAATGAATACCTGTAAACAAGGATGAAATTAGTAACTCGTGTCTGAGATTAGTAAAATGTATTTTTTTCAAATTTACATAAAAGAAAAACAAACATATACAATTAGGAAGTAAAGGGTAGATCTAACATGAGACTTTTAAAAAACGTATTAAGGTTTTATAATACAGAACCTTAGACCCATTATACAGCCCAGTTGACTTGCACAATATTTGTAGGGGGATAATGGGAAACCAAAACCAGCCTCCTGTAGCACTAACAAATTTCTAAAATGGCAATAGAAGGTGGGGAGAAAATCCGGTTTTATCAGCTTTCAGTAAAGCAAACAGAGAAAAAATGTGATCCTGATAATCACTAAGGTTAAGGCAGGTAAGCAGTCTTTTAAAAAAATGTATATTAACTTCAAAGTATCCTTTTAAGTATTGAATGGAAATGAGTATTAAGTCCCAATATGAATAATGATATAATCCTAAGGATGTCATCCTGCCATTAAACCTTCATTAAAGACAATGGGAACTAAGCTCAGCATCTCTAAGATGCACTCAGGACCCTGCAAATGGAGGACATCACCAACAGAAGCACGATCTCCATTCAGAGTTTCCAGTAATTCAGCATCTCATCTACCCCCAAATGCACAGTTGAACTCATTTTCAAAAAAGTGCTGAATGAGGCACAACTTCTCTCAGCATGGAAGTCTGAAGTAATTTTCTTCATGTTTGCATTTTATTATGAGACACATTTAATGCAATGCATTTCTAATCTCTCTTTACATTTCTTAGCTGCCTGCTGTAAGACATTATCACACGCTATTCACTGCTCAGGGCAGCTCTGACAGCTGGCCAGACTGGGGTCTGCATGTAGAGAAAAAAATTAATGGTTTTAATGACTGTTATTGTTCTCATCCTCTTAAAACATTAAACAATGAGCCTATGTTGGTTTGTAAATGGAAATAAATATCTCATGGAGCAGGTTCACAAAAATGACATTTTGTTTGCTTTAATGTTTCATCTGTGTGAAAGTCTAATGAATCTAAGGCCTGGTCTACACTGGAGTTTTTAGGTCGAACTTAGCTGCATTAGGTCAATTTTCTAAACAATGAGTCCATCAAGACTATTTCATCGACTTTAAGGGTTGTCAAAGTCTATTTCAGTAGACTTAGTCTATTACTCCTGCTTTCACATGGAGTAATGCTAAATTAGACCTTGCACGGTCAACTTTATGGTAGTGCCACACCCGGACCCCCTCCCTCTCGCCCACTCCTACAGGAAGGAAAAGTTGCATTCTCCCAGCAAATATGGGGTGCTGAACAAATGGGCACTGTGTGAGCCCCTGCCTGGCCCTTCTGCTACACCCACATTCCTTTCTCCTGCAGGTTCATGCCTGCCACCAGAGTCCATCTGCTTCCCTAAGAACTTTGTGGTGTACCTGCAGCATAGTAGCCACATAAAAACATAACTGTGGCCCTATACATAATACATCTGTATTGTCTTTAGACAGACAGATCTTTCTCTTATTTTAACAGATTAGGTTTTACACTCCACAATGTATCTCCTGAAGTCTGCCCTTTACTTTTCGTTACAGCAGGAACAGCAGTGAGCTAGCTCCTCAAATTACTGCCATATTACTGTTCCTCTTTCACAAATATTATGGAGCACACAGCGGGCAATTAACAATGTTGCTTTCCCTGAGGTCTAACCTAGTCAGTAGACTCCAAAACCTTCCCTTTAAGTGCCCAAAAGCACAGTCTATCACCATTTGGCACTTGCTCAGCCTGTAGTTGAGCTGCTGCTTACTATGGGCCAGGCTGCCTGTGTACCGCTTCATGAGCCATGGGAGCAAAGGCTAGGCTGGATCTCCAAGCATCACTATGGGCATTTTAATGCCTTTTTGCAGAGGCAGGAGTTCCTAAAGAGGCACGCATCATGCACCATCTCAGATTGATGTCAGTAAAACAGCCATTGCAATCCACCAGCCCCTGCAACACCATTGAGGAGTACCTCTTGCAGTTTATGTACTCCTTGGCAAGGTGATTGGGTACCATGATGGGGATGTGTGTTCCATCTATTGCCCCACCACAATTGGAGAACCCCATCATGGCAAAGCTCTCCACTATGTCCTCCACGTTTTCCAGAGTCACTACCTTCCATTGCAGAAGGGTATTGATTACCTTGGCTCCTTAGACCTCAACATTCCCCCACTGTAGATTTCCCCACTCTGAATTGATTCCGAACTGACAGGTAACCGACAGGCTCCCACAGGGCAATTGCCAAGTACTTCTCCACTGTCAGCACTGGTCTCATTCTCATATTCTCTCACTTCAGGGTGGGGAAAAGAATTCACAAATTTCCATGGAAGTGTCATTATGCATATGGAAGTTTTGCTTCCACGGCCAATCACCCCATATCTGCATCACAATGTGGTCCCACTACTCTGTGTGTGTCGACAGCAGCAGAACCAGCTGTATCCAGAGGATTGAATGCTGGTAGCATATGCTAGTTGCTCAAGTCAAGTGTTTCACAGAAGAGTATGTTCATGCCCCCCTGAAAGTCGTCCTTGTTCCAGCAGATCCTGGATATGCTCTGGATATACTCCAGATGCACCATGGTTAGTATCATGATGTTTTGATGCTCAATGGGCTCTACAATGAGTTCCATGCTTACACTTCTATGACATCTGCACAGCTAACCCGGGGGGGAGGAGGGGAAGGGCATGAAAAGATGTTTAATGTTGCTCTTCAGTGGGGGAGAAGGGAGGAATCAAGTGTATTAAGGGACACTGATGACAAGTACCCAGAGCCACAGTTGTGGTCCCAACATGCACTGGGAGCATAACCCAGAATGCAAAGGTGTACAGGCACTGTGGGATAGCCTGTGCACAGTTCATCACTCTCAAAGTGGATGGTAGCCACCCTACTGGGGGTGCACTGCTTTGAACTAAGTCAAATTCTTGCACACAGAGGAGGCTTCCACCTTCCACTTACAAAACTGAGTGCTAAAAAATCAACCTTAATAAATTTAACCTTAACACTCAATGTAGGACATCTAATCCAGTTTGTGTGCATTTTTGTGGCCGTTAGATGTATATACTGGCTGTATGTCTGCCTGAGGTCAGTTGCTACTGGCTACTTTGTAATTATGAATTTAGAGGCCTCCTGATTTCTGGCTGTACTGCAAGATTGACATGGCCCATGCAATTTGAGGTGTGGAAGCAATGCAGCTGGACCTTATGTGTAACTATTTGTACATTTGGATATGTGCAGTCAAAATTATCATGGAATATAAAGACTTTGAGTCTGTTTCTGATCTCTCACTGCTGTCTTACATGACTATACATACTCTGAATTTGCATAAGTGTGAGAGCAGAATCTCTGGATTTCTACAATTACTATTGTAATTATATTGTTACCATTGAAACCTCTCACTGGTTCAGGCATTTACTCACCCCTTTTAAAATAACTTACTGAGCATTATTGTCTCTTTCTTGGATTCAGTAAGTATTTGAAATACAATGGGCCAAAATCTGGCACTGCTGCAGCCTTTTACATTGAGTCTGCTACCCAAAGCCTTAAACCTTGTAAACTGCCTGCTAGAGCATTCTCCCAGGGTCAGAACAGTGGCTCTTATGCTGTTTGCTTCCGGGCTACTGCACAAGGAAACACGGCCAAAGAAAGAGGGATGGGGCCAGGATCCAAATGTGCAATCAGCCATGTGGCACTCTGGGCAGATGAGGTTGGTAACAGAATCAAGGAGCCACAAAGGTGGCTAAAAGTCAAATTTTCCTTCTGCTGGACAGGTGCTAAGCACACACCTGCTGGTCTGGAGAATCTGAGCCCCTGTTTGCAGAGTAATCTCCATCTGAATATAATGTCCCCATATATCTCCAAAATTACAGGGAGAATTTGAGGGAGCTGGTCTACAAGATAATGCCTTGCTACCAAATGAGATAGGTACAGAAAGGAGGTTTGAGAAGGGGCAAATTTAAAAATCTCTGGCCTAAACAAAACTGTGTGGTGTCAATGAAACCACTATACTCACAGCCATGTGAGCATGTTTTTGTATTTTTCTCCTTGGTACCTGTCACAGGATGGCTTCAAAGGAAGTCGTCCTTGAGGCAGCTGGTTTCAATCAGGTTGGCCTTAATGAGGGCAGGGAGACACCTCACTCAGGCTATGTCTAGACTACAGAGTTTTTCCAGGATACCTCCGGTATCCTGGAAAAAACTCCGCTGTGTCCAGGGAACGTGTCTGCTCTTCTAACATTTTTTGCAGAAGAGCAGATGTGCTCTTTCGGAAGCCCTGTCTTCTTTGTTTCACAAGGAAGAAGGGTTCTTCTGAAAGAGGAGACTTTCCCAAAATTTGGCCCAGTGTAGACAGGCCAAATTCAGAAAAGCCACTTCCGAAAAAACAATTGGAAAAAGGTACGCAAATTGCAGACCACATTTTGTGTACCTTTTTCCCCAAAAAAGTGGTAGTCTAGATGTAGCCTCAGAGGATTAGTGGGGAGGTGTAAACTGAAGAAGGGGAAGCTGCAAATGGACCAAACAAACAAGGGAAGAACTTGGGGACAGGAACTGTGGAAAACTGAATCCAGAGACAGGGCGAGAGAGAAAACAGCAGGAAGATGCTTGAAAACCCCTTAAAGAAGAGGATAAGCCCAGACTATGCTGATCCTGTGACGGATAGATATTACCAGTTGACTATTGGGGGGAAACTGAGGCACCCAAGAAAGGTTGATGGGAATGCCCGAAGAACCATTTGTGGAAAAGTCAGAGTTGACAGTTTTAAGGAGTATGGGCAGTATTTTCTGTGATGTGAACAAATAAACCAGCGATGGGGTAGTGAAATACAAAAAAGTGTCAGTGCAGTAATAGAGGAAAAATAGAAGAGCAGTGTAGCTGTGACAGGGCTAGTGTCCATATTCATCCTGCAAGCTGTGAATGACCACAGTCTGGCCTCATACTTGCAGCTTTTTTCACTGTACACCAAAAATATCATATGAAAGGATCAAACCTTCAGGCAATGTCTTAGAAGTTATAACACTATTTTATTAGATTTCAAGCTCTCCTTGAAAGGGTTACTTTGTTTTCCCTTTGTGTTTTCCAATTCCTTTCTGTCCTGTTTTCTTTTTCATTGCTCTGTTATTGTTTTTCTCAAAATATCTATCCTCCCTCACTAATTTATTTATTCTAAATCCTGTGTCCATATCTCTTGTTCTGCTTTTCTCTTCTTTTCTGAGCTTCCCTTCTGTGATCACTCCCATCAGCTTTTTTATTTGGTTCTGGAGTAGCCCCTTCCTTGTTCTTTTTTTTTTTTTTTTCTCCTACTGCCTCTCCCTTTAGCTACTGGCCACTAGAAGCCAATTTGATGTCTGAAAATATTGAAAACAATGAGTAGTCCTGTGGCAGCTTAGAGACTTAACAAAAATATATATAGTATCCATGGGCTTTTATGGGAAAAACCCACTTCATCAGATGATGAATTGGAATAGAAATAACAAACCAAGTTATTTGTAACGGGGAAAAAGTACCTGTCAACTGTAGGACCAGTACTAATGAAGCAAAATGGGCTGGAAGTGTCCCATACTTAGTGGTTTTTTTTATGTAAAAATGCAGAATTAAAGACACGGGAGACGAGCTTTATAATGCAACATTCAGTTGCATTGACCCAAAGACATTAACTGAATGGTGCATGATAAAGCCAGTCTCTCCTGCTATTGACTGGCTAGAAATTGCATACACGCAGCTTGTAACATTCTATTATTTCGGTTACTCATCTCCTACCCTCCTGCGTGTTTCATCCATCTATTGTCTTGTCTGTTTGACCATAAGTTCTTTAGTGCAGAGATTGTCATTTAGTGTATGTTTGCACAGTAACTAGACTAGTAAGACTCTGAGTTGAATAGGTATGGATGTTCACAGACATACTGGAACATGGTTGTCTTCTGTATTAAAACAAGGAAAGGGCAAGAATTTTGTAATATTGGTGGAGAAGGCATGAAGGTGAGACTTTCAGCAAGGGAACTTAAGAGGATACAGAGAAGCAGACAGAAGGCTTTTAAGTGGAAAATGAAACTGCAGATGAATAGACAGCTAAAGTTCACTATCCTGCTTTACAGAGGAACAACGAAAATATAGAGTAGCTGCTCCACTCAACAGTTATATTAGCAATCTTCAACATTAGAGCAGCTGGAAAGGGGGAGTTTTCTTTCAAGGAAAAATTGAAGAGTTAAAATTAAAATTATTTTCTATTCCAAATTTGAACAAAATGTCAAAAACATTCACCAAACAGAAAATTCTGAAATGTTTCAAATCAGAAATCTCAAAAGAGATTTACATCTATTTGAGCAAATGCTTCAGCATATCAAAAATCAAATTTTCTATTTAAATTGATACTTCACAGCAATTTTTTTATTTTAAATATCTTTCAATTTTTTAATATTAATTCTTCACATGAGAAAAAAATTTTAAAAATGAAATTGATCCTTTTCCATGGAAAATTACAATTTTGACTGTTATAATTTTTTATTCAGAAATCTTTGACCCCCTTTATTAAATATAACAAATCTTTGGTAAGTTTGAAGGTAGACATACCCAAAATATGGGGTCATTTGTAAAATGTGACTATTGTGTTAGTGGCCTGTTTTCCACTCAAAACACACACACTATCTCTCCTCTCTCTGCCTACTTCTACACAGCTTCCCTCTTCTGCAAAAGCCTATGCAAATGAAGCATGGATTAGCATATTGCTGTGCTTCATTTGCATAATTAATTAGGAGCTGTTTTTGTGCCAAAAGGCGCTGTCTACACAGCGCCTTTTTGCGAAAAATTCTCCTCTTGCGCAAGAGCCGTTCTTCCTGAAGAAATGAGGAAGAATGGCTCTTGCGTAAGAGGAGGTTTTTGCGCAAGAAGGCACTGTGTAGACGGCGCCTTTTGGCACAAAATCGGTCCTAATTAATTATGCAAATGAAGCACAATATGCTAAGCCACACTTCATTTGCATAGGCTTTTGCAGAAGAGGGAAGCTGTGTAGACGTAGCCTCTTGCTCGCTCTTTCTCAAAGTTAGGTTCCATTCACTCCTTGTGAGTGCTATCAGAAGGTATTCCATCTCCCTTCACTGCAGATTAGGACATGGAAAGATGTAGTGCTCTACATTTTAGTCCATGGAGATGTGTGTCCATGCCAATTCTTTTCACCTATGTCCCCTATTCTTTTCCTGATTTTCCATACTGCTTTCAGTCAAAAGGACACACAAACCTTTGTTGCAATACTTCTGCGTAGCGAAGCAAAAAATAATAAATATGCCATCTCCGTTCAATAATAAGCCTTGCATTCATTTCTATTGTTGTTTCCACGTGCTGTTCTTCGGTATTTCAGACAAGCCGAAAACAGGTCTGTTAAAAGCCGTAACACTCTCAAACCTCTTGACAGCTACCATTCTTCACTGAGACCGTGAACAATTGTAGAGCTGCCAGCATCTGTCTGGAAATAATAGCTGTACATACAGGATCATTTGCAAGACAGATGGCTGAGGCAGGTACCATTTATCTGCCAGCAGCAGTTTCATAACTCCTAGCATCCTTTCATGAGGACAGCCTCGCAGACGTATTAGGCATCGCTAATTATCATAATGCGTTAGGTAAATATTAAATTAAAAACCTCCCCTCTTCCTGGTTCCCCCTCCTATAAAGCAACCTCTTCATTAGCACAGAGAGAAAAAGAGAGAGAAGGTGGAGAATGTGTGTGGTATTGTTCAGTGCCAATTCATTCCATTTTCAGGTGGCACAGTAATAGCTAAGGTTGCTTATGGCTTTTTCTGGCACCGCTGTTTTCTTCTCTCCTGGTACCCACTTCTCTCCTGGTACCCACCCTGCACAGTTTTCTTATTTCACTATTTGGAGACGTTCCCAGTTACTAAGCATACAAGGCTCACATCATATATGATGGCATCAGGACCAAACTGTCATTCTTGAAGAGTGCACTGTGGTATGGACTTTAGCCAACTCGGTGCCTCAGCAATTCACATTGTATTTAATGACGACAGTTTGTCCCTGCTATCTATACCCTAAAAATGGAGACCTGCTGTTACACACTGTATGAAATGAGTGCACTGTGGCAAGGCAAAGTATAATGGGAGGTTTTCAAAAGCACCCAGTGGAGTTAGGAGCATAAGACTAGTTGAAAGAGAGTGGAATTAATGTTTCCAAGCCCCTTTAGGGACTTGGGGAAATCTCCCCAATAAATGTTACTGATATTTTTCCTAATGCATCAGCAGAGGCCCATCATATTAATAATAAAAAATCCTTATGTTTATCATGGTTTTTATCCTTTATGCCTACCCTACACAGCTCTCTGCTCACCCGAACAGCGTGTCTCTGAATACATTGCTACTTTTAGCAGGCTAGTGTCCCACTGTAGCTCTGTTCCTGGAGCTTTTCCCTACTATAGTGAAATACTTTGGCAGGGGGCAGAAAGTTGGAGGGAAAGACTCTGCCAGCTCTCTGCTACTGGAGAGCGCTTCTCTACTACGAGTAAAGGCTGCAGCAGTCAGGGGTGCCAGTTGGGTTTTCAACCTGGGAGTGGAGTGGGACATGTTCTAAAATGTTTACTAAATGTTTTCTGAAAATTTACTCAATAGTGTAAGCTTTGCAGGCTGAAACAGCAATTCTGCAGACTATGAATAAGCAGGAAAACAAAGCAAGTAGTAATTGATGGGTATGAACAGTGGGCTAAGGACAAGCACTAGGATGGGGGACTGGGACCAAACATGGGAAAGCAAGGGCCAAGTGCCAGAAAATCTTTGAGGTAGCAGGAGGAGAGGAATGGGTACTAGAGCTGCCTACAGGATTGGAGCCATGAGCCATATTTACATGGGACTGGGGTAAGTAATGGGGCAAGGGGAGGAGGCTGTGACAAGACCAGAGGGGTTGAGATGGGAGGTTTTCTGATCCATGCACAGCTAGAGTGTTTAGAATCGGAGGTGGGGGGCTGGTGTGGCAGCCATGGGGGAAGCAAGAGGTGGAGCTAGGGACTGTGAATCTGGAAGTGGGGAGTGGGGTTGGGGGCAAGAGATTCTGGCAGGGCGAGGAGAGTGTTTTTCTTTCCCGTGCAGACAAGGAGAGGAGGAGATACTCTGCTCTCCCCTTCACAGTGGCCAGGCTGGGCCCTTCTCTCCAGCTAGATGCCTGGGATTGAGCCAGCCCCGCCCCGCCCCACACCACTTTGGGCATTATTAAAAATCAGCAGTGGAGTTTGGGCTCCCAGCTGAGGCAAAGGCTGCACAGAATTAAAAATAAAACAATAGGCCTGGCAGTGGCAATACCATTTCCCAGGCCACCACTGGCCCCTCTTTGGAACCAGCACCCCTAGAGCCAGCATCCCCCTCCTCCAGGGGCAGTGTGCAAGGACCCCTGGAAAGGCAGCATTACCCACATCCAGCAGTAGTGGCAGCCTCCGCAGGTGCCATTCTCTTTTGGTGGGGGAGAGGAAAACTGTAGGCTTGGCAGCATGCTGCATCTGTACCATAACACCAGCAGCACTAGTAGTGGGGAATAAACCTTGCCAAATGTGTTGTGGGGGGGCTTTGTCCCTTGGTATCTCCCCTGCCCCCTGTGATGCTCCTGCCTGCAGTTTCCTGCTGTGGGAGCCTTTCCTTGCCATCAGCAAGGACTCTGGCAGAGGGGAAGGCAGAAGGGAATGGCAGCTTTTCCTAGCAACCTCCTCCCCCCCCCCCCCCTTTGGCTGACACGTGTAGCCACACACCACATTGTGGATGGATCCACAGTGAAAAGTGGGCATGTAGCTACGCAGGCCCCTATGGCCACCAAAAGTGAGGTGTAGTGTGAACATAACCTCTTAGCCACAGTCTCCCAAAAGCAGGGAGGACATAAGGTGATTCAAAGCAACATAATTCCTGAGGGGGGGCTTCAAAAGAATATACATTGAGCAACACCACAGGATATTTGTTGTTCACTCAGTAAGCTGCATTTCAGTTCCCATAGCTTGGGATCTGTTTTATCTCAGTCAAATGAGACAAAAAGGGCTCAAATTGACACTCTGGCCTCTGCTTTAAGATGGTGGCAGTCAGGCCAGGGAGGTGGGAGATGGCATTAGAGATAAAATAGTGTCATACTAATCAGGGAAGAGAAAGAGAAGTTCTGTGAAGAGCTAGACCCAGCACTGGCATGACTCACAGGTAAGAGCCAGGGACACAGAAGGCAGGAAAACAGCAAAAAATAATTGAAAAAGAAATTGAGCTCTGTCACAGCCTGACTCTTATAGGGAAGAGAATCCTGCAGTTAAGGGAAGAAAGCTCTGATAAGTGAAAATAGTCTAATTCTTGGTGGTGCTGTGCAGCAAATAAGTCATTGGGATAAGACCACCTGGAATAATGCAGAGAATCTACAAAGAGAAAAAGGAGCAACCCTGGAAGAGACATTGATCACATCAATCAGATCTAGTGAATAGCACAGAAATGTATTTTCAGGTGTTTTTTTCCACAGTCAAACTTAACTCAACAGCACTGTGTTGTTTGAATGTTTAAGTCCTACATACAGTGTTGCTGATTTACTGATGCTATGGAAGAGGCGACTTTCATCTTTCTATCGCACAGTTAAATTCTCATCCTGAGCTGTATTAATACCTTTTTTGTGTGTAACGGGGAAGGGGATCAGTGAATTCCTTCATTTTCATTTTTAGGTAGGAGGCCTGGGGTGGCAAATGATTTTCCTAACAGTGTGAAAAGATAAACTTAAAAAACAACAAATAGTTGGGTAGCACTTTATAGACTAACAAAACATGTAGATGGTATCATGAGCTTTCGTGGGCACAGCCCACTTCTTCAGGTGAAAAGAGACCATCAGCTGTATTGACCTTTCGCCAAAATGTGTAATATGCATGGCTTCTGGCCGCTCCCTACATAAGACCTGTGTAGTTAAATGCTGTTGCAGCCTTAAAATGCTACCTGGTCTGTTGAGGTTTTCCTGCCGTGCTAAATAAATTCTGTTGACAAATGCTGACTGTTTTCTTCTTAAAACAACTCTCCCTATCTGCAGGTCAGGTTGAATATTATGGCTCCAAGACTACAGCTAGAAAAGTGACTTTGTAACCGTGACAATCACAAAGCCAGGGGATCTTGGAACCTCCTCCAACTACATAGCTTTACTTTAGTTGTTTGAAACTGAGCTGGAAAGGATTTGGGAATGGTTGCAATAAAGTATTTATTTTTAAAAAAATATGAAGGATTTGGAAAGGAAGAGGGCAGCTCTACACTACAAAATTAAGTTGTTTTATGTTGATCTACAGCCACTGCAGCAATTAAATCTGCTCTTGGTGTCTGTACTATGCTCCTTGTGTAGTGTGTGCCCTCAACAGGAGCGCTTCCACCAACTTTTGTGGGGCACTTGCAGAAGCTCTGGCTGTCAGCTCTGGGCAGGGCTCTAGCTATCAAAGGCAGCAAGAGGCTAAGCAACGCAGTGTCTACATAGACCCTGCATCAACCTAACTACATTGACCTTAAGCTGTACACCTCTCATGGAAATTGAGTTATTAGGCTGGCATAAAATGAGTTACATCCGTGGGAGGAACTTTGTAGTGTAGCTGCTTACACAGGCTGACATAACCTGCCTTATATCAACCTAACTGTGTAGGATAGACCAGACTTGAGTAGCTGGAACTCCATGAGTGGAGACAATGTGAATTCCCTGGAAGGGAATGAGGAAGCCAGGTTGGCCTGAGTAAACTGGAATCCCAAGACGATTCTTACACTTTGTCTAAAACTGTTGACGTAGCATCACTGTGACCTCTTGCCGCTTGTGTATTATAAAACAGAATTGTTCTTTAAGATGTTTTTATATGGGAGTCTCACAGCTTTGATCTTTAATCCACACAGAAACAGTGGAAATATTGGTTGGTCTTAACACTTCCCTCATAAACACTGAGGCTGCATCTA
Organism: Rafetus swinhoei; assembly: GCA_019425775.1. Lineage (NCBI taxonomy): Eukaryota > Metazoa > Chordata > Testudines > Trionychidae > Rafetus > Rafetus swinhoei. The sequence goes on along the minus strand of CM033446.1, from coordinate 80,298,854 downwards.
GACTGGCATGATTTTGCGCAAAAGCAGACGCTTTTGCGCAAAATCTTGCCGCCTGTCTACACTGGCCGCTTGTATTTGCGCAAGAACACTGATTTTGTAATGTACAAAATCAGTGGTTCTTCTAAATACTCGACATCCCGCTCAGGAACAAGCCCTCTTGTGCAAGTATTCTTGTGCAAGAGGGCCAGTGTAGACAGCCACATTTATTTCTTGCGCAAGAAAGCCCGATGGCTAAAATGGCCACCAGAGCTTTCTTGCGCAAGAAAGCGTCTACACTGGGCATGGATGCTTTTGCGCAAAGGCACATGCCAGTATAGACGCTCTCTTGCTCAAATACTTTTAACGGAAAAACTTTTCCGTTAAAAGTATTTGCACAAAATCTTGCCAATCTAGACGCAGCCTGAGGATCACAATGTAGTCCTCATGGAATTCTCTAGCAGCTGAAACTTCCCCTACAGCACTGCCAAAGATGTGTTTTCCTTGGGATAACCCTGCCTGTCCAAACTCAGGTTTCAGTGGTATCCATGTTAGTCTGTTTCAGCAAAAACGAGGAGTCTGTGGCACCTTAAAGCAATGGTTAGTCTTTAAGGTGCCACCAGACTCCTTATAGTTTTGGTCTAAACTTAGTTAGGAAAGGAAAGTGTTACTTGCATCTGGGCCACTGAAACCTTGGTTCTCTGAGTTGTCACTTTTGGGCACTGCTCATTCTGTGCAGTATACATTTTGCTAGGAGACCCTTGTCGTTGCACAGATTATTAGCTTGTTATGTGAGAACTGATGCTGGCAATATCGCTCAATGTCATTCACTTGTATGGGTGCTTCCAAAGTGTATTTTGTAGAGTCTCTCTCCTTTCTTACTTAGTGCTTTTCATATTTCATTAATAGCAATTAATCTTCACACACAGTTAGCAATTTGGAAATATTTTTGAGTGATCAGGTTGGCTGATTCATTTTGACTATCATTTTGACACAGCTTAGTGGGGGCATAGGTCAAAAAAAGTTGGCCTACCCCAGAGGAAATTGGAAGAAATGCCTCCTACTAGGCCCACTTAGAGGGTTCAGCACATATCCCAGTGTGGCTAACCAACTCCACTGGTTGTTTCCAACTGTTACATTTCTGGTCTCACTGTAGTACAGCATACATTTTCTGGCATGTCAGTTCTTGTAATGGAGCATGATTAGCAACACAGTTTGTATAAGTGAACTGTGACAATAAGAACAGGCTGCTATTTAGTTTATGCAGCTTCACTTTAAGGCAAAAATCCCATCCCCAACATCCATTCTAAGTAGCTGGGTGGGGTGCTGGGAGATCTGCTGATGAAAAGTCACCTCGAAAATCATGGAGAAGGCATGATCCTGTCAACCAGCTAACTGAGGCTCTGTGATGTAGTGGACCTGCCAGCACCACTACAGTTCTTTAACCCAGTTCCTGACCCCTGCCAGATACCCCTGGGCACAGCACCTCAGTGCTCTCTTACCCACGCCTTGCCCATTCCTTGTGTAAAGGGCAGGTCCTTTGCCTGCAAAGAAATAGACTCCAAAGTTCGGCCAACTTTCCTGGGTTTAATGCCTTTCATAAGTCTTGGACACTGTTCATTGTAGAGCACCAGTTAATGGCTTTTAATAGCTTTGAAAGTGATTATCAGGGTTTGAGCCAAGGAAGAATAATGAGTAGATGTGAACTATTCACAAGGGTTTACTTGGAAAAAGGAGGTAGTGGCTCAATAAACACCTCTCATCAGAAGCAGTTCATTAAACTATCAAACTACACTGCAAGAACTATAACTAACAGATCACCAGTAATGAAAATGTACTTGTATGTCTCTGGCATGCCAAGAAATCAGTATTTTTCCTATCACCCACAGAAGGAGTCATGCTCTTGCATTAGAATGTTACCCAAGCCAGGCTGCTTGTGTGCTATCAAATTAAAGTCAGAAGAATCTTTACCTCTTCTGTACCTGGATTTTGATGCCAGCTTGTAAAACTTAGCAATATCTGGTAGCAATGCAACTGTACTGTAGGGTTTGGACTGGTCAGGTATTTGGGGGTGTAGCATCCTGGCGCTTCTTTCATGCTGCTACCTTATTCTCCAGAATTTAAGCTTTCATTTACAAAAGAGTTGGGCTTTCAGGTGGTAGAACTAAAAAACAACTTAGTCCTACCTTTCAAACTTAGAGATCCAGTGACTAGCCTACTCTTGAAATCATGGGATCACTCTGAAGATTACTGTTCTAACATCAGACTTCTAGCAATTAATGATGTGTATTACTGTAAAGGCCACAACTCCCTTTTGTCAGCACTGTGCAAATATGGAACAAAGAAGATACCTCCTCCTCCTAGAAAGCTTACACTCTAACCATAAAATGAGAGAGGAGGGGAGTACAACAGGGGAGTACTAGGGAACATTGAGTCAACTATGGGTGTAATGTACTGTGACCACAGCTTGCCAACTGTCTCGACATTGTCAAATGTTTTAATCCTGCCTTATTTTGTCCAGCTCCTTATGCACCTCAGTGTGACAGTGAAAACCATTTATGGATAATTTTGTTGTTGAAAAGAATAAGAACCCAAGTTGAAAGTGCTTGTAATTGTATCTTAAACGTTAAAGACTAATGCTATCCAAAGAAACAATCTCTTCTGTAATGAACAAACTATACCACTGTTGTCATGCCTCACAGCCACCTCAGAAGCATATATTGTATAGAAACAAATACATAGGTTTACATATTCCTCCATTCTATAGATCTTTTGATTAATCAGTGGTTAAAAAAAAATCACCTTTTGACCACAAATACATTCTGAGGCGAAAGGACTGTGAGCTAAGAATGCCCCTGACAATGGTTCATATCTGTTTCTCCTTCTGTTTAGGCTCTATGGATCATACAACTAATTTTGCCATGGCACAACCATTGCCATACAATTTGACTGGCTGTGTATCATTTGAAAGACTCAGTCCTTGTAGATTATTGTCTCTAGAAATAACAGGAAGAAACAAAACAAGTTTTCAGTCACTTTTTGTATCAGTCATTACTATCAAATAACAAGAGATTTGACTGGTAATACAAGGGAACCTCTGTACTCTGGTTTTCCCTAACCTGGGAACATTTGTCATATGGACTTGGCAAGAGGAGGAGGAAGTGGCTCTGTGCACTGCTGATCCCCCTGCATCCCAGCTAGAGGAACTGCAGTGAACCGACACACTGCTCCTGCGGATTTTCCCTGATTCAGTGTCTGGGGTCGGAACCAGGGTGCACAGAGCAATGTTTGCACCCAACAGCGGGGTACGGGTAAGTTCCCCACCTCCTTCCCCCTCATGCCCAGACCCTGCACCATCCTCCCTGGTCTGGGGAATTCTTTAATCTGGCATGCCCTGTTTCCCAAGCTTGTTAGATTAAAGAGGTTTAAGTGTATTAGTATTCTAGAATTATGAGTAGACCAATGAATTTAAGTTCCTGTGACAGTAGAAGGGGGGAGGGGACTTACATGAGACAATACTGGTGTATTGATTCAATCATCTTCTATAACTTTTTCAGTTATCAGAAATAAAACCTTTAGCTGTTAATTCTTTCATCAGCAAAAGTCTGCACGGCAATGTCAATTCATGTTCAGAAAAAGATAAAGGAATCCCTTCGAAATCTTCTTAATTCTGACCAAATAGAAAACCTGAGTCCTCTGTTAATTAGATTTAAGCTTTTAATATCAGAGGAGTGGCTGTATAGCCATGTTTCTTCAGCCTAGGTGGGTAAGTCATGGAATTCTATTTCACTCTTGCTCAAATAGTTGGTGTACTTTGCATATTATAGACATGCCAGATAGCGAGCAAAGACAAAATCAAAATTGTAGCTTCTGATAGCACCAAATTTTCTGGCAGGAGCGGGGATTGGAAATCCAAACCATGTTCTAGGTCTGGGCTGGCAAATATATCCTATATGTTTATTATCCTTAACCAAAATCTTAAATCCAAGGATCTCTTAACGTATATCTCTCAATCTCAATTGTGTGTCTTGCACCTATCTCTTGTTATGTAATACTCACCATGGATGGGTATTACATCTTCCTTAAGTAAATTCTCACTTGTCCATGGGGACAAAAACCCACTGCTTGAAAAGTCTTGTTGCAAAGGAACATTAAAACAAAATTCAGAAAAGGGGACGTGGGGATTCATAATTTAACCTACTTCATCCAGTCACTAAGTTTTCATGGGTAAGTAGATGTTGTGGTTTAATTGAAGGGCATCCACAAGGAATAGGATGGGAGCCATTGGACTATCTCTTCTACATTTGAAAGTTGCTTAGTAGTTGTTATGAGTCAGATACACATATAGAATAGGATATTTCAGGGTGCATTGTTTTAGTAAATTTATAGCTGTCTTATTGTTTTACATTATAATGTATTTTAGTGGTAGAGTTTATACCACATTCGAGTTATTAGTTTCAGGGGACAGTCCATCTTCCTTCTGATGGCTATTTTAAGACATAATTTTTGTAAAATAGTTTTCAAGGCTCATGGAAGTGGTGGAATCTCTTTCCCGGGAGGTATTTAAAATTAGATGAGATAAAGAACTAGAAAAAACACCATACGGAAATATTCTGGGTTGATCAGGATTAACAAGATAACTTAATTAGGCCTGTTCTGTCTTTAATGTATATAATAAACCCCCCTCAATTTCCATCAGGTTTTAAGTTATGTTTCAAAAGCAGACTGTGAGTGGATGACATCTGCATACCAAGCAACATATAGTCAAAATAATATATCACTCACAACAACATGCTGACAAACTAGACCTATGAAATTTCAGTCTAAAGGGCTTGTCTACATGTAGAGAGCTGCAGCTGTAGGGCACGTCTACACAGCAACATTATTTTGAAATAACTAGCGCTATTCCAAAATAACAGTCCGCGTCTACACAGCAGGCAGTTATTTCGAAATAGTGTCAAGTTGGAGGACTTCTTACTCCGATTCCTGTAGCCCTTATCATATGAGGAGTAAGGGAAGTCGGAGGAAGAGTGCTCTATTTTGAAATAAGTGCTGTGTAGGCGCTCTCTATTTCAAAATAAGCTATTTTGAAATAAGATACGCAATTGATGTAGCTCAATCTGCGTAGCCTATTTCGAGTTCAGCCCTGCAGTGTAGATACATCCATACTGATGAAGTTGCACCATTGCAGTGCACCTGCTGAAGATACTCCATGCTGTCAGGTGAAAGCTCTCCTGTCAACTTAATAAAACCACCTCAGCCAAAGGCAGAAACTATGTTGGCATTGGAAGCTTTCCAGCTGACAGAATAGTGTGTACACTGGCCCTTACATCAATTGAACTTGTTGCATGGGGGGTGGTTTATTCACATCCCTGAGAGAGGTAAGTTTTGCTGACATAAACTGTAGGGTAGACATAAACCTTCTCTTCAGGTTTGGATGCTCCCATAGTTATTTTATCCACATATAAGGCTTCTCTGCAGCTTAACCATGCTCATGGTTCATTCTTTCAATACTCATTTGTGCTCTTCTGAGGAGAGCGCCAATCTTATTTACACCTAATCGTATTTAAAAGTTGCATGCACCAGTCAGTAAAATCCACTTAACACCTTCAGAATTTTCCATCAGCTGATGTAATTTTCAGGTTGAAAACTGCTAAATTGTTACTAGGCTGCTACAACCCTTTTGAGAAGCAGGGCTAGCATAGGGCTTTGTTAACAAGAGGCTTTTGTAGAGTTGAATGATGCAACTTTCTCAGGGGTATTGTTAGTGGGTTTTCTATCCATTTGTGAGATCTACACTTCCCCACTTGAAAGAAGTATTTTTTTTCTCTGTACTATTACTTGATGTCAATTTAGGGTCTCACTTTGTACTTCTGTAGTTTCTTTCTTGAATGATGCCTCTTCCAGAGAGAATAACACCTCAGTACTCAATATAATGCAGTGTTTTAATGCACACTTTAACACTATGAAGTGTGAATTAAAACACTGCATTATATTGAATACAGTATGAAGTGTGTATGTTATGCTAAATTATGGAAGGAGGTGGGAACTTGGCCCAGAGGTTTCCCACATCCTGGGTGAATGTCTATCCACTGACTAAACTAAAGGCTATGATAGGAGAGGTTTTCCTCTTCCACCTCAGTCATTTTGTTTCAGATCACAGCGTGTGATTTGCTTGGCTGAATGCCTATTTATTATTATTTATTATTTCTCCTAATTTGTGGATAGATAACAAAAGTAGGGCCTCTCTCTGACAGAGGGACAGGGCTTAATTCATATACCTGTTGTTGTTGACATTTCCCATGGGGTAGCTTAAATGGCTTCTTACCTCACATGCTGGCTTTGAGGATTGCTGTCTAAGGCATGCCCTCCTTCAGTCAGCATATACAAACTCTAGATACATACCTGAAGCCTTTGTGGGTCACATCATTCTTGAGATTTTTCCTGAATTTTAGGTGCCACGATACTTAGCATTCAAACATTTTGGATCCCACCTATACCACAGTAGGATTTTCAAAAGCACTGTAACAAGGTGATCTGTCCCCTGAAGGATGGCAGGACTTAGGGACCAGCCCACCACCAATCTTATGGTGTGGGCCTTTGAGATTTTGAAAGGTTCCCTCTAAATTTCCATGTGCAGATGCAGATGTGCACTACCAATAGAAACACACGCTGCTGGTTGTGGGTACTCTGCTAATCATTGGGTTGTATTTGAATCTCTGCAAGGCTTCCCAAGTGCTCAGCTTACAGGGAACACTGCTGTGATATATGGTGTGTATATATATTGGTATGATTATACACACACACACACACACACACACCCCAATACCTAGAGAGCGAGAAAGTGATCCTGGGAGTAAATCCTGTCACTGTTACTTTTAGGGCCTGGGACCAGAAGCTTTGCAGAATGGGTGGGCCAAGGCTCTCCTCCGTCCTAGCCAAGTGGAATGAGCTTTAGGGAGAGAACCATTATATATGCTACTTACTTTCTCATGGTGGGGGAGATATCATTATGAAGGGAAGGTCTGTCAGGCAAATTTTCCTAGTTAGAAGGTGAAAGGACTGCTTGAGGAAAAGGACAAGCTGCAGAAGAATTCAGCTGAAGCTCAAAACTGGCCTAAATTATAACCCAGCTCCCAGGAGTGGGGATGAGGACTCCTGGTTTCAGAGAATGAATGATTTTTGGAAGGGAAACCCAAGTCTGAGGGGGAGAGCTAGAGGATCTTGCCTTGGGGAGAGACTAAAGCCAGGTCTACATTATGCCGGAAATTCAACTTAAGATACACAACTCCAGCTATGAGAATTATGCTGAGTCCAGCTACAGATCTTAAACTGAATTTCTGGAGCAGCCCCACTGTAGGTTGTCAATGGAAAATCTCTCTCATCAACTTCCCTTACTCCTTGCAATTCCATTGAATACTGGGATCAACAGGGGCATGCTCAGCATTTGGTTTATTGGGTCCTTACTAGACCTGCTAAAATGAACTCCGGAAGGTCGATCTCTGTAGCATCAATCTCCAGGTAAGTACGGACAAGTCCTCAGTGACTTCAGAAGGCAATCTCTGGGGAACAAAACCTCCCACAGCTCTTATATGGACCCAGAGTGAGTGTGAACATAAGCAACTAAAGAACTGAGTTATTGTGTAGAAAAGGCTAATAAACCAGACTCCACAAAGGGACTGTATGTTTTGTGCTATTATGGTTTGGATAATCGAAAGACACCAACTAGATGCTGAAGGCAATACATCTGCAGAGCTTCTAGGGGCCTCAATGGGTGAATGTCCAAGGGTTGTGCCCCATTACAACCATCCAGGCATCTAGGTCTCATTGAAATTAGTGAGAGTTAGGCCTTGCTACACTGACTACAGCACTATCTAAATACCTCTGAAAAGCTGGGCCGTGGCCCAGTGACCAAGCCTCAACCCTACTCTAGAAATAGATGGTTTAAATCACTGCTTGTGAAGGTGAATTTCCCAGAGTCTGTTGTAGGGTAACTATACTATTTTATCTTCCTCTTTTGAAAGAGGAGGTATGTGTAAGTGTAGTGATCAATTTCTCTTCTTTTTGGTCATTGCTATTTTGCAACAGTTTGCTGTGCACTATTTCATTTTGTTTTTCTGGTACCCTTACTCTTAAGGTTTTTAAAAGGCAAAAACAGTTCTTGAAATCAGATGGAGGGGAATACAGAGACTAACAAGCATTTGGGTCTGGTATTGCTTGCATTGCCACTGAGAAAAAATCTTTGTTTTACCCAGCTGTCACAACCATATCATATCTTGAGACTAGGAGAAAGCTGTGAGGCAATTGTTGGAAACAATTTCTTAATGGCAAATGCTGTGTCTCACACCTAGTTTAATGTGCAATCATGTCTTTAATCAGTTACATTAAGTATGAGATAAGTAGCTTAGAAACACCTATTCCATGCTATTACTTATATGCCTCCGCCATTCCAAGATCCTGCATGATTCAAACTAGACTGCACCATTGATGAGGAGGAACGTACAGAAGACCATTGGGAGGGATTCTGCCACAGCTATGGCTCATCGTATGGCACATCAGAAGTGTATATGAGCTGCAAACAGTGTGAAAGGTGTCTGGAGGAGAAGCAGATGCTAGACTATGGAGCAGTTCACGTGCAGACTTGGGAGATTCCTGGCCACTGTACTTTAATGCTGAGGGCTAGTTTGGCCCATGGAGCAGCATGGAATCCTGGGAGCAGGCATGTTCACTGTCAGCCACTGTGCTACAACTTGTTCTGCAGACTCACTACTGACACTGCAGCACAGCACCTCAGCATTAGTCTCCTCACTACTACATCTTCTCAAAGTTAGTGTTAAATGGGGTATTTAAACACAATACTCCCATTAAGGTCCATAGGAGTTTGAGCAAGAGACTGTTCAGTGTCTTCCTCACAACAAGAATTTGAGGAAGCTCAGACACTTAGACACAGGGCTTGACCTTAAAAGGTGCTGAGAACCCATCACATCAAGCACAACTGGTTTTCAGCACTCTTCATAAATGGGCCCAACAAAAGACAGTCTGCTGCTTTTGTCTAATTTATTCATGCCTTCGCTTCATGTTTTGCTTTTAAATCTGAAGATAGAATAATGACCCCTCAAGAGCAAGTAGTTGGCTGTGAGGCCATTATTCCTTTACAGAAGCAATATTTTTTTTTCATAATAGAAACATTTGGGTGTTCAATTAATGAAGTTTGCCTCTGCATCTGTAGCTGATTAATGGTGTTAGATGGGGATTATTTCAAGAAGCTTGTTAAGTCAGTAATGACTGATGAGGCTCATTGCCTGATGGGACTTTGCAGACTCCATCTTACTTCACTTTGTGAGTAGGCAGCTGAGGTTCCAGTCATGTGACAGAAAAATCGCACTGTTTTGGTAGGCTGTTGTATGGAGAGCTAGAATGATTTTGTGCTTAAGGTGCTAGAATGGGACTCAGAAGATCTGGGTTCAATTGCTGACTACTATAGCCTTCTAGTGTGACTTTGGACAGTACCTCTGCTTTAAAGAAGGACTTATAATACTATTTATCTCGTGGCCTTTGCCTGTGCTGTTTATTTAGTAAGGGCAGGGCAGGGACTGTCTCTTATAATGGGTATGTATTTCATTTCCAGTTGATTTTGCAAACTGCTAACCTTTTGTCACCTCCTGGAACTCATCCTTCCCTGCCCGTTTGCTGCTTCTCACCTTTGAAGTTCTCTTGTACTAAATCTTAGCTCCCTCTACTTTGAGTGATGCTCATTATATTCAAACTCTTTGTTCTGTAAATAATGTGTAAGGGAAATTAAAAATCTTAGTTAAAACTCAGGACACAAAATAGGCTGACAAGCCTTCAAAGGAGCAGGATTTTGTATTTAAAATTCTTTTAGTCAAGAGAAATCTTTTGGCAAAATAACTTAACTTCCTTAAGGACTCGTCATCTCTGAACATTGCTATTGGTTTGAGTATAAATCATTTCTCTTAGTTTAAAATTGTTCACTTCAGCCAAATGCCCACTTGTTAGATATATCATTGAGAGTGAGGGACTCACTTGCTCTTGTTTTCAGCTGTGTCCACTTTGATTTCAGCTCCCTGCTGTGGTTTTACAGCAAAACATTAATGATCTGCTGACTAATCTATCTAAACTCCTGAGGGTCATGGGCAGTAAAATGTATCTAGCAAACCATCTGTTCTACTCTGCCGATTAAGCTGGAGATATTGTAAGTTCATAAGTCAATACACTTCAAGATGGGGATAGAAATCCTGCACTGCACAAGGATGGGAGAAATTGTGTTATTTTTCCCTATGGTAGTGCCTCTGCTTTATAAATAGTGTGCATGGTTTAAAAAAGAGACATCCTTAACATGCTGCCCAAATACTAATCATTTTTGTGAGTTGCTTACAGGAATGTTTCAACTCTCTAAATGCCACGGAAATATGCTGGCTTCTTTGCTATCAATACGTGAAATATAGCGCCGTCGTGTGAGACAACTGAAAAATATTTACGTTGAGAGATATATACTAGAGAGGGCAGAGGAAATAATGCTAAATATGTAAAACTGTATGGCTGCGTCTAGACTGGCATGATTTTGCACAAATACTTTTAACGGAAAAGTTTTTCCATTAAAAGTATTTGCGCAAGAGAGCGTCTATACTGGCATGTGCCTTTGCGCAAAAGATTTGCTTTTGTGCAAAAGCATCCGTGCCAGTGTAGATGCTCTCTTGCGCAAGAAAGCTCCGATGGCCATTTTAGCCATTGGGCTTTCTTGCGCAAGAAATAAACATGGCTGTCTACACTGGCCCTCTTGCGCAAGAATACTTGCGCAAGAGGGCTTATCCCTGAGCGGGAGCGTCGGAGTATTTGCGCAAGAACCACTGATTTTGTACATTACAAAGTCAGTGTTCTTGCGCAAATACTCGCAGCCAGTGTAGACAGGTGGCAAGATTTTGCGCAAAAGTGGCCACTTTTGCGCAAAATCATGCCAGTCTAGATGCAGCCTATTTGTGTTCTACTTATTGCCTGGATTAGATCATGTGTCTTGCTTTGTTCAGTAGCACTGTTTTATTATATTGGTGTTTTTATTCATGCTATAATAGTAATGATGGGTACGTCTACACTGCAAGTGTATTTTGGAAAAAGCTATTCTGGAAGATATCTTCTGGAATAGTTTATTTCAAAATAGAGTGTCCACACTACAGGGAAGCCTCAAAATCAGTCTGAGGCAACCTCCCCTAATGTGAATGTGCTATCTTGATTTAGAGTCCCAGGAGCACTGGGGAGGAATAAGTTTAGAATGGCCCTGGTGAGGAGCTGTCTTGACATAGTAGCTGTGGAGCGTCCACACACACTCTTTTCCGAAAGACCTTTTTCGGAAGAGGCATTATTCCTCATGGAATGAGGTTTACCAACATTGGAAAAAGCCCTCCATTATTTCAATTTTCTTTCGAAATAATGCAATTGCTGTGTGGACGCTAGTATTGTTTTTCCAGAATAATGGCCGTTATTCCAGAAAAACGGTACAGTGTAGATGCACCCATATAGACTACAGGTATCAAAATTAGCAGGAGTTAATGCACTATTGAATTTAGGAGCCAAATGTTGCAAATGAAATCATAATACATTGTACATTTACAAATGTTTATGCAGAATCACATACCATTAGCTTCCCTAACAAATGGAAGGAATACCTTAATGTTTGCTGGTGTTTCTGCCTTCGGCACTTACATTCAACAGCCCCATTTATTTTCTTGGGATCATTTCCATTTATTATAATATGTACTTAATTACTTTTTAATTACTGCAGCATTTTTTCTTGGTGTATTAGGCATATCAAAATTAATCATCTTCATGTACCTTCATATTCACCTTCCACCCTCAATGTCTGTATATTCCATGATCTTTATATTGTGCTGGATTGAAAAACAACTTTCAGTAATATTACAGGCTCTTTCAAATATTACCATACACCAAGGTGAACAGTTTTTAATGTCAGGGTAGCCTTTGGGAAGAAGATGGAAAAAATTGGCAACTACTAGAACATGTGTGAGGCAGTAAAAATATTGTTGTTGTATTTTAGCTTTTTCTTGGATCCTTTTGTATCAGTCAAAACGTGGCTCTCCAAATACCCTTATTTATTACAAGCATTACAAATGTGGCTCTCCAAATACCCTTATTTATTACAAGCATTTGTATTTGTATTGTTTGTATGTGTAGAGGCTTGTAGGGGCAGTGTGCTGGGAGAGAAGCTGAGCCCTGATTAGGGGGCGGGGCTTCACTGATTAGGGGTCCTATAAAGGTAGCCTTCCAGTCAGGCAGAGGCACAGACAGCAGCAGCAGCGCAGGAGCCAGCAAACAGAGCTGTAAACAGGGGAGTTTGAGTTTGTAAGGGGAGTTTGGATTGTAGGACTTGTTTAGGGTTTGTTTTTGCTGTGGGGGGGGGGAGGGGGGTTTGGTTTGTTTTTGTTTTTGTGTTTGTGTTTGCCGGACTAACAGGATTTAGGTGAGAAGTCTGATTAACACAGAGATAGCAGTGGCTATAACCCAAGCAGTAGAGGACACAATGAGACTGAGTGGATGTGGCAGCTGTGGTATGTATATGATTCTGGAGGGGGTACCTGAAAGGAGTTTTGTTTGTATGAAATGCCACCTAATAGAACTGATGGAAGAAAAGATCCGAGGATTGAGATGCAGGTGGAAACTCTGGTCGAGTTTAGAAGGGGGTTTGAGCAGATGATGGAGCAAAGGCATGAGGTGGCTGAAGGGGAAAGCTTAGACATGCAGACTGAAGCAGGATCAAAGGCCTCTGAGGGGGGACTGCTGGGTGAAGAAAATGGACAGTGGAAGCATGTGACTATGAGAACCAGGCAGAGGAAAAGATGGGCCAGTGAAGGAGGAATAGAGCTCAAGAACAGGTATGTGGAGTTGGAGAATGGAGAAGGAATACAGCAGGTGGCCACTGAAGGTGGAAAGGCAAGGAGGAAGAGAAGAGTGGCTAGTCCCATACATAAAGGAGAAGAGTCGATGGAGACAACACCAATAATGAGCACCAGGAGGATACAGGATGGATTGAAGAAGATTACAAGAGAAGATAGGAATGGAAAGGACTTGCAGCCAGAGGAAACAAGGGATAGACCAGAGAATCGCACTGTCACCAGGAAAAGGCAGGTCTATGTGATTGGGGACTCCTTATTGAGAAGAATAGACAGGCCTGTAACCAGAGCTGATCCAGAGAACAGAAGGGTGTGCTGTCTGCTAGGTGCTAAGATACGGGATGTGGAACTAAGGTTGAAGAGGATCCTAAAGGGAGTGGGAAAGAATCCATTGATCATCCTTCATGTAAGAACAAATGATACGGCTAGATTCTCGCTGGAACAAATCAAGGGAGACTATGCCAGGTTGGGGAGAACGCTTAAGGAAATCGAGGCTCAGGTGATTTTCAGTGGGATTCTGCCTGTTCCTAGAGAAGGGCAACAAAGGTGTGATAGGATTATGATGCTCAATAGGTGGCTCAGGCAGTGGTGCTATAAGGAGGGTTTTGGGATGTATGGCCACTGGGAGGCATTCACGGACAGAGGACTGTTCTCTAGGGATGGACTTCACCTAAGTAGGGAAGGAAACACACTTCTAGGATGGAGGCTGGCACAACTGATTAAGAGAGCTTTAAACTAGGAATTTGGGGGAGATGGTTGGGAGATGTCCAGGTAATCTCTATGCCGGATTTTAGCATTGAGAGGGAGGAAAACAAAGTAAGAAAGGATATAGCCGGGGGTAGGAGAATGTACATAAGGAGGAAGGGCAGAGTGGACACTAGTCTAATAGGTCATATTGGAGGTACAATGTCCATGCCAAATGGGGTAAAGAATGTGAGTGAGGTGAAACAGCAAAAATTAAGATGTTTGTACACCAATGCGAGGAGCCTAGGTAACAAAATGGAGGAACTAGAGCTACTGCTCCAGGAAGTGAAACCAGATATTATAGGAATAACAGAAACATGGTGGAATACTAGGCATGACTGGAGTACAGGTATTGAAGGGTATGTGCTGTTTAGGAAAGACAGAAATAAAGGTAAAGGTGGTGGAGTAGCATTGTATATCAATGATGAGGTAGATTGCAAAGAATTAAAAAGTGAAGGAATGGAGAAGACAGAGTCCGTCTGGGCCAAAATCACATTGGGGAAGAAAACTATTAGATCCTCCCCTGGGATAGTGCTTGGGGTGTGCTATAGACCACCGGGATCTAATTTGGATATGGATAGAGACCTCTTTAATGTTTTTAAAGAAGTAAATACTAATGGAAACTGTGTAATCATGGGAGACTTCAACTTTCCAGATATAGACTGGAGAACAAATACTGGTGGTAATAATAGGACTCAGATTTTCCTAGATGTGATAGCTGATGAATTCCTTCATCAAGTAGTTGTTGAACCAACAAGGGGGGAAGCCATTTTAGATTTGGTTTTGGTGAGTAGCGAGGACCTCATAGAAGAAATGGTTGTAGGGGACAACCTTGGCTCGAGTGATCGTGAGATAATTCAGTTCAAACTAAATGGAAGGATAAACAAAAATAAATCTGAGACTAGGGTTTTTGATTTCAAAAGGGCTAATTTTAATAAATTAAGGAAATTAGTTAGGGAAGTGGATTGGACTAAAGAATTTATGGATCTAAAAGTGGAGGAGGCCTGGGATTATTTTAAGTTAAAGTTGCAGAAGCTATCAGAAGCCTGTATCCCAAGAAAGAGGAAAAATATATAGGTAGGTGTTTTAGACCAAGTTGGCTGAGCAAGAATCTCAGGAGGTGATTAAGAAAAAGCAGAAAGCATATAAGGAGTGGAAGATGGGAGGGATCAGCAAAGAAAGCTACCTTATTGAGGTTCGAGCATGTAGGGACAAAGTGAGAGGCTAAAAGTCATGTTGAGTTGGACCTTGCAAAGGGAATTAAAACCAATAGTAAAAGGTTTTATAGCCATATAAATAGGAAGAAAACAAAAAAAGAGGAAGTGGGACCGCTAATCACTGAGGATGGAGTGGAGGTTAAGGATAATCTAGGCATGGCCCAATATCTAAACAAATACTTTGCTTCAGTATTTAATGAGGCTAATGAAGAGCTTAGGGATAATGGCAACATAACAAATGGGAATAAGGATATGGAGGTAGATATTACCAAATCCGAGGTAGAAGCCAAACTCGAACATCTTAATGGGAGTAAATCGGGGGCCCAGATAATCTTCATCCAAGAATAGTAAAGGAACTGGCACATGAAATTGCAAGTCCATTAGCAAAAATTTTTAATGAATCTCTAAACTCAGGGGTTGTACCATTTGACTGGAGAATTGCTAATATAGTTCCTATTTTTAAGAAAGGGAAAAAAAGTGACCCGGGTAACTACAGGCCTGTTAGTTTGACATCTGTAGTATGCAAGGTCTTGGAAAAAATTTTGAAGGAGAAAGTAGTTGGGGACATTGAGGTTGGTGGCAATTGGGACAAATTACAACATGGTTTTACAAAAGGTAGATTGTGCCAAACCAACCTGATCTCCTTCTTTGAGAAAGTAACAGATTTTTTAGATAAAGGAAATGCAGTGGATCTAATCTACCTCGATTTCAGTAAGGCATTTGATACAGTACCACATGGGGAATTATTGGTTAAATTGGAAAAGATGGGGATCAATATGAAAATTGAGAGGTGGATAAGGAACTGGTTAAAGGGGAGACTACAGCGAGTCATACTGAAAGGTGAACTGTCAGGCTGGAGAGAGGTTACTAGCGGAGTTCCTCAGGGATCAGTTCTGGGACCATGATTATTTAATCTTTTTATTACTGACCTCGGCACTAAAAGTGGGAATGTGCTAATAAAGTTTGCAGATGACACAAAGTTGGGAGGTATTGCCAATTCAGAAAAAGATCGGGATATCATACAGGAAGATCTGGATGACCTTGTAAATTGGAGTGATAGCAATAGGGTGAAATTTAATAGTGAGAAGTGTAAGGTTATGCATTTAGGGATTAATAACAAGAATTTTAGTTATAAGCTGGGGACACATCAGTTGGAAGTAAAGGAAGAGGAGAAGGACCTCAGAGTCCTGGTTGATCACAGGATGACTATGAGCCGCCATTGTGACATGGCTGTGAAAAAGGCTAATACGGTCTTGGACTGCATTAGGCGAGGTATTTCCAGTAGGGATAAGGAGGTGTTAGTGCCGTTATACAAGGCATTGGTGAGACCTCATTTGGAATACTGTGTGCAGTTCTGGTCTCCCATGTTTAAGAAGGATGAATTCAAACTGGACCAGGTACAAAGAAGGGCCACTAGGATGATCCGAGGAATGGAAAACCTGTCTTACGAAGGGAGACTCAAGGAACTTGGCTTGTTTACCTTAACCAAAAGAAGGCTGAGGGGAGTTATGATTGCTCTCCTTAAATATATTAGAGGGATAAATGCCAAGGAGGGAGAAGAATTATTTAAGCTCAATACCAATGTGGACACAAGAACAAATGGATATAAGCTGGCTAGGAAGTTTAGACTGAAATTAGGCGAAGGTTTCTAACCATCAGAGGAGTGAAGTTCTGGAACAGCCTTCCAAGGGAAGTAGTGGGGGCAAAAGACCTATCTGGCTTCAAGATAAAGCTAGATGGGTTTATGAAGGGGATGGTTTGATGAGGTAACATGATCTTGGCAATTAATTGACCTTTCACTATCAGTGGTAAATAGGCCAATGGTGGGAAGATAGGAGTTGCTATAGAGCACTATTTTCTGGGTGTCTTGCTTGTGAGTCTTGCCCACATGCTCAGGGTTCAGCTGATCGCCATATTTGGAGTCGGGAAGGAATTTTCCTCCAGGGTAGATTGGCAGAGGCCCTGGAGGTTTTTCGCCTTCCTCTGTAGCATGGGGCACGGGTCACTAGTGGGAGGATTCTCTGCATCTTGGGGTCTTTGAACCATCGTTTCAAGGACTTCAATATCTGAGATATAGGTGAGAGGATTGTTCTAGCAGTGGGTGGGTGGGATTCTGTGGCCTGCGTTGTGCGGGGGGTCAGACTAGATGATCAAAATGGTCCCTTCTGACCTTAAAGTCTATGAGTCTATCAAATTCTTGAAGAAGGAAGCTAGGTAGAGCCATGAATTAGTCTCTCCTCTCCAGACATGCCCTTTTTGTTTTAAAGTAGATGTACATATGTAGTTTATAGCTGTTGCAAGGTACATTTCCTCTTGCTGTCAGGACAAATAATTGAAAAAATATTTTTCTTTAAGTCCTGAGAACAGGATGTGAGTGTTCAAAACTGGTGGAATTTTAATGGCATGGTCTGTAGTTAATCCTAAATTAACTGCAGAAATTGTAAAACAGGGCCACTAATGCTTGCAGTTATTGGGAATGCAGAAAAGCAGACTGTGTTTAACTTAGTTCAAAGGAGAGACACTGTCATTATAAAGAATCTCGGATGGACAGACTCTGTGAAGTCAAGTGGGGGAAAGGGCAGAGCTCTGAACTAGCATGCTACTTGACCTCCAGGTGTGAGCTATAAGACTGGTTCAACCTGTTTCCTTCCCCTCACCCTTCTAACGATAGAACTAAAACAGACTCCATATTTTGTCTCTTGATTATTTTAAAATGTTATTCCAGTGGATGCTGGAATCTTTTGGCTGGCCTGTAGAGC
This sequence comes from Rafetus swinhoei, assembly GCA_019425775.1. Lineage (NCBI taxonomy): Eukaryota > Metazoa > Chordata > Testudines > Trionychidae > Rafetus > Rafetus swinhoei. The sequence continues at coordinate 80,281,235 of CM033446.1, read as the reverse complement.
AGGCCAAGAGCTGAAATCACTGAGAAACCGATATCACAGAGAACTGAAATCACTAGGTTGGGCCCAGAGCCAAACCCATTATATGGCCGGCAGGCAGAAGAGAGCGGCTGGCAGGAGCAGCAGCAGGCAGCCAGCGGGGCGGCTGGTAGGATAGAGTGGTGGGAGCGGCCACAGACAGCCAGCAACATGGCACCAGATAGCAGTGAGCAGGTGGATGGTGAGTGACCAGCGGAGTGGGTGAGATGCTTCCTACCCGCCCCGTCCCAGAATGAGAGGTGAACTCTGCAGATCACCTCTGAACTCTGGTCTGCTCTGACCAAGGGCAGTGACTGAGAGTGGGGTATAGAGAAGGGTTGGGCATGTGAATGGGATGCTTACATAGCTGGACTTGTGAGCCTGAGAGATAAAGGACATTGCTCAATCCGTTTGAGCTGGGACGTTTACTCGTGGTTTGGTTATGAACTCTGGTTGTGGTGGTTTCCCAAATTAATACTAAGTTACTTTTCTCACTCTTTCATTAAAATTTTCTTGGGGAAACTGGGGAAGCATGGCCTCCCAGAGGCACCCAGGGGAATGTGTGAATTTTCCAGGTTACTGGTTGGGTGCTCAAGCCAGTTCTGTGTTGGATGGATAGAGAGGAACCCCTAGATCAGCGGTTCCCAACCTTTTCCAGATGGGGACCCATTTTGACAATTGAGGAAGACTTGGTGATCCAAGGCAATTCAAAAACGGGGGGAGGAGGGAGGGCAGAGCCACCTGGGGAGGCACTTGGCGACCCTTTTGAAATGTAATGGTGACCCATATTTGGGTCCTGACCCATAGGTTGGGAAACCCTGCCCTAGATAATGAACCTGGCCCTGGCTGCTGCCAGTGCTAGCTAACAGAAGGGTTACATTTGAACAGAAACAATCACTGGACCTCACAGTATTTTTAGGCACTGTTACTTTTGTCTACAAGTAATAATTTACTCATGCAAAATCTAGTGTACATGCTTAGTTCTTGCTCAGTTACAAAACCATTTGGTATCTGTAATTTCTATCCTTTTCATGGACAAGATGAACATGTGCTAAATTTCATTCCAAGTTTTATGCATACAGAAGCTATCCTTTGACATTCTAGCTAATTACGTTCTTTTAAAAAAATGTGATTGGAAAGCAAAATGCTTGGGAGGGATGTGGATGTAAAAAACAGCCTGTGAACATTTCTGAAAAAGTTTCTCCTCCATCTCTCCTTCTGTGTGTCCTAGGAACAGCCAAAGATGAAAGAATGCAAATTAGATAAGAGAAAAAAAATCCTGTCAGCAAATAAATAAATTCAGGATTACATTTATATTTGTATTCTACAAGTATTTGTTTAGAATGCAAATAATAATGGCTTTGTCTACTAACTTCATGATCCATATCAAACATGAATTGCATCACATACTAGTGTGGTATTCCACTATCCTTGAATACTCCATTGCTGCTTGGAAGAAGATCTATGGCATATGTTACCAGGATTGACTGAGTACACATTTGCTGTATTTGGTGCTACAGGTTGCATCTCCCTAAACCAGAATTCTCTAGTCTAGCAACATTGAATCACAGAGGTTCCCCGGTACCCGGGAGTCAGGCAGCAGAAGAGCCAACAGCTCGGAGCTGATAGCTTGGTGGGACTGGCAGCAGCCTGGCAGCGTAGCTGGGGTCCTGGCTGAGGCTGGAAGCAGAGCTGGCAATGGGCTGGGGGGGCCAGTGGAGGGAGGGGTCCCTTTTTGGGGACCAGTCAGGTTCTGAGGATGTAAGACCAGGGAGGTCTAACCTGTAGTTGGTGAGTGTAAGTAAATAGTAAGATCTTTTTCCTCATTTGATTCAACCATTCCAGTCTAACCTACTGTCCTATGTGTGTTCACTGTCTTAAATCTATATCATTATTCTGTTGTGTGAAAAAGTAACCATTAATTGTAAATATGCTTATTAGGCTGAGGATATCTGGAAGTTGATGAACAGTATATTCAAGAATAGTAATGAGTGGTTTGCCGGAAAACTCCTGTTCTGGTACCGATTATATCTAGAGTTACAGAACAGAAATTGTGCCATTATATACTTTGAAATATGCTATTAGGAACATAATTGCACTGAAATTTGCATAAAAGACAAAATGCACAATTCACGATGGCTCCTTCCTTACTATTTTTTCTACTGTGAATTCAAGGGCTTGACAATAAATGTCCCTGAGAGTTAGATGTCCTCATCAATCATCAAAGCTAAATATCAGGAGAAATACCACTGCTGTGCCTTTGTATAGTTTAATCAGTGCATATGCTAATTAAGAGGAGATTTTTTCCCCAGCATTTTAATTGTAATGGTAACTAAAATTGATGTAAGGCCAACATACAATTATCATCCTAGTTATCAAAGTTAATTAGCCCTAATTAAAAAAAATCTCCATAGCTACACTGTGTTGCACTGAACCTCAGACATGTTATTCAAAACAAAACTTTGAATCCAATTCATTTATAACCTGTAATAACTAGGAAGTCTATTTCCTAGTACAGTGGTTTTCAACTTTTTTTGTTCAACCCCTAAAAATGTCAAACTCCTATGTCTAAGATTTGTTTGTGGACCCCTAAACATTTCCACAGACTCCTATGTCTAAGATTTCCAAAGAGAAACTTCAAATTTCCATTTGAAATGTTTAGGGGTCCACAAACAAATCCACTGCTCTATGGTAATCACAACCTTTCCACATAATCTGCGGACTACAGGTTGAAAATCACTTCTCTAGTAGCATAGAACAACAAAAACGTAATCAGGCTTCATTACTAACAATCACATCTGAAGACTGTTATTACCTCCTCATATTTCACCAGTGGTTTTGTGTCCAATCCAGTTATTTCTATGAACACTCCTCGGCCTGTGATATTTCTACTTATACTCAGCCATCTTCTCCCTTGATATTTTTCTTTCAGTGCTTCTGATATTATTCCGTAATGTCGCTCAGGAATAAAACTCGTGATCTCTATGTAATGGGGTTGTGAGACACCACTGTGGTGCCTCCTGCTGGGAATGAGCTCTGTCTTCAGCAGGGTGCCCCCTTCTGGCTGGTGTCTCCCCTGTGGTCTTGTTGTGCTCTCTCCATGCTCTGTTCTGGACCTGCAACACTCTCCGGATCATGGCATCCTCTTTAGATCAGCAGTCCTTAATCTTGCACCTGACACCGTGGCCAACTGCAACCCCAGTCTAGCCCCTCCCATCAGCGGCAAGCCACAGTCCATACAGACCACTCCTCAGTGTGGCTAGGTGGGGTGCAAGGAGGAAGTGGGGACCCAGGCCCATTCACTACTCTGAGTCCTGGCCCAGGAACCCTCTGGTGGCATCCTTGTCTTGCCCTCGCTTTCTCCCCCTCTATTGCCTCCTGTTCCTTGGCCCTTGCAACAAGGCCTGCAGCCTGGCAGATATCAGGCTGGAGCCTCTCCCCCTATCCTTTGAACCTGCCCATCACTGCTCCCACTAAAGTCCTTCTGCTGGGAACCAGTCCTGTATGCTCCCTGGTCAAGACCCAACTGCGTTCTCTCTGGTGAGCAGCTGCTTATATATAGGGCTTCTCTAGCAAGATGCCCTCTGACTGGCTTCTTAAAAGCCTCTCCCTAATTGGTCAGGGCTCTGCACAGGCTCCCTCTAGCCTGCTTTAGCCCTTTCTGGCCAGAGAGGGGCAGAACATTCACCGTGTTACAACATTCTTGGAGTAAAATATGGAAGGTTGTTATCTAATGAGGAATCAAAAATCTGAGAACTTTAGCTCAGTCAGTGACTCGGAAACACTGGGGAATTCACTTAGCCATCTTGTGCCTTAATTTACCTAGCTAAAAGATTTTAACTTGCAGGTTTGTGAAGCTTAATTGAACTGAAGTTTAAAAAGTGCTTAGATATTCTTGAGAGAGTTTCTATGTATAAAGTGCATGCAATACAAGAAATACCAGGATACTGTTGGTTACTACCACACAAGAAACGGTATACATTATAGAGATAATAAAAACAGTTTTTCATTAAAATACTAATTTTCTCCTCGGGAATAAGTGATGCTTCATTTTGTTGCAGTACACAAGTGCTATTGATCATCTCCTTCCTGTTTATTTGCTGAACAGAAGTGGCTCATAAGGTACATAACAGAATTCTGATATCTTGATCAGTACATCCACAATTCCGACCCTGACACTGTTGGCTCTAGCTCTGATCTTTAGTTGAAGATGATGCTGTTTAAAATATTTTTAATAAGGGAACACATTATATACACACCTGCTCTAGCATTAAGGCTAGATAGTGCCAATGCAATACACAATAATCATTTGATGACCAAAGCAGCAAGAAGGGATCTTACATAAGTTTGGTCAGAAATACTTTGACAGAACCACGTTCTGTTGGGAAAAGCAATTCTGCCAAAATGGAAATACTGGTGTCAATTTCACCAAAATTCCATTTCACATAGGCCATTTACACTCTTTTGGGATGTCATATTTTGAATTTACCATGTTTTAATAATTGTGTAACATATTATAACCCTTTAATTAAAAAAAAATAAAGCATTTTGATCAGTCCAAAATGACTTGTTTTTCCAGATTTTTCTGTCTTAAAATTTGAAAACTTTTGACTCTACTTCTGATTCAAAGTGAAGTTTGATTTCAAAATCCTACATGAAATGGAATTTCTATCTTCCACACATCTTAAGCCTTAGACCAGTCTTAAAGAAGTTGATGTTGATGATCCCTCTAGTATAGGGGAATCACCTGTTGGGCTGCAGGAAAGTACTGACATTTTTTGAAACCTTATTTTGATTGAATCCAGCTCAGCTTTTTTGTGGTCATAAGACAATTGTGCTGTCAGCATGAACATGTCCCTAAGTTATGGTTCCTAATACTGTCCAAACGTGCCTTAAATGCTATGTTCCATGCAGTTTCAGGCTATACAATTAGCTCTTGGGAGCTGAATGTGCTGCCTGTCTCCCTTTCTGTTTTCCAAACTGGGATGCTTCACCATTAACTTCTAATTCAGTGAGACAATAGATCAGCAGACACCGTATACACTATCACAGGGAATTCCCAAACACTGGTGCTTGTGCTAATGAATATACACCACACAAGGCCAAGCAAGTTGGAGCTCCAAGCTAGAGCAGGTGACAGAAGGTAAAAAATGAGATGTTTCCTTGTACTAAGTCCTTTCCCACTCTGTGACTTGTGCTACACATGCATGACTATAGCATCCTACAAACTGGAGAGATCTGAGCAGTAGTTTTATGTCAGTGCAATCCTAGCATCAGAAAAAAAAATCTGTTGAAATTCTGCTCCCAATCAGTTCAGTTGCCTTTCCTCCTCTGGATTAATGCCAGATTTATCCCAGTGTAACCGAGCAGAATTTCACCTCAAAGTCAGTGTATCAGCACCACCACCTTTTGTAAAAAGTGAAATGTCTCATCTCCCGCTTCAATACAGAGCCAATAAATTAGGGCCCTGATGCCTCCACAACTTCCATTCTGATGTTTAGGGTTCTCCATCACCTATTACTCTCTAGGTCCCTATTGTAACCCTCTGAGGTGCCTCCAATTCCCCTTCTCACCGATTCCCCATTACAAAAAACTTTCTTGCTGATAAGCCCCTCCTGAACTTCATCAAGACCAAGCAATCCCCTCATCTACCCATGGGTTTCCACTCCAAATCTGGTTTGCTACTTTTTCCTCTTTCTGCCACTGGAGAGTCATCAGTCTGCTGGAGGGGAAAGAACAAACCCCATGTCTTATTGTGGCCAATAAGGGAAGGAATCCCTTTAAACTCTATCCTGGGAAGAACTAGGTGTGGAAGGATTCTAGGTAGCACAGAAACAGAAGTCATCCAAGGCACTCATGTACCATGTGAGTTCATTCCTTTATAAGAGAGACTGTGAGGGGGTACTTGCATCCTGTACAACATCTGGACATATAGAGGAGTCCCCAGTGAGCCAATAGATGGTGGGACTGAGACCTGGCCAATAGGACTCGCAGGAAATATTCAATATTTTTAATAGTGGAAAACTATAGAAAGCTGCCTGTCTTTTTAATTCCTCCTCAAAATTCTTCTTTACCATGATGACAACCAACCAACCAACTAAAAAAACAATTTTATCATTACTAGACTGCTACTGCACTAATACCACAGCCTGTCACGTTGAGCGATATGGTCTCATTGTTACCTAAAGTTTACCCCTCTAAATTGCTCTATCCACCAGACTCTTGTCTTATAGTTGAAATCTAAGTTTTCCAGGGCAAGGGCTAACTTTGTTGTGTTGGTACGTCTAGCATAACAGGGCCCTGGTACATGAGTAGGGCTCTTAGGCGCTACAATAATACAAATAATAAATTAATAATATTAGGTCCCAGGAGTCCTTACCCATACTGGCCTGCCTCCTTCTGGAATGTGTTTGTGTGAGTGTCCTTTGCCTAGTACTTCTTCAGAATGTGTGTGCGTTCTTGCCAGGATCTGTGAGCCTGCTGCAGGCACAATCTGACATGCTCACAACCTGAGTTTTACTGGCTTTGCTTTATATTAACAGGGACTGACTACTACTCATTCAGGTCTCAGGCCTCATGTCTCAGGCTCTCTTGTTATTACATGGCCAAGTATTGGCACTTTATAGGGTCCAGTACTGAGCAGCCCCTAGAATCACAGATCATGTGTTTGTTGGACTGACAGCCTATTGCACTGGTGAGCAAAATAATGAGGAATCCATTTCAGATTTTTGCTCGGAGGTCCAAAATTATTATTATCCTTGTCTTGTTGCTAATACTGTGTGTGTACTGCCTTAGGTAAGTCCCTGCTGTTCGTGATACAAGGCTCAAGTCTCACACTCGTTTTCTCCTCCAGAAGTTTTAGCTCCAACTCCAAGCAACTTGTATATTTGGAACAAGGAGGCCAGTGTTTGCAATTGCAGTTTACTGCTTCATCTCTTCTTTGGAAATGTGCTGTTTTAGTATGTTGGGTAGATTTGGCTTGATTGAATTAATCATGCTGCATTTTCCGATATACAAAGTATGTGGTGGAATAGCTGCTGGGATTTTTGTGTCCCTTGACATCCTCTCCAGTTCATGAGTTCATGGTACTGAGGTAGCCCTGTCACTGGTTTGTTGCCCAGGAACTTGCTATAGCTTTGTGGCCTTCAGTTATTCAAATCCCCATTCCTTTTACTGCATTTACCAGGTGGCCGACATACTGCTGTCACATCAGTTAAAGCACAACTAAACAGCAGGCGATCTCGATATTTTGTTCTATTTTTAGATGCCAGTTACCATCTGGTGGCATGCTGTTGAGAAGTGTTATTTTTCTGTGTCAGCAAATGCAAAGTGCAGCAGTTTGGTGAGTCTACAAAGGAAATTAATGCTCAGAGGCAGGAATATTGTTGTTTTAATTTCAGCTTGTTCCAAAAAATGCTTCCATGTGTGCAAATCCTCTGGCAAGGCAAAATAACTGAATAGCTGGTGATGATCTTTTTTTTTCCCACTACAGGTCAGGTTGGACCTCCTGGTCTGGCACCCTTGAGACCTGACTAGTCTTAGATAAGAGATTTTTCTGGACCAGGGAAATTCATTTCTGGCTCCCCTGCTGCCAGGCCCACCCACAGCCCTGCCACTGTACCGGGCTTCCTCCCCCGGCAGCCCAGCTGGGTCATGTGCCAAGCTTCCTGTCCCTCCCACCAACCCTCTTCTAGCCCAACTGGACCGTGATCTTCCCAGAAGTCTTTATTTCAGAACACCGAGAGCAAAAGATAAATGGAACTTCAATTTACATCAGAGTATCTAATCATTTGATTGGTAATGGAATATGGCGCTTCAAATCTCTAGGTTGCTTCTTTGAGTGTGGGGGATTGTGTCTGCAAATTATCTTCTGTGTGTTGTTGGATTCCCTACATACAAGTGAGCTGATAATCTTAATTTATCGCTCAGTGGATGGGTGTCCACACCACAGACCCACAGAATTGGCTTGATATTCTTGAGAGACTCAGCACAGGCCACAGATTGAACTGACCAAGAAGACTTTAGGCTTTCATGCTTAAAAGTTGTGCCTCCATGTTAGGGTTAAGATCTGTGACATCTAACAGCTATTTTACATAGCAGTCTAAGATGGCATTGATTTAAACCAGGAGAGGCAGAGAGTCGTACTCTCCTAACAAGCCTTCCTTGGTTGAGGCACAGTGACAGATCAGATTTGAGAAGCCTCCATACAACATGGGTTGTGATGCTTGTTTTGTAGATAATATCAGTCCTGAGTGTTTTCCCTTTGGCATCTTATGATCAGCACTATTTAAAATATATGCAATAGTTTTTTTTTCTCCTAGCAAACTGCTAAGGTATATTAATTCCTGTGGTGTGTGCATAATGGAAACTTAGTATTTTCTTATAACAGATTAATAATCATTCTCTTCCGTTTCGGATTACTAATCATTTCCCAAATGCATGAAATCTTGTGTCAGATTATTTAGAAAAAGTGCATTGGTTAGGTCTTAATCCAGTCCTATCGTTTTTCTCTCCCATGTTTCTGTCTTTTGGACATTAATCTCTGGTAGTCATTTGTGGCATGCTTTTTATATGATTGATGCTCAAACATACCTCCACATTATTTTTCTGTTTCACTTTTAAGTTTAAAGTGCATTCACACTGCAATGAAACATGGATTTTAATAAGTAGGAGAAATGGTTTAAAAATAATAAAGCAGTTACTTCAGTTCAAATGAAAGGAGATAAAAGATGGTTTAGCATTCATAACTTATATAAAAATTAGATAAAAACCATGCAGTGAATTATTGTTAGCTTTTTAAACATCAATCTCTGAGCACTGAATGACTTAGTGTATATTTTCCTTGATGTTTGTATGAAATGCAATTTGTTCCACCGATGTAGAAGTGCATTAAAGTACATACAGTTACCCACGTGTTTTAGAACTCAACACACTAGTAATTGAATTGTTTCTTTCCATGCAGTGTTGGGAATAAATCAATGGGGACATAAAGTCTCTGATAAATGATTGATATAAACCAGAATGCTTTTACCTAAAATTAGTTTTTTTTATTAGTTCTCAATCACATACACACTTATCTGTGATAGAGAAATAAGTTCAGCCCACCCCAAACATAGTTACCAAAAGTCTGAGATGATTTCAAGTGATTAGTAGCCTGGCTTTTGGGGACCCAACCTACATCAACCTGATGGGGAATTTGGGTTTTAGCTCCCCTGCCATGGGTGGTGGGTGAAGGCCGGGAGAGGCAAGCCCCCGGTCCTGCCCCTTTTGCCCAAGCCCCACCTCTGTGCAGCACCAAGGGCAGGATGGGCATTGAGCAGCCCTAACCCCAGCACCATGGGGAGGGCACGCGGTACGCAGCCCCAGCCTCCCCAGCCCCGGAGCACCAGGAGGCCGGGCAGTGTGTGGCCCCAGCCTCCTTGGCCCTGGAGCAGGGGCCAGGCTGGCGGTTTGGGAAGGCAATGCCTCCCCCCCCCCCATGATACCCAATGCCCCAGTTCCCAGCCCCCAAAAAGCTGAATTTTTTTCCCCTAGCTGCAGCACTAACAAAATGGCTTGGGCATAATTATGTAATCAATGTCGAGTTTCCATTAGCAACTGGTGGTCAATGGAAAGGTTTGCACTGAGTGGGATGGGCCATAGGCCAAAATGTATAAGAACCACTGGTTTAGAGCAAGAAAAAAAGCAAAACACTCCAATAAGTCTGAAATAATCTTTGTAGAGGTAAAAATGGTCACAACTTAAATTCTCATATCTTGTTCTTTACTCCTGGAGCATGGTATGGTATGTAGCCTTTCAGGGATATGAGAGACGCTTTGGATTCACTTCAGTTTTATGCCTAAAAAAGCTTTTATGAGGCTTCAGCCTTCTACTCTAATCTGATAGCGAAGTAAAGGAAAAAACCAACAACTTTAAAGTACGCCTTTAAAGCCAAGTGTAATTACTTGCCATACTCTCAAAGTAAGTATTTTTCCTCTAAGGTGCAGTGAGTATAAAGAAAAGTTGTCTGATGATGTCAATTCCATAGTCTTAATTTTTTCCCCAACTACTCTCAGCAGCAAGATAATCAATATATATAGTCTGTCATAGTACCTGCCTGAAAAGAGGGAATATGAGTATGTCTCAAACATTTTAGTGGTGATTTCCCCCCTAGTATTCAGAACTATGACTGGAAGTATCACTCCAGAAAATATCCACCCACATTCTCCCCAAAGTGCAGAGGTGAAACAACTGGTGGAAATGCCTTTTATAAAACAGTCATTAACCCTTTCCAGCTTCTTTACTGGCCTTTACACAATTCCCAGCTGAGAGTTGGTCAGAATAGAAAACCAATAAGAATATTGTCATTAATGAGTGTAACGATCAAACCATTATCCTTAATAAAGCAGATGTCCAAAATACTGTCTGCAATGATTACTAAGAACAATAAGCTAAGACGTGGAACCAGAAAACTCAGGCAGATAAGCTTGTCTACACTAGGGCCATGTCTATACTACACAGTTTTGTTGATGTAAGACAGATCCTCTCACTGATGTAACTCTCCTGTTATGCTGTCTGAATAAAACCACCTCAACAAAAGGCATAGCGCTTAGGGCGACGTGGTTGGAGTGACACAGCATCAGTATAGATGCCACAGTGCTTATGTTTCCCTAAGTAAAATGCCAACTGTAATCACTCTACTCACCATTTTGAACTCCATGGCCCTCCAGCCAAGTACACAGGCGTGCACCCTTCCCCTTTAAAAGTCCAGGAGTTTTTTATATTCTTCCTGCTTGCTTGACATGGACAGTTCACATAACATCTTCCCAGCTGACCATGCCAGCTCCCCACTGCAAATGTGCCTAGCGTCTACTGGACTTGTTGGCTTTGCTGGGTCTGGGGAGAAAAGGCTGTGCATTCACAGCTCCACTCTCACTGTAGGAACGCTGATACATATGAGCAGGGTTGAAGGGATGTGAGAGAGGGACATACAGCAGTGCTATACAAAGATCAAAGGTTTGAGGCAGGCATGCCAGAGGGCAAGGGGTTAACACCTCTGCCAAGAGTCTTGTGGGTACCTTGGAGGACATTTGGACACAGTGGTCAACGGGATGACATGGCGGATAAGGAGTGGAGTTGGAGGAGGATCGGCACAGGAGATAGGGCCATCTGGTGGTATGGCAAGCCATAACATCTTTTTAACTCTGGAGGGGGGTGGAGCCAATCCCAGCACTCTGGCTCTGATGTGCCTGAGGCAGGAGATGGGAGCTATGGCAAGGACTCATTGTGCTTTGATACTGGGAGAGAGAGTGCTCCGCTTTTTATCATTTGGTAGAGGAGGGATTGAAGTAACCCACACATGGCACATGACTCACATTTGGTGAGGCTGGATATGAATGCTGGAAGCTCCCTAGAAGTGTGTTGGGACACTGGCGTCTAGTCCATGACTCCACCCCAAGACCTTACTCCTGCATGGCCTTATCCCCCCCATGATCCCTCCTCTGCTGCACCTTTTCCTGCTCCTATTCCACCTCTTCTCTACAACCAGGAGCAACAGTCCACGGTGTGCAGCTGTTCGGTGAATGCTGACAGCAATCTTAAATTGTTTCTATCCATCACACACACAGCAGGTCAGACATCATGGATTCATTTTCAGATTCACAGATCCTTAAATACTGCAGGATCAGCCTCATTGTGTTCATAATGCTCATCACACCACTGGAGAGCAATGCAGGATCACTTTCAGATGGAGCTGATGGGTGCGACTTTTACAGAGCCTGTTGAAAAGTGACATGAAATGTATTTGGAATGATTGAACCAAGAAAACCGCTTCATGAAATGCTGAGTGTGCCATCAGGAAGCACTGCAGTCCCTTCCCACTGTGGTGCTTATAAGAAACACACGGGATCTTTTTCAGGGGAACAGGCAATATTCCAAGTTTATTGAGAATACAGTAGAAAAGTAGTTAGCATATGCTTCATAAAGTCAAGCCCACTCCTTACATGTCCTCCAGTCTGTTGTGGCTCAAGTCTGTGTGCTGGCCAGTGAAGGATGACTGAGGGAGGAGTCGGGGTTCCTGTGAGACTCCTCCGAAGCTTAACTTGCAGGACCGAACCCAGAGTCTTACGGTCAAAAGCCCCCTTGTTATACATGAAGGACAGGGAACAATAGACCAGTCAGCCTCACCTCAGTCCCTGGAAAAATCATGGAGGGGATCCTCAAGGAATCCATTTTGAGGCACTTGGAAGAGGAGAAAGTGGTGAGGAATAGTCAACATGGATTCACCAAGGGCAAGTCATGCCTGGCCAACCTGATTAGCTTCTATGATGAGGTAACTGGATCTGGATACATGGGGAAGTTGGTGGATGTGATATACCTTGACTTTAGCAAAGCTTTTGATACGGTCCTTCACAGTATGCTTGCCAGCAAGTTAAGGAAGTATGGATTGGATAAATGGACTGTAAGGTAGATAGAAAACTGGCTAGATTGTTGGGCTCAATGGGCAGTGATCAATGGCTCATTATTTGGTTGGTGGTTGGTTTCAAGCGAAGTGCCCCAAGGATCGGTTCTAGGGTCGGTTTTGTTCAACATCTTTATTAACGACTTGGATGAGGGGATGGATTGCACCCTCAGCAAGTTTACAGATAACACTAAGCTAGGGGGAAAGGTAGATATGTTGGAGGGTAGGGATAGGGTCCAGAGTGACTTAGACAAATTGGAGGATTGGGCCAAAAGAAATCTGATGAGGTTCAACAAGTCCCAAGCATTGTTACAGACTGGGGACTGACTGTCTAAGCAGCAGTTTGGCAGAAAAGGAGCTGGGGATTACAGTGGATGAGAATCTGGATAGGAGTCAACAGTGTGCCCTTGTAGCTAAGAAGGCTAATGGCATATTAGGGTGCATATTAGGAGGAGCATTGTCAGCAGATCTAGAGAAGTGATTTTTTCCCTTTTATTCAGCATTGGTGAGGCCACATTTGGAACATTGAGTCCAGTTCTGGGCCCCCCACTATAGAAAGGTTGTGGACGCTTTGGAGAGGGTCCAGTGGAGGGCAATCAAAATGATGAGAAGGCTGGAGAACATGATCTATGAGGAGAGGCAGAGAGATTTGGGCTTATTTAGTCTGCAGAATAGAAGAATGAGGGGGGATTTGATAGCAGCCTTCAACTTCCTGAAGGGAGCTTCCAAAGAGGATGGAGAGAGGCTGTCCTCAATAGTGACAGATGGCAGAACAAGGAGCAATGGCCTCAAGTTCCAGTGGGGGAGGTGTAGGTTGGATATTAGTGTAAGCAGGGGCTGAACTGCTGCTTGCTATCAGCCAGCTAAAAGGAGCGAGCTGCCCTGGGGTGGATGTGCCCACTACAATTGTTTAGCTGTGCAAGATAATTAACTGTTAACTGTTGATATGTAAATACAGCTCATGCCAGGATGGGGAGGGAATACGAGGTGTGGCTATGTAAATCCAATTCAGCCAGGGCTGATGGAGGATCAGTGTTGGAATGGAATGCGGTGTATTGTAAATAATTTGGGGCTGTTGTGGGGGTCACAAATCATGCTACCCCTAAATGTGGGAACTGTAAAACATGCCACCAGTGCTTGCAGGAGAGACACCACCATCATTGTAAGAAGTGTCTGAGGAACAAGCCTCCCCCCTTCCAGAGTTGAGTGAACTGAGCTGGGGGGAAGGGTTAAAGGGCTTGAGTCAGCCTGTTTCGCACCTGCCAAGTGTGAGCTGTAAGACTGGCCCAACCTGCCCCTTTCCCCCTTTGTTTTAAGGACAGACCTAAAGCAGACTCCATGAGGAGTCTTTTTGCTAGTCCAGTGGAAGCTGGAATCCTTTGCCAGTCCAGGTGGTGGCTAAAGAGTTGAAATCACTAAGAGCTGAAATCACTGGTTTGGCTGGGAGCCAGACCCATTGCAGCCAGCGAGGAGCGGCAGGTGAGCGCGGCGACCAGAGGCGTGGCATGGAGTGGCGGCAGGTGAGGAGCAGCGACCAGCGGCATGGTGCGGAGCGGCGGCAGGTGAGGAGCGGCGACCAGCGGCGTGGCGCAGAGTGGCGGCAGGCGAGGAGCGGCGGCAGGCGACCAGGGTGCGGCGCGGCTGGTAGGAGCGGCTGCAGGCGAACAGCAGAGCATCCGGTGGCGTGGAATGAGACAGCTGGTGGAGCGTGGTGGAGTGACTCATAAGGTGTCCCCTATCTATTCCCCCATCCCCATTTCTACCCAGGTTGGGAGGTGAAACCCTGCGGGTGAACTTTTGGACTCTGGGTGGCACTGACCAGGGACAGAGACTTTTGGGGTGTTGAACTTTGGGACTTCGGGTGATTCTTGGTTGGGGCCGGGGGGCTTAACTCATGTTTGGGTTATGAACTCTGTTTGTGGTATTTTCCCAAGTTACTGCCATATGACTTCTCTCTCTGTTTCATTAAATGTTTCTTTCCTACACTCAGACTCTGTGCTTGCGAGTGGGGAAGCATTGCCTCTCAGAAGCACCCAGGGGTGTGTGAATTTCCCAGGTTACTGGGTGGGGGCTTGAGCCTGTTCTGTGTGAGATGGACCCCAAGATATTGAACCCGGCCATGGTTGCTGCCAGGCCTACCCGGAAGAAGGGTTACATTAGGAACAACTATTTTACTAGGTGGGTGGTGAAGCACTGGAATGGGTTACCTAGGGAGGTGGTGGAATCTCCATCCCTAGAGGTTTTTAAGTCCCAGCTTGACAAAGCTCTGGCTAGGATGATTTAGTTAGGGTTGATCCTGCTTTGGGCAGGGGGTTGGACTCGATGACCTCCTGAGGTCTCTTCCAGCCCTAGGATTCTATGATTCAATGATGGAACAGGTCATGCTTGTGGGAGAGTGGCACTATACGTGAAAGAAAATATATACTCAAATGAAGTAAAAATATGAAATGAACCAAAATGTTCCATAGAATCTCTATGGGTAGTAATTCCATGCTCTAATAATAAGAATGTAGCAGTAAGACAGTGATAGTGAGTATGAAATGCTAAGGGAGATTAGAGAGACTATCAAATGAAAAAACTTGATAAATAGTGGGGAATTTCAACTATCCCCATATTGACTGGGTACACGTCACCTCAGGACAGGATGCAGAGATAAAATTTCTTGATACCTTAAATGACTGTTTTTTGGAGCAGCTAGTTCTGGAGTCCGCAAGGGGAGAGGCAATTTATGAGTCAGTAATAAGTGGAGCACACGATCTAGTCCAAGGGGTAAGTATAACTGGGCCACTTGGAAATAGTGACTATCTTCTTATAAAATGTAACATACCTGGGGTGGGAAAAACAACTCAGCAGCCCAATACTGTGGCATTTAGTTTCAGAGAAGGGAATGACACAAAAATGAGGAGGTTAGTTTCAATAGAAATAGAACAGTACAGTGACAAAAGTAAAATCCCTGCAAGCTGCATGGAAACATTTCAAAGACACCATAACAGTTTAAATGCATACCCCAAATTAAAAAACAGTAAGAGAACCAAAAAAGTGCTACCGTAGCTTGACAAACAAGTAAAAGAAGCAGTGAGAGATAAAAAGGCATCATTTAAGAAGTGGAAGTTAAATCCTAGTGAGGAAAATAAACTGTGTCAAATTAAGTATAAAAATATAGTAAGAAAAGCCAAAAAGGAGTTTAAAGAAGTGGGACATTGTGGGATACTGACAGTTGGAGCCTGGCATCCCTGGGTCTAACCTCAGCTGGCATGTGGCTCATAACTGTGGGCTTTCAGTGCTATGGGGTGGTAGGGCTCTAGTTGTCCACCCCTTTCAGGCAATGTAAATAATACAGTGTCTATACAGACATTGTTTAACCCTGACTGTATCGTCATAAGTGCTATGCCTCTCATGGAAGTGAAGTTATGAGATTGGTTTAACAGACTACTTTGGCAGAAGCAGGATGCCAGTGTAGACATTGATAGAATCCTATAATATAGACCCTTAAAGAGCTTTTTTTTCTAAAACTCCTTTGGGGCCAGTCTACTTTTTTCTCTTTTTTTTAAGCTTAGAGGAAGAGCATTCAGATAATGGGGGTCGTGGGTGACAAACCAGATTGTATGAATGTTATCTTTTTAATGTGACTTCAGCACTGCTACCCTCTAATGAGAATTTTTTTAAAAAGGCTGTGTGTATTCCTTCAATGTATGAACAAGCTTAATAGAAATGCCAATATTTGTAGTATTGTGTTATAGTACAAGCTTGTACTGATTATTTTACATCAATGATACAAAACTTATTACTAAGAATACACATATATTGCATCCATTGATAGAGATTCTCTAAGCTGTAGTCAGAAAGAGAGGAGGGGAGAGGGCAAACTGTGGGCCAGAGCAGAAAAACAACCGCGTACAAAGGAATCCAATGCATCAGGAAGGGCAGACAAATAAGCAGTGGCAAATTTTTAAAGTGCTTCTACACAAATGCTAGGAGTCTGACTAATAAGATGGGTGAACTAGAGTACCTAGTATTAAATGAGGAGATTGACATAATAGGCATCACTGAAACCTGGTGGAATGAGGAAAATCTGTGGACACAATCATACCGGGATATAAAATATATCAAAGGATAGAGCAGGCCGGGTGGGTGGCGGAGTGGCACTGTATGTGAAAGATAATGTAGAATCAAATGAAATAAAAATATTAAATGAATCAACATGTTCAATAGAATCGCTATGGATAGTAATTCCATGCTCCAAAAATAAGAAATTAGCAGTAGGGATATATTACCGACCACCTGACCAGGACAGGGATACTGACATTGAAATGCTGAGGGAGATTAGAGAGGCTACCAAAACAAAGAACTCTATAATAATGGGGATTTTAATTACCCCCATATTGACTGGATACATGTCACCTCAGGAAGAGAAGCGGAGATAAAATTTCTCAATGGCTTAAATGACTGCTTCTTGGAGCAGCTGGTGCAGGAACCCACAAGGAGAGGCAATTCTCGATTTAGTCCTGAGTGGAGCGCAGGATCAGGTCCAGGAAATAACCGTTACAGGACCGCTTGGGAATAGTGACCATAATATAATAACATTCAACATTCCTGTGGTGGGAAGAACACCTCAGCAGTCCAGCACCCTGGCATTTAATTTCAAAAAGGGAATTACACAAAAATGAGGAGGTTAGTTAAACAGAAATTAAAAGGCACAGTGACTAGAGCCAAATCCCTGCAAGCTGCATGGAAACTTTTAAAGACACCATAATAGAGGCCCAACTTAAATGTATACCCCAAATTAAAAACATAGCAAGAGACCTAAAAGAGTCACTGTGGCTTAACCACCATGTAAAAGAAGCAGTGAGGGACAAAAAGGCATCTTTAAGAAGTGGAAGTCCGATCCTAGTGAGATAAATAGAAAGGAACATAAACACTGTCAAATCAAGTGTAAAATGTAATAAGAAAAGCAAAAAGATTTTGAGGAACAGCTAGCCAAAACTCAAAAAGAAATAACAAAATGTTTTTAAGTACATTAGAAGCAGGAAGCCTGCTAAAAACCTGTGGGTCCCTAGACGATCGAACTATAAAAGGCGCAATCAAGGACGATAAAGCCATTGGAGAAACTAAATGATTTCTTTGCTTCAGTCTTCACGGCTGAGGATGTTGGGGAGATTCCCAAATCTGCGCCCGCCCTTTGTGGGTAATGAATCTGAGGAACTGTCCCGGATTGAAGTGTCATTAGAGGAGGTTTTGGAACAAATAGTAGAAAACTTAATGTTAACAAATCTCCGACCGGATGGCATTCATCCAAGGGTTCTAAAAGAACTCAAATGGGAAATTGCTGAACTATTATCTGTGGTTTGTAACCTATCCCTTAAATCGCTTCCGCATCTAATGACTGGAAGGTAGCCAACGTGACACCAATATTTAAAAAGGGCTCTAGAGGCGATCCGGCAATTACAGACCGGTAAGTCTAACTTCAGTACCGGGCAAATTAGTCAAACAATAGTAAAGAATAAAATTGTGAAGCATGTAGAAGAACATAATTTGTTGACAAAAGTCAACATGGGTTCTGTAAAGGGAAATCCTGTCTTACTAATCTATTAGAGTTCTTTGAAGGGGTTAACAAACATGCGGACAAGGGGGATCCAGTAGATATAGTATACTTAGATTTCCAGAAAGCCTTTTGACAAGGTCCTCACCAAAGGCTCTTGTGTAAATTACATGGCCATGGGATAAGAGGGAAGGTCCTTTCTTGGATTGAGAACTGGTTAAAAGACAGGAAACAAAGGGTAGGAATAAATGGTAAATTTTCAGAATGGAGAGGGGTAACTAGTGGTGTCCCCAAGGGTCAGTCCTAGGACCAATCCTGTTCAACTTATTCATAAATGATCTGGAGAAAGGGGTAAGCAGTGAGGTGGTAAAGTTTATGGATGATACCAAACTGTTTAGGATAGTCAAGACAGAAGCAGACTGTAAGGGACTCCAAGAAGATCTCACCAAACTGAGTGATTGGGCAACAAAATGGCAAATGAAATTTAATGTGGATAAGTGTAAAGTAATGCACATTGGGAAAAATAACCCCAACTATACGACAGTATGATGGGGGCTAATTTGGCTACGACAAATCAGGAAAGAGATCTTGGAGTTATCGTGACAGTTCTCTGAAAACTTCCACACATGTGCAGCGGTCAAAAAGGCAAATAGGATGCTAGGTATTATTAAGAAAGGGATAGAAAATAAGACCCAGAATATCTTACTGCCCCTGTATAAAACTATGGTACGCCCACATCTTGAATACTGTGTACAGATGTGGTCTCTCACCTCAAAAAGATATTTTGGCCTTGGAAAGGGTTCAGAAAAGGGCAACTAAAATGATTAGGGGTTTGGAACGGGTCCCATATGAGGAGAGGTTAAAGCGACTGGGACTTTTCAGTTTAGAAAAGAGGAGACTGAGGGGGATATGATAGAGGTGTATAAAATCATGAGTGGTGGAGAGGGCCGATAAAGAAAAGTTATTTATTAGTTCCCTAAATAGAAGAACTAGAGGACACCAAATGAAATTAATGGGTAGCAGGTTTAAAACTAATAAAAGAAAGTTCTTCTTCACACAGCGTGTAGTCAGCATGTGGAACTCCTTGCCAGAGGAGGCTGTGAAGGCTAGGACTATAACAGAGTTTAAAGAGAAGCTAGATAATTTCATGGAGGTTAGGTCCATAAAAGGCTATTAGCCAGGGATAAAATGGTGTCCTTGGCCTCTGTTTGACAGAGGCTGGAGAGGGATGGCAGGAGACAAAGCGCTTGATCATTGTCTTCGGTCCACTCTCTGGGGCACCTGGTGCTGGCCACTGTCGGCAGACAGGATACTGGGCTAGATGGACCTTTGGTCTGACCCGGTACGGCCGTTCTTATGTTCTTATGTTCTTATGTTCTTATACACACAAGAAAGTCAAATGCTTTTCTAAATTTCTGGCTTGCTACTCCATTCTACCTAGTCCCTGTGCTTCTCACTTGTACATCTGTGCTTTTCTTTCAATAGGAGATAAATTTTTCCTATAGCAGCTAACATTTTTCAGGTGCATCTTTAATCTTGTAAGTAAAATGATGACATAGAAATTGCTTCTTCTGAACAACATAAAAGTGAAACTAGCTTTTTTCCCCCCTCAGAGACTTGTCTTTTTAATGAACCAATGGCAATTGCTGTTCATGTTTTAGAAGACCCCATAATACTACACACTGAAGAAAAATCATGTACCTTAGCAAATGCACTTCTGACTTTGTCAACATTCTCCTGGTTGCTTGGAAAAATGGGCTGCTTTAGTTAAACCTACTGCGCCATATATGTGCTTATGATCACACACTATTTCTAGCCCTATGCATTTTCCCTTTCCGTGGCTTTTGAACTCAAGGTTTTGAATATGGTTTTTGAATCTACTACTCTGTGGGATAAAAATTTGCATAAAGAATGCTGATATTCCCACATAATCCTATGACTCCAGAAGCGTAGATTCCAAAGACAAAAGATAAACTGTCACTAAGGGTACGTCTAGACTACAGGCTTTTGTCGACAGAGGCTTTGTCAACAAATACTGTCGACAAAGCCTCTGTCGAAAAAGAGTGTCTAGACTACAGCCAGTTCTGTCAACAAAGTAAGCTGCTTTTTCACCACAGAGTCTAGACGCTCTCTTTTGAAAAAGCACAGTGTGGATGCAATAGCGCCTTTTTTTGACAACTCTGTCAAAAAAAGGCGTTATTCCTCATAGAATGAGGTTTACTGCCATCGACAAAACTGCCGCGTTCTGTCGACTTACTGTGGACAGAACTCGGTGGTAGTGTAGACGCAGGTATAGTTTTGTCGACAAAAGTCCACCTTTGTTGACAAAATCCTGTAGTCTAGACACACCCTAAATGTTGTCAGAGTTGACAAAATTGGTATTTGCTAGACTTAAAAAAATAAAAACCTGCCCTTAAAAAAGATAGTCTTCTAAAATGCAGCAAATGTCAATTATTCCTCAGGAAATAAAGTTTAAAAAAAATCTCTAGGGAAACAATTTCCCTTGGAAGCACTGATTAATACAAAATTAGCCACCTTTTCACCTTTAAGTTGTTGTTCACAATTTTAATGTTTGTATCTGACTTCTTAGCACCAGAACAGGACATGTTAGTTTAAACTTCTGAGTCAGGAGTTGAATTTAATGAATATTGTTTTTAAAAAACAAGTGTCTCCTTTTCCTTTACTCCCCTCTACATTATCTCTCTGTGTGTGTGCCATGGGCCTAATATAATCATTGAGCTTGAGAGCAAAGCAGGGAATGCTCCATTTATGCACCCTTTAGAGGTGAATATCACTGCAAATGGGAAGGAGAGGAGAATGGGCCAGGACAGAAGCATAAATTGGTTGCAAGTGAGGTGAGGCACTGACAGACTGATGATTGTTAGGACTCTGTGGGAGTTTGGCACTAAAGGGAATAGGCTACTCCGTTTAGTTGAAGGTGGGCAAAATGAAATTTCTGGGCTTTTTAAAAATAAACAAGTAAGCCCCGCTTTTACCTTATAATCTGGGATCTGAGGGTGGGTTTCACAAAGGTACTTAAGTACCTAAACCCCAGACTGTAAGGGTGTGTCTAGACTACAGGGTTTTTTGGAAAAAAGGACACTTTTTTCGAAAAAACTTCACCTGCGTATAGACTGCAGCCGCATTCTTTCGAAAGTAAATCGAAAGAATGTGGCAGTTTTTTTCTATCGCGATAAACCTCATTTTACGAGGAGTAATGCCTTTTTTTGAAAGTACTCTTTCGAAAAAAGGTGCTATGTAAGGCAAACTGTGCCTTTTCGCAAGACAGCATCCAGACTGCCTGGGTGCTCTTGTTCAAAAAAGCGGCTTGCTTTTTCGAAAGTACTGGTTGTAGTCTAGACGCTCTTTTTCGAAAGAGTCTTTTTTCGAAAGTATCTTTTGAAAAAGCCTCTTTCGAAAGAGGCTTGCAGTCTAGACGTAGCATAGGTGCCTACGTTTCAGTTTTGTCTCTACTGTGAGCCACAACATTCCTGCTGAACCCTGTAGCCATCTTTTTTTTTCCTTCAGATTAAATGTTTTCCTCCAAACCTCAGTTTCTGCGTCTGGGCATGCCCACTTCTGCCTTCTGCTGGCCCCAGCACAATTCACAAACCAGGGGAAGACAGACATCTGGCTATCTAAGTCACATGAGGGACATGGGGTGTTCAGACGCTTAGGAAAAAGGCTTAAATGTTGGGCCCCTGCAATATTTTTCTCAAATTCTTTTTGAGTTTTTGCTCATGGAGATTTTTAAAGGCTCAGTGAATGGGTAAGAAGATAGGATGGCGAGTTAGGACATTAAAGGATATTGTACTTTTTCTGTGCCAACATTATAGTAGAAGGGTTGGTTGGAGGCAAGATTTAAACTGGAATCTTGATGAGCTGAGGAACACTTGAACTTGGTCAAAAATATCTGCTATGGTTGGATGCAAAGATAGTAATAGGACAGAAACTAACCTTTCTCACCCCCATTCAGGTGCAAGATCAGATGGATATTCTTCCTATATTCATATATTCTGCACCTTAAGACCAGATTTGTAAATACCCTTCTCTCTGACCTCATTTTTTGCTGATTGTCTCTGCCACTACTACTGCAGCAGTGGTGGCAGCCAGCGCCCCAGTCCCTTTAAATAACCACCTGCAAAAATCTAAATATTTCCTCTTGAAGAGCAAATTGAATGCCCATTAGTGACTCTGTCTTGCTAGCAGGCTACTTTGATATAGACTTGTTCAGCGGTACTTAAGTATATCTTTTATCTGTAGTTTTTGTGCATAATTTAGGAGTAATTATTTAATTAACATTTATAATAAAAATATCACCAAGGACTGATATGAGAGATGATTTCTTTTCAAATTGATATGTATAATTTTTGCCCTCTTCAGATGCAAATTACAAACCTGTTGGAGATGCTGTATAGCATGATGAAAAGCACAGATGAGGGAGGGCAAAAGGCACTCTTACAAGTGCAAGTCACTTCAGTAAAATCTGCATTGCAGTTAAGCCTACCCAATGAATAACTGTAAAGACCACAGTATTCTATCCTTCCTCCTCTCTCCCCTCCTCCCCGGCAAATTTGTGTTTCTAGAGGATCTCTTTAGCTTTGTACACTCATCATTGATGACAGTACAGATCAGGGCAGTTAGCTGTCCTATTGTCTCACAGTAGTAAAAAGGCACAACTCATTCTTATTTTCAAACCATTCCCATGTATTGATATAATTTTAAAATATGGAAATAGAACTGGTCAGAAATTTTCATTGAAATTTGTCAGAAAATTAAGTTTCCTGTTGAAAATGCTGATTTTTTTGAAGAACATGTTCCATTTTTTTTCCATTGAGAAAACAGAAAAATATTTCAGGTTCAGGTTGAACTAACCCAAAATATTTTGTCAGGCCAGTTCAACATTAAACTTTACTTCCCTATGGGGCCTCACAGTTTCCTAGGAATTTGTAATTCCAGTATCTCATTGCCCTCATCCTCTCCATGGCCAGATGATCTCTCCCATGATTGGACACAATTTCCAACCTGAGTGAGTCACATGATATATCATAGACGGTGTCATTCAGAAAGAAAGTCCAGTCAATAGGGGAAAATGATATGACTGAACTACAGCTCCCATAAGGCAAAGCAATGTCACAGTGAAACACAGGTTACTATTGAATTGACTCCAAATGAAAATGTTGGGGCCCATTCAAAAAACCAAAACAAAAAATTAGGTTTGGGAATACCAATATTCTTTTGTTTCAGTAGAAAATGCCAAAATGAAAAATGTTTCACCACTTCCATGTCAACGTTTTTCAGAATATCATTGTATAAACATTTTTGACATTTTAATTTTGTCACCATTTTAGGATATAAAATATTGGAATCTCTCATAGGAGAGAAATTCCAGTTTTAGTGAAGCTCTTTAATAATAAACAATAATGACTTCATAATTGTCACTATGCTCAGTGCCATCCAACCCAAGTGTTGAAAAACTAGGAATCAGGCTGAAAACAAACATGTGTTTGGGTTCATTGTGAAGTATGAAAACTTCACAATAATAAATATAGGGGTCTTATTTGCTGCTTAGCTTTTGAGCTTTTAGGGTTCGCACATATATACTGTATATATAATTTTAAATAAAGCCAAGACAAACCCATCTCCAGGGAGCTCAAGGAGCTAAAGTTTTAAAAGAAAAACATCAAAGAACTAACAGTAAAAATATGAGATTTGATAACGCTGCATGACGTGGCCATTCAGTTATTCCAGTTATCAAGACCCTACTGTTGCAGAAGAGCAGCACTCTTTCACTGAAGCTGAAGGGGAATCACTGTTAATGGTGTAAGGCGATAGCCAAGAGATTAAATTTCTCCCAGAGGTCTGGTTACCTGCAAGGTGATTTGAGCAGCGTCACTCATGTGCCTAAGTGGAGCCCCATTGAGTTTCACGTGAACCAGTTTACAAGACATCAGTGTAAGAGGGCACGAGTATACATGCATGCTGGCCAGGTTATTACAACATGTAAAGTGAAACCATGGTCCAATGAAGTCTATGGCAAAATTCCCATTGACTTTGGTGGGGCCAGGATTTCACCATAGATTGTATTTTAGGTGATGGACATAGACATGGAGACCTCCATTAATGCTAGTGATGTAGATCTTGAAGGATCAGATTTAGATAGTAACACAGGACATATTTAGGCATATGCCAACTTATTTATTTTTAAATATAAACTGACCTGTATAGATATCCCAAACTGGAGCCAATTCAAAATCTTTTTAGATTTTGAAAAGCTTTTCTTTCGCTATTTTTCATACATCTCTGCATTCCCTGGTCTTCTTGCGATCAACTGGAAGATAGAGACTGCAGTAGAAAATCGCTACAGATGTTTCATCTGGACAGATGTTTAATGACTCTTCCTACGTCCATTAACTGCTGATTCATCAGCATTATTTACATCTAGTCTGCTGTATTTTTGTTGTTATATGGAAAGATTAAACTGATTCATTTGCCAGGTTCACAAACCCTTTTTAGTATTGTATACTATGACCGAAATGTTCAAATCTTGCCACCTAAAGTTAGGAACTTAAGAAGAGTGGCATGATTTCCAGAGATAGTAGACACCCACATCTCTCCCTGACTTCTGCTGAAATAAAAATACGCACATTTAGATTTTGAAATAAAAAGTATGATCAGTTTAATCACCTGGAAAAATAAAGATCAGTGGCTGTATTCATTTTAATTGCTTAAGTGGTCCCAATTTTTTGTTAGTGGAAAATACTATATCCTGACTCTGCAAACTTCTTAATTTTATGCACTGTGAGTAAACCTCCAAATTTTAGTAGAACTATAGTGTGTAAAGTCACACACACGACGCACGCACGCACGCACGCACGCACGCTCCTTTGCTGGATCAATGCTTAAAACTTTGTAGGGATTTGCAGAGATGGCTACGTCATCTCACTGTTACTGAATTCATTTTTATTTAAGTGTGTATCTTTAGGCCCCAATGTTAAAAAATTATAGCCTTTTTATTTTTCTATTTAGAGAGTTAATTTTTTTAAAATATATTTTTAAACATAAGCCAATACTTATTTCAACATAGTGTTTTTTTAAAGGCATGAAAATCATGTTATCTCTTCATGTCCTATAACCAGAAATTTAGGGCCTGATCCATCACCCATTGAGCTAATTCGGAAGACACTTTATGTTCTATGTACTACTTTGTAACTAATTCCAAAAGACCCAAGACTTGATATATGTATGTACGTGATTTTAATGAAAAGTATTCAGTTAATGAAATGCCCAGGTGAATGAGGCTGTTAATCTTTATTTTTGTATGAAAGGGGATTCGAGTGCTAACCATACTTTTTTATTTTAAAATATAAATGGATGTGCTGCAAATTTTGTAATAAAGTCTGCATGATTTGGTGTCCAGCTAATAGCTGTTCAAATTGAAATTTTTGCTTTGCCAGCACATTTCAAACAAGTTATTGCAAATGACAGCTACCTACTCTTTTTCTTAAATTGGTTTTCGATTTTTGGATTATTTGCTCTGTTAAGGCTGTGCTGATGGAATAGTTTGTGAAATCCTTTTGCAGAGAGATACAGTCACATTGATTTCCTTAAGGCCATTCTTGTGAATTAAACTTGGCACAACTGTGACTTTTTCCTTTTGATCAAACATTCTGGGTACAGACTGCAGTTCATTTACTACCTCTCAAGCAACCGTGTCCAAGTGCATTATATAGCATGATGTCTGAGGAGGTGTTTCCACTATCTGCACTAGGCAGGCACATTTGCAAATTCATAAGCTCTTTTTGAAATTCATGAGCCACTCTCTACCCCAGTTTTTTTATTTGGTTTCCTACCAAAAAAAAAAAAAAAAAAAAAAAGGGAAAGACTGCCTTGTATTTTTCTCTTCCTTCAGTGTATTACCATATGATTAGTAACAAACAGCTGAAAGCCAAATGAATTAAGACCCTCAAACTTATCCATAATTCCCTATTTAGTTCAGTCCTGCTTGAAATGATATTTTGTGGCTATTTGGGATCAAATATACATGTTGAATTTCCATTCATTTCTTCAATTTTATGCCAAAGCTGTTTTCTTTCTTATTACAAGCCAGCCTGTACTGTGATAAATTCCATCAGTATCCATTTGGATAGTGCAATACATTAGGATTTGACATGCTTTGTGGGCTTGTTCAGTGTACATAGCACCTTGAGAGAAGTCTGAGTTGTGTTTTTTCTAGATGAAGTAGTTCTTCCACCTACTAGGTGGCCCAACTCCAATAAGCTGTCCCACAACCCTTCTCTCCTGCCTGATCTTGTGTTTCACTGACTCATCTAGTTCCATACAGTGTATTTGTGTTGGGTGAGGGACGACCCGGAAATGTATATAAAAGCCCTAAACAAAAGTGTCGTCTTTTTATTTCCTAATAATACCTAGATGTTCCAGTTGGGATCCAAGTCGCCTGGTTTTGTGTGGATTCCACTGTCCACAGATTTCTCTCAAGATCCCATTTCCTTGAAGGCATGGCTATTTCCTGGGCAGAAGAAGGTATTTTATAATCACAGGATTAAAAGGGACCACTCGGTCAACTAGTCTAACCACCTGCCAAGATGCAGGATTTGTTGTTACTAAACTATCTAGGACAGATGGCTATCTCAGCTCTTTTTGAAAACCTACAGTGAAGGACCTTCCAAAACTTGACTCTTCCATTGTCCTACTGTTCTTACAGATAGGAAGTTTTTCCTGAGTTAACTTAAATCTGCTATGTTCTAGTTTGAGCTGATTGCCTTTTGCCCTGCACTCTGTCATAGAGATAACAAGTCTTCTTCCTTTTATGTCAGCCTTTCCAGTATGTGAAGACTGCTATCATGTCTTTTCCCCTTAATCTCCTCTTTTCCAAACAAAATATACCCACTTCCTTCTGCGTTTTCTCCTATGGCTTGCATTCCGTCCCTTTGATCATCTTTGTTGTTCATCTGTGGATCCTTTCTAGTTTTTCTATATCCTTTCTATACATTGCTGATCACAACTGGACACCATACTCCAGAGGAGACCTACGTGCTGAGTAGAGCTGCACTGTAACCTCCTGTGACTTGCATGCTATGCCGTTGTTAATGCAACTCAAAATTGCATTGCATTGTCAATTCATGTTGAGATTGTGATCCACCACAACTTCCAGATTGTTCTTGGAAATGCTGCCGCCAAGCCAGTTATCCCACATTCTGTATTTGTGCATCTTATTTCCCCCGCCAAAGTGTGGTACCTCACCATTTGTTTTTGTTGAATTTCATTTAGTTGCCCGTAGCCCATTTCTTCAATTTATTAAGATCCCTCTGAATTTTAACTCTTATCTTCCAAGGTGTTTGCAATTCATTCCTAGTTGTATTGTCTACAAATTTAATCTATATGCTCTCTATTCCTATGTCCAGGTCATTAATCAAGATGTTAAACAACATCAAACTCAAAACAGATTCCAAATGGGACCCCATTTGAGACCTCCTTCTGACATTATTCCATTAATAGTTACTTTAGGGGTTGGTTGTAGCTATATACAACTAAGATTGCTTCACTAGTTTAAAACTTATCTTTAGAGTACAGTATAGATTTCTGATGTTTCAAATCTTACAGTGTTTTATGGTCAAATACCCTTTCTCCCTTCCAAATTATTTTTATAAAAATTCACTATTTCTTCAACTACTGTATATATAATATTTACTATTGCACATATGTTTGCTCACATTTTTCATATTTCTTTTAGATTGTATTTAAATTCCCATCCTAGTTTTCCTTTTGTAAGTATTCTGTTCTTTTGCGGCTTCCATTTGCCTTTAATTCTTTTCAGTAGGCACTAGAGAGATGGGATTTTCATGGCAGTGACTCCCAGAAGCTCATACTACTTTTGCACTTTTTCAGCTCTCACCCTCCTTAACTGAAATTGACAATGTCAGCATGAAAATAGAGACAACCCATTCTGATTGAAGAGTCAGAACATTTTGTACTGCAGTACACTTTTCTGCCTTTTCTCTAAGATTGACTCTTTAAATTTACCTGGAATTATACAAGTTATCCACCTATATCAAGAAAAACACTTTTGGGGAATTTTAGGGATTATATTTCAATTGATTCCAATCCAAAAACTTTACATAAAATAAATATTTGATGATGTAGCTCTTTAATAATTCAAGAATTTTGGACATACCAGCAAAACCCAAGACTGTTTTGTTATTTATATGGGACTGATGTAAATATGAATTTGGAATAGTTTTGCAGCTGCCTTTTTTGTGATAGTCTTTTGTAGTCTGGATCTGTTTTCTTATATATTAATGAACAGACCATTGTAGAATACTGGAAACAATTCAGGTGGAAAAATTCATTTGTTAGTAAGGGGATCTTTGGAAGATTGCATGCACTTGACAACATATCAAAGAAGTAATTGTAAAGCAAAGAGAAGATGGACACTTATTAAAGTGGAATTGGTTAATGAGACTGAGGTAGATGTTAAAAATGAGGAACTGGAGAATACCCTTCAGGACAATGCTGCAGCTCTTTGAACTTTGGACAGTGCCTGACCCAAGTTCAAAGGAGGGTCAAAAGACTCTGGGCTGGAATAGTCATTTTGGTGTGTCTGGACAGAGTCTGAGAAAATGGGGCTTGATTGTCATGATTGACTCAGAATATCTCAAACCTTTTCCTCTTTGTCTTGTGTATGGCAGAGGAAGAGATAGAAGTCCAGGGTCCAATACCAACTGCTGTAACCCATACAGAAGAATTGTGTTACAACAGGCAATTCATACAATGTGATCTCTAAGGGGCCTCTGAAACTTAGGCAGCGCTTCCTTGCCTAAAGGGAATGGATAACTAGAGTTGGCCAAAATTTTTCAGATGGAACAGTGTTCAGTTGGACTATTGATATGATGGAACCAAAACATTCACAATAGCGCATACATTCTGTCAAAAGTTTTGACAACAAGCCTGCTCACCCACCCACCAGTCCCTTAGCTCGCTGGCTCTCTGCTAGCCATCTGCAGGTTGATAATCTTCCCTGCTAGCTAATTCTCCAGCTGGGAAGTATATGGAGACTTGGAAGTCAGGTAGTCAGAGATCCCTCCCCCTGGAAAACAGATGGTTTTGTGGAGAACTCAAATTAACAGTGTGCCTCTTTTTGTCATCTAGCGGATAGTGCACATCTAGAAGGTTTGTCTGTCACAAACTTTGAGCTATGGAAGCTGGTTCTTAACTCAGGCAGCAGAAGTTCCTAGCCTTAGAGCTACAGGCCCTATGTTTAGTCTCTGATATTGATAACCAACTCACGGCATCATGTTAAAAATGCATAAAAATGGCACAAAACAAAGAGGAGCACAGAAGAGTGGAAATGAGCACCTCTGATTACTTAAAAATACTTACTAACATAACAATAAAAGCCTAATACTGGTAACAATGGATATCCCATATTGGAAAGTTTGCTGACAAAATGAAGAAAACCTATTGAATGTTACAAACACTAGTAACCTAGAATTGTGTTGTTGCATATTCTTTCATTTAGGGAGCAGTGAAACTTTCATGTGACTTACCTGCCCAATCACAAAGCATTCACATATGCCAAATATTTAGGAAATGATTCACTATTAATTTACATAATTTTTTAAAAAATCAGAAATTGATTTAATGTATATTTTTGCACAGTTAGTAAATTCTAGGAAATCACTGTCTTATTGAACTTCTGAATTCTTTAAAAACATTTAATTCAGGAAATTACAGTAGACAGAGATGGGCTGATGTTGCAAAATCTGCATACAGATTTTAATCTGGAATGCTTTAAATTTAAGGGTGGTTTGGATAGGAGATTCTGACTTGATTTATTTGCAATATTCTAACTTGAGTTCAGATTTTGAACATTCACAGTTCGAGGTGTGGGATGTTAGATGTGGGTTTTGCTTCAGATCTATCTCTAGTTTTGCTTATGGCTCTGTAGCTATGTGTGTAGACATTGTTCTATAAAGAAAAAAATCAAATATGTTTCCTGTATGTGGAAAGAAATGCAGAATACTGAAGTAAAGTTTTTCAAGTTTATTTTGAATTTTCCAACTGGAGATTGCACAGTAGATTGTTGATTAGAATTATAAAGTGCTCGGTTATCAGTGAAATGTATCAGAAAAGTGTGTGATTAGAGGAGGGATCTAACTACTTTCTGGATGAAACAGAATTTTAAGAAAACTGAGTTTCACTCTAACAGGAAGTATTTGGAGACTGTTGTATAGTCAAGTTTGTGTGCAGACTAGGAATCTGCATGTTGTCTCCCTACTCATTTTCTGTTCTAGTCCAATGTTCATCAACAAATGGAAAATATAAGCTGGGATCATTAAGAGAACAAAATGTGAGGTTTATTGTGGATATAAATATAATGAATGTTCAAGAATGGATTGCAGATGTAGAAAAGTTGCAACGGTATTTACTTAATGCCAGTCACTTGTGGGTTAACTGAAACTTGGTTCTATCTTAGACCAAAAACAATATGGAAAAGTAGATTCATTTACGCAAATGGATGTGATCTGTTTCCACCCATGGACATAATTTACAGGTAGCATTTTTTGGGTGAAGAATAGAACATATTCAAGAGTACAAACTTTTGTGATAACCGGTGAAAATAGGGAAGTACAGTATGAAGTGCTTCTAGGCAGGGTGCCAGAGTAGATCAATATAAGAGAACGTTCAAGAAGTTTAAGACCTGTAAAAAAGCTAGACAAATGAATATTGTCTCATATTGTCTGGAATAAGAATGTCCACTCTGGATTAAGATCTAGATTCAGCAAAACTCAATTTTAACCACAAGACATGCATACTTAACTTTAAGTGCATGCTTAACTCTCATTGAATTCAATAGTGAATGGAGATTGATCCTGAATGAATCCGATATTGCAGAGCAACTGGAAGGCCTGCAACAGTGACTTCTTTTATCATTATTAGCTGCATTTTGATAAAGATGACGGCATAAGAAATGACATTTGCAGGATCATCAAAATCATCAAATGTTTTATTGTTCCACTTCAGCAGGTATTGTTTATTCAATGGCAAGATCAATCTTGAATTTAAAAAAATCCTACATTTTTTCTGCATTTATGTAGAAACACATTCTCACATGCCCTGCCTCTGGAAGTTCCTAAATTCTAGCAAACTGTAAACACCTTTGATTATAGATTCATATCACTCTTGCCAGTCACCTGTGACTTGACTTATTATGTTTGCCTGCTAGGCTTTCAGACTGTCCTAGAATTTTCTTATTGTTTCCAAACCAGAATAACAAGAATCTTAATGTTTTCTTCACCCTTTAATATTTTAGAATACAGTTCTTTCCAAGATTGTCTAATGCCTCTCCTTTAAGAGAAATTGTAAAGTGCCTTTCAGCCAGAGCCTGCCTCTGGCACCCCAACCTCTCTCTCCCCTCCAAGTACCAGCCACCAAAACCCTCTATACCCCCTCTCCCTATCTCCTCCAGGTCAAAGCTCCCTCCAAGGTCCTGCTCTTCCTCCTAGAGCCCCTCCCCCAGGCCAGAATCCTCTCCTGCACCGTAGCCTCTCCTGGACCCTGCACCAACACAGCTTCACAGGTGATTAATTAGCCCCATCCTTTCAGAGGCTCAGGGCTCTGTGCATGGAGTTGACTGACCGAGCAGGGCTGATTAATCACCTGTGAAGCTGTGCTGCTGCATGGCTTAGAGGGAACACTTCCCTGCACCCCAAGCCCCTGCCCCAGGTCACAACCCCTTCCTTTACCCAAACTCCCTCTTAAACCCTCACATTCCCTCCTGCACCCCAATCCCTTACCCAAACTCCCTTCTGCACCCAACCTCCATCCCAGACTCTGCATCCCTTCCATGCAGTCCTTGACCATTTGCCAAAATCTTAGAGAGCCCCCCATTAAAAATTATTGTCCACCCCTGACCTAGACCATCGCTGACAGATGTCTGTCAAACCTACTCTTAAATATCTCCAATGATAGAGATTCCACAACCTCCCTAGGCAATTTATTTCAGTTTTTAACCACCCTGACAGGAAATTTTTCCTAATGTCCAACCTAAACCTCCCTTGCTGCAATTTAAGCCCATTGCTTCTTGAATATTTTTTCTCCCACCTCCTTGAACAGAACTGATCCCAAAACTGATCTTTGTAGAATCCCAGTTGTTGTGCTCTTCCAAGCTGACCGTGAGCCATTGATAACTACTCTCTCAGAATGGTTATCCAGCCAGTTATGCCCTCACCTTATAGTAGCCTCATCCATGTTGTTTTTCTCTAGTTTATTGATAAGAAGGTCATTCAGAACTGTATCAAATGCTTTACTAAACTTTAGGTATACTATCTACACGGCTTGTTCTCCTATCAAAGAAAGCTGTCAGGTTGGTTTGACATGATTTGTTCTTTACAAATCCATGCTGTTATTTATCACCTTATTATTTTCCACTTGTTTGCAAATGAATTCCTTAATTATTCACTCCATTATCTTTCCTGACACAGAAGTTAAGCTGACTGGTCTGTAGTTCTGGGTGGTTGTTATTTCACTTTTTATGGCAGGGGCACTATATCTGTCTTTTTCCAGTCTTTTGGAATCTCTCCCCTCTTCCTTGACTTTTCAAAGATCATGGCTAATGGCTCAGATACCTTCTCAATCAGCTCCTTGAGTATTCTAGGTTGCATTTCATCAGGCCTTTGTGACCTGAAAACATCTAACTTTTCTAAGTAACTTTTAACTTGTTCTTTTCCTAATCTAATTTCTGAACCAACCCCATTTTCACTGGCATTCACTGTATTAGGCATTCAATTGCCACCAAACTTCTTGGTGAATACCAACACAAAGAAGTTGTTAAGCACGTCTGCCATTGTCACATTTTCTGTTATTGTTTTTCCCTCTTCATTGAGCAATGGGACTACCCTGTCCTTGGTCTTCCTCTTGCTTCTAATATGTATAGAATGCTTTCTTGTTTCTCTTTGTCACTAGCTAGATTGAGCTCGTTTTGTGCCTTTACCTTTTTAATCTTGCTCCTGCATAGTTGTGTTATTTAGCCTTTATACTTTGACCTAGTTTCTACTTTTATAGGACTCCTTTTTGAGTTTTAGACCATGCAGTGTCTCCTAGTTATGTCAGGCAGTATAACAAGAGGCAATCCTATCTTTTCTATGCAGTGGAATAATGTCCTGCATAGAAAAGGTATATGGGCATAAGCTTTCATGGGCAAAAATGAAACCACATGGGTTTTTGCCCACAAAAGCTAATGCCCAAATAAATCTGTTAGCCTTTAAGGAGTCACTCCTATAGGCGCTCGTGTGACTTGTGGGAGCAGCTATGCCAGAGTGGGCGATGTACCCTTGTGGGCCGGTTGCAGTGGTACAGTGCCTGCCTTCCTGTCGATGTTCCACTGAGAAGCTTGGTAGTTTTAAAATCTAGCCAGGGTTCCTTGATGGCAAAGGCTGTCCAGGACAAGCACTTTGTTCCTAAGTTCAGCTGAATCCTCTCTGTTCTGGGGATGGTTCTGATAAGTTCAGAAAGGGGTTTGCTGGTGCCTTGTGGCCCTGCTTCTAGCAAACTTTCTGCTGCTGGAGGGCAGGGACTGGGTTCTGCCAGCTCGTGCTAGTGGAATACAAAGATTGAATCAGGTGAACTGTAGGAAGTTATTGATGAATGCACTTGGTTTGCAAATATTGGGACAATTATGAGACCACATTTGAAGATGAGAAAAGCCAGGGATGAAGACAGGATTTTTGTTGGGATTTTTTGGCCTGTGAGGGGAGACTGAGGATGTGGGTACCCAACATGAGACACTCTGGAAGACAACCATTCTTTTTTTTTTTTTTTTAAATCCCTATAGCCCATGTGCTCAGCACGCTTAAAAACATCCTCTAAGGCATCTCAATTTGGGTATTTAAAATCACTTTGCAATCTTAAGGTACATCTGCACTACTGAGGAGAAGGTCAGCATCGTTCTCCCATGTACATCCAGCTTACACTGACAGGTTTTTTCTGTTAGTGTTGTGGGGAAGCCACCTCCCTGAATGAAGTCCTTTATGATTAATTTGTGAGTCGGTATAATGCAATACTAATATAATGCTACTGGTTTGAGTACAGAAATTGTGGGCAAGTTCTGTTTAAGCTTCTCCCCATTGCTCAGTGTCTCAATGGCAATTTCAATC
This sequence comes from Rafetus swinhoei, assembly GCA_019425775.1. Lineage (NCBI taxonomy): Eukaryota > Metazoa > Chordata > Testudines > Trionychidae > Rafetus > Rafetus swinhoei. The sequence continues at coordinate 80,247,067 of CM033446.1, read as the reverse complement.
CTTGGCTTTTGCAGAGCAGGCTCCAAGTCTTGGCAAAGTGTGCCAATATGCGCCGTGGGTTTGAAGTGAGAAAATGGGACAAGCTTACAAAACTCCTCTTCATCTGTGGGCTGAGACAAAACTAAGTGGAAATGCATTAACCGATTGGGGGCCCTACTTTTTCTACTCTTTTTTTTTTTTTTTTTTTTTAAGACATGCCATAGAAATAGTCATGGAATGTAAAACATAGTATTTCACAAGCCATACTTTGTAATTACTGGGATTTAGCAGCACAGGAGGCTTATCAGTAGAGTAAGGACCCTAAAATAAATGGTCGTGCTGAATTAACAGGCATCTTCATGAAATAATTTCAGGATCAGCTAACTTAAAATGTTCTGTTGTGAATATTTTCCACTATTTTTTAAGAAACATAGATCTCCTAATTCTATAGGAAAGGAAGCTCAGCTTCAACATTATTGGGGTTGGCCGATCAAGTTAACTTACTGCATTTGGAAGTTTGCTGCTTCTGGAAGGTGACCTTGAAGTGTAAGAGCCAGCACATGCTGCTGAGTCAATTGTTGCCATCATCATGCACTGGCTGCAGCTTACAGCAATGTTGGCAGACCTCACTATCTGACTTAGAACAGAGTAACATACACCACACCCTTACAGTAAATAAAGAAGAAGGCAGAGTAAATCCAGGAAAAAATGTTTAATTTAGTTCAGTTCCTTGAACTCATTAAATTGGCTTAACTACTAGATATAAAATATTTGAGCTGATGTAATCAGTCCAACATTGTTTCTATGCTGTCTTTAAGCAATGTACTTTATGAATCCAGCATTCAATTTTTTTCCTGTGAAATGCTGCCCCCTGGTGCATCAGCAATGCAGTTCTCGAGACAGTCTCTTAGGAGGAAAAAAATATATAACCTCAAGAGTTTCTTTTTGTATCCCCAAAAATGCAAGTCAGATGCGCAAGTTGTGAATTTGCCAAATGCCAAAAATATCAAAGCGAGAGAGAAAACATAGTTCACAAAGTGCTCAGTCTGTATCTTGGTTACTTTTATGTTTTTTATTTTAATCTATAGTGAACAAGTCTCTCTCCCTATTTTTGTTTCTCGTCTCCTCATGAAGGAAAGACAAACTTATCTGGACATGATAAGTGATCCAATTTTTTCACCCTACTTCAAATCAGCAATGATATTTCAGGCAAAACCCCTCTTTGTCTGAACAAGGTGTTTCCAGCTTAGCTTCTCCCTCCCCCTGATTTTGGAATCCCTCACTGAATCCAAAACAATCTAGATTTGTTGACTTTGGTGCAGGTTGCAGTTTGTTAGGTCCTTGGGGGATGAATTTAATGAGCCTTTGGGAAGGCCAGAGTGTCCTTAACTATTAATGTTGACAGACTGCTCACATGGTCTAGATTGCTAGTGGTTTGCTAGCATTTGGAAGGAATATGTTTGGTATTTGTTGAAGTGCCTAGCATGGTATTTCTCAGAGGTGGCCACCAGGGGCTTTTATTGCAACCTCAGCCTCTTGGGCTGTCATGGGGTGGGACTGGGAGCAAAATAGCAGGCCCTCCCTCTCCCTGTTGCTCATGGATACACTGTCCTAGTATTGATTGCTGAGGCCACCATCAAGGGTGGGGCTCTGCTCCCCTCTGGACACACTCAGGGCACAATGCTGGAGGAGCAGGCAGCAAATACATCTCCCCCCTTCCCAGGGAACTGGGGCTCAGATTTTAGGCTTCATTCCTGGGGTCATGAGACAGCCACGTTCTGGCCAAGAGCTTCAGGCTCTAACCCCAGTCTCCAGCTGTGCAGTGGTAGGCCCCTGGCTCCGACCATGGTGCTTCAGGCTCTGGCCCAGGCTCCAGCCCCCACTGCATCCCCTGAATTCCCACCCACCAACCTCCATTATCTCTGGCTTCTGCTGCTTCTCCTGACCCTCCATTTGTCCACAGGCTTGGCAGGGCTGATTAAATCATCTGTGAAAAGTGATACATGTATATCCGATAACATCACTTTTCACAATGTACTGACTAGCTAGCAATAAAGAAATGACAGGAATTTGCATGTGTGTACGGGTATATTTATTTGGTGCTTCTAAAGCTTATTATGTGTTTTAGGAGAAAGTCTGAGAGTGGCAACCAGAAAGAATTGGTGGCTGGTCGCACTGTGTGTCCTGAGAATCCCTGATCTGGCAAGCTAATGTAACAGAGGAAAGTCAGAGTTAGGAACCCAATGGTCAAATTTTTAAAGGTTTTGAGGAACCTAGTAGAATTTTCAGAAGCTTTAGGCCATAGGTGCAGGAAGTAGAGGTGCAGCCGGGGGTGTTGCAGTACCCTTGGGCTCTCGGCTTAGTGCCTAGGCTCCCAGCTGCCAGCCCCACATGCTAGATTCTCAGCCAGGGACTCTGTTGCCCCATGTGTTGGGGTCCTGGTTAGAGCCTTGTGTGTGAGGGGGCAGCCAAGAATCTAGCACCCATAATCTGGCTTATGGCCCCACATGCTACGGCTTTGCAACTAGTCTCAGCTGATGGTGGGGATGGACAGGGGCAAGGGGGCTTAGCACCCTCACTTTGAAAAATATTCCTATGCCACTGCTCCAGGCACCTAAGTGCCTAAGGGTATGTCCACACTACAGAGTTTTTGTGCAAAAACACTACAAGCACATTTTTGTGCAAGAAAATGTACAGTACATTGTAAGAAGAGAGGGCTTTTTGTGCAAGAATTATTCCTTTTTCTGTGAGGAATAAGCATCTTTGGCAAGAGCTCTTGCGCAAAAGGTGTGCGTGGCCGGCAAACAGGCTGTTTTTGGGCAAGAAACCCCTATCAGAACAAGCACGAGTGCCCTGGTGGCCATTCTGTTAATGGCTATCAGAGCTTTCTTGCACAAGAGCGTCCATGTAGTGTGGATGCTCTCTTGGGCAAGAACTTTATGCAGAAGATGTCTTCCGGAAAAAGGTTCTTGCACAAGAAGCCTGCAGTGTAGATGTAACCTAAGTCACTTTTGAAAATGGGATTTGGGTTCCTTAAGCACGTTTCAAAATGTTACTTTTGATTGCGGGCAGATAAAGAGAAAAAAACTTACAATTCCTTTAGTCCCAGCAATTTCCCCCTTCTTTATCATAGAGATAATGAAAAATGCTCATATACTCATCTACTCATATGCTCTATTGCAAATCAAATGCTATATCAGACCATCATTTTTAATGAGCTGGATAATCTTCTAAAGCTTTGTCAGATATGATGATGTAAGGGTTACCTATAGCAGCAATATTGTCCTGAACAGCATCTTTCCCACGAAGGGTACGTCTAGACTGAGTGCCTCTTTCGAAAGACGCTTTTTTGAAAGAAACTTTGGAAAAAGCGTCTTTCGAAAAAGAGCATCTAGACTACATTATGCGGATCGGAAAATCGATCTGCTTTTTCGAAAAAGAGCGTCCTGACTGCTGGACGCTCTTTCGAAAGAAAAAGCCACCCGGAACCACTTCTGCCCTTTGCAGAGACGCGTGGTTAAAGGGACCCCCCTGAAAACCTGTTGCTCTGCTCCTACAGCTGCCTTTGCTGTCCCTCTAGGAGGTAAGCAAGGTATTGCAGTGCTTGTTTAGAGTGCCCAGCTTCCTGGGATAGCACAGCAGGTTTTTTTTTGTTTGGAGGTTTTCCTGATTTGGATCCCTTTTTTTTGGCATGGAGCCAGAGCTGCCCCTGGGCAGTCGATGGCCCCACGCAATCATACTGCAAGTTTTGCTGCATCTGCATGACACAGTCATGAGGCTACTTCCCCATCTGGACCCAGACCAGAGGTACGAAAGGTTTGCCCGTCATGCAGCCCCACTGCCCTTGCCGCCAAACTTCTTCGTGAAGAGGTGTTTTTGGAGGCTTGACACCAGCTCCGACTGGTGGGACTGGCTCGTTATGGAGCTCTGGGATGACCAGCAGTGGCTCCGCAACTTCCGGATGTGGAAGGCCACTTTCCAGGAGCTGTGTACCTGGCTTGCTCCCGCTCTGCAACGGCAGGACACCCACCTGCAGCCCACCATCCCCCTGGAAAAGAGGGTCGCTATTGCCCTCTGGAAGCTGGCCACCCCACGACAGCTACCGCTCCGTGGGACACCAGTTTGGAGTGGGCAGGTCTACTGTTGGGTCCATCCTGATGGAGGTAAGTCATTGTAGAGGGACAGTCACAGTTGGGGGGGGGGGTAAAAAAGGGAGACTGTCAGGAAAGGGCAAGGCGGAGTGGGAGTGGGAGTGGGAGTGGGAGTGGGAGTGGGAGTGGGAGTGGGAGGAGCTCCTCCACTCACCCTGAGCTGCCGGGGTTGGGGGGGAGTTCTGAGGAGGGGATTCCCGGGGTGTTTGAGGGGGAAGGTGGGTGGTGGGTTCTCCTCCCAAGAGATCAGGCACCGCTTCTAAAATTTTGTTGTCTGTCTATTTGTCTCTTTCTGCAGGTGGTGAGGGCCATCAATTCCGAGCTACTGAACAGGCTCGTCCGTCTAGCAGACCTGGACAGCATCGTGGCCGGCTTTGCTGCTCTTGGCTTCCCGAACTGTGGAGGAGCGCTCGATGGGGGACACATTCCAATCCATGCACTGCCCCATCGAGCAGCCCAATTCATTAACAGAAAGGGCTACTTTTCAATGGTCTTCCAGGCCCCGGTCGACCATCGTGGCCAGTTTACTGACATTTGTGTTGGGTGGTCGGGGCGGGCACATGATGCCCGCATCTTCAGGAACTCGTACCTCTACCAGAGGCTGCAGGCAGGAACATTTTTCCCACATCGTGACTTTGCGGTTGGGGACGTGCACATGCTGATGTGCATAGTGGCTGATGCCACCTACCACCTGATGCTGTGGCTGATGAATCCCGACACCGGCCACCTGGATGCGAGCAAGGAGCAGTTTAATGCTCATCTTAACCGGTCTCGCAACCAGGTGGAATGTGCGTTCGGACATTTAAAAGGGAGATTCCGGTGCTTGCTCACACGGCTAGAAATGGGGGAATGCAACATCCCTGAGGTGGTGACCGTGTGTTGCGTTCTCCATAACCTGGTGGAGAGGAAAGGGAGGGCCTTCCTACCAGGGTGGGGTACAGGTGCTGATGGTCAGGAGAGGCACTTTGACCAGCCCCGGACAGCTGCCATCCGCCAGGCTCACAGGTCTGGTGTTCACATCTGGGAGGCCCTATGGGAGCGATTCTCTAATGGAGGCCACTGACTCTCCTGAGGGCCTCCTGTCTGGGGGCTTGGCCCTGGCCCAATACAAGCTTCTCTCCTGAACCCTGACCCTGACCCTGTTTGTAGAAATAATAAACACCAGGTTTTGTCTGAAAAGAATAACTTCTGTTTTATTGTTGTAAATATCAATAACTGAAAGAATGTAGAAATGTTGCAAACATATAAAATCTTTTGTTTATTGTACATAGTTTTTTCTCAAAGTATACTTTCTGCATCAAAAATAAACATTTTCTTAAATACCCAACATTGTGTTTAACTGGGGTGGTGGGGGTGCTTAAAACCTGGAGGGGGGAAGGGGATCAGGTTGGACAGTGCTTGCCTGCTCACAGGCTCCTGGAGCCTCGTGTTCGGGGTCCACCATCCACCATGGCCTCGGGATCGGGTGGGGCGATTGACTGTTGGCTGGACAAGAAAGGGTAGGTGCACTTGGGTCTGGGAGGCCTGGGGAGAGGAGGGCCGGGGGCCTGAGGACTGGGGGGCCAGGGTGAGAGGGGCTGGGGACTAGGGGCTGGAGGGGCTGGGGAGAGGGGATGGTGCTGTGGAAGGGGGGTTTGGTGGGGCAGGGTCATGGTGTGCTGGAGGAGCAGGATCAGGCACAGGAGCAGGCAAGCCACAGACCTCCCTGAGAGTGGCACACAGGGACGTGCACTGCTAGACAAGGTCCTCCATCAGCCGATCATGCCACCGAGCCTCTGCCTCCGTCCTCTCTCGCAGGATGGTGTTGAGCTCCTACAGGGCCGCCACATGCTGCCTCAGGATGTCTGCATAGACACGCTTGTGTCTGCGGCTCCCATGTCCCCGGGAGTAAAAGGTGTCATGTGGCCTCCCCCCCCGAAGGACTTTTCCCACCATCCTCCTAGCAATAGGGATTAGTTTGGCTCCCAACAAACTCCCCTCATGCAACTATCCTGCAATTGCATTAACCCAATGTATGTGACATTAACTCGGGGGGGCAGAGAGGCTAGGGGAAGTGTTCCCTCTAAGAGTTTCCTCCCATGAGCAGAATAAATTTTGTGTTGTGCACCAGTACTGAGTTTGTGGCTTGTTTGGATGTGCCACTGTGGCACCCAAGTTATTAATAAATATCTTATAAACCTCTACCTTTTCCCTCTGCTGCCCTGTCTCCTCCGCTGGCTCCATCAGCTCCACCGGTGCCTGCCCCCCCCCCCCCAACTCCTCACCCACCTCTGCTGTCCTGACTCCTGCCCTTCTCACTGCCCTCAGCATTCCTGAGACCTGCCCCCCTCCACCAGCCCTTCTTCCCCCCTGCCCCCCGGGGCCAATCCTCCAGGAGCCCCACTCTGATCATGTGAGCTACCCCCTCCTCATCCCCTCTTCTAACACCTCCCTCTACATACCTGCCCTGCCTCTCTTCTCTGGTGCTGGTCCCTCCCCTGCAGGTGTCTGCCCTTCTGCTTCACCTCCAGAATCCCCTGGCACTTGCACCTTCTCTTACCCCTGCACCCTCCTGGTGCCTCCCCCTTTCCTCACTGCCCCTGCCCCTTTTCCTGATGCCCACCCCTCACCACCCTCTGCCCCGTTCCTTCATGCCCCTGTGCCCTCACATGTGCCTTGCTCCATCCCTGCCTTCCTCATGCCCACCACTTCTTTCAAGCCTTCTCTCGGCACCTTCCCTTCTCCCCTCTAGCCTCCAAAGCCCTTCCCCTCTCGTCTCCCAGCATTATCCTATCCCCCCCTCTCACTGACACCTCCCCTCCTGCTCTTTTTCTCATTGTCTCCACTTGGCCCCCTGGCATTTGTCTCTCTCCTCCACCCTGTCCCTTAGTGCCTTCCCCTTTCTTCTCCTGACCTGCCCCCCTTCCCTCAGCACAAGCCCCTTCCTCTCCGACCCTTTCCCCCTATTTTTCCCTCCTCCTCCAGCAGCTGCCAGCTGGTCTGTAACAGAGTTCTAGGGTCACCCTGATTTTCACCCTTCTGGTGCTCCCGCTACTCCAGTGGTCTCCAACCTTTCTACACGCAAGATCACTTTTAAAATGACAGACCAAGCCAAGACCTACCACCCCACCCCTTCCTTGAAGCCCCGCCGTCTCTATTCTCCTCTTCTCCATCACTTGCTATCCCCAATCCTTATACTGCTGCTTCCCCAATTCTTCTGTAGGAAGAGGTTTTCCCAATATTTGACCTGTCTAGACTGGACCAAATGTCAGAAAAACCCCTTCTTTTGGAAGCCCCCTTATTCCTCATGGAAAGAGGAATATAGGGGTGACCGAAAGATCATGTTTCCTCTTCTGCTAAAAAAAGCAGAAGAACAAATGCATCCCTGGATGCAGAAGAGTTTTTCTGGGATATCTCCAGAATCCTGAAAAACTCCTGCAGTCTAGCCATACCCTTGCTGGGTTGAGGACAGGATATGTAGGCTCTGGAATGGGAATGAGGGATTTGGGTGTGGGAAGGGGTGAGAGGTGCAAACTTCGGGAGGATATCTGGATGCAGGAGGAGGTGGAGAAGGGGACGCTAGCTCGGGGAGGGGGCTCCTGGCTGGGCAGTGTTGGGGGTACTAAGCAAGCCACTGGTTTGTGGATGTGCGTGTGCAGGAATTTGGGTTGGGGTATGTGAGGGGCTCAGGGCAGGGGGTTCCAGTGTACAGATATAGAGTGTGGGGCAAGGGAGTGCAGGAGTGGCTGTGGCCAGATGGGGGCTTGGCCCCAATTGGGGATTTGTTGGCCAGGCTTCATTTTTAAATAAAATACTATGTCAAACACAAAGTTTCTGCATTGTCTTTATTTACCAGAAGGGCAGGGAACCTGTCTTGAGTCAGGGGTCACTGACCCACAGAAAAGTCAGTTGGGAGCAGGGGACATGGTACTGGGGAAGGGTGCCAGTGGGGGCAGGGAGAGAGAACAGGGTGGCAGGGGAGGGGGATAGGGGGCAGGTTTCTGCAGCAGGGGGCAGGGTGCCAGCAGGGGACAAGTTTCTGCAGTGGGAGGCAGGGTGCCAGGGGGGCAGGTTTCAGCAGAGGTGAGGCAGGTTTCTGTAGCGGGGGGACAGGGGAACAGTTCTGTGGTTGGGGGCAGGGGAGAGGGAATGGGGGCAGGAAGGTGGGGGACAAGGTTCTGGGGCAGGGTGCCAGTGGGAGCAGGGAGTCCCCTACACCAGCCTTGGAGGGAAGCCTCCACCGTGTGCTGCTTCCGGGGCTGACCCCCCCATGGAGGAAAGAAGCCTCATTGCGCACTCCTTCCCCCCTCCTGCCGAGCAGGGAAGCCCACGCACGCAACCCCCTGCCCGTGGAGAAGGGGAGTCCCAGAGCGCGCCTCTGGGGACTTCCCAATAAGTGCTCCCTCCAGGGCCGACCCTCCCCACGCAGAGGAAGGAAGCCCCATTGCACACTCCCTCCCGCTGAGCAGGAAAGCCCGAGCACGTGGCCCCTCAGGGCCCGACCCCCTCCTCCCAGGGCCAGCCGTGCTGCTCCCGCCCCACACCCGGGCCAGCCACGCTGCACCCGATCCCCTGCCCGGGGCACCCCCCACCTCTCCTACCCCCCACCCAGGGTTTGAACTCACCGCACTTTACGGGGCAGCAGGGTGACGTTGCTGCATCCCTGCCGCCTCTTTCCTTGGGGTCCTAAGAGCCGCCGGTTTTGACTGCGCAGTCGCTCATGCACGGCAAACCCGGCGGGGCGCCTGTTCTCCAGAGCACTGAAGCGGGCGGCCCTTTGAAACATTAGGGTGTGCCTGTGCACACCTGGCATACCCCGTGCGCATGCCTATGAGTGGGGGGCTGTCCCAGAACAGGAGCTCTCCTCTCTGGCCTTTACATAGCCCTGGCGCAGCTCTTTCACTTTAGAGTGCACCTGGTCCTGGGTGCGGAGGTGGTGCCCTCTCTTGGCCAGGGCCTCTGCCATGCGGCCAAAAATGTCTGCATTTCGCTGCCTGGTGTTCAGGGCTTGTAAGGCCTCCTCCTCTGACCAGAGCTCAAGAAGGGTCTTGAGCTCTGGCCCAGACCATGCTGGTGCCCAGCGTTTGGAGCCCCTGGTTGGGTCCCCAGAAGGCTGTCTGGAAGGGCCAGGAGGGTCTTTGGGCTGGGACATGGCTGCACTGGAAGAGCTGTGTGCTCTGGCTGCTTTGCTGCCACAACTGGCTGTGAGGGTGACTGTCCCTTTAAAAGATGGCTGCAGACAGGAACCAGAGAGATGCAAAGCATGCCCCGGACTGTCCACCAGGGCTTCTTCCTGGAGGCCCTTTTAAAAAAAACTGGCTCCCCACGTTCCCACACACTTTTTGACGGATCTCCATTGAAAAAGGCATTCTTCCTCGTGAAATGAGGAATACCGCCATCAAAAGAAAAGCCGCTTTCTTTCGATTTACTTTGGAAAGAACATGGCTGTAGTCTAGACACAGGTGAAGTTTTTCCGAAAAAAGGCTACTTTTTTGGAAAAAACCCTGCAGTCTAGACACAGCCAAAGAGAGTAAGAGCAGTTTTGTGAGGAAACTCCCAGCATAAATGGAGAAAGAAAACCCTACCCTGCATATACTATATTGTAATTTGTAATAGATGGATGCTGAACAAATACTAAATGAACATTTACTTTAGGGATTGTGTTTTTATAGCCCCATAAATGAATTACAATCACATATAAATTAATTGGCTAGCTAATAGCTGACATCTATGTCAAACAAGTGCTCCAATTAGCATATAAATCAATAATTCTTCTTACACTTGGAACAGCAAGTGGAGGTATCATTGTGCACTATAATAATGTGGGACATGGCTGTAGGCAGTAGCAATGTTCTAACTGCTCACCAGCTACTGATAACAAATTCCAGAGAGCTCTTGCATCTCACAGGACTGGATCCATTGCTTGATCCTGCTAAGTGTTAATTCTGACCAGGTAATAAAATGGGAGAAAGGATTTCCTCTTGAGCAGGAATGTTTTTTTCCCTTATATGGGAGTGTGTTTTTCAGAACTGCAAGGGAAGGGTGTAAGTTATGGTAATATATATGACATAAATTGTAGCAAACAAACAAACTGAGAATGGAGAAGCTTGTACTTGATGGATAGACCTATAAAGAGATAAGATGAATGGGACAATACATTTTATTGGATCAACTTCTGTTGGTGAGACACAAGCTTTTCAGTCTCACAGGGCTCTTCTTGTTTAGCCAACTACTTGCATTAAGCATTCTGTTCCACCTTGCATTTTGCTGTGACACTTAGGGTGTGTATAGACTACAGGATTTTGTCAACAAATAAGTATCCAATAAGTTCTTGGACTGCATTGGAGACAACTTTTTATTTCAAAAGGTTGAAAAAGCTACCGGGGGAAGCTGTTCTAGATTTGATCCTAACAAATAGGGAGGAACTGGTTGAGAATTTGAAAGTGGAAGGCAGCTTGGGTGAAAGTGATCATGAAATCATAGAGTTCACAATTCTAAGGAAGGGTAGAAGGGAGAACAGCAAAATAGAGACAATGGATTTCAGGAAGGCAGATTTTGGTAAGCTCAGAGAGCTGATAGGTAAGGTCCCATGGGAATCGAGACTGAAGGGAAAAACAACTGAGGAGAGTTGGCAGTTTTTCAAAGGGACATTAAGGGCCCAAAAGCAAGCTATTCCGATGTGTCGGAAAGATAGAAAATATGGCAAAAGACTGCCTTGGCTTAACCACGAGATCTTGCATGATCTAAAAATAAAAAAGGTGTCTCATAAAAAATGGAAAGTAGGACAAATTACAAAGGATGAATATAGGCAAACAGCACAGGAATGCAGGGGCAAGATTAGAAAGGCAAAAGCACAGAATGAGCTCAAACTAGCTATGGGAATAAAGGGAAACAAGAAGACTTTTTATAAATACATTAGAAGCAAGAGGAAGACCAAGGATAGGGTAGGCCCACTGGTCAGTGAGGAGGGAGAAACAGTAACAGGAAACTTGGAAATGGCAGAGATGCTCAATGACTTCTTTGTTCCGGTCTTCACCAAGAAGTCTGTAGGAATGCCTAACATAGTGAATGCTAGTGGGAAGGGGTAGTTTTAGAAAGTAAAATACAAAAAGAACAAGTTAAAAATCACCTAGAAAAGTTAGATGCCTGCAAGTCACCAGGGCCTGATGAAATGCATCCTAGAATACTCAAGGAGCTGATAGAGGAGGTATCTGAGCCTCTAGCTATCATCTTTGGAAAATCATGGGAGACAGGGGAGATTCCAGAGGACTGGAAAAGGGCAAATATAGTGCTCATCTATAAAAGGGGAAATAAGAACAACCCAGGAAACTACAGACCAGTTAGTTTAACTTCTGTGCCAGGGAAGATAATGGAGCAAGTAATTAAGGAAATCATCTGTAAACACTTGGAAAGTGGCAAGGTGATAGGGAACAGCCAACATGGATTTGTAAAGAACAAATCATGTCAAACCAATCTGATAGCTTTCTTTAATAGGATAACGAGTCTTGTGGATAAGGGAGAAGCGGTGGATGTGGTATACCTAGACTTTAGTAAGGCGTTTGATACGGTCTCGCATGATATTCTTATCAATAAACTAGGTAAATACAACTTAGATGGGGCTACTATAAGGTGGGTGCATAACTGGCTGGACAACCGTACTCAGAGAGTAGTTATTAATGGTTCACAATCCTGCTGGAAAGGCATAACAAATGGGGTTCCGCAGGGGTCTGTTTTGAGACCGGCTCTATTCAATATCATCATCAACGATTTAGATATTGGTATAGAAAGTACGCTTATTAAGTTTGCAGATGATACCAAGCTGGGAGGGGGTTACGACTAATCTGAAGGATGGGGTAATAATTCAAAATGACCTGGACAAATTGGAGAAATGGTCTGACGTAAATAGGATGAAGTTTAATAAAGACAAATGCAAAGTGCTCCACTTAGGAAGGAACAATCAGTTTCATACATACAGAATGGAAAACGATGGTCTGGGTAGGAGTATGGCAGAAAGGGATCTAGGGGTTATAGTGGACCACAAGTTGAATATGAGTCAGCAGTGTGATGCTGTTGCAAAAAAAGCAAACATGATTCTGGGATGCATTAACAGGTGTGTTGTGAGCAAGACACGAGAAGTTATTCTTCCGCTCTACTCTGCTCTGGTTAGGCCTCAATTGGAGTATTGTGTTCAGTTTTGGGCACCGCATTTCAAGAAAGATATGGAGAAATTGGAGAGGGTCCAGAGAAGAGCAACTAGAATGATTAAAGGTCTAGAGAACATGACCTATGAGGGAAGGCTGAAGAAATCGGGTTTGTTTAGTTTAGAAAAGAGAAGATTGAAGGGGGACATGATAGCAGTTTTCAGATATCTAAAAGGGTGTCATAAGGAAGAGGGAGAAAACTTGTTCATCTTGGCCTCTGAGGATAGAACAAGAAGCAATGGGCTTAAACTGCAGCAAGGAGGTTTAGGTTGAACATTAGGAAAAAGTTCCTAACTGTCAGGGTAGTCAGACACTGGAATAAATTGCCCAGGGAGGTTGTGGAATCTCCATCTGTGGAGATATTTAAGAGTAGGTTAGATAAATGTCTATCAGGGATGGTCTAGACAGTATTTGGTCCTGCCATGAGGGCAGGGGACTGGACTTGATGACCTCTCGAGCTCCCTTCCAGTCCTAGTATTCTATGTTTCTATAACAAAAGTGGCCTTTTGTTGACAACTATACCTGCATCTACACTACCGCTGCGTTCTGTCGACAGTAAGTCTACAGAATGCGGCAGTTTTGTCCACAGCGGTAAACCTCCTTTTATGAGGAAGAACACCTTTGTTGACAGAGATCTGTCGAAAAAAGGTGCGTGTGGACTCAGGGAGCCAGTTCTGTTGACAAAAAAGGCCTCCAGGAGGAAGCCCTGGTGGACAGTCTAGCCTTTACATGTACAGCACCTCTGTGGTTCCTGGCCGCAGCCTCTTAAAGGCACAGGCACCCAGACAGGCCTTGCTGTCCGGCAGCTAGCCAGAGCACCCGTGACAGCCATGTCCCAGCCTCAAGGCCCCCCTGGCTCTTCTTGGGACAGAGACGAGGACCCACCCAGGGCACCAAAAGGCGGGCACCAGCCTGGTCGGAGCCAGAAATCCAAAACCTCCTGGAGCTCTGGTCCCAGGAAGAAGCCCTGCAGGCTCTGCAGACATGCCACAGGAATGCGGACATCTACGAGCGCCTGGCCCAGGGACTGGTCACCAAAGGGCATCACCCCTGCCCCATGGCACAAGTCAGGGCCAAGGTAAAGGAGCTGCGGCAGGGATATGCCAGGGCCCGGGACCAGAGCTCCCGCTCCAGGGCAGCCCCTGAGACCTGGCCTTACTACCAGGAGTTGGAGCAGATCCTGGGCGGTGGGGAAGCCCAGACTCCACTGTGTGTGGTGGAGTCCAGGTTACCACACCACATTGTGGACTGACCCCTCCTGAGGGAGGAAGACCAGGCAAGAGAGGCGGGAGAGCTGCACCAGGAGGAGGAGGAAGAGGAAGAGGACCCAGACCCCAGAGGCCTCCCAGGTGTCCGTGGACATGGGGGAGGGAACATCAGGTGAGTGATTTGAGGGGTCACCACACATGGGCGGGTTGGCAGTGTGGAGGGCCAGCTAGTCCCATTGCCACTGTGGGGCCCCTGTGAGGCTTTCAGGCTGCTGCCCAACTCACATGTGGTGTCACGTGTAACACCCCTGAGTCTCCTGTCCAAAGGAGAGCCCCTGCCAGCCACGGCATGCCCTCGGGGACAGCAGGGGTGCACACAGACAGTGATTGTTTCCTCCTCTTTTCCTCCACAGCCGGACCCTATACCCATCAGGGGAGCACCACACCTGCCCCACCACCATCCTGGACCCATGGCACCCGCAGGCATTGGCGTGTGTACACGGACCTGCTGAGGGAGCACGTAGTGGCCCTGCAGGACCTCAGCAGGACCCTCCAGCAAAGGCCGAGTGGCGCACGAGTCTGCTGGATGATCTGGTCCAGCAGCGCACTGCCATCTGTGCCACAATGCGGGAGCTCTTCGCCTTACCTGCCCCTGTCACGGGCACCGCCCCTCCAGCCCCTCCTGCTCCTCCAGCCCCCTCTTTCCCCCCCAGCTCCTCCTGCTCCCGAGCCCTCACAGGCCCAACAGCTGCCCGCCCTCCGTCCCCTCCCCCGCCCAGGCCAGGACTGGCTTTCGCTCCACCCGATCCCAAGGCCGTGGCGAAGGATGCAGGAAGGTGGTCGACCAGGGCCTGCAGCACCATCGAATAGTAGCCCTTCTGGTTTATAAATTAGGCTGCTCAATGGGGCAGTGCGTGGATTGCGATGTGTGTCCCATCGAGGGCTCCTCCACCTTTCAGGAAGCCAAGGGCGGCAAACCTGGCAATGATGTTGTCCAGGTCCCCGAGACAGACGAGCCTCTTCAGCAGCTCTGCACTGATGGCCCTCACCACCTGCAGCATGAGACAAATAGACAGACCGAAACCAGGGAGTTAGACAGGTTACCTAAGCGCTTGGGAGGAGAACCCTTGCCCCCTACCTCTCCCCTTGTCAGGATGCCCCTCTCCCCTGCATCAGAGCTCCTGCATCCTAGAAGAGGGTCTCTTCAGTGCGGTCCGGGTCCATATGGAGCAGGAGATTCATGACAGAGTCATGCAGACACAGCAGAAGCTACAGTATGGCAGCGTGGGGCCATCGCCTGCCCACGGGCAGCTCAGGCTCCATGGCCTAATAAAAGGTGAAAAGCAGCAAAAAAACCCAGCAAATAAACTGCTGTGGTGTCCGAGGAAGCAGTGCAACCAGAGCAAGAACTGCAGCAGCTTTGCTTTCCCTCTAGGAGGTAGGCAAGCCAGAAGCAGGAGCAGAGCAACGGCTGTCCAGGGGGATCCCTTTAAGCACTCGTCTCTGCAAAGGGCAGGCAGCAGCACCTGGAAATAAAGGCTGGCCCCATGCCCTGCCAGAAGCACTTCCGGGTGCCTTTTTTTTTTTCGACAGAGCATCCGGCAGTCTGGACGCTCTTTTTCGTCCAGATGCATAATGTAATCTAGATGCTCCTTTTCGACAGAGGCTTTGTCAACAGATACTGTCAACAAAGCCTCTGTTGACAGAGGGATGCAGTCTAGACGTAACCTTAGGCTATGTCTACACTACATGGGTTTTGTGCAGAAACCCACGGAGCGTCCACACCTCAAGTGCATTTTTGCACTAGAAAATCTACAGTCAATTGACAGAACAGAGGGCTTTTTGCGGTGTAGGTATACCTCCTTTTAAGAGGCATAACTCCCTTTTGTGCTACAGCTCTTGTGCAAAAAGGCCGGTGTGGATGCTCCAGAGGAGTTTTTGCACAAGAAACCCCTATCAGAAAAAGCACAGGTGCTCTGATGGCCATTCTGATGGCCATTGCTTGTGCAAGAGTGTCCATGCAGCGTGGACATTCTCTTGCGCAAAAGCACATTGCTTTTGTGATGCACTTTGTGGTCTGGACGTGCTTTTGCAAAAGCCTTCTTGCACAAAAACCCTGCAGTGTGGACAAAGACTTAGAGTACCTTTCCCA
This sequence comes from Rafetus swinhoei, assembly GCA_019425775.1. Taxonomy (NCBI): domain Eukaryota; kingdom Metazoa; phylum Chordata; order Testudines; family Trionychidae; genus Rafetus; species Rafetus swinhoei. The sequence continues at coordinate 80,231,397 of CM033446.1, read as the reverse complement.
GATCTGAAGAAGAGCTCTGTCTGACTTGAAAGCTTTTCTCTCTCATCTACAGAATTTGGTGCAATGAAAGACAGCACCTCACTTACCTGCTCTCTTTCTAATACCCTGGAACATTTACAGCTACAGCTACACTGCATACAAGATCTGTCAAGAACATAGGTGCTGGAACTAGAGATATTAGGGGTGCTGCAACATCCCTTGATTTGAAGTGGTTTCCATTATATTCAGGATTTATAATTTCATTAATCTCTGAGGGGGATCTATTGCTGGCATTTTCAACACAGAAGTGAAGAACTGGGAGGCACAGGGCCTGAACTAACCCTAGAAGTGGTTCCTTTAGGTCAGGATTGCACTATACAAGAGGACAGGTTGCACAAATATTGACCATACTGTACCTGTTGTGTAACGATATGCAAACCTTCAGGCGCTGTCAATCCAATACAAAATTAATTTAAGTCCTTACAATTTAAAATTTTCCCATGAGGTATCACTTGCCATTTAAAGTTCAATGACTATCAAGTGCTAGTGGAAAACAGGAACCCAAATATTGCATTCATGCCTTTCAGCAAGTTCCTGTCCCTTGCATTAATCAAATCTTGCCTTTTCAAAACAGAGAAAGCTAGCTCCTCATGCTGCTTTTGAATTTCTATCTATTGTGCTACTGAAACTCAGGTCATCCCTCAGCCTTCCTATGACCCAGGGAGAGCTGTTATTACTAAACAGTTTTTAATTGTTCCCCATACACTGAGATCTGTTCTCAATTTTGGTCTTCTGTGAATTTAATCTTGATTCAAGCCTTCTGATCATTACTTTAAAAACTTGTAAAGGATTTTTGGCCCCCCCCGAGTGGCTCTATATAAGCTTCCTGTCAGAATCTTCTGAGATTCTTCTTTAGGGATATGAGCTCTGTTTTTCACTGTCACAATCAATAGAGGCTTTGCTGTGGCATTTTTTTGGTGAACTACCGGAGACAAAAGGCAAATAAAAAAACTCTTGCTCCAAGTCACTATGTCTATAATCCAGAAAGGGACGGAAGCTACAGAGCTCATGAAATCCACTAGTTGCCAAACTACTGACACTTATTTAGACACCCATTTTAAAAGAAGTTGTCTTTACCCTCTTCCTTTATACCTATATATGGTAAATTTCACAAAATCCAATTTCACATAGACATCAGTCTGTAGAATAAAAATCTAGGCTGGCCATGATGACAGTTACCATAATTTACCCAATATTAAATCAAGCTTTATAGATAGGTACAGGTGAACTAAGATGAAGTACTGTGAAATAATGAAGTTTGAACTGAGCTGTTCAAATTAGTTATGCTTGATGTATCACATGTTCGAACATAATAGACTCATAGAGTTTAAGGTCAGAAGGGACCATTATGATCATCTAGTCTGACCCCCTGCACAATGCAGGCCACAGAATCTCACCCACCCCCTGCTAGAATAATCCTCTCACCTATATCTCAGATATTGAAGCCCTCAAATATTTTGAAGACCCCAAGATGCAGAGAATCCTCCAGCTGTGATCTGTACCCCACGCTACAGAGGAAGGTGAAAAACCTCCAGGGCCTCTGCCAATCTACCCTGGAGGAAAATTCCTTCCCGACTCCAAATATGGCGATCAGCTAAACCCTAAGCATGTGGGCAAGACTGACCAGCGAGACACCCAGAAAGTTCTCTATAGTAACTCCTATCATCCCTCCATTGACCTATTTACCACTGATAGTGAAAGGTCAATTAATTACCAAGATCATGTTATCTCAACAAACCATCCCCTTCATAAACCCATCTAGTTTAATCTTGAAGCCAGATAGATCTTTTGCCCCCACTACTTCCCTTGGAAGGCTGTTCCAGAACTTCACTCCTCTAATGGTTAGAAACCTTCTCTAATCTCAAGTCTAAACTTCCTACTAGCCAGCTTATATCCATTTGTTCTTGTGTCCACATTGGTATTAAGCTTAAATAATTCATTTCCCTCCTGGTATTTATCCCTCTAATATATTTAGAGAGCAATCATGTCCCCCTCAGCCTTCTTTTGGTTAAGGTAAACAAGCCAAGCTCCTTGAGTCTCCTTTCATAAGACAGGTTTTCCATTCCTCGGATCATCCTAGTGGCCCTTCTTTGTACCTGTTCCAATTTGAATTCATCCTTCTTAAACATGGGAGACCAGAACTGCACACAGTATTCCAAATGGGGTCTCACCAATGCCTTGTATAATGGCACTAACACCTCCTTATCCCTACTGGAAATACCTCGCCTAATACATCCCAAGACCGTATTAGCCTTTTCACGGCCATGTCACAATGGGCTCATAGTCATCCTATAATCAACCAGGACTCCGAGGTCCTTCTCCTCCTCCATTACTTCCAACTGATGTGTCCCCAGCTTATAACTAAAATTCTTGTTATTAATCCCTAAATGCATAACCTTACACTTCTCACTATTAAATTTCATCCTATTGCTATCACTCCAATTTACAAGGTCATCCAGATCTTCCTGTATGATATCCCGATCCCTTTCTGAATTGGCAATACCTCCCAACTTTGTGTCATCCGCAAATTTTATCAGGACACTTCCACTTTTGGTGCCAAGGTCAGCAATAAAAAGATTAAATAAAATTGGCCCCAAAACTGATCCCTGAGGAACTCCGCTAGTAACCTTCCTCCAACCTGACAGTTCACCTTTCAGTATGACCGCTGTAGTCTCCCCTTTAACCAGTTGCTTATCCACCTCTCAACTTTCATATTAATCCCTATCTTTTCCAATTTAACCAATAATTCCCCATGTGGTACTGTATCAAATGCCTTACTAAAGTCGAGGTAGATTAGATCGACTGCATTTCCTTTATCTAAAAAATCTGTTACTTTCTCAAAAAGGAGATCAGGTTGGTTTGGCATGATCTACCTTTTGTAAAACCATGTTGTAATTTGTCCCAATTGCCATTAGCCTCAATGTCTCTAACTACTTTCTCCTTCAAAATTTTTCCAAGATCTTGCATACTACAGATGTCAAACTAACAGGCCTATAGTTACCCGGGTCGCTTTTTTTCCCTTTCTTAAAAATAGGAACTATATTAGCAATTCTCCAATCAAATGGTACAACTCCTGAGTTTAGAGATTTATTAAAAAATTTTGCTAATGGACTTGCAATTTCATGTGCCAGTTCCTTTAATATTCTTGGATGAAGATTATCTGGGCCCCCCGATTTACTCCCATTAAGCTGTTCAAGTTTGGCTTTTACCTCGGATATGGTAATATCTACCTCCATATCCTTAGTCCCTTTTGTTATGTTACCATTATCCCTAAGCTCTTCATTAGCCTCATTAAAGACTGAAGCAAAGTATTTGTTTAGATATTGGGCCATTCCTAGATTATCCTTAACCTCCACTCCATCCTTAGTAATTAGCGGTCCTACTTCTTCTTTTTTTGTTTTTTTCCTATTTATATGGCTATAAAACCTTTTACTATTGGTTTTAATTCCCTTTGCAAGGTCCAACTCTACCTGACTTTTAGCCTCTCTCACTTTGTCCCTACATGCTCTAACCTCAATAAGGTAGCTTTCTTTACTGATCCCTCCCATCTTCCACTCCTTGTATGCTTTCTGCTTTTTCTTAATCACCTCTCTGAGATGCTTGCTCATCCAGCTTAGTCTAACACACCTGCCTATAAATTTTTCCCTTTTCTTGGGATACAGGCTTCTGACAGCTTCTGCAACTTTAGCTTAAAATAATCCCAGGCCTCCTCCACCTCAAGATCCATAATTTCTTTAGTCCAATCAACTTCCCTAACTAATTTCCTTAATTTATTAAAGTTAGCCCTTTTGAAATCAAAAACCCTAGTCTCAGATTTATTTTTGTTTATCCTTCCATTTAATTTGAACTGAATTAGCTAATGATCACTTGAGCCAAGGTTGTCCCCTACATCCATTTCATCTATGAGGTCCTCGCTACTCACCAAAACCAAATCTAAAATAGCATCCCCCCTTGTTGGTTCAGCAACTACTTGATGAAGGAATTCATCAGCTATCACATCTAGGAAAATCTGATCCCTATTATTATTATAGCACTTGTTCTCCAGTCTATATCTGGAAAGTTGAAATCTCCCATGATTACGCAGTTTCCATGAGTATTTACTTCATTAAAAACATTAAAGAGGTCTCTATCCATATCCAAATTGGATTCTGGTGGTCTATAACACACCCCAAGCACTATCCCAGGGGGGGATCTGATAGTTTTCTTCCCCAATGTGATTTTTGCCCAAACAGACTCTGTCTTCTCCATTCCATCACTTTTTATTTCTTTACAATCTACCTCATCTTTGATATACAAGTGCGACTCCACCACCTTTACCCTTATTTCTGTCTTTCCTAAACAGCACATACCCTTCAATACCTGTACTCCAGTCATGCCTAGTATTCCACCATGTTTCTGTTATTTCCTATAATATCTGGTTTCACTTCCTGGACCAATAGCTCTAGTTCCTCCATTTTGTTACCTAAGCTCCTCGCATTGGTGTATAAACATCTTAATTTTTGCTGTTTGGCCTCACTCACATTCTTTACCCAATTTGGCACGAACATTGTACCTCCAATATGACCTATTAGACTAGTATCCACCCTACCCTTCCTCATGTACATTCTCCTACCCCCAGCTATATCCTTTCTTACTTCATTTTCCTCCTCTCAGTGTTAAAATCCGGTAGAGATTACCTGGACATCTCCCAACCATCTCCCCAAATTCCTAGTTTAAAGCTCTCTTAATCAGTTGAGCCAGCCTCCATCCTAGAAGTCTATTTCCCTCCTACTTAGGTGAAGTCCATCCCGAGAGAACAGTCCTCTGTCCATAAATGCCTCCCAGTGACCATACATCCCAAAGCCCTCCTTATAGCACCACTGCCTAAGCCATCTATTGATCATCATAATCCTGTCACATCTTAGTTGCCCTTCTTTAGGAACAGGCAGAATCCACTAAAGATCACCTGAGCCTCAATTTCCTGGAGCGTCCTCCCCAGCCTAGCATAGTCTCCTTAATTCGTTCCAGCGAGAATCTAGCCGTATCATTTGTTCCTACATGAAGGATGATCAATGGATTCCTTCCTGCTCCCTTAATAATCCTCTTCAACCTCAGTTCCACATCCCGTATCTTAGCACCTGGCAGACAGCACACCCTTCTATTCTCTGGATCAGCTCTGGTTACAGGCCTATCTATTCTTCTCAATAAGGAGTCCCCAATCACGTAGACCTGCCTTTTCCTGGTGACAGTGCAATTCTCTGGTCTATCTCTTGCTTCCTCTGGCTGCAAGTCCTTGCCATTCCTGTTTTCCCTTGTAATCCTCTTTAACCCATCCTGTATCCTCCTAATGCTCATTATTGGTGTTGTCTCCATTAACTTTTCCCTTTATCTATGGACTAGCCACTCTTTTCTTCTTCCTTACCCTTCCATCTTCATTATCTACCTGCTGTACCCTTCTTCATTCTCCAACTCCACATACCTGTTCTTGAGCTCTATTTTTCCTTCACTGACCCATCTTTTCCTCTGCCTGGTTCTCTTAGTCACATGCTTCCACTGTCCATTTTCACCCAGCAGTCCCCTCTGAGGCCCTTGATCCTGCTTCCATCTGCATATCTAAGCTTTCCCTTCAGCCACCTCATGCCTTTGCTCCATCATCTGCTCAAACCCCCTTCTAAACTCGACCAGAGTTTCCACCTGCATCTCCAGTCCTCGGATCTTTTCTTCCATCAGCTCTATCAGGTGGCACTTCATGCAAACAAAACTCCTTTCAGGTACCCCCTCCAGAATCATGTACATACCGCAGCTACCACATCCAATCATCCTCCTTGTGTTCTCTACTACTTGGGCCATGGCCACTACTGCCTCTGTGTTTTATCTACTCTCTCACCAAAATCCTATTAGTCCGGTGAACACAAAAACAAACCAAAATACCCCCTCCACAGCAAAAACAAACCCCAAACAAGTCCCAATATCCAAACTCCCACTCAAACTCCTCTGTTTACAGCTCTGTTTGCTGGCTCCTGTGTCACTGCAGCTATCTATGCTGCTGCCTGACTAGAAGGCTACCTTTATAGGACCCCTAATCAGTGAAGCCCCGCCCCCTAATCAGGGCTCAGCTTCTCTCCCAGCACACTGTCCCTACAAGCCTCTACCCATACAAACAATACAAATCCAAATCCAAATACAAACTTCTCCTCCAACAGAACTCCCACTCAAACTCCCCTGTTTACAGCTCTGTTTGCTGGCTCCTGTGCCACTGCAGCTATCTAATGTCAGTTGTGAGTATGGATCTGATGATTCTTCTATATGTGGCTGCTTAAAATATTAATTAAATTAATTAAATCAGTGTTGCTGTTGACTTTTTAAATTATGGTAAAAGTATGAGGGCAAGCCATTTCTGATTCTATTTCCCTTCATCTTATTGCTGATATTTTATCTTAAAACAACATAGATGTGCTGTGCCATTTAATGTGCTGTGCTAGATAATATTCTTTCAAAATCTGAGTCCCTTAATTTCACCCACTTACAGATTCTTCTAGTATTAATAATGCTATGTAGGTATTTTGCTATTTATCACCCTGAAAGAAAATTTGTGAAAATGCCACTACCCTCACTATGGGTCTTTGAGATCAACCAAAGGACTCCCATTGACTTCAGTGAAGCTTGAGAAAGCTGGCTCCATGTTCCACCATGGCTTGGAGTTCCTGTGACATTACAATGACCCATCATTTAAAGATGGAGTTTGCTGGTCTGGACTTGAGGGCATTTAATCTTCCTGTGTTCTGAAAATTAAAAATGTAGGCACAGAATCTTTAGACAGGTTATTTGAATATTAACCTGATCCTTAAAATGTATGATGTATGATAAGGTTTAATTATAACTTTGCTTTAATAACAATTTAAGCATCTCGATAAATGGCCTTATTTTCTGGTGTTGAGCTTGCTGCTCCCACTAAAGTCAAAGGGAGGCATATCTGTTCGACAATTATGAAAATCAGTCTACTTAAATGTTAAAATTGGGAGTTGAATGTCTAATAGCTGCTCTACACTAGAAAATGTGGGTGGTTTAAGCATGTTGGTCAGGGATGTGAAAAATCCACCCCCCTAATCAATGTTGTTAAGTTGACCTATATCATCATATAGAGAGCACTATGTCAATGGAAAAATTCTTCCATTATCCTAACTACTGCTTCTCAGGGAGATGGCTGCCTACACTACCAGGAGAACCCTTCCTATCAGAGTAGGTATCATCTGCACTGAAGTGATGCAGGTGGGCCATAGTAGTATAGACAAGCCCTAACTTATGCCAACATTTTTAAGTTTGAGTAGCGAAAGTGGATGATGTCATGTGTTGAGCACCTAATACCATTGGTCCACATTACAGGTATTTATATTTCATTCATTCATTCATTCATTCATTCATTCATTCATTCAACATTTATATTACAGTAGCACCTAGTGGGCCCCAACCTGCTTTGTACTCCTTGCTGTACAAGAATAGGGAATAGAATCTGATATTATAATACCACCCTTTCATTAACTTCATCTTGCAAGATCAGACCCTTAGTTTCCAAATAGGATTTGCAGGTCCCCTTTAGAAATAAAAGCCTAGAGAAGAGTATGAACAGAAGAAAAGAGTGAGTATTCTAATGTACTAACTACAAGGAGATAAATGATAGATGAATGTGCCCTTTTTTCTTAAAGCTATTTTTCTAAATAAAAATCTAATTTCATTGGAGTGATACACAGCTTCAAAATAAAATTAATTACAAGTTTATTTTAAATATCCTGTAATTATTAAATCTTTTTGGTGTCAATTGTGATGGATAGTCTAGAAAATTAGTTTAATATTAATATAGAGTTTTTAATCTGTGTAAGGAATTGCAATAGGAATTGCATAATTCAGTAGTTAATTAGGTGACAGGGCATGACAGAATGTGAATTATGGTACAATAAATCATGTCTTCTGAAATTTCATCTTCTGCAATCTTCTGCAAGTAAGCATGAGTAATTACACTATAATTCAAGCCTTATAGAGCTTTATTTTGATAACTTAATTGTAATTAAAGAAAAAATTACTCACCTCTATTTCACTCTCCTCTAATCTCTTCATAAAGAAGCCTTTGAACATTCGTGGTTCCCTTTACTCCCTGTCCCTTCCATCTACTCTTGTCCCCGACACACAATGAAAAGTAGATCATGGTGTGGGACAGAAGATAAGAAATGCAGAGTTTGGAAATTTTTTTCTTTACTATTAAATGACATGGGATTTCCATTATCAGAAAAGAACGTATCTAATATATTAGTCTCTAAGGGTATGTCTAGACTACATGGCTCTGTCGACGGAGCCAAGTAAAGTAGTTTACTCGACATACTCAGTGAAGCGGGGATTTAAATAATCCCCGCTTCATTAAAATAAAATGGCCTGCGCTGTGCCAACAATCAGCTGATCCGTCGGCAGCGGCAGTCTGGGCGCAGTGTGGTCGACAAGGAAGCCTTTGTCAACCGCTCTGGTATGCCTCGTGAAATGAGGTTTACCGAGTCGACAAAGGCTTCCCTTGTCGACCGCTATCTGAACTGCCACGCCATCAGCCGGATCAGCTGATTGTCAGCACAGTGCGGCGGCCATGTTTATTTTAATCAAGCGGGGATTATTTAAATCCTCGCTTCATTGACTATGTCGAGTAAACTACTTTACTTGGCTCCGTTGACGGAGCCATGTAGTCTAGATGCACCCTTAGGGTATATCTAGACTACATTGTTTTTTCGAAAAAAATTCACCTGCATTCACACTGCAATCGCATTCTTTCAAAATTAAATCGAAAGAACGCAAGGGTTTTTTCAACATTGGTAAACCTCAAATTATGAGCAAGAACACATTTTTCAAAAAAGCTCTTTCAAAAAAAGGCATGTGTGGACTCAGAACAGGGACATTTTTTGAAAGAAGAGGCAATTGAAGAAAGCACAGATGGCCTGGTGGCCATTCTGTGAATAGCTATCAGGGCTTTCTTTTGAGAGAGCATCCATGCAGTCTGGACGCTCTCTTTTGAAAAAGCAGATCGCTTTTTCAATCCAGTTTTGAGGTGTGGAAGCTCTCTTTCGAAAGAAGCTTGTAGTCTAGACATACCCTAAAGTGCCACAGGACTGTTCATTGTCAGAAAAGAATAGTAAATCTTCTACTAAATTACCTTCTTCCCTGCCCCAGGTCATGACAGAAAGCATGCCATTGTACATATAGCACAAAGTTATTCATCTTGGTAGCATAGTATAAATCTAAATATAATGAAGAGAGTTTTGTGAAATGAACAAGAGTGGTTTAAACCTGGCAAGTTCCCTAAAGCCCTGAGGATGTTTTGAATTACCTGCATTGTAAAATCAAGGATTATAATTACTATTTATAATTTGTATTGTGGTGCCACCCACAGATCCCACTCACAGAGCAGGATCCCACTCTAGTAGGTGCTGCTCATATGTATAACAAAAAAAGTTTCTCCCCTGAGGATTTTAACATCTAAGTAAGATGAGATAACAGATGGACATGGGGATCCCAAAGAAATAATGGCAGTTTTTGAAGTTTATTATTTGGGTTGGACTGCTGTTTTCAAAGAGGGTTTAGATGTTAATTAAATGTCAAATAGTTTATTAGGAAAGGATTTCTGGCACCCACAGCATTACTGCAACTTTTGAATCCCCCCCCCGGTTTATTTCCTGTGGTGTATCTAAATGAGCAGAGAACCTGGGAAAAGCACTTTTTTTTTCTAGGATGCTGAAAACCAAAACCAATCTTGGATTGGAAAGAGACACGAGCTCAGTTCTCCAGGGGGTTATCTACTGGGAAACTGCATTTGTTAAAAATGAACTTGAAGAATCATGGTAGCTAGTAGCATAGAGACCATAAGGTAAACCTTAAGCTAAAACCCCAGCCAGCCAACCCAAATGTAAACATGACCATTAGTCCTCATTGAATGTTTCACCCCTTTTGTTTTTTTAACTACCAAAAGAACTTATTAAACTATGAGTAGCCATGCCTAACAACTCATAGTGAATGGGTGAAACATCAGAGTATAGAAGTATTGCATTGACAGTGTGAAAGAAAGATACAGAGGCCAAGAAATTACTAGACAGTCTAATCTTGATTTTGGATGAAACGCTTCAGAATATATGCTCATAGTCAATAACTAAGCAAGTTTATGTTCTAATAGATTTATAAACCACATAGTTTAATGGGGGAAGTTTACAGTTGACTTTTCAGAGCTGATGTAGGGAATCATCAAGAATTATTCATGTTGGTCATTTACATATGTATACTAGTATCAGCTGGCATATGATTTCTTGAAAATTATGTATTCCTTGGACTTCTTCTAGAGGGACTTGTTTGCAAAGTTCAACTGTGAAGTCACCTTTGCTGTGTGGTCTGATGTTTACCAATGTTCTACTGTTGGTATTTTCATGATCACATCTGCCTAAGAGACAGACTTCCATATTAGCATCCAGCTTGTGAATTGTGCACACTGGCCAGCTTCTAACTGTTACCAATCCTTATCTTTTACTGATGTTTCCAAGATCACCCATTACTATTCTCAGCTGGTAGAAGGTGCTCAAAAACTGTCCCCCTTGGTTTATTTTCGCTTTCTCTGATGATTAGAGGCCACTGGAATCTTGTTTTCTTTTGTACAAGGAATTTACAGAAATTTATAAATAAGAGAAGAAAATGTACTTGTCCTTAACTATAGACCTCACAATAGAGCTCCCTGTTGGAATATTTTTGTGCTGTCAGACTGTTTCTGTGGTATCACTCAGTCTGTATTCTGGACTGCAATCAAAACTGGATGCCTGAAGTTAGGCTCCAAAATCCATATTTAGGAACTTAACTGAGCTCCCTGAATTTCAAGAGTGCTGAAGATCCAAAATCTCTGATTTCAGAAATATTCTTGTTATATTTGGATCCAGATTAACAGAAATCACCTAAGATTGGCAATTCTTGCATGGCGATTCTTCTTATTCTGCATCCAAGGAGGTGTACCATAAAATATTTTCATTCCTATTTAGATATGATTTTAAACTGGAAACCATCATAGCTGGTTTGTTTCTAAGATAAAGCATAAAGAGAGCTTCTGATTTTGGCCCCCTCTAACATTTGTAAAGCTATTAACTAGGATCCTGCATGGGATGGGATTTAAATGAGACATTAGAATGATGTTTGTTTTACTAAGTTATTGCAGAGTGGATAAATTGACTGCTGTATGGTAAACAGAAAGCCTGTAAATAGATTTAAAATTAAGAAAGTTGTATAAAGCATTAAAATAGATTTGTCTTGGGATCAATACTATTTCCATATCTTCATAAACAATCTACAGGAAGAAGCAATTGTACATTCATCACATTTGCAGATCATATCAAATTTAATCTGACTATAAACAAGGAAAGGAAAAATTACTGAGCAATCTAGGGATTTTTTAGAGAAATTGGATAAATGCCAACTATCTGAGATTTAATTTAGATAAATGCAAAGTAATACACCTGGGGACCAATAATTCCAAGCAAAAGTACAAAATGGAAATTGCTTACACATCAATAAAGCGGAGACATATACTGGGGGCGGGGAGGGTTAGTAATAGACTCAAATGCAGAACAAAAGGGACATGGTTGCCTACTGTGCTACCATAGGAAAAATGAATAATGGACTGAGATATATACATGAGAGGACACTCAGAACATGGTGTTGTGTTCCTGTCCATACTGGCAAATAGTCATTGATATCCTCCAGGAAATTATTTAGTTCTCTTTTTTTCTGAACCCTGTTATGGTTTTGGCCTTCACATCATCCCCTGGCAAACAGTTCCACAGTTTGACTGTGCATTGGAGTGAAGAAGTACTTCTTTGTGTTTGTTTTAAACCTGCTGCTTATGAAATCTGGCATAAACATCCACAGGGGTTCTCCAACCTGTACTGGCTGGAATAACATTGTATGGAGTGTTCTTCTGGCTCAAGATCTCCACAATGTGGTGTGTTCCAGTCCCTGCTCCTTTGACTCCTATGGTTTCTCTCCATCTTGCATAGGATGGGGAGATGTGCCTGCCATGTAAAGGAAGAGGGAAGGTGGAGCTGTCAAGCAGGCTGTCTCTACTGGTTTTATACCACTGGGGATTCCTGTATAATAGCTCTCCCTTTAAGAAAACTTTTGATCCCTTTGTGCTCCTATAGTGTGTAAACTGGCGTTAGTCAGGGTTTATGACTTGACTCAGTAAGTTGCTCTTTTCCTGAAGATGATGTATCTTCAGACAATATGTAGACTTACTATTTTCATTTGCCTGTAGAAGCTGGATCTTATAGTCAAGGAAATATTAGTAATTGGGATAAAGAAATGTATCTGGCATCTTACATTTTAAATCTATTTCCTCATCTTCACATTTTAAATCTTCAAGACCAGACTCACTGGGCATACTCTTCCAGTCATAGCTGATGTGGTCAAAAGTAGTGATGATCGTATTTAGATTATTTATGTGAGGAGCTACTCTGCTGTGATGCCAACCGCTATCACTGTCTCAGTCAAAGAGTGCTATGAAGTACTCTGCAGTAAGGGTTCCAGTCACTGCTCATGCACCTCCATGCATCCTTGTTGGGGAATGCAGCTTTCACAGTATAGAGTCTGCTGCCTGTTGCTTGTTTTGTAATAGCGTTTCTTCTGGGCATTTACTTGTTTCTGTGTTTACCACAAGGGCCTATTCTACTGTCTGTGGCTACTTCACCCCCCTCCTAACCTCTTTCTAGACTCCTTACTTCAGGAAAGGATCTCAGAGCTTCCTCTCCTCCCACATCCTGAGGCTTCCTCCTTGGTCCTGGTGACCTCCCTTCTTGCCCTGCAGGCGCCGTCTGCTTTCAGCCTCTTGGCTATATAGAGCTGGCCCGACAACCCTTCCACAGCTGGACTTCATTCTCCATGAACCTTGAGTCTCTGTCTCTCCAGTGTGATAGAGGGATGTGCAGTTTTAAAACAGACACAATATGTCTAATGCCACTAGATGGTGCTAACCTATTTTATATATGTAAAAACATCAAGCTGAATGATTTTTCCCTTTTTTAAAAACAACGTCGTGTTTTAGACAAAACACCTAGCATGTTTCAGATATTGGGTCTCCTGTCCTCTCCCTCTTGCCCTTTGCTCTTGCATGTATGACAGTGGGCAAGCGTGTGCCATAACCACAACAGTTAAGTTAGTGACCTGTGATTAGCCTAACTTTTTTGTTTTTATTGGGAGCAGGGGTGGCATCATTTAGACTCATTTTCTCAAAACTAAGGATTCTCTACTAATGGATAAGATCCCTTAACTGCTTCATATGACGTGACAGCAATTCACTTGAGTGTGGCACTAGATTAGAACATAGGATATTGCATTATTCTTAGTAATGCAGTAAGTATGGCACTAGAACTAGGATATCCTATGGTTCTTAGTAAATGCAGTAAGCTGAGATACCCTATGAATTCTTTCCCAGAGGATTATGGAAGAACTTGTTTGTCCTTTCTGTACTCTCAGGAGGAGTTGTGGTAAGGTGCTGGAGGACCACTATCAAATGGTACTAGTTTCTGTCCATGCTACAGAATGGTCACATTAACCGCTGATGAGTTGTGATGGCTGAAATTATAGATGGAAGTCATTTAAATTCTAGGTAGCCTGAACTTCCTCTTGGGACAGTCAGCCACTGTTAAAAGCACTTCCACAGTGGAGTTAACAGCTTTTATATGTGGCTGTATTAGCAGCTGACATGTTGTACTAACTTGAGTTTTAGTTTAAATGTCTTACCAAGCCAGCCAACTCAAGTTAAAAACACAACCACACTCATGTTAAGTTTTTATGTGTGTTGGACAGGATTCAAGTTCGTGCAATACTCAACTTAATAACATGAGCTCACACTGCAGTGAGGGCAAACCCTTAATTTAAGGAAAATTTTGTTTCACATGAGAAGCTGACACTTCATCCTCTCCCCCTGTCCCTGTGAGTTCCAGCTAAAACCTTGTGATATATAATGTTCTGTGTTTGATAGCAAACATACCAGATAGAATGTTAGTATTTAATTATGATTTTCTCTCCTTACTGAGGGGTTTGTTTTTGTTTAATATAAATTTTAGTATTTATTCTAGACTCATACTGTTGATAACATCTCCAGGAATACAGTCAACCAAAATTTGCCACCCTATAGAGGTCGAGGAAGATGTAAACCAAGGAGAGCAGGAATGAGCTATCACATAAATTACAAATCATTGAAAAATCTGCTGCCTATTCATCTGATATTTTTGTTCTTTATTATAGATTCAATCAGCTTGCCTGATACTGAAAATAGGTTTATTGAAAATAGCCTGTAATTGCCATGCTTTCCTTTAGTACCCCTTTAAAAACATCAGTATTACATTGGCTCCCTTCTAGTTATCTGGTACAGAGGATGATTTAAGCAATATGTTATATATTTCAGTTTGTAGTTCTGCAATTTCTTTTTTTTAGTTCCCTTTGAAATCTTGGCCTCATGCCATCTGGTTCTAGTGACTTATTACTGCTGAATTTATCAGTTTGTTCCAAAACCTCCTCTCCCGACATCAATCTGGGATAGCTTCTCGGCTTTGTCACCTAAAACAAATGTCTTGGATGAGGACATCTCTCCTATATTCTCTTCAGTGAAGACTGATGCAAAGAACTCATTTAGTTTCTCCACAGTGGTCTCGTTTCCCTTCAGTGCTCTTTTAGCACATTGGTCATCCCATAGCCCCGCTGACAGTTTGGCAGGCTTCCTACATCTGATGTACTTTGCAGTGTTTTTTTGTATTTTTTCCGCTAATTGCTCTTCAATTTTTTCCCTTGGCCTACCTTATTATATTTTTACATTTAATTTGCCTAAATGTGTGTTCTACTTTCCTCACTAGGATTTGACTTCTAATTTTTAACAATGCTTTTTTGTCTCTGACTACCTCTTTTATTTTGCTATTTAGCCATGGTGAGATTTTCTTGGTCCCCTTACAGTTTTTAATGTTGTTATTTTTTATTTGGGAATACATTTAATTTGAGCCTTTATTTTGTTGTTTTGAAATAATATTTCATGCAGTTTGCAGGCATTTCACCCTCGTGACTGTTCCTTTTAATTTCCATTTAAGTAGCTTCTTCATTTTTGCATAGTTCCCATTTTTGAAGTTAAATGCTACCGTGGTGAATTTGTTTTGGCATTTCCCCACTATAAAGATGATCAATTTAATTATATTATGGTTTGTATTACATACTGCTTCAGCTTTATTTACCTCTAAGACCAGATCCTGTGTTACTTTAGGACCAAATCATGAATTGCCTTCCCCTTGTGGCAAAAATTGGTCCAACAAGAAATAATTTATGATGACTAAAATTTTTATGCCTGCATCCCATCCTTAGGTGAGAGATACCTAGTCAATATGGGGATAGTTGAAGTCCTTCACTATTATTGCATTTTCTTCTTTTGTAGCCTCTTAAATATCCCCAAGCATTTCACAATCATTCTGTTCTGGTGGTCACTAGTATATTACTACTATATTATTATTTAAGCCTGAAGATTATATGATTTAGTTTGATTCATTGACGATTTTTTATTTTGACTCTATGCTTTCTTTCACATATAGTGCTACTCCTGCACAAGCACTGCCTACTCTGTCATTTCTATATATTTGTATCCTGGTATTACCATATCCCTGATGATGATGGTATAGACTGTGATAAAAGGAAGAAGAAAGACTAAGTAACAAAATCAGATTCATGGTAAATCTTGGGGTCAGGGTATTAGATGGGTAGCACATCAGCGTAAGAGGAAAGAAAGAAGGTGGGTGGAGTGCTTTTCAGAAGAAAAGGAATGGCAAGAAAATGGAAACAGCAATACAAGGAGAGAATTTCCTTGCTACATTCTTTTGAAAAGACAGGCTGCCATGAGAGAGATCAAGAGGCAGCAAAGTTAGTGGCAGAGGTGGGGATACAGGTTTCTGTAAGAGGAAGGGGATGTACAGGATGTGTCACTAAGGTTATACAGATGCTGCTGTTCTGGGCATCCACTAGCTATGAATTGGTTCAAGTATGTGTGTGTGTGTGTGTGTGTGTATATATATATATATATATATAATTTATTCCAAACACATACAATCCTAAAAACCCACACAGGAGTAACTTAATACCTTGCAAGCTTTGCTATTCAAGTCAATGGAACAAGAGTGAAGTTACTCATGAGTGCAAGACAAGCCTTTGCAGGTTAACACCTGTGATTTTCTGAAATTGTGCAATTTTTCATATTGTCTTTTAACTTGATAAAAGTCATCAGTATGCCTTTTTAGTTAATGTATATGTTAGGGTGCATCATTTCATATCTTATAAGCATTAACATTATGTTTTACTACTTTCTGGCTCTGTATTTTAATGCACTGCAGAGGGCACTAACAGTGCACGTGAACAGCAACTGAGTGAATCTGTGATTATAGTTGGGCATAAATAGGACAGCGTATGTCCACAAGTATATGTTTATTCATTCATTAATGTCAGAGCTATTTGGTCTATTGGCACTAGGGCTTAATGCAGCAATGTTGTCTGACCAAATAGCAGTGTCATCCTGTACTACAAAGGTTTAACTACTTTAAACGTTCTTAAAAGAATGTTGCAAAGGAAAAGAGAAAACTATAATTTAAACAATGTTAATGGAAGCAGATCATTGCCAGATCATTATGTGAGTTTCTTTCAGGAATCTGACAGTTCCAGACAGTTCCATTGTCTCAGTAAACTGGTGTTCCATATAGAGAATTACTGTTTCAACACAGCTCAGTTTCTCTAGACTTGTCAAAAAATGTGGGTAAGTGATCTGGCATTGTATGAGTAAAAATCATTTTGGAGAGACTGTAGTCTGTCCAGTTAATGTAATGTTTTATTAATTAAGCCGTTGATGACCACTTTTTCATTTTCATCCAAATTCTGGCAATCCATCTGAAAAAAACCAAACAGTGGTTTTATGTTAGATTAGGTGAGTTTTTTTGCTTGTGTGGAATAAACTGGATAATCGTTACTCTAATTTATGGGTTTAAAAATGAGAGAAACTTGCACTTGTCTGAATTTTGCCAAAAAATATTCTGTTGCGTGATAACTCATGTTGCGGGGGCAGGGAGACGACAATGGATAGCTGAGACATCTGGGAGAGATGCAGTGGTGGGGCCAGTAGGGCTCTCCAGTCCCCCCCTCCCTCCTGGTCTGGAACTGAGACTGGGAGGAAGGAGTTTGGGGCAGGGATGCTACTTAACTGGGATGGTAGTTGGCAAGATGGTGAGCCCAGTCCCCAGCTGGCCATTCCCTTCCTGGTGCAGCTGCCTCCCAGTGGTCACTCTGCACTATAGCGTCTCTCCTCTCTTCCCCCTCCATTTCCATGTTATGGAAAACAATCGAATTCCAGGCACATCCCATTTCCTGGCACGACCAAACCTTGCTTTAAGTTAGGATAGGAGAAAGCTGCGTACCAAATGTGGTTGTCCTAGCTCGTACCATTTAATTCTCAAACAAACATACTCGCAGACAGACACACAAATCTCTAATATAAATTTATTTATTTGAACATTTACGTGAATCTCAGCTTTTCATCAGACCATGTTTGGTCACTCTGAGAGTCACTGGACACTGTGCACATTATAATGCTCATGTTTGTATAAGAACATTAAAATAAATGACCAGATCCTATCCTGATGATATATCAAGAAAACTCAAGATATATAATCAGATACAAATGTTTGGTTGTACACTAAATACTTTTTTTCTCGTATGTCCCTTTGCTTAAATTAATGGATATTCAAACATTTGTTTTGTTCATAGACTCACCACTTATAAACGTAGTTTAAAATTAGAATATTAAAGCTTATTAAAAAAAAGACAATTCCATTTTACACAGGATTTCAATATTTTGAATTTGCTTGGGGTTGATTTGACAAAAACAGAAATTCTGTACAAAAGAAAAGCCCGGGTGTTTCAAGTTCTTGGGCAGTCCATCTGGCTTGCTGCCCCCAGGACAGTGGACCGTATAAGCCCATAGGTCTCTGTGATTGTGGATGCTTGAATCTCTAATGCCCCTTCCTCCAGGACAGTCTGCCATGCTCGCTGTCCTGGATTCGTGGACCATGGGATCTCCACCCACTTACTAGGTGAAATAGTAGAAAAGCAGGCAAGATTCTGTGGGATGTGGAAAGTGTTCAAAACCGTGCCTGATTTCTGAAAGAACTTAGTATTTCACAGACTAATATAATCTATGATTTGGAGAAATTAGTAATTTCCAATGAAAACCCATTTCATTGAATTTTTTTCAGGCTGCATTATCTAGTTACTGTCAATACTGTGGTAATGCCTAGAAAGTCCAGTGAAGGGTCAGAGTAGGTAAGCAGGTTTTTACACAGGCATGTAACAAAAAGATGGTTCTTCCACCTGTTGTAAGGGAAGTCTGAATGTTGTGTATATAGATATGCATGTGTGAGTGTGGATGTATGTAAATTGGGCAGCAAGAAAACAGTGGTGGCTCACCAGAGTTAGCTCCTGCTGGGATACTGCCACTATATTTAACTACATCTCCACAGATACAGATGCTTGCAGCTTCCATTGGCCACAGATCAATTCCCGGCCAATGGGAGCTGTGGGAAGTGATGCAGACTGCAACACTGCTTCCTACAGCTCTAATTGGCTGGGAATGGTGATCTGTGGCCAATGGGAGCTGTAATCATCCATACCTAAAATAGGGGTGTCGGACCACCAGGGGTTGACCCTGGCAAATTGGATCTGGCCCATGGGCCATGATTTGCCCACCCCTGATGTAAATAGTTAAAATATTTGATGAATGTAGTTGGAATTCAAGAATATATAGCATAGTTCCTGGGCTTTGTAGATCCAATAAACCTTATGTCTTACAAAAGGCTTCCTCTGTGTAGCTATTTATCTCAGCTCATGACTGATATAGAATGAACTGGATCAATTGGTAAGCTGAGCAGATGCAAACCCTTGGATGATCAACATGCTAAAGGAGCACTCAAAGATGATAAAGTCATTGCGGAGAAGCTAAATTAATTCTTTGCTTCAGTCTTCACGGCTGAGGATATTGGGGAGATTCCCAAACCTGAGCCATTCCTTTTAGGTGACAAATCTGAGGAATAGTCCCAGATTGAGGTGGTGTTAGAGGAATTTTTGGAACAAATTGATGAACTTAACAGTAACAAGTCACCGGGACCAGATGACATTCACCCGAAACATCTGAAAGAACACAAATGTGAAATTGCGGAACTATTAACTGTGGTTGGTAACCTATCCTTTAAATCAGCTTTTGTACCTAATGACTGGAAGATAGCTAACGTGACTTCAATATTTAAAAAGGGCTCTAATGGTGATCCTAGCAATTACAGATTAGCAAATCTAACGTCAGTACGGCAAATTAGATGAAACTATCGTAAAGAATAAAATTGTCAGACACATAGATGAACATAATTTATTGGGGGAAAAGTCAACATGGTTTCTGTAAATGGAAATCATGCCTTACTAATCTACTAGAGTTCTTTGAGGGGGTCAGCAAATATGTGGTCAAGGGGGATCCAGTAGATATAGTGTACTTAGATTTCCAGACAGCCTTTGGCACCAAATTTCAGAAAAACCTCCTCTTTTGGCACATCCCTTCTTCCTTGTACAACGATGTTTACAGGGATGGCGAAAGAACACGTCTGCTTTTCTGAATTTTTTTTTTTGGAAAAGCTGATGCATTCCTCCAGAGGTATCCTGGAAAAGACCTGCAGTGTGGATGTAGCCTTTGACAAGGTCCCTCACCAAAGGCTCTTAAGTAAAGTAAGTTGCCATGGGATAAGAGGGAAGGTCCTTTCATGGATTGATAACTGGTTATAAGACAGGAAACAAAGGGTAGGAATAAATGGTAAGTTTTCAGAGTGAAGAGAGGTAACTAGTGGGGTTCCCCAAGGGTCTGTCCTGGGACCCATCCTACTCAACTTATTTATAAATGAACTAGAGAAAGGGGTAAACAGTGAAGTGGCAAAATTTGCAGATAATACCAAAGTGCTCACGATAGTTAAAACCAAATCAGACTGTGAAAGCTTCAGAAACTTCTCACCAAACTAAGGGTACGTCTACACAGCACAGCTATTTCAGGATACCAGAGGTATCCCAAAATACCTACCCTGCGTCTTAACAAGCCACCTGCTATTTTGAAATATTTTTTAAATAAAGGCCGCGCTATTTTGGCATCCCTGTAACTCTCATTCCACAAGGGTTAAGGGATGTCTTGAAATAGTGTGTTATTTTGAAATATGTCATAATAGAATTGAAATAAGATACACAATTTGCATTGCACAAATTGCGTATCTTATTCCGAGTTTAGGATGCTGTGTACACGCACCCTAAGTGATTGGACAACAAAATGGCAAATGAAATGTAATGTTGATAAATGTAAAGTAATGTAGATTGGAAAAATAATCCCAGCTATACATACAATATGATGGGGACTAACTTAGCTACAACTACTCATGAGAGAGATCTTGGAGTCATTGTGAATAGTTCTCTGAAAACATCCACTTGGTGTGCAGCGGCAGTCAAAAAAGCAAATAGAATGTTAGGAATCATTAAAAAAGGGACAGAGAATATTTTAGTGCCTCTATATAAATCCATGGTATGCCCACATCTTGAATACTGAGTACAAATGTGGTCACCTCATCTCAAAAAAGATATATTGGCATTGGAAAAGGTTCAGAAAAAATGATTAGGGGTTTGGAATGGGTCCGATATGAAAAGAGATTAAAAAGACTGGGACTTTTCAGCTTAGAGGAAACTAATGAGGAATATGATAGAGGTCTATAAAATCACAACTGGTATGGAAAAAGTGAATAAGGAAAAGTTATTTACTTAGTCCCACAATATAAGAACTAGGGTTCACCAAATGAAATTAATAGGCAGCAGGTTTAAAACAAACAAAAGGAAGTTTTTATTTACTCAGCACACTCAACCTGTGGAACTCCTTGCCAGAGGATCTTGTAAAGACTAGGACTTTAATAGGGTTCAAAAAAGAATTAGATAGATTCATGGAGGTTAGCTCCATCAATGGCTATTATCCAGGATGGGTAGAAATGGTGTCCCTAGCCTCTGTTTGTCTGGAAATTGATGATAGGAGAAGGATCATGTGATGATTACCTGTTGTGTTCCCTCTCTGTGGGGCATCTGGTATTGGCCAGCAGACAGGATACTGGGCTAGATGGACCTTTGGTTTGACTCAATATGGCTGTTTTTAAGTTCTTAAACAACATGTGGTATAATATAATCAAATGAGGAGCAAAGAATGTAGGCCATACAGGATGAGAATTCTACCTTGGGAAACAGTGACTCTGAAAAGGAGGTATGGGTGATGGTGGCTGGTTAGCTGAATATGAGCTTCTAGTGCAACACTGTGGCAAAAAAGGGTAATAAGATCCTGTGATATGTAAAAAAGAGAATATTTGAATAGGAGGAGAGAGGTTATGATACCTCTGTATTTGTTATTGATACAACCACAGCTTCAATACTGTGCCCACTAGTGGTGTGTACAGTTCAAGAAGAATACTGATAAACTGGAGAGGATTCAGAGAAGTACATTCCAGGTAAAGCCCCTGTTAATTTGACATAGGGGTGAGATGGATTCCTTAGCGATATTTGAAGTTTTAGTTATGTGAATTGGTTTTCGGTTTTACAAGTTGGATGGCACATGGATGTGTATTTTTTATACCATGTTACAGACTTGGGATTTAAAAGGGCTTCAGTAGTTTTTGCTCTGGTCTATGTTGTACAATTAGAACTGATAGAAAATATTTATTGAAGGACTGAAAAACAAACCTTATAGTGATAGACTTGAGGAGATTAATCTGTGCAAAAATTAGGGGGAAAGTTAAAGGGCAACTTGATCACAATTCATAAACACATATATCAGGGACAGAAATTTGAGAGAGGGTTCTTCAATCTAGAAGACAAAAGTTATAATGAGACCCAATAGTAGGACATTGAAGCAATTTGACTAGACGTATGGTCAATTTTTAAATAGTGAGGGTAATTAATCATTGGAACAATTTAATAAAAGTTGGTCTGGATTCTCTGTTGCTTACAATTTTTTAAATAAAAACTAAAATTTTTCCTAAAAGATATGCTCTATTTCAAACAAAAATTAATTCAGGGAACTTCTGTGGCTTGTGTTATACAGGACGTCAAATCAGATTATTAAAATACTTCCTTCTGGCTTTATAATCTATGAATTGATGCAATCTATGAACACTGTGTTAGTAGTGGGATTTATCTTGTACAATGATGCACAAATACGTTAAAGATTAGTACATTCCAGGTAAAGCCCCTGTTAATTTGACATAGGGGTGAGATGGATTCCTTAGCGATATTTGAAGTTTTAGTTGTGTGAATTGGTTTTCAGTTTTACAAGTTGGATGGCACATGGATGTGTATTTTTTATACCATGTTACAGACTTGGGATTTAAAAGGGCTTCAGTACTTTTTGCTCTGGTCTATGTTGTGCAATTAGAACTGATAGAAAATATTCTAAAAGAACAGTTTTCTTCCAGAAAATTAAATTAGATTAATGGAGATTGCCTATTTCCTAGAACTGGAAAGGACCTTGAAAGGTCATTGAGTCCAGTCCCCTGCCTTCACAGCAGGACCAAGTACTATCCCTGACAAATTTTTGCCCCAATGGCCTCCACAAGGAGCGAACTCACAACCCTGGGTTTAGCAGGCTAATGCTGAAACCACTGAGCTATCCCTCCCCACCAAATGATGATTTAATAGACCCAAACATGTTTATTCTGTCAAAATCTTAGCGCGAAACCAAGCAGGTTGGACAGTCGGTTCTTGCTAGTGCACCTGGCTCGCCAAGATACCAGTCTCCTGGGCTGCTTGCTAAGTAGATGGGCAAAGGGACCAATCAAATGGCTAAAGGTAGGAGTATGTTTTATAGCAGTGTTCATTCAGGCTGTTATATAAAACTCTTAAGTGTTCATGTCTTAGATTTCCTTTTGCTGTGCGTTTTCCATTTTGTTCTATATACATCCTTGTACCAGCCTCATCACTGTAGAGCCTGAGGGGGGATTTGATAGCAGCCTTCAACTTCCTGAAGGGAGGTTCCAAAGAGGATGGAGAGAGGCTGTTCGCAGTAGTGACGGATGGCAGAACAAGGAGCAATGGTCTCAAGTTGCAGTGGGGGAGGTCTAGGTTGGATATTAGGAAAAACTATTTCACTAGGAGGGTGCTGAAGTACTGGAATGGGTTACCTAGGGATGTGGTAGACTCTCCATCCCTAGAGGTTTTTAAGTCTCAGCTTGACAAAGCCCTGGCTGGGATGATTTAGTTAGGGTTGGTACTACTTTGGGCAGGGGGCTGGACTCGATGACCTCCTGAGGTCTCTTTCAGCCCTATGATTCTATGATCCTTTGAGATCTATGGCTGGTTGTAGGTATGTGATATGTAAAGTAAGAGTTAATAACATTTATCAATGACTCCTGAGTTATTTATGTTGTTGTGTTGGTCTGACATTAACAGACTACCACATATTTGTAGCTGTTGGCCTCTGTTTAGTTGATACTGCTGCTGTACATAATAGTAAGACATGATACCTCACTCTTAAAGAAGGCAACATTCCCATTACATTTAACAGGGGGTTTGCTTGCATCAGGACTGCAGAATTGGGTCCCAAAGTCTACATGCTTTAAATTTTTATGAATGTTCATAGGAGAAAAAAGTGTACATGTCGTGAAAAGTGAAAACCTTGTTTCTAAATGAAATAAATCAGTCGTTTTTGTGTCTTCCCCTCTGGAGTAGCTAAAGGCATTTATTCCTATTATGGACTAATGGGCTGCAAAAATTTCTGTGTAATGACAGAATTTTGATTCTGGCAGTTTGACAGAATTCTGCTATTTTGGGGAAGGCTGCAGGGGTAACCTTAACATAAAAGTAAGGTCAACTCCAGTCAAATCATTTTTAGTAGCTGAAAGATTGTGATTGTTGCTTGGCAACCACATCAGATATAAACCAGCGTTCTCAGGTGGCTTGGGATTCTTACTAAACATTTTTTCTTGTTGTCTATTGAGGAGGTTCTTGTTTTCTAAAGGGAATCCAGCATGAAGAAATTCAACTGTAACACCTTGTCCATGTTTATTGTTACACACAATTAAAGGTTTAAGATATACAGACTTTAACTGCACTTGAAGTGGAAACTTAAAATGCTTTCTCTGATTTAAGTAGGAAGAGACACAGGCCTGGCATAACTCCATTGACTTCATTATACCCAATTTTCCTTACTTTAAGCTCTTCTTTCCAGTTTCCTGTTCCTCCCATCAGGGGCAGATGACCGTTTTGCGGGGCCCAGGGCAGCACAATTTTGCGGGGCCCCCTTTGCCACGGCGCATGCGCGGGGCTTTTTGAAGCGCGGGGCCCGGGGCGGCCGCCCCGCTCGCCCTGCCCTATATCCGCCCCTGCCTCCCATCCAAAGTTGTAGTTTTGTGCCTGGGCTGATTCACAGTTTGGCTGTGGGACTGACGCATGCTTTGTGCAGTTTGATTTTCAGAGAAGCTAGTTGCTCCTGAGCACATAGAAATAGTGATTTTTCAAGAGCATGTAACTCAATCAAATCCAGATAGATTTTCACAGGAACATAAAAACACACCTCTCTGAGGGTGCATCTACACTGCACCTGTAGCTTGCAATCATCTACACAATCTGAGCTATGCAAATTCCATAGCTTGTCAATTTCAAAATAGCTTATTTAGTAATTTTGGCGCTGTTTACATAGTGCCAAATTACAGTATAACCTGCTATTCCAAAACTTCCCTTACTCCTTGTGGAATGAGGTTTATGGGGACATCAGAATTTATATTTCGAAATAACAGGCTTGCTGTTACAATGCAGGATAGCAATTTCGGGCTTGCTGTTACAATGGAGAATACGTATCCCGAAATAGAACTGTAGTGTATATGTAGCCTGACTCTAGGACTATCTTTGGTGTCAAACTTCAAGTGTTAGAGCTCTTCAAAGAAATATTTTTAGGAAAAAATTAACATTGGAACAGCCACCTACTTTCCTAGATTCACTTTCATAAACTGCTTTTGGTGAGAATTTCTGAGTAAACAAATAATCAAACTGAGGACAAGAAAAAGCATGAAAATTTTAGTTCATGATCAAAATGTAGCAAAGTAATAAGCAACTGAATACAGGGGATTATAATGGAAAGTGTTAGGTAACCTTGCCTATTTGCGTCATTGGCAATATATGTGATATATTTTTAAAAATTGATAAATGTTTATATTTGATTATTATTTCACTGGTACTAACTCTAACACAACAGTGACATGCTTCATAATAGTAGGGCAACAAGATAAATATCCCCAGCTTCACCTCCCTTAGAACATTTTTTTCAATTTATATAGAAAGCCCATTATTTTCAAAGATATTTTCATTGCATTCCAGAGGGAACCCATTTTATACAGATTCCTTAATCTGTACAAGCACCATGCTGGGGGGGAAGTAAAGCTCAGTAGGTGTATGAGAGCAGATAATGGCTTTAATTGGTTGTATCTAACTACAATTATCCTATTTCTTCTTGTGAGTGCCTCTCTCCCTCTGGAGGGCACCCCTCTTCTCAGACACAGCACTGATGTGTGAAGAGAAGATAACCCTCTGGGCAACTGGAACTCAATATAACTATCTTTCTTCTTGAGCCCTGGTGCCTGGGCTCTAGTCATTACCCTTATCCCCTTGCATCTCTCTCCTTCCTATTCACTGATTATGCCTCTTCTACTCTTATCCAGTCTAGTACAATCTGTTTTTAACTATGCTATAATAACTGTCTCATCTCTCTGCCTTCCTCATCAGTAAGTTTTTAAAATGACCATGATGACATTTTGGTAGACAGTTATACAACATGATAGAAAATGCTCCAGAATTTGTGAGCTCTTCTGTGGAATTTTTTCTCCTATTTTTGACCAAATTCTGATATCAGTATAGGCCATGGAAGAAGGTGATATTCCAGCTGTTAGTATCTGCACCGGAACTTTCAGTATATCTTTCATGTTTCTTCTGAAGCCACATAAGGTATCTCTGCGGTATAAACGGAGATAAGCTCTTAATATTTTTTTACTCTGTTTACAAACTGTTATTTTCTTAATTGTGTCACAGTTGTATAGTTTAATTACCATACACATATTTACAGATTTCTACCTTTAGTAACTGGTGGCTGAATGCAGATTGTCCTCTTGGGGTATATGAATGTACAGTTAAACAAAGCATCCAGATTTGCCTAAATTGACTATTGACAATTTGGGCAGTTTTATTTGCTATTCCATTTGGCCTCAAGGTATCTTAGATTTAATTTAACATCCCTAAGATTCCAAATGCAATATTTTGAATTTTGTATTAGCCTACTGTGCAGCACTATCTGAAAATATTGATCAAAAGTTCTCTTTTGACAATATATGTTATATGGAAAATTACTGTTTCCCTAAATGTGTCTTGTAGACGATTCAATTCAAAGTAGTTTGAATACTAACTAATTACCACTAAATATTCTACCTTCAAAATATCAAGTTAATGAAATTTGTCATGGTCTATCTGGCACTTGCTGAAGAGTTGATGGTTCTTTAGATTGTTGTAAAACAATGAATATTTAAAAATGATTTGAACAATTTTTTATGTTCATACTCTTCTAGTGAAAGACCTTCCTGGTATTCCTTTCGTATGAAAGTGACATTTCTTCATGCTTTATTGAATCACTAATTTTTGTCATTTTCAGAATTATGTCACCAACATCTACCAGTACATCATTTACAGACCACTAGTGATGAACAATAGGTGAGGCTTATCTGTCTATAGACTACCTGTAAAATCTTTTCAAAGAGCTGAAGTCTCAAATGTTTCTTGTATTTGTTCTTGTATTTTTATTGGCAGAGACCAGGTTTTTAACAAGCATGTACACTTGTACTTCTATCATGTTCCATGCTTTTCTCATTTTCTGGTAGATGTGCATTAGATAATACATGAATCACAAGGTCTTACTCTGAACATGGCTTAAATTAAATCTATACATGGCAATCCTTCCCGTCACTTGCCTATTTTGATTATAAGCTTATTGGTGCAGCTGCTGTCTCTTATTGTGTGCATGTGTAGCATATAAGCATAATGGGGCCCTGATCTCAGGTGGAAACTCTAGGGCTATGTCTACACTACAAGGTTTTTGAGCAAAAAACAGTGGAGCGTCCACACCTCAAGCGCGTTTTTGCGCAAGAAAATCTACAGAACAGAGGGCTTTTGCCGGTAGAGTTATTCCTCTCCCCAGCTACAGCTCTTGCGCAAAAAGGCAGGTGTGGATGCTCCGGACAGGTTTTTACGCAAGAAACCCCAATTGGAAAAAGCATAGGTGCTCTGATGGCCATTCTGTGAATGGCCAACTGAGCTTTCTTGTGCAAGAGAGTCCATGCAGTGTAGACGCTCTCTTGTGCAAAAGCACATCATTTTTGCGATGCGCTTTGAGGTCTGGATGTGCTTTTACACAAGACGTTTTGCGCAAGAACTCTTCCGCAAAGGCTTTTTGCACAAAACCCCTGCAATGTAGGCTAAGCCTAGGAGTTAGTTAGTAATACAAATACTAAGTAAGTGTCACATTTGGAATTGGGTGGATAATGCTTCAAAGTCTACATGTACAGTACAAGTTATGGATGTGAGTCCTCTGGTCTTGTATGTATACATGCGCTAGCTCTCGTTGAGCTAGCATGAGTATAAATAATAGCCATGGTTGCATGGATAGAGACAGTGGAAGTATGCTGGGCTATGCTGAGAACATGCCTACCATTTTCAGGTGGATTTGTTTTCTGCATGGCTCCACCCTACTTCTGCTGCCTCTCTCCATGGTACCATGATTATGCTGCAATTTATGCTCATGCAAGTTGTTTAACCAAACTAGCACAATTTGCATATATAAATAAGGTAGTCTTAGTGTAGATGCAGCCAAAGTGTTTGCGAATGTTTGTGAGTAGGAGTCACAACTTTATTTCCATAGTATTTATGTTCTGCAAATTCATGTATATGTGGATTTTTATCATGTTGCATGCATTTGATTGTAGATTTTTCATCACACAATATTAGTTGAGTTGCAAATACTTAAGAACAAAATATCTACATGAATATTTGGATTGCAAATATTCATATTACTCTCTAGTATGTTTGTGGGTTTGGCAAGCATTCAGTTATGAAGAGGAGAAACTCATTTACCACAAACCACTCAAAGCCATAGTCATGGATAATAATTTGCAAGTAATCTATACATTAAAATATGTTGTAGTGAACAGGTTGGCTGCTCACTGATCCCACGGAGGAAGAACCCCTCTCTGAGCCCAGGTTGGCTGAGACAGAGCCTGCCCCTTTAAGTCCACAGAGGCCTAGGGGAGGGGCAGGCAGTATAAAAGCTGAGCCTAGAAGCTCAGTAGGGCCCCAGGCTCCGGAGGGAGCAGAGGCCTACCCTTAACTTTCACGCTGGGAGGACCCTGAGGATCTGGCCAAGGCCAACGACTGCCCAGGCCACCAGGCCCAGGCATTGAGGAGGAGACCCTTTTTTCCCTACCCCCAAATGTGGACTGTGTACACCCTGTGAAGCTGCCACTGCCTGAAAGCCAGATACAGACTGAGGGGGGAGTCTGGAAGTGGCCCATGGGAAGCGGATGACGGTCAGGTGGACGGTCAGGTGGACTTTGGATTCCCTGCTGACTCCAGTGGCCACCCAGGCTGCCACTGCTAGGGCTGTGGGCTGGGATGTGGTAGAATAGGGAGGGCCCTCCCCCCCCCGCCGTCTCCCATATTGAGTGGCAGTCTCCCCCTCCCCACGTGTGCTGAGAACTGTTTGTTTGCCTGCCCCACCCTGAACCAGAGCCTGGGCTTAAAAACTGATGGTGGGACCAGTTTGCTTGCCTGCTCCAACCTGAACCAGGGTCCGGCTGCCATTTAGGCTAGTGTAGGCATTGTGGCCTGACCTGCCTTCAGGCCCCACTGTCTTAAAGGGGCCGCCAGACTAATAAGTATAGACCTGAGCACCAATCAGGGGCCCAGGACTGAGCGAGAATGCTTACATATGTGCATATAAATCCTTCAAATTATTTTAATAAAGACCACATTCAGCAGAACTGAAGCCTTTTCACACATAGTACATAGTGAAAAAGGGGCCGGATTTGTTGATTGTATTGCTTGCTGTCAATAATTTATGCAGCTAAGATATTATAATACACAGATGTTTATTAGCTAATACATATGCTATAATATTACAATTTTTAGCTCATACCTTTAAGTTCATTTAGACAATGACTTGAGTCAGTTGCCAATGACGCTTTGTAAAACAACATGATGCTGTCACATACTACATATAATAGAATGAATAATAAAACGTAACACTTAGTACTATACTCTTCACAGGTGGGACAAGCTCCTGAATTTCAGTGTCGTTGGTCAGGTTTTTTTTGTTAAATATTGTCACTGCAATAATATCTATTGAGCAGAGTATCTCTTACAATATGCTTTTGTCTCTCACACCATTCTATCTACTGAATCAGGGACATCAGCTCTGATTCTATTTTTTCCCTATTTTTCACTTAAGACATATCCTCAAATTAATGTCCTTATGTTTTCTAATATCAGAAAAATATGTATGGGTATGTCCACACTGCAGGATAAAGTTGAGTTAAGATACGCAACTTCAGCTACATTAATTTCATAGCTGAAGTCGAAGTGGCTTAACTTGGCTTTAGGCGCTGTCTACACAGCAGAAAGTCTTCCTTTGACTTCCCTTACGCCTTGTGAACTGAGGATTACAGAAGTTGGAATAAGAAGCCTGTTATTTCGAAATTATTTTGAAATAGTGGGTTTGCTGTGTAGATGCGCACTCTGTTGTTTCGAAATAATGTGAGTTATTTCAAAATAAGTGTGCAGGGTGGGTAGATAGCCTCTGATAGATGGCCATTTACACCATATATGTGGACATGAATAAAGTAAATTTCCATGAGAATTATGTGTTAAGAATGGGAGGTTGATTTATCAGATAACATTTTTGATGGTTTACACATGGAGAGTGAGTAATGGCAATTTGTGTTCTTAATCACAGAAAAATGAAAACTGAGCTGTTAATAATACAGAAAACTCAATGAGCATTGTACAAGTTTGAACCCTTTAGGAGAAAAAAATATCCCCCTTTTATCATCATAACACCATTGCATCCAGGCACACAACTTACTTAGAAACTGAACTGAGCAAATTATGAGACTAATTTTGGCTGTTTGTAAAATTCTGCAACCAGAGAATGTTTTTTTCTCAAAGTTAGTTGTTGTTCAGAATTATTTACCAATTAATTCCTGGATTTTAGATATCTTTTTGTGAGTATTCAAGCTACATTACTTAGTTTTGACTGAACACCTAGGTTAGGTAGGTTTGCATCTCTTCCCTGACAGGATGAGTTAGCAGGCTTCTGGTGTAAATTGAAGCTTATGATAGGGCTGGCTTGGAACACAAGAATCCTATTTATACAAGAAATGTAAAGCTTTGAAATTGTGTTTCATGTTTTATTGGGACGTGTGTGTGTGTGTGTTTGTACCAGCTACCTACAGGCCTGGTCCTAGGACAAGGCAAGCAAGGCAAATGTCTTGGGCCCCATGCTTTTGGGGCCCCACGCTGCTGAGTGTTTACCATCCACTGGCTGGGCCCATGGCCCCATTCCCAGTGTCCTGCCTTGGGTTCCGCGAACCCTTTGGATGGGCCTGGCTACCCACTACCCCAGAAGAATCAATAGTTTGGTTATTAGGATACACAGTTCTCATGTGGAGAATCCAGGTTCTGCTCTGAATCAGCAAAAGGAAAAGATACAGCTCTAGGGTTGAGTCTTTCTGTCCACAAATTCCACCCTGAACCTGAGATGTTTCATGGAAACTGATACATTTCCATGAAAGTTCTCATTTTGACAAATCAATGTTTCCCAATCAGGGGTGGCCCGTGCCTATAGGCCAACAAGGCAGCCGCCTAGGGCGTCAAGTTGCATGGGGCGCCAAATTCCAAACCCTGCCCCTTCCATTTCCCATGCCTTACCTGGAGCACGGCTTCCCTGCGGCCAGGAGGGGGGTAAGTCCTGGGAGAGGCAGCGCGAGGGGGTGTCTCCTGTGCCGTGGGGTCGGCCCGGGAGGAGGAACGTGGGGTTGCCCGCGGGAGGAGGGTCGGCCCGGGAGGAGGAGCGGGGTTACCCTGCTCCACGGGAGGGGGGTCGACCCAGGAGAGGCACATGCTGGCTTCTCTCTGGGGGGGTGGGATCTTGGGAGGAGGCGGGTGTAGGGGAATTTCTCCCCCGACTGGCACCCTGTTCCCTCTCCCCGGCCCCCAGCCCTCTGGCCCCCAGCCCCCGAACTCCATCCCCAACCCCTGGCCCCAGCCCCAGAACTCCATCCCCAGCCCCTGGCCCCAGCCCCAGAACTCCATCTGCAGTCCCCTGGCCCCCAGCCCCCAGCCCCAGAACTCCATCCCCAGCCCCTGGCTCCCAGCCACAGAACTCCATCCCCAGGCCCCCAGCCCCAGCCCCAGAACTCCAACTCCATCCCCAACCCCTCGGCCCCCAGCCAATAGAACTCCATCCCCAGCCTCCTGGCCCCAGCCCCAGAACTCCAACTCCATCCCCAACCCCTGGCTCCCAGCCACAGAACTCCACCCCAGACTCCCAGCCACCAGCCCCTCGGCCCCCAGCCCCAGAACTCCATCCCCAGCCCCAGTCACAGAACTCCATCCCCACCCCCAGTCACAGAACTCCATCCCCAGCCCCTGGCCTCCAGCCCCAACCCCTCGGCCCTCAGCCACAGAATTCCATCCCCAGCCCCTCAGCCTCCATCCCCAGAACTCCAACTCCATCCCCAACCCTCTGGCTCCCAGCCCCAACCCCTGGCCCCCAGCCACAGAACTCCATCCCCAGCCCCTGGCCCCAGCCACAGAACTGCATCCCCAGCCCCTCGGCCCCCAGCCAATAGAACTGCATCCCAGCCCCTCAGCCCCCAGCCCCTTGGCCCCCAGCCACAGAACTCCACCCCCAGCCCCCCTCTTCCCAGCACAGAACCAAAACCCTCAGTCGATATCTGCCCTTGGCGTTGGGGGGGGGGGGGGCGCCGATTGCATGGTTCGCCTAGGGCGCCAGTTGCTGGCAGCTAGTCTAGGGCCGCCCCTGTTCCCAATAAAATTTGTTTCACAAAGAAATTCCTGATCTACTCTAGTTGAGGGTTCTTGATACCTTCCAAAGATGGAAAGGGAGTTATTTGGATGTTCTGGCTTTGTTAGGTGTTCAGTGTAGACTCACATTTTGGTACATAAGGCCTAAGGCTTCAAAAATATGCCACAATTTTTTATAAAAGCAATAACAAACATAAAAAGGGCATTTTTACAGGATATATCTCTTCCAGTACTGTGCATATCTACAATGCAAATATGCATAATATCTAACTTCTTGGACAGTCAGAAGATTGTAGTAAAAGCATGTGACTATCAGATATAACCATTTCCTTTACTACTGCATAGATAGTTCATGTTTTATTTCTCTCTGAATAGTTAAATTCCTTCTTATAGATTCCATTCAGCTGTCATCTAGCTTTGGAAAATGAATATTGCAGGAAGGGATAAATGGGTAGAGAGCTGTTACAGCTTGACTAACTCAAAATGACCACATGCAACTACTTCTCCTGGAATTAAGGGCAAATAAGGGACAAGCAGAGGAGTTAACTCATGCTTCTCCTCAAAAAATATTTAATTTGAAAACCTGGGCCATTTATAAATAGAACATTTACTTAAAATCAGTTGACCTAACCTTATTTAACATAGTCCCAGATATGAGCACCATCACTTTTTGTTAACATCAAACCTCTGGCTGCCCACTCAGAGAGCCTTATGACAATTTGAAAGCCCCAAGCCAGAGTCATGAAATTGATAAACACTCCAAAAGCTGAAATTCTAAAGATTTTGTATTTACATATAAGTGCAAGAGCTGACAGAGAACACGTGCAGAATTTTATTTAAAACCACACTTACTTTGGGTGTGGGTAATACCTCTGAACTAAAAGTATGGATATTTCTGACAGAGAATGCTGCTGTACCATTTGTATTGAAGTTATCTGAATGAAATCTATGGATTTTTGTTATGACTTTTAAACAAATACCTTACTGAGATTCAGTGCATCTGTAGTTTTGACATTTCTGGTTTGGGAAACATATTATGCATTTTACCTTAAGTTACCTCATTCTCCCCACACTCATCACTATGCAAAATTTTAACTGAGATGAGCCCTACAGCTAATAGGCAATACAAATGCCTTATTGTTTATAGTTGGAAACAGCACTTTTCTGTAGCATGCATATTTACTATTCAAGAGTCTCCTAGCAAAACTGCAAAAAGAAACAGTGGAAGAGCACATTAGCCATTCATAAGAATCCATATCATAGAGACTCAGAAAGAGGGATTTTAGCAAATGTTGTTGATATGTTAAAGATCCATAAACAGAATTTGAATTGGTTCTAATTTAACAAAAGCACATTTGACTAGATGTGACACTGCAGGCTGGTCTATGCTACAAAGTGAGGCCAGTTTCACCACATTGTTCAGGGCTGAGAACAATTTCATGTTCTGTGCAATGTAATCAAGCCAAACTAAGACCTAATGTAGACACTGCTAGGTTGACAGAATTCTTCCATCCACCTAGCTACTGCTTCTGATATGGATCTACCACAGCAATGGGAAACCCCTGTACTGCTGTAGTGTTTTTAGTGTAGACGTACCCAGAGACCCATTGGCAAGGGATCTCCTGTTCCTTGCAAATAGCTATCCCATCAGACTGCACAAACTCAACAACATGTCTTCCAGGATATTTATCCATAAAGAATGATATGTAAGGTATTTCCAGAAAGCACGTAACTAGTCAAAACTTATAATCCCTATGAGATGTATGTACCAGTCTTATTTGAGGAACAATGTATTTATATTGACAGTATGCTTAATGGACTCAGAGTAGAAATTGGTCACCAGGAGGAAAGGTGTCTTGATGATGGCCTAGTCAAGACAGCCAGAAAGTTCTGTTGTCTACCCTCATGACATCCTAGAACAGTTACTGGAAAACCATCAGAGATAGCCACAAACAATTTGGTGTGGAAACCACACCTCTACAAGACAAAAGTTTGCCCTGCTGTTGAATAGAAACTGAAGACTGTTTTCTCTACACCCCGTAGTAGAGAAAACAGACACTCTGGATTCATTCGAGGAGGAAAAACCCTGGCAGAGGGGCTACTTTCATAAAATGAATCCTGGTTCTTGAGAAATCAGCCAGCTGTGCACCAGACTGAACTTTGAGATAGAGTGTGTGAATGGGAGGTAAGTCTACTTTATTAGTAGGGCCTAATCACATTCACAGTCCATTTTGGTCAATTTCACTGTCATAGGATTTTAAAAAACTGAAATTTCATGGTGGTGTAACTATGGGAACCCTGGACCAAAAGGGGATTGTGGAAGGAGGTCCCAAGTTTATTCCAGGGAAAAGGGGTCATAATATTGATGCCCTTATTTGTGCATTGCTGGTGTTGCCTTCAAAGCTGTGCAGCTGGCATGTGACGGCAGCTGGCTAGAGCCCCTTTCTGAAGGTGGCACCACTTCCAGCAGCAACAGAGAAGTAAAAAACGACGTGTTATGGTATTGCCACCCTTGCTTCAGCATTGCTGCTGGTGGGACACTGCCTTCAAGGTGTGGCACCTGGCCAGCAGCCACCACTCTCCCACCATCGGTCTCTGAAGGCAGGTGAGAAGTAAGTATGGCAATATCATGCCTCTTCTACAATAATCTTGCTCTCTCAAACCTCCTTGGGTTGGGACCCTCAGTTTCTAAAATGCTGGTCTCCTCCATAAAACCTGAATAGCGTAGGGTAAAAGCACATAAATGGATATGGAGACCCGGTTTCACGGTCCATGACATGTTTTAGATAGGAAAGTAAGAATTGATAAATGCAGATCTAGGTTTGCATGTTATGATTTTTGTTCTGAACTGTCACCGTTTGTTTCCACCACTCTCTTGTTTCTATTAAATCCTTATTTTCTTAAGTAAACCTGCTTTTGTTATAAATGCTCACAGGTGCTGTGTAGTTTACAGAAGCAGTAGCATGAGATAAATTTGGGATCCACGTGCAAAGAAGCAAGGATTCTGAAGTAGTGTGTCAGGGTGGATGTCACAGGGGAACCTTCAAAGGGACTTGGGGCTTGGAATGCAGCTACTGTTAATTTGCAAGGCAGATCCAAGGCTAGTATCGCCCAGAGGAGAGTTCCTGAAAGATTGGTGGTGCTGGGAAACTGACACTCAGCAGCCACAAGAAGGATGCTTTCCTGCTGCAGGCAGGGATTGACAAGGTGACCCAGAAAAATATTACCTTACGTTGTTCCTT
This sequence comes from Rafetus swinhoei, assembly GCA_019425775.1. Classification (NCBI taxonomy): domain Eukaryota; kingdom Metazoa; phylum Chordata; order Testudines; family Trionychidae; genus Rafetus; species Rafetus swinhoei. The sequence continues at coordinate 80,195,872 of CM033446.1, read as the reverse complement.
TATGTTTGGGCCTTGAAAGGCAGCATGTGTCAGAAGCCAACACACTATTGTAAGCTGCTTTTCCAACATAACGAGTTTGCAAGTCACTTCTTCACAAGCTAGACAGCAAGTTTCCAATGACCCATTTAATGGTATGGCTTGAACTCTAGATTGTAAAATCTTTTGGGTGAGAGCTGGCTCTGTCAGCACTTTGGACAAATATTTATTGCCATTGCTGCTGCTAATAGCTGAACAAAAATAATGATTTGCCTAAAAATGCAGTTTGGGTTCACTAAAAACTATTATTGGCAAATTTGACACAAAGGGTTTCAGCCAGTCACAAAACAGCCCAAGGCGATATAATAGTAGTGATACTGATGCTCTTCCTCCTCATAACTTTTACCTCACTGGCTTCACCCACATTCAAAGCCTTGCTCAGCAATAAACACAAAGTGGACTTTTTTCAGTTCACCAAACATTGAAAAAAAGTCAATCATTTTTTTCTGAATTGCCATGAAATCATAAAATCTGTTACTGACCTAACTCTAATGATATTAAGGTCAGGTATACACTTACCCTAAGGCTACATCTACACTGCAGGCTTCTTGCGCAAGAACTGTTTTGCACAAGAGTTCTTGCGCAAAAGGTCTTGCGCAAGAGCACGTCCACACTGCCATATACTTTTGCGCAGGAGATGTGCTTTTGCGCAAGAGTGTCCATGGCAGTGTGGATGCCCTCTTGCGCAAGAAAGCTCTGATCAGGGCCGGACTGAGGGATGGGCGAGCCAGGCAGCTGCCCAGGGCGCCAACCGATGGGGGGCGCCCGATGGCAGCAGTAAGGGGCGCACGACGTCCCTTATAGCTGCCATCAGGCGCAGCGCACCTGGCTCCCGCAGCGCTGGCCCCAATGCGCCGGCCAGCAGCGCCCTTCCCCTCCACGCCAGCAGCAGTGGCCGGGCAGGGCTGGGCAGCGCATGCACCGTGCACCCCGGGGGCGGTGCCATGCTCTCGGGGCTGGGGTGCCAAAATGGCTTGGGCCGGCCCTGGCTCTGATGGCCATTTTAGCCACAGAGGTTTCTTGCGCAAGAAACCCCTGTTGCCCATCCACACTGCCCATATTGAGCTCTTGCGCAAGAGGGCTTATTCCTCGTGGGGAGAGGAATATCTCTTGTGCAAGAAGCCCTCTGTTCCGATGCTTTACTGTAAATTTACTTGCACAAGAACATGCGTGCAGTGTAGACGCTCTGCAAGTTTTTGTGCAACAACAGCTGTTCTTGTGCAAGAAGCCTGCAGTGTAGATGTAGCCTAAGACTGATGCTCCAGAGTTAGTGAAGGATTGGCTATCAGCATGGCTTTTGGGTAAGATCCAGAAGTACATATTGATCTCTGTTTGTGTCTGATCCTCTGAAGTTAGAAGAACTTAGTATATGGTGAATTTGGGGTTTAATAAAATTTCATTACTAAGTCCATTTGTCTGGGAGGTAACTAGAGGTTAGAATTCCTAGGGGACTGTTGTGTGGCTCTTTCTGAACAAGCGTAGTGATACAGGAGCTCACTTTTGTTACTGAGTTGGTGACCTCTAATGATGGACTAAGCTGACAATTTTAGAGGGTATCTACCCTGTATCCTGCAGTCTGTCCTAAATTTGGCACTCAGCTATGACCCAAACAAAGCAACATGACAACACAGACAAGCAAAGAGAAGCTGACCCATTTTACACTGGCAGGGAAGGGTGAGGAAAAAGCAGAGTCATCCTGACCTCCAGAATATGGGTTTTCATTCTCCACAGTCCCTTCTTGCAAAAATAGTGTAGGCTGCTCCCTCTCCCACCTCCCCTACCTAAAATTTCCTCTCTGCTGCTGAAGGGAAGGGGAGAGTTCTGCCTGCGTCTGCCAATAACCTTGATTGGCTGCTTTTCCCCAGGAAGTGGGGAAGACAGCCAATCAGGAAGTTTTTTCCCCTTTGTGCTAGACTGGAAATAGCATAAAGAACTATTCACATAATTATGAGACTGTCTCCAGCACAGGCAGCTTATGGTGAAATTGTGGAAGCTGGCAACACAAAAATAGCCCCCATTTGCGGATAACGTGCAGAAGTTGATACTAAAAACACTTAAGTTGGATGTTGTATAAAGTATTTTTTACATATAAGGAAGTCTGCTAGAAGATGTGATGCTACTGTACCATACATTCACACATACCATTTGTTTAACTAAGAAACCGGTCAGACAGATGCCTGCAGCAAATAAAAACTACATATAAGATTTTCGGAAGTGCTCAGCATTGACCTACCTTTGCTCCCATTGAAGTGTTTAGGAGTTCTGCTACAAGGAGCAAAGTCAGACCAGCACCGAGTGCTTTGAAAATCCTTCTGAAATGTTTTAGTGAAATGTGAGTTAAAGGTAAAAGACTACATAAAATTACTGCTGTATTTATTTTGAATATGTATTCTTTGCTTATTTTTTCCTTTCTTCCTTCTGACTTTATTTTTGCATGCACATCCTTATTTTTCTATAGACTCATAGAACTAAATATTGTAAGTCCATATCTTGTTTGGGAGTTTTGAATTGGATGGATTATCTGGACTTGTCCTATAAAGTCTTTATTGGCTGTCTAGTGTCAGCTTCAGTAGATACTTGGGATCTTAGATCTAGTAGCCCTTTAAGTACCTATATGTTTGAAAGTGATACCTTTTTAAACCTTGGTCTTATGGCTACACAGAGCTAGAAGAACTATGTTCATTATTATAGCAAGCAGTTTATTTGACAAATGCAAAGTCACAAACAGACTCCTTTAAAATTCCCCTTTGCTATTATAATTGTTAAACACTTGTGCAAATATTTCATCCTCTATGCAGTTCATAAACTGTTCACTATGACTACTGAAGTGATGGTTGTGACAGGATCTTCAGAGTGCAGCTTGGGACCCTGGGACCACTGTGCCCCCTTTAATGCTCCAGCCTGGGTTGTTTCTCACAATGCTTTGCTAGTGACAAGCAGCAAATCCCTTCAGGTCCTGTCATCAGTCAGCACAACAGCATGTGGAACCATTCATGAATAACACACAGAAAGGTCCCAGCTTTATCTGCCTTAGCACTGTACCTCAAGAATATACTGTTTTGCACTGCTCAACATAAGCAGTGAAAATGTATGAATTGACTCCCCACTCCAGCAATGGAAAGTGGAGGCTGCACCAGCTCTTTGCAAAGCTGCACAAGCACCCTTGCCAAACACTTCAGACAAACTCATTGGTAAAGAGAGAGTTAAATAAGTTTGAGTACAGTAATAGACAGATTTATGGGAATGTAAGTGATAAGTAAAAAGTCACAGAGAAGTTACCAAAATAAAATAAAACACACAGTCTAAACTTCCAACCTTCTTAGACTGAGCAACAATTAAATTAAGCAGTTTCTCACCTCTCTAGATATTGCAATATATAATAAACTGATTTGTCCCTTAAACCTGGGCCAGCCTCCCCTGTTGGAGTCTTCTCAGGCTATGCCTTAACTACATTCCTCTTCTGAAAGAAGAATGTAAATGAGCCCGATCAAAAATGCAAATGAAGAGCAGATTTACAAATCTCGCACTTCATTTGCATAATCGTGCGAGAGTGCTTTTTCAAAAAAGGGTTTTTCGAAAAAGAAACCACAGTCTAGATGGAGTTCTTTCGGGGGGGGAAAAAAAACCCTTTTCAAAAGATCCCATACTCCTCATTTTTTCACCATTCTTTCTCCTGATACCTTACCATGGTTTAAATGCAAGATGACCATTATAAACAAATGAAGAATATGTGAGTTATAGGCTGCTCCCCCAAGGTATAGAACGTTACAATGGGTATTGAAGAAATAGCTAGAAAAGCTAAATGGCTCCACTATAAGTTATTCATTATTTATGGTGACCTATATCACATGGTTAATATTCTGCACACTTGGGGTATATCTACACAGCAAGACTAAAGCCAAATTAAGCTACTCAACTTCAGCTACGTTAATTGTGTAGCTGAAGTCAAAATAGCTTAATTTGACTTTTGGCGCTGTCTACACAGCAGGAAGTCGAAGGAAGAACACTCTCCCTTCGACTTCCCTTACTCCTTGTGAAATGAGGGCTACCATGAGTCAGAGTAAGAAGTCCTCCAGCTTGCCATTATTTCAAAGTAAAGGTGTGTAGTGCAGACACACATTTTGTTATTTCAGAATAACATCAGTTAATCCAAAATAACGCTGCTGTGTAGACATACCTTTTTTTGGCTAACTTTGGGTACATCTAGACTACAGGCTTTTGTCGACAGAGGCTTTGTCGACATATACTGTCGACAAAGCTTCTGTCGACAAAGAGCGTCTAGACTATATCCAGTTCTGTTGACAAAGCAAGCCACTTTGTCGACATGAGAGTGTAGATGCAAAGTACAGTGTAGATGCAATAATGCCTTCTGTCAACAGAACTCTGTCGACAAAAGGCATTATTCCTCATAGAATGAGGTTTACCACCGTCGACAAAACTGCCAAGTTCTGTCAACGTTATGTCAACAGAACTCGGCGGTAGTGTAGATGCAGGTATAGTTTTGTCGACAAAAGTCCACTTTTGTACACAAAACCCTGTAGTCTAGACACACCCTAAAACTGTATAATTAGGGTAAGCACACCTGACGCAAATGGTATTCATCCTAGAATACTCAAGGAGCTGATAGAGGAGGTATCTGAGCCTTTAGCTATCATCTTTGGAAAATCATGGAAGACAGGAGAGATTCCAGAAGACTGGAAAAGGGCAAATATAGTGCCCTTCTATAAAAAGAGAAATAAGAACAACACAGGAAACTACAGACCAGTAAGTTTAACTTCTGTGCTAGGGAAAATAATGGAGCAAGTAATTAAGGAAATCATCTGCAAACACTTGGAAGATAATAAGGTGATAGGGAACAGCCAGCATGGATTTGTAAAGAACAAATTATGTCAAACCAATCTGATAGCTTTCTTTGATAGGATAATGAGTCTTGTGGATAAGGGAGAAGCGTGGTATACCTAGATTTTAGTAAGGCATTTGATACTGTCTCGCATGATATTCTTATCAATAAATTAGGCAAATACAACTTAGATGAGGCTACTATAAGGTGGGTGCATAACTGGCTGGATAACCGTTCTCAGAGAATAGTTATCAATGGTTCACAATCCTGCTGGAAAGGTATAACAAGTGGGGTTCCGCAGGGGTCTGTTGTGGGACCAGTTCTGTTCAATATCTTCATCAACTATTTAAATATCGGCATAGAGAGTACGCCTATTAAGTTTGCAAATGATACCAAGCTGGGAGGGGTTGCAACTGCTTTGGAGGACAGGGTCATAATTCAAAATGATCTGGACAAATTGGAGAAATGGTTTGAGGTAAACAGGATGAAGTTTAATAAGGACAAATGCAAAGTGCTCCACTTAGGAAGGAACAATCAGTTTCACACATACAGAATGGGAAGCAACTGTCTAGGAAGGAGTACGGCAGAAAGGGATCTAGGGGTTATAGTGGACCACAAGCTAAATATGAGTCAACAGTGTGATGTTGTTGCAAAAAAAGCAAACTTGATTCTAGGATGCATTAATAGGTGTGTTGTGAGCAAGACATGAGAAGTCATTCTTCCGCTCTACTCTGCGATGATTAGGCCTCATTTGGAGTATTGTGTCCAGTTCTGGGCACCTCATTTCAAGAAAGATGTGGAGAAATTGGAGAAGGACCAGAGAAGAGCAACAAGAATGATTAAAGGTCTTGAGAACATGATCTATGAAGGAAGACTGAAAGAATTGGGCTTGTTTAAAAAGAGAAAAGAGAAGATTGAGAGGGGACATGCTAGCGGTTTTCAGGTATCTAAAAAGTGTAACAAGGAGGAGGGAGAAAACTTGTTCTTCCTGGCCTCTGAGGATAAAACAAGAAGCAATGGGCTTAAACTGCAGCAAGGAAGGTTTAGGTTGGGCATTAGGAAAAGGTTCCTAACTGTCAGGGTGGTTAAACACTGGAATAAATTGCCTAGGGAAGTTGTGGAATCTCCATCTCTGGAGATATTTATGAGCAGGTTAGATAAATGTCTATCAAGGATGGTCTAGACAGTGCTGGGTCCTGCCATGAGGGCAGGGAACTGGACTCAATGACCTCTCAAGGTCCCTTCCAGTGCTAGTATTCTATGATTCTTCCCATGTGAATGTGAATAATTGTAACAAATGCTATAGTTCTCCATGTATTAATGAAAAGAGGGTAATATCAAATCTGTTCAGAATTTGTATACACACACACACCCTCTTTATTTATTCATCTCAGTTTATTAAGCCCCAGATATACATGCTTTCATTTATTTGCCTTTAGTTAGTTGACGTTAAATTAAATAGTATGAACATTCATGCTCTGAGTTTATTGGTTGTGGAAATATTATTGGTTGTGAAATATTGTACAGGTGAAAATTTTCAATGTCAGTTGATTCTTTTCTGTCTTTATTTTAAAGTGGCTCTTGGATTCAACATTAATCTATTTAATGGGTCAGCAATTCATTAGACTTGGTTATAAATAATGTTAAATTTCTGGTTAGGTTAAAAGCAGCATTACACTAATTAAAATAGTGACAAGTTAACAGCTTTACATCTAACAGGCAAATGGCCCCCAGTGTAGCAACTGGTGTATCAGATGCTATGCTTGTAGTTCCATATTAAATCACAGTGTCCATTGAAAGGTCAGAACTTTTATTGAAGTAATGTACAGTAGCTTGCTCTCCTTCACGTAGTGGAGAAGTCTAGGTTGAGACAGTTAAATAGAGCAGAACTTCATTTAGCCAATATAATTGTTAATGGGGCCATATTGGATTAGCAAAAATTTGGATAATCTGGTGAATTGGAGATTGTGTGGCTGCACTGCTGTCTAGTGACAACAGGAGAGAGTGCCTACTTCTGGACCTGTGTGCATGGTTGTTCAGGTAATATGGAGAACTGGATCATGGATGGTCAGATAAATGGACTCTACTGTATTTTCAAACCCATTCGTAATTCTAGTTTCTTAGTATACAGAGATTTTAAATTTCTGGAAGAAAATGGAAATGGAATGTGTTTAAGATTCAGTGGTATCATCAGAACTCTTACATTTAAGCATGTAATGTATGCATTTATGTGCTGGACAGGAATTGCAGGATGCTTTCATTAAGGGCTTGCTCCAGAGTCCATTGGAGTTCTACTGACATCTTTGGGTACTGAAGTTTTGAAACTGCATGTCTTCCACAGATTGCTGGCAGAAGACACGTGGTCATAGAATTCTGCTCCCTAGTCACTTTAATAACATCACATCATGGAGCACTCCCACTCTTGCGATGAGCTGGAGGAGGAGCTCACCCATACTCTGGGTTAAAAGTGCTGGTCTTTGCCAACTCATGGAGAATCTCAACTTTAAAAAAAGTTTCTAGCCCTACAAATGTAGCCTTGGGATCCTAAATGAATGTAAACTGATCAGGAAAATTGAAAGCTTTAGGCCAGAATTGCACACGGTCATGAGATAAGCATAGAAAAACTACCCACATTTGAAGATGGCAAGAAGTCTGTTTTGCAGCACTCCCTCTAAATATGCTAAGGGATGTATCTGCTTGTCATACGTACCAGCCTTCTCTGTTGTTGCAACTCCAGGCCTCCTCCAAGATCTTCCTCCTTGCATCCCCAAATAATGCCTCTAGATGCTCACAGGAGATGCACCAGACTGTATCCTCCCTTCCCCATTCTCCATAAAGGTGCCAAGTAGGGCTACTGCCTTCTTTTCCATGGAGGGCTACTGCACTGAGCAGAACCCCTTTAGCCTTTGCACCTCACATCACATTCCTTCAGGCGCTTCCCTGCCCATGCCAGTGCATAATAAGCCAATAAGGAGTTAAGAACCCTGTTCCCTTAGCCACCGGACATGGGAGAGATTTCTCAGGTTTAAACTTTCACCACCATGGGGCATTCCATTCCTGCATCTTCTTCACCAGCTAGGAGAGACCTCCACCTGTCAGGGAAGCCCTATTCTCCTGCTCAAGAACCATAATAAATCCATTTTCCCAATTAGCCACCCAGTCGACCAAAGAGGACCCACCCACCCATCGACTTCTGGAACATGCATGACTGAATGCCTGAAAACTGCGACCACATGCAGTTCCTGTGACAAATACAGTTACTGAGTTCCTGGGGAAGGGAAAGCATGACAGGTGAGGGGAGGCCATAAGGAGGAGGGAAATTAATAATTTGAGGAGGAGGGGCACAGTGCTGAATACATTTGTGTGTGGAGGGTGGATGAGTGTATGTGGTGGAGATGGTTAGGTAGAAAATATTTGTTCTTGGGAAGGGCACAGGTATTGCTCAGAAGAAACTGAAGTGCAATTTTCTTTTGTCAGGCATTCTGGTTATACTTGTGTGTTATTTGCAAGTGTTACTGTCTAAATTTGAATGTGTAACACCTACATTTTGCAGTTTCTTTGGCAGGGGTAGAGGGGAAAAGTACACTGATAATTTCAGTATTTCTAGAGCCCATACAAAACATGCTTGATTTTTATTCTTTAGGGTTAAAATCATAACACCAGGGAAGAAAGAAAAGCCAATGGGGGATGTGCCTTTGGAGTGTTGTCATTCATGTGTTACTGGATCAATGATCATTATCCCTAGAGGGGGTGTAGCAGAAAAACTTGCAGTGGCATTTTCTGCATATTGTAAAACAGTGTTGAGACAGGTTCTTGTGACACAGAGGAAACAATTCACAGGGATTAAGAATTTTTGGGGGAAATGTAAAGATAGCTATAAAGTCAAAAGCTGATGGTTAACATGAAATGACTGAATGAACATTATTGTTATATCCAGGAGATGGGACACATGCAATGTACATTATTTTTGTGATTAGTGTGCAGTACTTCACTTTGTGAGGGTCCCAGTGTATTAGCACAGAGTTCTGCAATGTCAAATTGTCATTTCCATCTTATATCTAGAAAGAAAGGGACGGGGAGGGGAAATGAACATGAACATCATTGTCTACAGAGAAAATGAATTCTCCATATAATTGTTAGTGCGAACAATCTATAGTATTTGAGGTCAAAGTGTCAGCTAGGGTAGCTATGGAATGACACTGCTAAACACAAAGGAGTTATTCTGTATTTGCACAGGTGAAACTGAGTTAAATTTGATACATGGAAGTTAGGGTTGCACTCAGATTTCCCAGTGAAACCTACGTCCTGGTCCTCACCATTTTGCTACAGAACCGTTGGACCACTTCCATGGTGCTGCTATTAGAACATTTCAGTTATTAATCAAACAGCACTATATCCTGTGCCTGTAACAGACTCTAAATATTTCATTTGAAATCCCATTCAACCAGCAAGATCATTACATTCAGTATGCTGCAAGACTTTCATTACGCCACCAAGAGATAAGCTAAATATTTTTTTTCTGAATAAAATGACAAACACTGTCTCTTCTGTTTGAATTAAATTCTATCCCTTTTCTTGAGTGCTTAATACACTATGGCACGGATCCTCAAAAGTATTTACACACTTAATTCCCAGGTCTTTCTAGTCAATAAACTGGTGTTCCAAAAGTCTATTATTAATGCTGTCCCTGTTGCTTGTAACTCTTAGACAAGATTATGCCAAATGGGGATGGAAATGGCTCATTATCATCTTTAATGCACATAAAAAGCTCAAAAAACAACAAATGGTCCTGCAACACCTTAGAGACTAACAAAAAAATATACTACCCAATCTTCAGATACTTACTGATTCCCTCTAGCAACCTGTCTCCCCCCCTCCTTTTTTCCCTCTCTCCCCCACCCCCTCCTATTTATTTTGGGTCTGCACATCCTAAACTCAAAACTCCGGGCGTCTGAAGAAGTGGGCTGTGCCCACGAAAGCTCCTGATACCATCTACATGTTTTGTTAGTCTATAAAGTGCTACCAGACCATTTGTGGTTTTTTCTGTACAGACTAACTCGGCTACCCCCTGAAGCTTTAAATATGATAACATTGAATGGATTTTGAGGGGTTTTCTCTCTCTATACTCATCACTAAGCATTTGTCTATTGCTTTTGGGTAATTGAGCAAATAATGCCCTTGACAGTATATTCTCTTCATCAAGATTCAAAGACAAGGTAATTAATTAAAGGCCAAAAGGGGGTTGGTAACTGCTGGTAATGAACCACTATTGAGAAAATTGCTGCTACAAGACTAATGCTATTAAATACTGTGTGTTTCTCCCAAAGCTCCCATTCAGAAACATGCTGTCTCTGCTAATCCTATCAGGGAGGATCTTAGGCTATTTCTATGCTACAGCCTTTGTTGGGATAATTTATGTCGCTCAGAGGTGTGAAAAAACCACCTCCTGTCCTGAGTGACATAACTTGCCCTAACATAGTCACTTATATGCACAGTGCTGTGTCGGCAAGAGAGCTTTCTCACCATCATAGCTTCTGTTGCTCATGGAGATGATTTTATTATGCCAATGGGAGAGCTCTCTCCTCTTGGCATAGAGCAATGTTTCCCAATTTAATTTGGCCACGGAACCTTTTTAAACTCGAAAGAATTTTGCAGAACTCCTAACAACAGTCTTATATATGGAGCTGACGAAGTAGACCACAAATAAGTAAGGATAATAATAAACAAATGCTAAACACGGTCATGATATGTAGATTAATCTATCAGTCAATTTATATTTGTCACGGTTAAATTTTTAAATACAAGAAATCACGTGACTATACTGAAGTAAACCATTCGCGAGAGAACTGCCTGCGCACTCCCATACAAGCAACTGGTTTGATAGCTGAAGCTTCGACTTTGTCCAACACGGTGCTAGTATATTCGTATTCAGTCATCCACGTGATCCACGCTCCCTGAGAGAGAGTACAGGATTTTACGGTGGTATATAACAGGCGATCGCACCACTGACTGACTGCACGTGCAGCGCCGAGTAGTGACATCATCGTCCCCACTCTTTGGCTAAGCTGGCATTACACAGGGACACTTATCGTGGCAAACACAAATGAAATACTCTTCCTCACTCCCCAGATGTCTACCTTGATAACTGATTCTTTGAGGTGACTGCTCACGTGAACTTACTTTTTGGCAGCCTCCTCTGCTTCTTTGAAGTCTTCTGTCCAAGATTCTTTGGATTCTGATTAAGGAAATAGCATGTGTCCCCATTTGTATCCTTGGGAACCAAAGCCTGGGAGATGTGGGAAAGTGAGTGGTCCTAATGCACACTGCTTGGTAGAAACTTCTGACCTTACGTTCCACAGGCTTTCATCTCCCAATAATGCAGATTCAAATGTTCATAGTTATTTTTATTTCATCAGATACTCTGACGATGGGCTATATAGGCACCTATATATGTAGGTATATTAATAATGTGCTCAAAGAGCATGGTTGCTTTGGTAAGGAATTGTATTTTACTCATTGGTGGGTAAATTCCCTTGAGGCCATACCTAACCTGTAAACAAGGTTGTTAGGTGAAATGTCATATAAATGTTAAATGCTGTGTTGAATATTTACTATATTAAAAGCTCATTAACAAGGAGTTTTACTGTGAAGTCCAACATAATATTTTTGGAGGCATGATGATGTGTTCATCCCCACCCCAACCCTGAAGGGATAGAAGTAGCTGAGAAGCGGCCAACTAACTTTACAGGTTGCACCTGGACAAAAGTCAGGCTTGACTGTTATGTACTCACGGAAGATGAAACCCAGATGGGCAGGAGCAGGTTGGGCTGTAGGAAGAGAGTCTGCAGTTGCACTCTGAGCACAGATAGTGGGTAGCAGGAAACCCTGGAGGGAGTAAAAACCCTGGTATCTTGTCCCTGACAGAAGTTGAAAGGGAGGAAAGCAAAGGAAGGCAAACTAGAAGAAGTTCAAGGGAAAATCAGCAAGAGTTGAGACTGTAGACCTGGTTGATACTGGGCTGAAATCTGGAGTAGTGGACAAGACTGTTTCCCTGGGAGTCACTGGGAAAGTGCCAGAGAACAATAATTACAGAAGACTGCCTGAGGTGGCACATGGTCAGATTGTCCAATGAGACTTGGCTACCCTGGGATAGTGATGTGGCTGGAGGTCTGGCACACAATGAGAAAGCACCATGAATCCTGGACAGTGGGAAGAGCTGTGAGCCAAGTAAGCAATGGAAGGGTGTGCTACACCAGACAGAAGCTGATCCTCAGCCCCACCTACAAGGGGAGGCCCCAGCTGTGAGTGACTCCTGTGATAGGGGATTTTTATACTTGTTTTGGTGGATTTTAGTAACATTCAGCTGACATCCTGAATAAAAGGAGGGGCCTGATTGTCCTCCCACAGCAGCATCACACCACCGTAGTGCCACTGATTCCTGATTCACACCTCCTGACTCTTCTCTGATGGGCAAGGGTAAATGTGTGGAGAATCAGGGCCAAAAGAGGTAGAGTTCCTACAGTAATTCATAGTAAGCTATCAGTTAAGTATTAGGGTAAGTATCCTTTGGGGCTGAGATCTGGTGTAACTACATGAAGATTAGGAACTGAACACTTGGAATATCAAAGGTTGTAAGAGGTGTTTTAAAGACAGATGGTGAAAAAACAGGTTCCCACTCTTGGGCACATATATTTTCCCCAATTAGTGTAGTATCTGAGCATCTCAGGGTACATCTAGACTCCAGGCTCTTGTCGACAGAAGTTTTGTCGACAGATACTGTCGACAAAGCTTCTGTCGACAAAGAGCGTCTAGACTACATCCAGTTCTGTCAATAAAGCAAGTCGCTTCGTCGACATGACAGTGTAGACGCAAAGGACAGTGTAGATGCAATAACGCCTTCTGTTGACAGAACTCTGTTGACAAAAGGCGTTATTCCTCGTAGAATCAGGTTTACAGCCATCGACAAAACTGCTGAGTTCTGTTGACGTTATGTCAACAGAACTCAGCGGCAGTGTAGACGCAGGTACAGTTTTGTCGACAAAAGTGCACTTTTGTTGACAAAACCCTGTAGTCTAGACACACCCTCACAGTCTTTAATGTTTGTCCTCACAATACCCCAGGGAGGTAGGGAAGTAGCTTTGGTTTAGTGCTAGTGAACTAAGGGGCGGTCGAGTCTAAGTTCGCTGTGACAATAAGCTCCCCTGTATGCACACCCTTCACGCTATTGTAATAGTCATTGTACAAAATGAGTCTTGTGAGGTATCACTTGAAAACTAGTAACTCAATGATCAGAAATATTCTTGTGTGATGAATGGACAGGATGTGTATTGAGGGTTAATTTGAGGGTATGCTGGAGCTATGACTAAAAATTAGGTATGTCAGGGAGAGTTGTTAAATAGGTCTATTTAAAACAAAGGAATGTGAGCAGCTGGACATCAGTGCCATTTGGAGAACACATCAAACGTGTGTGCTCATCAGGGAGGCTTTGAGCGAGAGTTTCATCCAAGGCCCAGCTGTGAAGAAAAGTTACAAGGGCAGTCACCACAGGAGATACCATGCATGAAGCCTAGCCCTAATCTCTGAGCTGACACTAAAGATCTCGGTTCAGATGACGGCGATGTGCTTCGAGCAAGGCTGTATGTTGCCAAGATGGCAGGCACTTTCCTGCATGGGCACAGACATCCCAGGGGAGCACCATAACACCCACAGCCCAACGACAAGCAGGCATAGGAAGAAGCCTGTGGGCAGAAGTGGGGGATGGGGCAGCTCAGCTTCCTACTATGTCCCACACATGCCAGGACTGGCACTCGTGGCGTCCCGCAGAGAGACAACTTCTATCCCTGCCCGCTGGAGGAGGGGGGGATGATGATGAGGGAGGTGTGTGTGAGCAGCAGACACAACTTGCTGGAGAGAGTGCTACTAGGTTCCGCTCCTCTTTCTCCCTCCAGCAGGTTCCCATGCACAGGATCAATCTCCTCCACATCATGGTGCTTGACGAGAAGCAGATGCATGACCCTGTGCCGTGTGTGGCACTGCTGTGTAGTTCCATGACCCCAGACATCTGAGTGGTGTCTTGTCATGGGAAGGTGTCCCACCATGGAAGCTGGAGTAAGGCAGCCCTCTCCAGGAACCCTGTGGGGATCCTGTGTGAGAGCGTCCTGTGGCTGAGTGCTTTGGACTTGTGCTCCATGTGCATCCACATGCACAGGCTGTTGTACGGTCCCCAGGCCGAGTAGGCTGAGAGAGGAGTAGGCAGCCTTTCAACAGGAGTGTTGCCTGTCCCTGTGTGTATATAGAGAAAGTTATAGAACTCACCTGAAATGCCTTCCCTGTGTTCCTCTGAAACCTGGGAGACACCCTGGGAATGGGGGACTGGCTCCGGGGTGAGGAGCAGGTCCTGGCTGGTGGGCATGGTCCTCTGGTGGCCTCTTCCTCATCGTCAACCACACTGCCCTCCTGGAGGCTGATATTGGGCATATCCTGGCCAGACTCCATGACGACGGCAGGGGATGTGACTGGCTCCCCTCCCAAGATGGCATCCAGCTGGGCATAATAGCCACCCTGGAGTGTCTGCTCTGCTCTCTGGCCTTGTGATAGGCCTGACTGGAGCTCTTTTATTTTCATCCTGACCTGGTAGAGTGTCTGAGTGTGGCCTTTGTCATCCAGGCTGACAGCGATCCAGCTGTAGACCTCAGCATTTCTCTTTTTGGTGCAGAGATCCTGGAGGTTGGTCTCCTCCCCTCCGACCATGATGAGGATCTCCACACCAGTGCAGGCAGAGCTCTTCTGCTTCCCAAGGGAGCAGCAGGAGTGCTGGAAGCCGTGGGAAGGTCTGCCGAAGCCCTGGGTTTGCTCATGGCTACCTTGCTTGCTGCTATGTCACACGTGGCTTTCACAATTCTCCATTATCAGAGGGGTAGCCGTGTTAGTCTGAATCTGCAAAAGTGGTGAGGGGTCCTGTGGCACCTTATAGACTAACTGAAGTGTTGGAGCATAAGCTTTCGTGGGCAAAGACCCACTTCGTCAGATGCATGCATCTGACAAAGTGGGTCTTTGCCCACGAAAGCTTATGCTCCAACACTTCGGTTAGTCTATAAGGTGCCACAGGACCCCTCACTGCTTTTGCACAATTCTCCATGTGGCACAAACCCTTCTCCTGCTGAAACTTTTGGAGGGGGGAAGCAGTGGAGATGCCAAAATTTTTTAAATTAATGTTATTCCCTGAGGAAAGCAGGAGTACAGATTTTGATTTAATCAGTAGAGTGGATGTTCTGCTTATAAATTCGACCTAAGGGGGGTTATTTCGAAATAACATCCTAATGTAGACCAGGGTCATCTTCCTGGTTGTAACCAAGGTGGAGAAAGCCAGAGTTGGGTCATGGGGTGGTAGTCAGACTGCTGGGGTCAGAGCTGCTAAACCAGGGCTACCTATTAGAAAGGCATTTCAGGGTCTGACTTATGTGTGTATAGTCTGGTTGCGAGCATCCCAAGCTAGGAGTTACAGCAGCAAACCATAGTAAGACATGCAGAATTGCAGGGCAAGTGATGAAACAGCCTAGCAGGTCTGGATTGCACTCCAGAGCTGTAACACGAAGTGTGTGGCACAGCAAAGAATTGAAGCTGGGGTCTCAAATTCCAGGCTAGCAACTGGATGCTACACTGGCCCACCTTTCCTTTCCCTACCTGGGCGATCCTATATAAGGGCCAAATTCTTATATCTTTAAATATTATATTACTAATGACCTGAATTTGATGGAACTACTTATGGAATAAAGTGCTACCTAAGATGAATAATGATATCAGTTTAGTGTCAACTTAGGAGTTTATAGACAATGTTTGAGAATTATACAAGAATCAAAGTTGGAATTTTTTATTTCTCTAAATAAAACAGAGGTGAATCAATTTAGTTCTGATTTGTTTTACTAAATCCTTAAATTTTGCACATTTATGTCCAATTTTAGCCTGGTTAGGAACTTTTGTTATAAATACCATCACCACAAAAACAAGAGTTCAGAATGAAAATGTCATCTCAATTTTAACTATATGTGGTCTTTCTCTAATAGTCCATTAAAGTCATCATGTATAGTACTGTATAATATCACAGATGCTCATTTATTACTCATAAGCCTCTTTGCCAGACAGACTGGCTAAATATTCTAAGATATAATCAGCAATAAAACCCCTTTGTCTTGAAAGGAAAATCAAATCTAGGGTTTTAGCGCAGGGATATGTTAAAAATGAACTTGTTGAATATTTTCAATATATCAAACCAAAGTGTACATACACCTATTATAAGGAGTAAATCAAAGAAATATATAATCATCTTTCTGTTTCCTGAAAGTGGTTTATTGTGAGCTGTACATGTAGAAGCTGGGTCAACAAAATGGCAATCACATTTAGGCTATATTTGGAGAAAGAGCATAGAAATATGTGGGCTATCCAAAATCCTCCACCCCTTGTAAGTGCTCCTATGTGCATGCAAACAATCCATAGTTGTAATTTATTTTAACTACAGGCTTCTGAAGGGAGCTTTACATGCCTTACATACTGTACCATTTGTCTCATTCCCTAATATTTCTTTTATGTTGCATATGGGATTACTATTTTCTGTTTCAAGAATAGTCTTCATTGTTGTTACAAAATTAATTATAAGTGGATCAATAAAATCCATACAGCACAGTGCAAGGAGAAGGAGTAGTACTTTGGATAACACAATCCAACAGAAATAAGGCAAAATAGATATTATTGTTTGTAGTGTTTCTAATGCACTGGAGCTATACAAATAATAATAACTGCACAAAGCTGCACACAGTGGAGAGCGCCAACCGTGTACAGTGTGTATTAGGCACAACTGCATTGCTAATTATTTGATAACATATTGACATAGCAATTACATTACAATTAATGTTTTGTGACTGTTTCCATTGCAAACTAATTTTGGGGGCTTATAATTTGATAAAGCTCCTGCCACTGGGCTAAGCCTTTGTACACAAATCCTATGGTCAAGAATGCATTTTCTTCATCATATTTAGGAAGAAATGATTTAGCTAATTTTTGAATGACCAAGCTGTAACTTCCCTTAATTTTGTACATCTTACTTCTGATAAAATCCTAAAGCAGAACTTAGAGATACCCAACACAAGACAATTGTTATGCATATGTGATAGATACTTCTTTTACCTCTTGCATAGGTGCAGATAGAACAGATTAAACAATATGTTGGTCACTGTAATGGGGGGAGAAAATAGGAAGTTAGGGGAAATGGTTTGATATTTAGGAAGAAAAATACCTAATAGTAGCTGAAGTTAGAGAACAGCGCAAAGACAACCAAACCAAAAACTGTGAAATCAACAAAAATATAAGACATTGATTTGTTCAAATGATTTTCCTCTGTGGCCCCTGACCACCAAGGAATTAACTAAGTGCATAATTTAAGTAAGAGATTAGTTCTATACATAAGTTATTTGCTTGGATCATAGAATTGTAGGACTGGAAGGGACCTTGAGATCATCTAGTCCAGTTCTCTACACTCATGGCAGGACTAAGTATTATCTAGATCCTACCTAATAGGTGTTTGTCTAACTTGCTCTTAAAAGTCTCCAGTGACAGATTCCACAACCTCTCCCCTATGCAATTTATTCCAGTGCTTAACCACCCTGACAGCGAGAAAGTTTTTCCTAATGTACAATCTAAACCTTCCTCTGGTTTAGGACCTGTGGGAATAACTATCACTCCCTAATAATATTTCTAGTGGACTGCTGTGACAGGGTGCTCTCACCCCACACAGGACTCGAAGGACGTTATTCCTCATTATGGGCTAAGGAAGCCACACGCCTATGTCACTATTGAGCATGCCCAAAGTGCAGTACAAGTATAAAGGGAAGCAGTCCATCTCAGTCTGGGCTGACCACCAGTGAGGAAGGATATGTGCTGAAGGCTCCTATCTCAGAGCAGCAGCAGCCCCTAAATGTGGAAGCCAAAGATGCTGAGAACCCAGAAGATACCTGGATGCCTGTGAGTGCCCCAGGGACGTTAGCGCCACCAGAACCATTCCAGGCAGAGGAATTCAGAAACCCCAGTTACCCAGACCATGGTAGCAAGTGGCCCAGGGGAGAAACTAGCCTTACTCCCAAGCATCTCCTCTGGCTCAGTAGTGAACTCACTTGCCACCCCCAAGGCCATGGACTGGGAATTGGTAGAGCAGAGAGGGCCTGGGGTTCCCCTACCCCAGCCATTCTCCCTTTTTCCCACCCTGGGGAAGTGGCCTGTCCTTTCTCAGGCCACTAGATCTTGCTGCCCAGTGAACCAGAGTAGCTTTCTTGGCTCTGTCTTCTAGGCCTCAAGGCCCTGCAAACCTGGGGTGTCTCTTTTGGCTTTGGCTGTTAGATCTGGTTGCCCCATGAAAATGAGGAACCCCGCTGGCTTGGGCTATGAGGGCCTATGAGCAGGTTGGTTCTGCTTTGGGCAGAGGGTTGGACTCGATGACCTCCTGAGGTCTCTTCCAACTTTATGATTCTATGATTGATACTGTTATATAACAAATATGAAACCTTATTTTTTGTAGCAATATATATGTATTGATGCTGTCATATAACAAATACTAAACCTTACTTTGTGTGTGTATATATCTATATATATAGTGTTGATGTGGCCCACATAACACACAGAGAACTGCACATGTGGCCCACAAAGGTAAATAGGTTGAGAATCCCTTACAGGAGACATCCATATCAACTCAAGAGTGGCATTTACAGAGACTCCATGGTCTGAAGGAAAGAGCACAGACCAAGTTCCTCATAACCAAGTCTAATTAGACTTACAATAGCAGGAGTAAGAGTCAAAGATGTTAGGACTAGAGATTTGGGGCTTTTCCTTTTTTTGCTATTTGATAACTGCAAGTGCAGATGTCCTAGTGTGCATTGCTTTTTCAGCACTGTTAATGTGTGTGCCAGTTTAAAGAATGTAAGAAGACATATTTCAAAGATCTTAAAATATAAATTAGACAGAATGCAGAAAAGATGCGTAACTGTAGAAGAAACATTATTTGAGTTCAAATTTTTCATTTGTCTTGTTGGTTGCAAAGTTAATTTTGATATTATACATAGGAAGCAGCATGAACAATCGTGGAGTTTTAGATGGGAGAGCTTTTGCATGTCTAACGCCAAACATTTCAGAGACAATTAGGAAACGTGAAAATTCGGCCCAATGTATATTTGGCATAGGACCCAATGGACAAAAATCAAAACAAATATTGGTTTTGGCTAAGCATGGTGCTGATTCATAGAAGAGGTTAATTTATAGCAATTCAACTCATTCTGACCATGCTAGTCTCCCATTTAAGGAAGAATGCATATTTCAGGAGATTAGAAAATTGGATGTTTAGAGGCCAAATCTGCTATAGATTTCCTGCCTGACTTTGGTTAAGGACTACACCAGTAATACACAAAATGAGTAAGAGTTTTGGGATTGACTTTAATAAGCATACAATTGACCCTTTAGTCCAAAACTTCCAAAAGTAACCACTAATTTTGCATGCTTTTATTTTTGAGTGTAGATTTAAGGAACCTTGGACTTGATTTTCAGACATCTTAAATACTCAGCTTTCACTGAAGTCAATGGAAGCTGAGGATGTTTGCCAACTCTGATAATTGGATCCAAGTTGTCTCAAATTAGGCACCCCAAAATCAATTTGTAAAATGGAGATATTAATGCTTATGGGACAGCTCTCTGAGCTACCAGGATTGCGATTCACCTTGTAATCCTTGACTTCAGAGTCAAGGAGTCTTGTCTATGCCTAGCATCAGTTCCCTAGCACCACCAGCCTTTCAGCTGCCCATGCACTCTCCTCAGAGCCATGCCAGACTTAACTTTGCCTTATATGTTGCAGAGATGACTGGTTTCACAAGAACCAGGATCCAAGTGTTCATGAACACTCCTGTTCCACCAAGAGGTTTCTCAGTGAATGAACAGTGCCTCTCCCCACTCCCTGTTATACTGAAAACTGCCTTTGTTTTTATTCCTAGACAGAATTCCTGTCTTGTAAATTTCCTTTTTCTAAAACCTCCATGTCACTTCCATTTGTATACAGTTCCCTCTGATGGTTTCCCACTGAGGCCATGTCTATACTGCTTCCTTCTTGCTCAAAAGCCTATGCAAATGAAGTGTGGATTAGCATATTGCCATGCTTCATTTACATAATTAATTAGGGCCCGTTTTTGTGCAAGAGGCTTTAGCTCAAAAAGGCTCCTTTTTGCGTAAACCCCTCCTCTTGCTCAAGAGCCTTTCTTCCTGAAAAAAATGAGGAAGAATGGCTCTTGCTCAAGAAGGGTTTTTTGCACAAAAAGGAGCAATCTACACAGCTCCTTTTTGAGCTAAAGCCTCTTGCGCAAAAACGGTCCCTACTTATTTATGCAAATGAAACGCGGCAATATGCTTTTGCATATGAAAGAAACAGTATAGACGTAGCCTGAGAGTCTTAGTATTGTGCAAGGGTAAGTAATTGAGCCTTGCATTACATTGCTAGTTTCAAACACTGCAGGGTGGAAAACTCCTCCCTGCCTGTTTCTGACACACATTATCCCCTGGGGACTATTTTTTATTCAGTCTATAAAGCATAATTTTAATGCAAATACATTATTCATGAAATATTACTTAAACATACATCTCACAATGATTATGAATCTTGACAAGATGTGAGCTTTCTGTAGATTCCTTACATGTTACTCTTTATGGATAAATATCCTATGAGATGTTTTGTAGTGAGTTAATCCGGTCTTAGGTGAGAGTTGTGTGCACAGAACAGAAGACACACAGTTTAAATCACAATAATTGTGTGAAGCTAAATGATTTTAATAAAGAGCATTGATCTTCTGGTTGCATGGCCTATGTATGTGCAAAGTATTATTTTGTTACAGTATAAAGATTTTCTGTTTAACTTTCTATATTTGCTCTTAATGTGGCTTAATTGGTTTTTTGTTTGTTTGTTTGTTTGGCTTTTTACTGCCACAAAAATCTTTCCTGAAAGCAAGTTCTTCTATCAAAAGAAGTTAACTAGAAAATTCTTCTGAAGATTTTAGTTAATCTGATAAGAATTAAGTGTTCATATGGATTTCTGAAAATGGTGATCTGTGTTAATAAGTTGCAAATCCTGGGTCTCTTCCTTCTATTGAATGTAATGGCAAGAGCTTCTTGAGATCAGAGAAAGCTGAATGAGGTCTGTATAAAACAAGGGAAACTATTTTAAAAAAATGAGAGCAAATAAGTTCCATAGGAGGCAGGATGGCATTCTCTGTTTCTTCTTACAACATTACATGAGATTGTGGGGAATATCCTATGCCTGTGTTCTGTACCATAAGGAAGAAAAGGCAGTTTCCAAATAAGTTTTCTGTCTGTCCTTTAATTTTGCCAGTTCAAACCCAAGTTCATTAGGTTTTGAAGACAAACCTGTGGTTAACAGCATCTCACATGTTTGAAGTATGAATGACCACTATACAACAATTAACTGAAAACTAAATAATGTCATATTACAAATGACTCTGTTTTACATGGTTTCCTAAAATTAGGGGAACCAGACCTGTGTTGTAAAAACCTGACAGATAAATGTTTCAAAGCTGGAATTCCTTCCACACTTCCCTTCCCACTTTTCAACTGAGGCCTCACATAGACAAACCTGCACCAGTGGCTAATTTAAAATCTCCTTTCATGTGACTGTTTAGTGTTTGAAATAGGATATCTATACAGCTGAAAAGTTTCCAGTGGGACAACCTGTTAGGTAATGAAATACAGGGCCTCAAAATCACAATTTTGAGTGCCAATGCCTGGGTCCTGCTGTCATAAACTGTCCCCAATTTCACCTTTCCCAGTGGGTCTGTAGCTAATGAGCACAGGCTACAGCTGGAACTATCTAGAAAAGGATCGTTTCCAAAGCAGCCAGGAGATTATTATTATTTGTATTACTGTAACACCTAGGATCCTGCTTCTATTATAGTGTATGAAGTGTCAATATTTCATATATACTATTCTCATTCAAAATACGTTCCATGAATTGTATATCTGTCTTCTTTCCATTGTCTCTTTATTTTTAATTTCTGGGGCAGTTTGCTGACAGAAATAGTCAATAGCTGTGGAGGTGACATTCTGTTAATATTTGTTTAGCTAAGAATTTTGTCATTAGAATAATTGCACTTGCTAAGTCTGCTATTTATTGTGCGTTCTCTCTCTCTCTCTCTCTCTCTCAAAGCTTATAATATATTTAATAGAGCTGTTAGATTATGGGAAAATGTTAAAATACTACCAGCAAATCTGTCTTTTTTATGTGTATGAGAAACTAGATCAGGTAAGTTATCAAAAGTGGGAATTTCTGCTTTTTTTAAATTGTTAGTTTTCTTTGTCTCTATATTCTAGGTCATGCACTCCCCCAATGCACCAGGAGCCAAATGAGTGGGCATGCAAGATTATATACTGCAACAGCTACTCTGTTGTGAACAACAAAAGTAATTAGAGATTCTAAAAATCATTCTTGAAACAAAAGATGTTTAAAGATGAAAACTAAGGGATATGAATATTGCAAATACAATATGTAGGCCAAATTAAGGGACGATTGAGATTTTTTTTAGTCCATATGGTGGTCTAACACAAAGAATCATAGAAGAGACCTCAAGGGTCATCTACTCCAGTTTCCTCCAATGCAGCAAGCCCAATTATACGTAGATCAGGGGTTGGAAATGTCCGACTTGTAGGCCACATAGGATTCATCAGGGTTAGCTGCTAGCAGGCTGCAAGGCAGTTTGTTAGTCGCTGACAGGCTGCAATGCAGTTTGTTCAAGGCATGGAGCCTCACAGCTCCCAGTGGCCACAGTTAGCCATTCCTGACCAATGGGAGCTGGTCTCAGTTAAACACTCCATCACATATTTCCCATACACCCCAGAATAATTTGCCTTTTTTGCTACTGCATCACATTGTTGACTCATTCAGTTTGTGATCCACTATAACTCCCAATCCTCTTCACAATATTACCACTTGGCCAGTTATTCTCCATTTTGTAGTTTTGCATTTTTCCTTCCCAAGGGTAGTTCTTTGTACTTGTCTTTATTAAATTTCATCTGGTTGATTTCAGACAAATTCTCTAATTTGTGAAGGTCACTTTAAATAATAATCATGCCCTCCAAAGAGCTAGCTAGAGCTCCCAACTTAGAGTTTTCTGCAAAACCTTACAGGCATACTCACCACTCCATTGTCTAAATCCTTAATGAAAATATTGTATAGTATTTCAGACCCCTGCAGGACCCCTCTTAATATGTCCTTCCAGTTTGACAACGATCACTGATTATTCCATTTTGAGTACTATCTTTCAACCAGTTTTGCACCCACTTTATAGTAATTTCATATGGACCCCATTTTCTCATGTTACATTCTCTAAGCAAATTGTGTCAAAAGCCTTCCTAAAATCAAGCTTAAAAATTAGTATCAACAAATTAGATAAGGTTAGTATCACCTTAAAGACTAACAAAACATGTAGATGGTATCTTGAGCTTTTGTGGGCATAACCCATTTGTTCAGATTAAGTGGGTTGTGCCCACGAAAGCTCATGATACCATCTGCATGTTTTTGCTGACGCGCAAAGTTAAGGGTGACCTATTCAACCTGTGGATTTTAACTGAAATATTAACATTTCGAGGCATCATTTTTAATGTGGACCAAACCTGCTTTCTTTTTTGTGGGTTCAATTTAGCTGTGGGAACCCTAGGTTACTCTTGGATGGTTGCGTTTGCAAATTAGGAATGTAAATCTCTGAGACCTAACAACTGTAATGTACAAGAAATTATCTCAACCCACAGAATTACCAGCTATTACTGAAAGTAAAATGTCTGGGTGAAAATGGCTCAGGGCCTCCTTTTGCAGTACATCAGATTAGTTATACTGCAACTGATGGTGTTACATCTAGGTCAATAGCAAGCATTCTGCCAGATACCTATTAATACTGCATGTTGGTGTCATTTGTGTTCCTAGAGAACATGAATTCCTTGGCAGGAATTTCAGATGTGGACTACCAGTCATGCAGATCATTCAGATATCTCAAGACCAAAAATAGCTTTCCACATAATTAGCTACTATGGAGCCAAAAGGAGATTGTATTTTTAACTTTGTGGGTAGTTCATGATCATCAGAGAGGGATGTGGTAGAAGCACAGACTTCGGTCAAACATTGGATGAGTGGAATTTCAATGAGCTTCTCTGCACAGCTCTTACAATCTGTCTCGCTCTTGACCAGCTCTTCCACAAATTTGGCCACTGGTTCTACCTACATATCAATTATATAAATTAACAGTGGGTGGATTTTTTAAAATTATATCTGTACTGAACTCCCACCCTTAAAATATGATGGCATGAAATGTAGCTGTATTCCATATACACTGCTCTCAGGCAGGAAAACATGCATACACAAAAGATGAGACAATAAATCCCATTTTAATCTTGACAGTGCTGTTCTTGCTGAACTATGATAACATTTACCATGATTAGTCTCAGTGAGTGCAAAGGTTGGCTCTGTTGGGGAGGGGAACATTTGAGGCTGAGTCAGATATTTTTCATGAATAGAGAAGAACCCTTAAGCAAGACATACTGTACTGGCCAGGAGCAATTGCATCATTTTAATGTAAATGTGAGGATGATTAATACACACAATGCCAGGTTACTGACTATTTACCCATTTGTAGATTAAACAAAGGCTCATTAGCTCACATGGGATAGTCCATTTTTATTTATAGCTGCAGCATGGCTGGTGCAATGCCTATTCTTATAGCATTTTCATTTTGCATTGCCTTCAGTCCTGACATGAAAGTTAACATTAATCTGCCAACTCATTCTGATTGGATTGCTTTGGAAGTCACTCCAAAGTCACAATGGCTAAATGGGATGAAGCTGTAAGACAGAAATGCATTTCCGTTAATACCTCTGCAATACTGAAGCTAAGCCAGTGCCAGCCCTAATTCCTAAAAGAAAACAAATCCACAATAATCCATCTTTTAATTCTGAACAGAATGGCACGATGCCAAATAATATTAAGCGTGTTCTTTACTGAAGCACTGCATCTTATTCTATCGTGTTTGCACTTGCCCTTTTATTCATGTAGTTTAGGTCAGTAAGCAGCATACAAGTAAAGGTGTTATCCATACTGACACCAACAATGTTCCAATATTTTCCTGAAATAGTAGCATTTAGAAAGAGAACGGTTTCTTTAAAAATATTTTTTTCCAGTTTGGATCTCAACAAATGCAAGGTAAAAATAAATAGTTAAACAATCTAAGACATTTAGCCTTGATGTGAGAAAAACTATAATTGGTTCTGATTTTTACAAGTTTTGGGCAGATTTTAGCTTTGCAGAACCAACTTTGGGTCCTAATTTGTCCAAAACTCCCCCAATTCAGAGAGTTTGATTAAAATGCTTCTGATTTTGGCCCATATCTAAATCAATCCTCAACAGTGATATAACTTTGAAATTATATCTCCCTGAAGCACTTTTGAAATGATAACATGGTGTGACAGAACAATTTCAGACAGGGCCATTTACCTGTATAATGTGTTTCTACTATAGGATAACAAATTTTTTAGCCCAGACTTTTTTTTTCTCTGAAAAATGCAGATTCTGGTCAACGGAAACATTTCACAACCTTTTGTCAGTTTTGGCAAATTTTTTCAGTAAAAATAAACTAAACTCTAAATATGAATTTGATTCATTTTAACATTCTCAAAATGAAGCCTTTTGATTTTTCAGGCTAGGTTCATAAATATACTTAGGCACTTAACTCCAAATTGTATTTGCCAGTCACATTTTGGCCAGTATGTGCCAAAATTGTGGGGAAGGAAATGCCCTTTCAGGGTGGATGTTGGCTGTTTTGAATCTGTCCTGTTCACACTGTTCCACTTGGTATAAATAATTACATTTTCCTTGGGCCAGAGGGAGGAGGAATGAACTGAAGAGTCACCCACTGAGGTACCAGTCCCTGCTCCAGTGAGTAGCAACACTGAGATACCATCTCCTCTCTCTTCCTAGTTTTGTGAATAGTGCCAAAATGCTGGTGTTAGGTGCTCACGTCTGCCTGTGAATATAACTCTCCATTTCCTAATTCCATTTGCTTTTGTTAACAATGTCTGAAATGAAAATGAAATATTTAGTTTTGGGTTCAAGGAAACATTTTTGTTCGAGCAGGTCTGATAGAATCTTGATTTTTAACTGTGGCCATGAAGTTCTGTGTGTTCCTAAAGCATAGAACAACTTTAACATGGCATCAAATGACACACAAACAAATTCTATAAATTTGTTTTATAAATGTTGTGTTTGGTATATAAAGAAATATTCCTAAAATGTATGGGGTACTTTCTGCTTTTGCAAATATTCTAGGAGGCTACTGTGTTGGATACCAAAGTATTAAGTGATGACAACCCTCCTTAGCAATAGTAAAGGCAGCAAATAACTGAATTGCTCTTCAACTACAAATAACACACAAATATAGACTATGCCACATTGTTCTGCATCTCTTTTTGGAACTTGGGCATCTGCAGATTAATACATACCTGGCCCTGTGGCTGATATGATGTGGAAAAACTACAACATCTGTCTTAAAAGTTTCCATCATTTTTACTATAAAAATAAGGGGGGGGGGATTTCATATGATTTTTGCATTACTTAGGTTAAAAAAAGGCTGCTCCCTTAATTACATGATTCCTATATATCTTCTCTGAAAATATTGGACTTTATTTTTTTTAAACTGCTATCTGCATATGTGGGAGGTGGCATGGGGGAACTATGTTCTTCCAGTGTCAAACACATCGGCTGCGTCTAGACTGGCAAGTTTTTGCACAAAAGCGGCCGCTTTTGCGCAAAAACTTGCCAGCTGTCTACACTGGCCGTGAGAATTTGCACAAGAGCACTGACGCTCTACTGTGCAAAATCAGTGCTTCTTGCGCAAATACTCTGATGCTCCCGCTCAGGAAAAAGCCCTCTTGCGCAAATGTTTTTGTGCAAAAAGGGCCAGTGTAGACAGGCAGCTAAGATGTTTTGTGCAAAAGCAAGCTAAACGGAAAAAAGCCCTATGGACGCTTGGAGACTCCGTAGCCACAGTCAGCTCCCTGGACTTCCTGGTAACCCGAGCCCCCTTAAAGCAGACGCAGGCTGCTGAACTCACGCGGCAGGAGCCTTCCTCAGACCTCTGGCCAGAGGTCTGCCACGTGGCCCCTGCTGTCCAGCAGACACCCCCCAAGCACGATGGCAGCTCCAGGGGGGGATCAGCCACCCGCACCCCCAGCTCAGGAGGCCCCCAGGGCCAGAAAAAGAAGGGCCCCATCCTGGTCCTCGGGGGAGCTGGAGGCCCTGCTGGACCTCTGGCAGGAGGAGGAGGCCCTCCACGACACCCGGTCCCGTCGCCGCAACGCCGAGATCTTTGCCCGCATGGCCCAGGCGCTCGCCCAGCAGGGCCATCCAGCCTGGAACCTGGAACAAGTCTGGGCAAAAGTCAAAGAATTGCGCCTGGGCTACGTCCGGGCCAGCAAGGGCCAGGGGGCAGGAGCCGACACCTGCCCCCACTACCGGCGGCTCCACGCCATCCTGGGCCAGCCAGTCCCGCAAGCCCCGGACGTCCTGGTGGACAGCAGCATGCGCCCCCCCGTCAGCAGGACCACCGAGGTGGGGGAAGGAGACAGCAGTGCGTCGGAGGACGAGGCCAGCACTGCCACCCTGCAGGCCCCCTCCGGCAGTCCTGATGTCTCCTGTGCATCCTCAGAGGCTGGGGAAGGATCCACCGGTGAGTGTTACACTTTGCACTCACAAGGGCGGGGGGGGGGACAGCACGTCACTCAGGCCGTGTGAGCTGCACGCTGTGTAGCATTAGGCAGGAAGCAGCACGTGCAACCACGTGCAGCCTGGTGACCGAGCGGGATGTGGCCACAGCAGGCAGCTGCAGGGCATGCCTGGGACCGTGCTGCTCACACACATCTGGCAGGACCAGGGGGGAAGGGTGGATGCCAGCTGGAACCAGCCAGGGTCCCAAGGATTCAGGCCAGAGCCCACACCTCCGCAAGGGTGCAGCACACAGAACGGCACACTGTCCCATGCCTGGCTGTGAGGCACAGCCAGCTGCTCCTGGGAAAACCGCAGTGTCACAGCCCTGTGAGCGTGGCCCCCACTGAGCCCCTCACCTGCTCCTGGTGCCTTGGCTGGCTCCCCGAGGGAAGTCCCCACTGCGGCCACACATGTCCCTGGGCTACGTGTGTGAGGGCTAACAGGAGGGGAAGGGGGGGAAGCGCTCGGGCCGGCCCTAGGGCCACCTGAGTTTTGCTGCAAGGATGGTACACTCCCCAGTCACCCCTGGTTCCGTCCAGGAGACATCCCACGTGATGGGGATCTGAGAGCCCAGACCACATCTGCCAGATGTGCTCCAGGGCACTGTGTGGGGATTCATCTCGCTCCCTGTCAAACACCACTGATTAGCCCAAAGCCTCACAGCCTCCACCGGCAGGGAGTTCCACAGGTGAACACAACACAAGCGCCCTCCCACACTCCACGGGGCCAGGACACAGACCGGTGGTTACAATACATGGAGGAGGACCCTACTCCAGGGGCGGTCCTGTATGCAAACATACAACACGGAGGGCAGGGGGGTAACCGAGTGGGCCCAAGCCACACTACTGTGGTGTCACCTGGGCTCACGGGTGGAGGGCATGAGGTGTGGGGACAGTGGCCGGGCTGCCTGACTGACCCATCCTTTCTTCTCTTCCCTGCAGCGGGACCAAACACAAGCCGGGGACCCTCTAGTCCTGCAGCAGCACCCCCAGCCGCCCAACCACCGAGGCAGCGGCTCAGCCACCGGGACCAGCTCCTTCGGCGCCACGTGCAGGCCATCGAGCGCGTTGAGGCAGACATGCAGTGGCGCCATGAGGCCTGTGGCGCCTTCCAGGCCCAGTGCGTCCACATGGCAGATTCGATCGCAACCCTCACCGCCCACATTGGCCATGCCGTCCGCTATGGCATGGCCTTGCCCCACGCCCCCGCCATCCCTCCCCTAGCACTGCCCCTCGCCCCTCCTGCAATGGCCCCTCCTGCTCCTGCCCCTCCTGCTCCTGCTCCTCCTCCTGCCCCTCCTGCTCACCTCCCCATGCAGCCTGCCCCGACGCGGCCTGCCCCCCATGTGCAGGTCCGCCCCCGCAGGAGCGGTCGCAGGGGCCCTCCCAGGAGTAGCTCCTCCCCCTCCCAGTTGAAGGTCTCCTCCCCCTCTCCCCCTTGTAAATAAAAACATACAAGTTTTTCTGTTGAAAACAAAACTGTGTTGGTGTTTATTGGGAGGTAAGGGGAGGGGAGGGGAAAGGGTAGGGGATGGGAGGGAGTTGTATGGGGAGACCGAGGCGACCCTACTATGGGGCCTGTGCGAACATGTCCGTCAGGGCCTCTCGGATGCGCACCCCATCCTGGTGCGCCTGGCGGATGGCAGCTGTGTGGGGCTGTTCATAAGTCTGGCCCTCGGCTGCCATCCATGCAGGGAGGAAGGCCTCCCCACTCCGCTCCACAATGTTGTGGAGCACGCAGCACGCGGCCACTACCTCCGTTGCATTCCGCTCACCCATCTCGAGACGGGTGAGCAAACAATGGAAGCAGGCTTTTAAGCGGCCGAAAGCGCACTCCACTTGATTCCGGGCCCGGTTGAGGTGGTCATTGAACCGGGCTCGGTTCTGGTCCGGCCGCCCTGTGTAGGGCCGCATTAGCCTGGGCAGCAGGAGGTAGGCCGCGTCCCCGATGATACAGATGGGCATAGGCACATCCCCGCCAGTAAACTCCCACCGGGGGAAGTAGGTGCCCACCTCCAGCCTGCGAAACAGTCCGGAGTTGCAGAGGATGCGGGCGTCGTGTGCCCTGCTGGACCAGCCTGCATAGACGTCCAGGAAGCGGCCACGGTGGTCCACGAGGGCCGGAAGAACAATCGAGCAGTACCCCTTCCTGTTCATGAAATGGGCTGCTCGATGCTCCGGGGCCCGGACGGGGATGTGGGTTGCATCCAGTGCTCCCCCGCAGTTGGGGAACCCGAGGGCAGCGAAGCCAGTGACGGTAGCGTCCACGTCCCGCAGGCGGATCACTCTTGGGAGCAGGACATCGTTGATGGCATGGACGACCTGCAGAAGGGTGCAGAGAAACACGGGAACACATCACATAAGGCAGGGGTGAGTGTGCGCTCCCTTGCCCCCCCCCATGATTCCCTCTGTCCTCACGCACACGCACATGCACACACACACCACAGCCCCCTCGCCCTACGGCCCCCCCCCCACCAGCAGGCCTGTGTGAGGGAGGGACAGCCCAAACCCCTGGGTGACCCAGCCTGGAGTCCTGGCTGCCCCTGGGCATGGAGTGCAGCACCCTCCCCCCACCCCACTCCCCTGGGACTTACCTCCATGACGATGACACCGACGGTGGATCTGCCCACCCGAACTGGTGTGCCACCGATCGGTAGCTGTCCGGGTGGCCAGCTTCCAAAGTGCGATGGCGACCCTCTTGTTGACGGGATGGGTGCCCGCAGCCAGGTGGTGGCTCTCTGAGCGCAGGGGCGAGCCAGGCACACAGCTCCAGGAACGCCCGCTGCATGCGGAAGTTCCGAGCCATTGCTGGTTGCCCCATTGCCCCAGGACCAGCCGGTCCCACCAGTCCGTACTGGTGTCCAGTCTCCACAGTGGCCTCTCCACCCTGGGGTGGGGATGCCACAGGGATGCCATGGCCTCCCTGGTGAGGGAGTCCAAAGCGGTCTGCACCTCCTGGTCCTGGAACAGGAGGGCACCAACCTGGAGCACCAGCTGCAAGCACTCCAAAATGGCCGGCAGGGGCCAGAGCAGGCACACGGCCACCCCTGGCTCCATGGCAGACAAAACAAGGCAAAAGAAAAAAAAACCAGGCAAAAGCACTAGATGGCAAAAGGCAGTGGTGTCCAAAAGGCAGAGGGCAACCACCAAAACTGCTACGGCTGTCAGTCCCTACAAGAGGTACTAAAGCACGGAGCAGGAGAGAAACGGCTGTCCAGGGAGATCCCTTTAAGCACGTGTCTCAAAGGAGCTCCAGCCCCTGCCCCCGGAAAGGGCTGGTGCCGTTTTGCCCTCTGCAAAATGGTTCCGGGCTTCTGCTTTTGCGCAAAAGTGCATCGTTATAACGATAACTCCGTGCCAATCTAGACGCGCTTTAGTGCAAATACTTTTAACGGAAAAACTTTTCCGTTAAAAGTATTTGCGCAAAATCATGCCAGTCTAGACGTAGCCATCCCTTCTACCTGAAAAGTGCCAAGTGAAAGTGCTACCTTGTTTCTGCTGCAGCAGGTCACAGTTGTGAATGGGTTAAAGAGCAATTGCCACATATATAGATGCATGGAAAACATTTATGCATGTGATAAGTTCCAATGATTTAAGGGAATTTTTGATGTGTTTGAGTGCTTTGTTGGACTGGGGACTTTGTATCAAATTTCAATTGATAAACTGATTGAAAGACAACTTGAGAGAATTTACAATGTTTGTTTTCCCTCATTTTCAAGCACTTGCTTTTTCAGAGGAGGGAAAAGAGAACAACTCCTAGATTTTAACCACTTCAGTTTTATATTTTTTACATTATCTACACCTAAATCAAAATTGATCTTCAAGATCTCTCACAGGCTACCATCAAAAGCCAAGGCTGCCTCCCAGTTTCCCCTCCTCTGCAGAAGAAGTACCTTACATGAAACCCACCTCCAGTGAAGTACATTTCCATCAATGTTGGGTTTAGCTATTCTCTACAGGACTTGTCACCATCCACTGCTTGGTCACTCCTAGCCTCCCTCCCTCTCATGAATGACAAGAGGAAAGTTGTGGTTCTATACAGCTTGCTCCCCTCTCTACTCTGCAACCCATTATATGGGTATTTACCTGTCCTGTGGAGCATCTCATGCCCCCTGAGATTTGGCCCAAAGTAAACAAGTTTAAAGTAGGGTCTTCAGTCACCTCTTTCAATGACAGTGATCTTCAGTGCTTGGAACAATAGTCGTTTCTTTTTTTAACTACACAGAACAGATAAAAGGGTGGTTTAAAAGTTGATGTTATTCTAAATATAAAAACTATAAAATAAGTCAATCAGTTAAATACAGGTTAGAAATATCGCATTGTCAGATTGTGATATTTTACTGAATCCTATTCAAATGTATCTGATGTGGTGTTGTATACACCGCTCATTTCTCTATCTCACACAATAGCTCTTTGGCTTTTTCCTGTGCCTAGTTTCCTAGAGTGGAGACCCTAATGAAAACTAGAGTTCTGGGTCAAGGGCAGCAGTGGTGTGGGGGATGGAAGAGTGCCAAATTTTTACATCAGCTTTTGTGGCAGACCACATTCCTCCCCCACACTTTAATCTTCTCCCTTCAATGTGTACTTATATTAGATTTCAGCTGGCAGAACATTACACATAAACTGTGTAAATTCAAATAAAATTAATCTACAATATGCCACACTATTTTTAGTGTACCAGTTGCTGACAAAAGAGGAATATAATCTGTTTGAGCTGTTCTTGAGGTCAGCAGGAAGGCATCCAAGAATCTCCTCTTTGAATTTGTCAATCATTGGGTTAACATTTTCAGAAGAAGATTTAACAATCATGCTGATTGTGTTGACAAAGAAGAATTATGACATGAGATATTCCTAGAAATACCGTGAATTATCATGTGTGGTTTTTTTGTCTTTAGTAGGACATGATTTAGAACTCCTCTAATTTAATCCAGGATATGTAATTCTGTATGATTTTACAAATTCACTGAGGGCTTTTGAGATACTGCATTAGCAAGAAGTGAAATAAAAAAGGTCATTTAAAGTGCAAGAAAAAGGGAATGTGCAACATTCAAGATAAAAAGTACAAATAATCTTTTGTTTGTCTGGCTGAATCTGGATTGAGACCTTCTACTATCACCTACTTCCAGTCTGAAACCTCTGATATTTATTATATGTTGTCCCAATGATGCCACTGTGGACAGGAAATGGATGCATTTATTTGTAGCTTAATCATAGTATTTCTTGCAAATGCTTTTCAAGAGCTTAGCTGCAAATATTTATATTGTAAAATTGCTTACGTTAATATATAGACCAGAGGTTAATGGCAGAGATCTGTAAACGTATTATGGCTGCAAGATTTTCAAGTCATGTATTAGCAAAGTAAAAGTATGTGGAATGGTTATTTACCATGTGATTTGTGATTGTTGCTGAAATGGTTCCTTAAACACAGAAGCTATTAAACTGTAAACCCAAAAAAGGAATTACAATTATGGTGACTCGGTGACTCGTATTAAAAAAAAAAAAAAGACGTGCTTAGGTTGTCCTTTCAAATGCCTTTTAGTTAGGCACTTAACTGGAATGTTTCTGTTCACAACTGTAAAGAAGTTTGGGAAAAGTAGGGGTGTGTTCAGTAACTCAGAGATTCTGGGAATATAGCTGTGGGGATAATAGCCTTCATCGTGTTTCTGTCAATGGGAGTAGGATGAGAAGGTGGAGAAAGAATTAAACATGAGTCCAAGTCTGCATTTTAAAAAAAATAGACCAACTTAGCTATATTTCTCAGGGCTGTGAAAAATGTTGAGCCCTGAGTATTGTCATTCGGTCAACCTAACTCCCCACTGTAGGAACAAGTAGGTCATTGGAAGAATATATCTTTCAACATGGGAAGTGTCTACATTACGACTGTGCTGCTGTTGATCTTGTAGCCTCCCAAAATACTCAGAGGCCCTACAGGCATAGATGTGTGTTGAGGGTAGGTTTTTGAGTGGGTGATGAATATGTCTGTGTAAATTAATTTTTTTTAAAAAAAAGATCAGCATCTGGATTGAGCTTGTATTTGCCAAGCAGATCACAAAAGCTCTCCATGTACTTCTGGGCTGGCAATTTAAAGAGAGATTTCTCATTTTACTCCCAGGTCTGCCTCTATCCCACGCTGATATCATGGCAAAATTACACCCAGCTATAAACTCGCAGCTTCTGGGAAGAAAGTATACCATGCTCCATTGGAATGCATTTACCCCAGAGTCAAGGAGGGGGTCATGTTATTAAATCAGAATAGTAGATATGTGCACCCAGTTTGTACTACTGTAAATGACTACACAGGTGGCAGAGCAATGGAGATTCTGGCCTCCAGTGGCCACCCTGGCTAGCTCTGACCTTGTGTAACTAGTACTCAGACTGGTATTGATGACAGGCTCCAGAAGCAAGCATATGGGAGGGCATCATTGTATGGTTCACAGCATTTGAAAGTCTAGGTGAAAACAGGGCAATCTCAGATAATCCTTCAAAAAATCTGATGCTGATTAGACAGTGATTAGAAAGAAAAAGAGGGTAAAGGGAGATAGTAGCTACTGCCTTATTCTAACATGTGTCTGGTAAAGATGATGAGAGTTAGGAAATATTAGCTTAGGTATAGCAGGTCACTGAAAACCTCCTGTTAGATTTTTACCTATCTGTGGGTAGGTAAATTAAATTAAATTAAAGCCTGAGATCTACAGTGGTAGTGCATTTCTTCAAGTTGTCAGTTGGTTCATCGTGAGAATTAAATGAAAAGTAAGAAGGTAGTTTTCTGAGTATGCTCTGCATTAAGCATTGGAAGATGCATAAATCTAGTCCAGTTCCTCAACAGACACTCATATTTTTTCCTTACCTTTTGAATTGTAAGGGTACAAAGATGTGGGTGATGCTGTGAGGAAAAATAAAGTCTGTGCTATTTCTGATTGTATTCTTGCTTGCCCTCAAATTTGATTTAAGGCTTGTCTTCGCTACATGGTGGATCAACGCTGCAATGATCGATCCAATGCAGTCGATTTATCACATCTACTTAGACTGCTTAGACATGATAAATTAATATTCGTGCACTTTCCCATTGACTCTGGTACTCTACTAGGACAAGAAGAGTAGCCAGAGTTGATGGGAGACACCGTGGTAAGTACATCGACTTCAGCTGTGCTATATGCATAGATGAAGTTGTACAGATTAGATTGATGGGGCGGGTAGGGAGGGTTTAAAGTGGACAACTATAGACCCCTAAATCAAAAACTGAGGGCAGCTCCTGCCAGCATCTGGTACTCCTCCTTTTGGGAGGAGTAAGGGAAGCCGACAGCTTCCTGCAGTGTGGGCGAACCAGGAGCAGATGGGGTAAAAGGAACTGCTTTATTGCCCACGCACGTTTACTTTGGACATTCAATACAATGTCCGGTTAAGGTAAGCCGACTCCAGCTACACATTTTGCTTAACTGGAGTTGCAAACCTTAAGCCAACCTTTGTGGTCTAGTGTAAATCAGGCCTGAATATGCTAAAGTCCTCCTTCATGAAAGCCATTGTCATCATTTTGATATTCTCTCTCCTACAGTTCCATAGAATCAAGAACTCTACCATTTCATGATCACTTTAATCAAAGCTGCCTTCCACATTCAAATTCTCAACCAGTTCTTCCCTATTTGCCAAAATCAAATCTAGAACAGGCTCCCTTCAGTAGGTTTCTCTACTTTCTGAAATAAAAAGTTGCCTCCAATACATTCCAAGAACTTGTTGGATAATCTGTGCACTGCTGTATTATTTTCCCAACAGATATCTGAATCATTGGGGTTCCCCATCACTAACAAGTCCTGAGCTTTGGATGATTTTGTAAGTTGTTCAAAAAAGTCTCACCTACTTCTTTTTCCTGGTCAGGTGGTCTTTAGTAGACCCCCTACCATAATATCACCCTTATTTTTATCATTTTTATCCTTACCCATAGGCTCTCAACAAATCTGTGTCCATCTCAACCTCAGTCCAAATATGTATATATTTTTAATATATAAGGGAACATCCCTCCTCCCTTTTGTCTTGCCTGTACTTCTTGAACAAGCTCTAGCCTTCTACACTATCCCACCAAGCCTCTGTGATGCCAACTATGTCATAGTTGTGTTTGTTTACTAGTATTACAAGTTCTTCCTGCTAATTTCCCATACTTCTTGCATTAGAAGCCCACTATTCATAGGTGGGGGAAAATGTTTTAGGAAGCCACAAGTGAACACTTAGGCCAGTTATGACCATGCAGGTCAAACAGAGCAGCCCCTTCATTTGAGTGGGGGAGGTATAGTGTGGATTATCTTTTAACACACCGTCTGAGTAGCTGGGCTTTTTCCTATCATCCTGCTTCCACATCTATCTATTCTGATGTGGTGGCAAGGATGAACGGTGGTAGAACAGGTTGACTGTGAGAGACTAGTATGGATATATGACAATTTACATCAACAGGGGCTCTGCCCTTTTTGCCTTCATGTGTTTGTTCAGTGACTGGTACAATGGAGCTCCAGTGC
Source organism: Rafetus swinhoei (assembly GCA_019425775.1). Lineage (NCBI taxonomy): Eukaryota > Metazoa > Chordata > Testudines > Trionychidae > Rafetus > Rafetus swinhoei. Next base: position 80,159,656 of record CM033446.1, on the reverse strand, counting down.
TGAATGAGCTAAAATGAGACAAATATTTGACAGTATCAATTTTGGTAGCATATATTTGCATGGTTACACTGGCAGAAATGCTCATGAAATAATGTCTCTCCTAATTATTGTAACGCTCTACTGATTTGGGTCATGCTTTTTTAGGGAAATCTCTTTTTCCCTCACAAGCACCACTATAAAATGTCTCAGTCACAGAACCCTATACTTTAGAGCTTTCACAAAAATATTCTCCACTTCTATGAATAAAGGCTTTAAACTTGTCATTCTCTATTAATATCACAGCATTACAAACCAGAGACAAAAGCGGGGGGAGGGCGGACAAAAATCTGTAGCTTTATTTAGAAACACTTTCCCATCCCCCATTACTTTGTATCACCAGTTATGAGACACGTTGCAATGTCACATTCCGCAAAGATTTTGGTGCAAGGAATACTACAGTCAATATCAGTTAATTTCTGTAACACTTGGTACTAACTGGAGCAGAAGAAAAATACAGTATGTTCCCTTTGCTGCCACTGTTTATCACTAAACATAGGGATCCTGTAGAGCCAGTAGGTAAATGCTTGCTGTCCATTATAGGGATCATTTGTTACTCAATCAAATCTGCACAGAAGTACAGAACCCTTGTGTAGGGCAAGGATGCCTGATATTTGTCAAGAGCATAGGGGAATCAGAATCCTAAAGGAATCCCAGATACTGACCATGATTTTAAATAATACTGGGTAATCTTATATGAAATGAAAATTGAAATACATGTAATTCTGGAAGATGACCAGATAGCAAGCATAAAACAAAAATTGGAATTTTGGGGGAAGGGATGGGGCTGCTAGTGCTTTGCAGGGCATAATTATTATTCAGAATGACCTGCACAAACTGGAGAATTGGTCAGAAATCAACACCATGAAATTCAATAAAGCGCGAAGAGCTACAGTTAGAAAGGAACAATCGAATTGACAACTATAAAATGGGAAATAATTGGCTGGGTGGTAGTATTACTGTAGTGGATCTGGGGAGTATAGTGGAATGCATATTGAATAGCAGCTAACTGTGATTAAATTCTGAGGTGCTTTAATAGGAGCATCATTTGCAAGACCTGGGATGTAATCGTCTTATTCTACTTGACACTGGTGAGGTCTCAGCTGAAATACTGTGTCCAGTTCTGGGTGCCACACTTTAAAAAAAGATGGAGACAAATTGGAGAGAGTCCAGAAGACAGCAACAAAAGTTTTACAATACCTGACCTATGAAACAAAGACACTTTGCATGTTTAATCTTGAGGGGGAAAAATTGGGGGGAAAAGATCTAGTAACAGTCTTCTGATATATTAAGGACTGTTATAAAGGTCCATAGACCTAACCATGTTAGTTATACAATCAAGGGCTCATATTCCTGTACGTCCAGCAATGTGATATATGCCATCATGTGCCAGTAATGTCCTTCTGCGATGTATATTGGACAAGCTGCTCAGTCACTTCGCCAAAGAATTAATGCCCACAAATCAGACATGAGACATCTCCACACAGAAAAACCTGTTAGTAAACATTTTAATCTAACTGGCCATTCCCTTAAAGACCTGAAAACATGCATCTTACTTCAAAGAGACTTTAACACCAGATTACAGAGAGAGACTTCAGGACTTATATTTATGCTTAAATTCAACATGTTGCGAATGGGCCTTAATAAAGATGCTAATTACCTTACACATTACAAAGACAGCCTCCCCACCTTTTGATATTCGTAGTAACTCCAGATTAGCCACTTATTGACTTACAATAAGCTATTTTCTCCTTCCTCGTCTTTTCCTTGCCCCTCGCCCCCACCTTCTGTTCTAGTATCTGATTTGTTAGTTTATAATCTGTTTACTTTCTTCATTGTATTCCTTTGTTATATATGGTCATGCCAATTCACTTTCAGAATATGATCTGAAAAGTGGGTCTACCCCACGAAAGCTCATCACCTAATAAACTATCTTGTTAGTCTTTAAAGTGCTACATAATTTTTTTCCTTTTGTTATAAAGAGGTCTGTGATCAATTTTTCTCCATGCCCACTGATGGTAGGGTAAGAAATAAGGGGCAAATTAATATGCATCATGGGAGAGTTAGATGATATTAGGAAAAACTTTTTAACTATGAGGATATTTTAAACATTGGAATAGGTTTCAAAGGGAAATTGTGGATTTCCTGTCATTGGATAATTGAAGAACCAGTTTCACAAAAACATCTATCAGATGGTGTATGTATCTACAGAGGTGTACATATACTTGTTCCTACTTCAGGTAAGAGGCTGAACAAGATGACTTCTCAAGGTCCCTTTGGAAGGCTACTAGACTACGGAGTTTTTCCAGGATACCTCCAGTATCCCGGAAAAACTCCACCGCATCCAGGAAACATGTCTGCTCTTTTGACATTTTTTGCGGATGAGCAGACGCACGCTGTTTCGGAAGCTCCTGTATTCCTTGTTTCACGAGGAAGAAGGGCTCTTCCAAAAGAGGAGGTTTTTCCACTGGGCCAAATTTCGGAAAAGCCTCTTCTGAAAAAACAAGTGGAAAAATGCACGCAAATTGCAGGGTGCAATTTGCATGCCTTTTTCCAATAAAACTGTAGTCTAGATGTAGCTGGAATGTCTTCATAGCAATGTAGGCCCCAACTCAGAGAATCAGGCTTGATTCCAGATTCCCCCTTCCATCCACACACAAATCTCTCAGTCTCAGACTCAGTCATAGGACTCTGCAGTGTTGGAGGGTCTAAGTCTGAATTAAGCTGTGATCCAGTGTTCAAGCCCTATTGCACTGCAATGTACACAGAGCTCCTCCACACACAGTGCCTTGGGTTCTGTGTGTCCACCAAAAGTATCCCACAAACCCACGTGCCAACTTCATTTGGCCACTCTACCCATGCATAAGTTTGCATGCAGCCATAACAGGTTAAACTAGTGAGAAGCTAATATTGCATCCTGTTGGTTCTCTAATGAATTCTGGCCCAATCCTGGATGCTGATAAAGGCAAACTAATGCTTAATCAGCAGCTCCAGAGATAGTCAATTTCAGGGAAGGACACATTTTCCAAGGCCACCACAGTAGCTGACCAGCCCATTCCACTCACTGACATTTAAATGCTCTGGTCACATAATTTGCAGGTTTCCCAGCAGCAGTTCTGAAGAGCATTTCCCTTTGCCAATTGGGCATCAACAGAACTGTTATCCCCTCTAAAACGTAGAAGGTCAGAAGTGATAGAAAAAGCTTTTGTAGCACAGCCACTGATGGCAGCTCTTCCAACCCAGGTACTACTGTGATTTTCTAACATCAAAAAAGTAGCTTTGCATTTTTAATGTACATTTGTGCCTGTCTGTGCTTCTGTGAGCTGAAGCATCTCTCTCTCAAGATGCTGAAGTTCAATTTTGAAAAGTATCATTTTATGTCTGTGAAATTCTACAAGGACCTTTTTCTGTGTTTCTATGCTTGTGACATTAACGTTCCATGTTTTGTCCTGGTCCAGGCCCCTCAACCTCTACTAGCTGGCCAGCCTTAATGATACCCTCACCTTAGACCAGAACCTTATGAGATTGGCAGATTTTGGTTGGGTCTGGAAGAGAGCTAACATTGTGGTCCCATCTGGTTCTGGATACAATGTGAACTAAAAAGAGAAAAGCTGTTTCTAGTCTTGGAATTCAAATACAACCCATACTCTGAAATTTCAAAGGCTTTGGAATCGAAATTTCAGTTTTGGCTGGTCTCTAGTGAACATCAAATCTCTTAATCCAAACCATGTGCCAAGAGGAAGCCAATGCAGACAGGAGAAAGAATGAGTAGGCAGAATTCCACTATCCAATGCCAAAAATAGATTTGCTGTCACTAGCAGATCAGCACTTCAACACAGGACACTGTGCTATAAATAGTACATCCCACACATTGCAAATGCATACGCCACGGTGATAATGATGTTCTTTTCTATTATATTCAGCTGGAGATGTAGAAGAAGGGGATCCCATTAAGCCCATACATTTTTTATTATAAAGGAAATCCAAGTTATTTTTATGCTTGCCTTTCCCTTAGGCATCTCTCCCCAGGCAGCCTTCCAAGTGCAAGGCATTTGTGCAAGCAAAATAAATAAATAAATCAATAAAAATTGGATGGTCAGTAGGCATAAATTGCCTTGACAAGGGATAAAGGGGGGTGGGTAAGTCTTTGCACTTTGGAAGATCAGGAAGAGTGGTTGAAGCATGGTGGGTAGCAAGACCCGTTAGTTAGAGGGAGCATTCTATCCACAGCTTTTGATTACTTGTTTCCTACAGGCCTTTAATATGCTTTAAAGTTAAGTCATGCCATTAGGTTAACCTTATTATTTATATATTATTTGTTGTGATAGCACCCAAAGAGCCCACTCGGTATCAGGCCCCATTTAACTAAGTATTGTACAAAGATGCAGGGAGTCATAGCCCCAAGGAATTCAATGTTTACTTCAAAACAGGGAAGAGCAAATGAATCAAAACAGCAGTTACCCCGACAGCCACTTAACCCAGCCACCACTGGTTGTGTGATTTCTTGTGTGTATCACAGCAAAAGTGGGATTTAAGAAGAATGAGGAAGTGGCCTTAAAACTAATTTAGGAGGGATTTGCTGAAAGAAAACAGGAAGCTTTTTGTGGCAAAAGACTGACAATTGATTTTTATATTTGGCTTCATTGGCATGATTGGGAGTGGTGGAGGGAACAAATAAAATACAAGAATGTATAAGAAGAGATGGTTGTGAAGGGACTCAAATGTCAGGAAAGAGGCCTGAATGCAGTAAATAAATGGATAAGTGGACATGAATAAATCATAGCATCACAGAATCATAGAACACTAGAACTGGAAGAAACCTTGAGAGCTCATCGAGTCCAGTCCCCTGCCCTCAAGGCAGGACCCAGTACCATCTAGACCAGTGGTCCCCAACCTTTTGGGGCTGCCGGGTGCCCGGGGGCAGGGCCGCACATGCGCCGCGTGCCCGGGGGTGGGAGTGGGGCCGCGGCTGCGCCGCATTTTCCAGATGGGGACCCATTTTGACAATTCAGGAAGACTTAGTGACCCAGGGCAATTCAAAAAATGTGTGAATTGCTCCTTAAGAGCCACCTGGGGAAGACACCTGGCAACCCTTTTGAAATGTAATGGCGACCCATTTGGGTCCCGACCCATAGATTTGGAAACCCTGATCTAGACCATCCTTGATAGATGTCTATCTAACCTGCTTTTAAATATCTCCAGAGATGGAGATTCACAACCTCCCTAGGCAATTTATTCCAGTGTTTAACCACCCTGACAGTTAAGAAGTTTTTCCTAATGTCCAACTTAAACCTCCCTTGCTGCAGTTTAAGCCCATTGCTTCTTGTTCTATCCTCAGAGGCCAAGGAGAACAATTTTTCTCCGTCCTCCTTGTGACACCCTTTTAGATACCTGAAAACCTCTATCATGTCCCCTCTCAGTCTTCTCCTTTCCAAACTAAACAAGCCCAATTCTTTCAATCTTCCTTCGTAGGTCTGGAAATTAGAAAAAGGGGTTTCTAACCCTCTGGGGAGTGAGCCTCTAGAACAGCTTCACACTAGATGTAGTGGGAGCAAACAACAGAAAACTTGATATAATGGGAGTATGTGCCAAGATTATCTGTGATAGCAGGAGACTGGACTCTGACTCAGGAGGAGGTCTCTTCCAGTCCTATGTACTATCTTCCTATGCTCCTATTAAGTGAGCCATAGGAGCTTTTCAAAGAGGGAAGTGACATGGTCAGAACAATGGAACAAGAGGATAATCTTAGCAGTGACATTTTGAAGGAAGAGAAAGGCTGGAGTGGAGGAGATTTCAGTAGCTCAGACAGGAGGCGACAAGAGCTTGACATTATGGACAGAAAGGAAAAGTTGGCTGTTGGAAATGTTAGGCAGTCTGGGAGCATCATTTGAACACAGCCTGGGAATGCGTGAGAAAGAAGAGGGAGCTGTTACAAATAAACGAGAGGTTAGGGCATAAGTGACAAGATGATGGTGGGGGTGTCACTGGTGACAATGAACTGGGGAGACGTGAGTGTTTGGGAGGAAAGATCAGGGATTCATTTACTGCAATCTTAAATTGAAAGTGATGACAAAAAATCCCGGAAGATATATCAGGAAGACAGGCTGAGATGTGGTATTGCAGGAAAGAACAAAAGAAGCCAATGATTACTGCGGACCTGCCCTTAATCTGGATGAGGTGCCAGCACTGCAGCCAGTAATAATTCATAGCCGCCTCTTTGTCTCTAACAAACTAGCCAATTGTTGGTATTTATACTAGCTCCATCCTAGAATAATTCTTTGATCTTTATCCAAGATCATGCAGAACTTTTCTCACAGCCACTGTGTTCTAGCTTATCCATCAGGGTCACGGGGAGTGCATGTTTCTTTGCTGATCCTGCATCTGATACCGGACCTGTCCAATCACATCAGTGGTTGTCAGTTACTATGATTCTGCACTGTCCCACAGTACACTCTGAAGTCCAGCTTTCCAGCAATCTGACAGTAAATTAACTCACAAGGACCAAGAGAAGCAGTCAATAGTGTCAGAGTTTATGGATTGGAAGAAAAAATGAACCAAGGCTGCTTCTCTGGCCAGGGAATAATGGTGCATATGTAACACTGGTAGATGGAACCAAATCTGGGACCTTTAGAGCTTAGTGCATGAGCCTCTACCACATGAGCTAAAACCCAGATGCCTCTCAGCTAAGGCCATAGAGCAGACTCATTCTGTCTCTCTGTAAGTGGTCTAAGTGCCACTATGTGGGACACTGAACCACACCCAGCAGGTGTGTGGGTTTCACACAGACATGCTCATTGCCATTGTAAGCAACCTCCTCACAGCCCTGGACACACCAACTCAAAGCAGCACTAGACCCTGCCAGAACAACAGATGAAAAACCTGCAGACATATCTCCACTGCTACAATGATCAGCATGCCCACAACACAGCTTTCAAGATCCATTGATCCTACACATGCCTATCACAACGTGTGATTTACCTCATCCAGTGCACTAAATGCCCCAATATCAACTATGTGGGTGAAACCGGACAATCACTATGCTCTCAGATGAATCTCCAAGAAAATGATATAGAGAGATGAACTTTTGTGGGCAAAATTCTGAAGCAGTGAGATTTTCCCACAAAAGCTCATGATACTATATATATATATATATTGTTAGTCTCTAAGGCTATGTCTACATGGCAGGCTTTTTGCACAAGAAGCTTTTTGCAGAAGAGATCTTCCACAAAAACTTCTTGCACAAAAGCGCGTCCACGCTACAAAAGTGCATTGCAAAAGCGATGCGCTTTTGCGCAAGAGAGCATCCACACTGCATGGACACTCTTGCGCAAGAAAGCTCTGGCTATGTCTACACTGGCGGGTTCTTGCGCAAGAACCCGCAGAGTGTCCACACTGCCCGCCTGCTCTTGCGCATGAAGATTTACAGTACGGTGTCGGAAGACAGGGCTTCTTGCGCAAGAGCTACACTCGTTTCTAACAAGTGTAAGCCCTCTTGCGCAAGAGCTCTTGCACAAGAGAACAGTGTGGATGCATGGCAGGGGCTTCTTGCACAAGAACTGGCCTCCGGGGGAAAAACACAGGTGGTCTCTTTGACACGCCGTACACGCAATCACAACTTCCTGGTTCCCCCTAGCCGGCCCCCCCCCTTAAAGGCACAGGCACCCTGCGAAGCCGCACAGCACACACAGCCTGGGTAGCAGCCAGAGGGAGTCATGACAGCTGCCCAGCCACCGCAACGTCCCACAGGCCCCACCCAGGAGCCACCCCAGAGCACCCAACAGGCCCACAGGGGCACCAAGCGGTGGGCCCCATGCTGGGGCACCGCCGAGGTCGAGGCCCTCCTGAACGTCTGGGGCCAGGAGAGCGCCCTCCGGGACCCCAAGTTCAGGAGGCGAAACACAGACATCTTCGCCTGGATGGCCCAGGAGCTGGCCGCAAAAGGACACCCAGCCCAGACCCTCGAACAAGTCCGGGCCAAGGTCAAAGACTTGCGGCTCGCGTACGTGTGGGCCAGTGAGCGTGCACCAACTCATGCAGCAACAGTTACTCACAAATTGTTCTTGAGAGGCTTAATAATTTAAGAGAAAAGATAAAGATTAAATGGGGAATAATTCTTGATTCCATATGAACCTTGGCAGATTCCAAGAATGCGTGGTTGCAAGTTTAGAAGTGCAGAATGCCTTCAAGAGAAGAGGAGAAAGGAGAAAGTGCAGGCAGGAGGAGTCTGAGAATTAATTTAGATGGAGTCAGCAATTTCAAACCCAGACCATACTATATGTGAATGAAATTAGACAGCGAGTGTTTCTTGACCAGGAAGAAGGCAAAACTGAAGGAGGGGAGAAGGTCTGGGTGGTTATGAGACTTTTTTCAGAAATATTAAGCAGTGTGAGAACAAAAGGGGAGGGAAGTGTATGTAGTTACAGAGGATTAGAGAAGATGGACTTTGCAATGAGATGAAAAATGTGAAGGAGTACAAAAGGGTGGAGGAGAGAAGATTGGAGAGGACGTAAATGAGTTCACAGAGACTTGACAGCAAGGGGAGAACAGAGCTGAGGGACATAAATATTGATGGATCACAGAAGGGGTAAATGGAGATGTGTGATGTTGGCAGACCAAATGCCAGCTCATGCCAATGCCTGGGAAATGCATAGCTGGAAATCAGTCCAGCTCACCTGAGTGTTAGCATTGCTTAAATGGATGTTACATTTAAAAGGTGTTTAGACTTGATGAAATGCATGTAGGATGTTGCATATATGGATTTCACTTGTAACAGCTGTATTCCATGGTATGAAGTTGAGTGCTTGTATTGTAACCTTCTGTAACTGTGTAAATCACCAAATTAGAAAGAAGCGTTTATTAATACTAAGGGGCTGTGCCCCCTGCTTGCTACACTTACTAACCCCCCTCTCATGAAGGTAGACAACCCCAGCTCTCCCCCCAGCCCTGAGGGAATTCTGGGCTGCAGCTGTGACAGCCCAGGCCTCTTCTCCCTTCCCCCCACCCTGCTCCCAGCCACACCAGCCTGGGCCCTTTCTCCTCTCCCTCCTCCCCTGCTCCCATCTGCACCAGCCCAAGCCCTTTCTCCTCCCCACCCCACCCCATCCCATCCCATCTCCAGGTGCACCAGCCTGGGTCCCTTCTCCTCTCCCTCCTCCCCCGCTCCTGTCTGCACCTGGGCCCTTTCTCCCTCCCTCAGCTGCACCAACCTGGACCATTTCTCCTCTTCCCTGCCCCTGGCTGTGTCAGCACGGGCCATTTCTCCCTCCCCACCCCAACCCCAGCTACACCAGCCTGGGCCCTTTCTACTCCTTCACCATCTTCGGCAGTGGCCTAACTCTAACCCCGCCCTCCCAGGCTCGGCTCTACACCTGGTGGCTGGGGAAGGCTAGACCATGGCGTGCCAGGCCTGGCTGTCCACATGGTTGCTGGAGAGGGCTGGGTTGGTAGTGGGTGGGGCTTGACTCCAGGGAGAGGGTCTGGGGCAAAAGGAGCAGTTCTGGGAGCGGGGATTTACCTGCCTATGTCTATCCCCCCAGTCTGTGGGGGTTGTAACTTGATGATGTCACTTTGTCTTCCCACAGAAATTTTTTTTTATAGAGAGAGAGAAATAAAGTGCAAGTCCTTCACACAAGAAGGCCCAATGAAACCAAATGAGCCATTGTGACTTTGGTCCACCAATGATAAGGAGATGGGTACAAACACATCCCATCAGTTCCAACTCTGAGGGAAGGGAATAAAAATCCCTGACTAGAAGAACTATATTGCTATGCTGCTTGCAATTTTTAGGGAGGGCAATATTTCTAAGTGTAAAGTAAAGTATCCAAACTACTTCACGTGGATAGCTCTAGAGGACATAATTTAAATATCGCAATAGTTTCTATTAACATTTGAAATCTCAGTCTGTAATTCATTAGTGTTTCACCTTGTAAATAACTCATTTCCTTTTCTCAGTTAATAAACATTTACTTAGTTTAAGATTGGCTACAAATAGTGTCTCTGATGTGAAGTCTAAGGTGCAATTGACCTAGGGTAAGTGACTGGTCATTTGATAATGGGAATAACCTGAATATTGTGATGTTTGGTGTTAGAGACCATCCAACACAAAGGCAAGTTTGTTTGAGTGGCAGGATAGACCAAAGTATCCACAAGACTGTCTATGGCTCTATGGGTTAGGCTTCTATAGTGCTTTACTCTTGCTACTTGTTTGGTGAAATGTAAGGCCACGTCTTCACTACCAAGAAGATCAATGCTGCAGCAGTGGATCTTCTGGAGTTTGATTTAGCAGGTCTAGTAAAGACCCACTAAATTGAATGTTGAAGGTGTCCCTGTCAATGCCAGTACTTCTTGATTCACAAGGAGTAAGAGAAGTCAACAGGAGCATTTGCTCCCATTGATTTCCTGCTGTGGAGACAGTGCTGAAGATTGAATTAAGGTACATCGACTCCAGCTACGCAATTAATGTAGCTGGAGTTGAGAATCTCAATTCTACCTTCCAGGCAAGTATAGAAAATGCCTGCATGTAGAATTCTTAATCAATGTGGGGTTTGTGCCCTACTTTTTGACATGATGAAGTTGCTACCTTGTCAGGAAGTGATGATTACTTTGCAACTGAGAAAGTGTCTGAAGCAAAGGGAAGCCCTCTAATAATAATCTCCTGTGTGCTACACCTACAAGGCTGGCTTGGATGAATGCTCTAACCTATTCAACCAAGCAGCAGCTTGTTAGCCTGTGTGATAGGTGGCTACAATAGAATTCTGCCAACCCTGGGAACAAAATAGATTCCCTGTCTGTGTGTAGGGTTATCCAAACTTTTTTGGCACCAGTTTAGCCCATCTTCAATGGTTACCATCGTCAATATACTTGTTTTTCCTTAAAAAAAAAAAAAGCAGGTCACAATAATTTAATTGTGTGTAGCTGTGTTTTTGCTTTGAAAGGCTAAATCGTTGGCAAAACTCCTAAAGTAGGATTAGACTACAGACCAGCTCAGACACTGCTTCCAGGCATAGGGGATGTACTGCAGAATCAGTTTAATAAAGTCTGATTAGATTACTTTCTCTGGTCAATTTGAAGCATGCTGGCCACAGGATAAATCATCTTTTTATCTCATTGCTTTGCTCTTTTTCCTTTTTGTGTTGCATTTTTACAACATTAACCATATTTTTAACAGCTACTTATCTGCAGATGCTAAGGAGCATAGCACTGTGATTTCCTTGGTGTGTCTGTGCCACTTGCTATCAATTCCCACTCTAAAAAAAATTAAACGCAATGTATGTGGAATCTTTAGATATTTCCTTTTTTGAAATAAATTGCCTCTCATTTTCTTGTGTCTTTATTGACCTGTCTGTATTACAAGAAAATATTTCTGACTTTTCTTATCCAGTCTATGAAGAATATAATCTGTGCATAGACAACTATTGTAATGATTAAATCAACAGACAATTTGGGCTGTCAAAATCCTGTGTTACAGTAATAAGTATGTTTGCGGAGACCATTACGTATTCTTAACCCTTTTGTCTTGTTTTATTCTGTGCTAACTAGAGCCAGTATTAACCTTTTTAGAATGCTGGAAGCAAAACTGTCTGAATGGGATGGATAGTACAGTGGTTAAAGCACTGGGAAACCATGTTCAATTTCCTGCTCTGTTATTTGCTTTGTATGTGACATTAAGCAAATTACTTAGCTTCTATTTTCCTCAGTTGTTCACCTGTAAAATAGGGATAATAGCTTTCCCTGTGGCGGTATTGTAAGGGTACGTGCATTATAACATTATGAAGTGTATTGTATCTACTGATGAAAATATAATATCAAATAGGCATTATTATTATTTATTTCATCATTAATCCTTTACCACTTTTCACTCCCATACTCGAGTGTAACCAGAGTCTTACTGTGCTAATTTCCTAGCTACACCTGTGATTAGGGGTAGCACATTTGCATGCCATTTTCTAGTCAGATAATCAGGTTTAGTTCTTTTTCTCCTTACCATCAAGGATTTTATTTTTATATGCTGCAATAGCAGTTAAGAAATCAATTCAGTTACTACTATTTCCTGTGGTGGTTGTAATTCGTGAGACAATGTTCTGCGTTGTGAGCTTAGTTCTGCAAGGAGCTGAGCACCCTTCACTCTCCTTGTGAGATGAGGGTACATAGCACATTTCAGGATTGCATCCTTTACTTGAACAGTCATGGCACTGGGATTAATCTAAAGAAAAAAACCCTTGCTTTACAGCAGTTGTTTGAATTCAGAAAAAGAAGGGCTAATGGAATTTAAAGGAAGAAAAAATAATAGCATCAAAGATTTCCAGAGTTTCCTTTAAAATGTTTGCTGACAGCGTGTTCATGCCTATTTGAAATTATTTGCATTAAGCCGATCATTTAAAACAGATTATGCCCATGTGGTTTATCTCTTCCTATTTTCTTCCTGTTTATTTTCTTCCAGTCTAATTAACATTTCTTTCAGATTAGGTTCATCTGATCTATTCAAAAGAACTGAACACTGTATTTTATTTTCTCTTCTGAGAAGCAAACATTCTGCTTTGACTCTTTCAAGCTGCAGGGACAGCCCTGAGGAGAATCCCAACCTAATCTAATGGCTTTGGGCTGAAGGACCTGAGGAAGACATGTACTGAAACACCCCTTACTTTTCTCATTTAGAAAAGAGTTCAGTACCTTCCCTGCTAGCACCTGCTGTCATCAATGATGTATATACCAAGTTCTGGGGGCTGAGATGGCAATGCCCCTAACTTGGTAACTCATCCTACCTTAGGCCTGTGGTACACCAGCAGGTATGCTACCTGCTCTCCTCCAGCCTCAATTATTCATGAGAGCAGATCTTGCTCATCTTCTGCACTAGCGAGCTGGAGGATGTGAGAGACTGTCTCCACCTTCTCTTCCATCCCCACCCTGAACACACTTGCTCAATATAGGACAGGATTTTGGACCCTGTGATGGAGCATCTGCCCGGCAGTGGCCCTATAAGGGTTAAAACCCAGCCCTGGGTGAGTGCTGAGATAGTGGAGCTCACAGCTGAGGCAGATATAGCCAATTAAGGCTCAGTTGGGGCTGTATACATGGAGGCTACGTCTAGACTGGCATGATTTTCCGGAAATGCTTTAACGGAAAAGTTTTCCGTTTAAAGCATTTTCGGAAAAGAGCGTCTAGATTGGCACGGACGCTTTTCCGCAAAAGCACTTTTGCGGAAAAGTGTCCATGGCCAATCTAGACGCGCTTTGCGCAAAAAACCCGATCGCCATTTTTATGCAAAACAAATCTCAGCTGTCTACACTGGCCCTTTTTAAAGTTTTGCGCAAAGGGACTTTGCCCAAACGGGAGCAGCATAGTATTTCCACAAAAAGCACTGATTTCTTACAGTAGGAAGTCAGTGCTTTATGCGGAAATTCAAGCGGCCAGTGTAGACAGCTGGCCAGTTTTTCCGGAAAAGCGGCTGATTTTCTGGAAAAACTGGCCAGTCTAGACACAGCCAAGGGCTCCTGGAGTAAAGGAGAACTCACTCTTGCTCTATCTGTGGAATAGGAAGGACCTGGCTGCCAGGTCCTGAGACAGAGCAGCGGTGGGGAAAGGCAGGCAGAGCTGGGGAGCTCTGGCCTGACCTCACCCCCACATTACAGGCTCTGAGGGAAGGCCTGAGGGTAATAGGGCTACAGGGAGGCAGCCAGGGATGAAGAAGGCAGCAGGCCACACCCCCTCGCCAATCATGTTTGGCCATTTCAGACTGCAGTTTGCCCCCGAGGCAGGTGCTAGGTGATGACTGGCAGTGGGTAGATATAGGGCAATTGGGGGTTCCCTGGGAGGGGAGGACCCCAGAGTGCAGGGGCACCAACATAGGACAGTACTAGGAAGAAAGGGCAGTGTGGACAGGAAGGGACACAGGTCTGAACCAGCAGAAGACCTGCAACAGAGGCTGGGACACCAACCGGAAGAGGACATTCTGAGGCAGGAGGGCTGATTCCCTGAGTGACCAGGGGGAGGCGCCGTAGTGAGTGCTCGCCCTGTGGCAGGCTCTTGTCAGGTTTTTTATTATTTTATCATCATCCCTTTAAATCTGACTGTGTTTTAAAATACAGTTGTATCTTATTTATGAATTAGATTTTTAAAATGAGCCAAATTGAGGTTCTCTCTTGGCGTAAGTCCCCAGAAAATCCTAGATATTCTTAAATAGGCCCACTTGAATGGGGCCCTACATGAGAAGTGGAAAGAGATTAATTATATCCCAAAATTGCATTTGGTGTGGTGGAAGGGAAGCAACTTCCAGCTTGTATTTTCCCCAGTCCTGCAGGGTTCACAGCAACCTCCTGGGCAGGGGCTTTAGCACCTTCTTCACCTGGCCCCAGGGAGCACAGAGTTGCTTCATCTCTTAGGCACTCTCCCTTGCTGAGCCCCCTCTCTGGGTAGGCTTGTTGTAGCCCCTGCAGCCGTGTTCTCTGGGCCCTAATGCACCATGCATTCTTAGGGCTTAACCCCCATCCTTGCCCATGCTTGAACTAGGAAACAGGAGACAGCTGGGTTGTGTTAGTAGCCAGCAGCAGCCTGGAGGTGTTAGCTACTTTTCAGCACAGTGTGGGCAGGAAGGGACAAAGGTGCTTCCAGCCACAGGAGAGGGGTAAGGGGAAGAGATGAACTCTGCAAAAATATGGGCAAAGTCATCTCTGTCCCCATCCCCTGTGGCTGGAAGCAGCTTCCAGAAGAAATCTGCAAACCTGCATGCCCTCCCCCATGTGTGTCTGTGGGAAGATGTGGCTCCAGGTACCAGATAAGGTGGGTCTGTCCTGGGAGCCCAGACAAGTATGGAAGGCGGTGCACGCTGGCCAGGGATGGTCAGGTTGGTTGGTCACCCAGGCATGTGAGGGAAATTTACGGCAGTATGGATGTTTGTGACTTCTCCCCTTGTGAACCCTCAAGCCTTAAAGATAAGAAAGTAAATAACAAAAATCCAGATAACAGTATTTCTTTTTAACAGAGGCTCAGTCATGTTAATCTAAACCATTTGTACTGCACTATTCTGACTGATTGCCATTGAATTCACTTGAGCTGCCCAGTATTCACCAAAGGGAAATCTGGTCATTGTCTGGCGTGAGATCATTGTAAGAGCTTGGAAGTCAGAACACCCTAGGCTCAATCCTGCACCATTCAAGTCAATGAGATTTTTGCCATAGAATTGAATAGGAGCAAGATCCAAACCCTCTGTGATTCCTGCTCAATTTCATTTAGTTACAAAAATATATGAATTCTACAGTTTTTATTGCATTTATTTCATACAAGAGAAAAAAGATTTGTCATTCACAAATTTCATAAATGTCTTTCCTCAGACATTACTGGAGTGTTAACAGAGCATAGATGTGTGGGAAAGAAGGGAAGTAGATGCTACCTCATTTTATGATAGCAGAGTGGAAGTAAACGTATTGAGCTATTTTGGGAAATGTAACGTGATTTGTGGCTTTTTGTTCAGTGTGTCGGGAGGTTGTTTTTTGTTTTTGTTTTTAACAATGAAAATACCAAAATAACATTTTCAAGTGACTAAGTTGAGAAACTGTTACTTAGATTTGCTGGTTTCCAGATGTCTCATGGAGACAAATGGGTATGATACAGATGTAGCCACACATTGTAAATTACAAAATTCATCCTAGCTTTTCTTATGAAGAGTCATAGAATCATAGAACCATAGAGCTGGAAGAGACCTCAGAAGGTCATCAAGTCCAGCCCCCTGCTCTAGGCAGGACCAATCCCAACTAAATCAACCCAGCCAGGGCTTGGTCAAGCCGAGACTTAAACACCTCTAGGGATGGAGACTCCACTACCTCCTAGGTAACCCATTCCAGTGCTTCACCACCTCCTAGTGAAATAGTTTTCCTAATATCCAACCTGGACCTCTCCACCACAACTTGAGACCATTGCTCCTTGTTCTGCCATCTGTCACTACTGAGAACAGCCTCTCTCCATCCTCTTTGGAACCTCCCTTCAGGAAGTTGAAGGCTGCTATCAAATCCCCCTCACTCTTCGCTTCTGCAGACTAAACAGACCCAACTCCCTCAGCCTCTCCTCATAAGTCATATGCTCCAGCCCCTAATCATTTTGGTTGCCCTCCGCTGGACCCTCTCCAATGCGTCCACATCCTTTTTGTAGTGGGGGCCCAGAACTGGACACAATACTCCAGATGTGGCCTCACCAGAGCCGAATAAAGGGAATAATGACATCTCTGGATCTGCTGGCAATGCTCCTCTTAATGCAACCTAATATGCCATTAGCCTTCTTGGCTACAAGGGCACACTGTTGACTCATATCCAGCTTCTCATTCACTGTAACCCCCAGGTCCTTTTCTGCAGAACTACTACTTAACTGGTTGGTCCCCAGCTTGTAACTATGCTTGGGATTCTTCCATCCCAAGTGCAGGACTCTGCACTTGTCCTTGTTGAACTTCATCAGATTTCTTGTGGCCCAATCCTCCAATTTGTCTAAGTCACTCTGGACTCTATCTCTGCCCTCAAGCATATCTACCTCTCCCCTAGCTTAGTGTCATCCATGAACTTGCTGAGGTGCAATCCATCCCCTCATCCAGGTCATTAATAAAGATATTGAACAAAACCGGTCCTAGAACTGAACCTTGGGGCACTCTGCTAGAAACCGACCGCCATCCTGACATCGAGCCGTTGATCACTACCTGCTGGGCCCGGCCTTCTAGCCATCTTTCTATCCATCTTACGGTCCATTTATCCAATCCACATTCCCTTAACTTGCTGGCAAGAATATTGTGGGAGACCATATCAAAAACCTTGCTAAAGTCAAGGTATATCACATCCAATGACTTTCCCGTCCACAGAGCCAGTTACCTCATCATAGAAGCTAATCAGATTGGTCAGGCACGACTTGCCTTTGTGAATCCATGCTGACTATTCCTAATCACTTTCCTCTCTTCCAAGTGCCTCAAAATGGATTCCTTAAGGATCCCTTCCATGATTTTTCCAGGAACCGAGGTAAGACTGACCGGCCTATAGTTCCCTGGATCGTCCTTCTTCCCTTTTTTGAAGATGGGCACTACATTTGCCTTTTTCCAATCATCCAGGATTTCTCCCGATCTCCACGACTTTTCAAAGATAATGGCCAAAGGCTCCTCAATGACATTTGCCAACTCCCTCAGTACCCTCGGATGCATTAAGTCCGGACTCATGGATTTGTGTACATTTAGCTTTTCTAAATAGTTCCTAACCTGTTCTTTACCCACCACGGGCTGTCCATCTTCATCCCATCTTGCGTCACTTAGCGCAGAAGTCCAGGAGCCGACCTTGTCCGTGTATACAGAGGCAAAGAAAGCACTGAGTACTTCAGCTTTCCCCACATCATCTGTCACTAGGTTACCTCCTTCATCCAGTAGGGGCCGCACACCCTCTCTGATCACCTTCTTCTTGTTAACATGCCTGTAGAAACCTTTCTTGTTATCCTTCACATCCTTAGCCAGTCGCAATTCCATTTGCGCTTTCGCCTTCCCCGGCATTCTCGAGCTATACATTTAAACCCCTCCTGGTCATTTGTCCAAGTTTCCACTTTTGTAAGCTTCCTTTTTGTGCTTAAGTTCACCAAGGATTTCCCCTGTAAGCCAATCCGGTCTCCTACCATTTTTGTCTCTCTTGCTCGCTGCGTTGGGATGGTTTTTTCTGTGCCTTCAATAAGGCTTCTTTAAAATACTGCCAGCTGTCCTGGACTCCTTTCCCCTTCATGTTAGCATCCCAGGGATTCTGCCCATCAGATCTCTGAGGAGTCAAAATCTGCTTTTTGAAGTCCAAGGTGTGTATTTTACTACTCTCTTTTCTTCCTTTGGTCAGGATCCTGAAATCTACCATCTCATGATCACTGCTTCCCAGGTTGTCACCCACCTCCACTTCCCTATTAGTTCCTCCCTGTTTGTGAGCAGAAGGTCAAGCTGCGCACGGCCCTGGTCGGATCCTTCAGCACTTGTGTCAGAAGTTATCCCCAACATTCTCCAAAAACTTCCTGGATTGCCTGTGTACTGCCATTGGTTTCCCAACAGATGTCAGGGTGATTAAAGTCCCCACGAGAACCAGGGCCTGCGATCAGCTTCTCTCAGTTGTCGAAGAAAGCCTCATCTACCTCATCCACCTGATTCGGTGGCCTGTAGCAGACACCAACCACAACATCACTGCTGTTGTTTGCTCCTTTAAACTTAACCCATAGACTCTCAACAGGTTTTCTCCTCTTTATACTGGAGTTCAGAGCAATCATAGTGCTCTCTTACATATAGTGCAACTCCTCCTCCTTTTCTCCCCTGCCTGTTCTTCCTGAACAGTCTATACCCTTCCATGACAGCGCTCCAGTCATGCGAGTCATCTCACCAAGTCTCTGTTATCCCAATTAAATCATATTTCTCGGACTTGGCCAGGGCCTCCAGTTCTTCCTGTTTGTTGCCCAGGCTTCTCGCATTAGTGTACAAACACCTCAGGTAACCAGTTGATCGCCCTAGCTTCTCCATTCGAAACAGGGGTCCTCCTTTCTTGCTCGTTCCTCTCTGCATTTCTTCCCGGTATCCGACTTTCCCACTCCCCTCAGGGTTTTGGTCACCGTCCCCCGATGAACCTAGTTTAAAGCCCTCCTCACTAGGTTTGCAAGCCTGCCCGCGAAGATGCTCCTTCCTCTCTTGGTTAGGTGGATCCCATCTCTTCCTAACAATCCTTGTGCCTGGAACAGAGTCCCATGGCTGAAGAAACCAAAGCCCTCTCTGCGATACCACCTGCGCAACCACGCATTTATGTCCTCAATTCGACGATCCCTGCCCAGTCCTTTCCCTTCAACAGGGAGGATGGACGAGAACACCACTTGCGCTCTGAATTCTTGGATCCTTCTTCCCAGTGCTACATAATCCGCAGTAACCTGCTCGAGGTCATTCTTGGCCATATCGTTAGTTCCCACGTGGAGAAGCAGGAAGGGGTAGCGATCTGAAGGTTTGATCAGTTTGGTAAGCCTCTCAGTCACATCCTGAATGTGAGCTCCCGGTAAGCAGCACACCTCTCGAGATTCCAGGTCCGGACGGCAGAGGGATGGCTCAGTCCCTCTTAGGAGAGTCCCCGACCACCACCACCCGTCGTTTTCTTTTGGGGGTGGTGGCTGTGGAACCCCCATCCCTAGGACTACGCATCCCATGCCTTCCAGTAGATGGTGTTCCCTTCCGGTTTCTTCCTTGTGAGGTCCCTTCCAAAGCATTCAGCTCTGCAGAGCCTGTGGAGAGAGCCTGAAAGCGATTACTTACCTCTATAGCATTGGGGGATTCCCATGCTGGCCTTTTCCCCTTCTAGAAGTTACATGCTGCCAGTTCTCTTCCTGGTCACGTACTGCCCTCTCTGGCTCTTCCACCTGCTGTGCTTGAAGGATTACGCTGCCTTCTATCGAGGAAGTTTTAATCCTCTCTGATCAAGCGTAGGGTCGACACTTGGGCCTCCAGTCCTCTAATTTTTTCTTCCAAAATGGCGACCAGCTTGCACTTAGTGCAGATGAAATCCGTTCTTTCTTCCGGGAGGAAGACAAACATGGTACACTCCATGCAGGTAACAACAGCAGAACCATCACCATCCATCCCTGCTGTCCTGGAGAAGGGATTTAAAAAGAAAGGCAAGAGAACCTCACGCCCTTCCCTCTCCAACTCCCTCTCTAAACTCCCTGTTAGCACTCACCTGTTTGCAAGCTCCTTGGTCGCTTGCCCAAGGAGCCTTATAAAGCCCTGGACTGCCTGAAAGTCCCTCCCCCTACCAAGGCTCAGCCAATCAGCAGAGGCTTCTAGAATTCAAACTTTAATTAGAAGCCAACAGTTTCCACCTGTCAATCACAGCACCTGCCAATCACAGCCAATCACAGCACACACTCCATGAAGGGGAAGGCAAAGGGGAAGTGAGAAAAGAAAAGAAAAAAAGCCTCACTCACAAACACAGGGGAAAAAACAAACAAAAACAAAAAAAGAACACACACCAACCCTCACTCACAAACACAAGCTCAGCACACAGTAATAGTCTGCTATCCAAATAAAATTTCAGTACATTTCATAGGCTACATCTAGACTGCAGGCTACTTTCGAAAGAAGTTTTTTTCAGAAGAGATCTTCTGAAAAAACTTCTTTCGAAAGAGAGCATCCACGCACAAAAGTGCATCGGTTGGGAGACAGGCGAAGGGAGGGGGGAATGGGCATAGCAGGGGGATCAGGAGGGTGGTAGCCAGGAGCAGCGACAGCAGGTGGGTGTGCCATCATGTCGCGCATGATGGCACACGTGGTATCGCACCGCTGCATGAGCTGGTCCCAAGTGTGTTCCGCCACTCAGCGTCCTTGTGGATCGTCTGCACCAGGGTCTGCTGCATATCACGCAGCATGCTGACATTCTGCCACATGAGGTCTTCCTGGACCCTGGTGTGCTTTTGGGTCCCCCAGGCTCTGGCAGCTGGCTTGGTTGGTGTGTCTTACCCCTCAGACCTGACTGGTCCAACTGTGGAGAACACAAAGAGGGAGAGGCGGTCAGTCATCCATGTAGACACTGTTCCTAAGGACAGCCCTCCTCTGTGAGCAGTGACCAACAGTCCTCAGGCCAGATGAGGGGGATGTCGCAGGTGGCCCAGCCTCCCAGGGTCCCTGAGGTGCCCAGGGCACAATGCTGCCCGCTTCCCACCCTCCTCCCTCTGGCCCACGGACAAGCAGGCAAGGGAAGTTTCTGGCTACAGTGAGATCCCCCCAGGGATGGCAGAGGACCTGGGAGCAGCCTGGCCCTCTCTAGGGCCCGCACACACACCTGCTGCTCACAGCACTGTCCGCGGGAGTGGATGGTGCCTCGCACGTGCAGGCATGCCCATGTGCTGGGTGCAGCACTCCTTAGTGTGTCTGGGGTTGTGCCTGCGCCCTTGCAGCTAGCCTGCTTCCAGCCATGGCAGGTGCTGGGAGAGCCCCTCCCCCGGGGCCGGATGTGTGTGGCCTCCCCTGAGCCAGACAGCAGGATCCCACCCGCGCTCAGGGGCTGCCTGCTGAGTCCGCGTGGTGCACACTAACGCTGCATGTGGTTCCACGTGCATGGTCTGCAGCATGATGTCCAGCCCAAACTGCCCAAGCAACACTCACACCCCACCCCCTGTGCACCCAACCCCCCCTCCCTGTGTGTGTGACAAACTGTACTCACCTGAAAATCCCACCCCGGCGTCATACGAGGCCTGGGGAGATCTTGGCTGACAGGCACCGGCTCTAGGGACAGGGTGACAGTGTCCGTCTCCTCCTCCTGTTGTCCCTGGTTGTTGTTCTCCTCCGCTGTGACCTTCGGCCAGGTGACGATGGGGATCTCGAGGCCAGAGTCCACGATGATGGATAGGGAAGATGTTTCCCCAGCCCCCAGGATCTGGTGCAGGTCCTGGTAATTGGGGCAGGTGCAGGGTCCTATCCCTGAGTGCGAGTTGCATTCTCTTGCTCTGATGTATCCCTGACAGAGCTCTTTCACCTTACTCTGAACCTGTTCCAAGGTCCGGGGTGGGTGCCCATGCTCTCCCAGGCACTTGGCCATGTGCTCAAAGATGTCCGCACTGTGGCGCTTGGAGCGGAGATCCTGCAATGTCTTCTCCTTGCCCCACAGCTCGAGGAGGGACAGGATCTCTGCTCTGGACCAGCAGGGTGCTCGCCTCTTGGTCCCTCTGGGTGGGTCCTGGGACCCCTGGAGCTGCTCCCTGTGAGGGCCGGGGTGGAGGGGTTGTGGCTTCTTCTTTTGAAAGAAAACCCTCCTCCCCATCCACACATGCCTTTTTCCAAAAGGGGTCTTTCGGAAAAGGTCTCCTTCCTCGTAGAAAGAGGAGTACCACTGCCGGAAAAAACCCTCTGTTCTTTCTCTTTACTTTGGAAAGAACGCGATTGCAATGTGGCCGTAACTCAAGTTTTTTTGGAAAAACGGACATTTTTCCGACAAAACTCTGTCGTTTAGACATACCCATATTTACCTTTTTGCCTGTCTCTGGCTCAATTATCAAATATCAGCCAGACACTTAAGGCCCAGGAACACAAGTCTATAACAAATTCAATCTGATATATGAATGCTTATGGAAATGATAAGTAGATGGACTTCAGAGAATGGATATACAGTAGAATCTCAAAGTTATGAGCACCTCAGGAATGGATGTTGTTCATAACTCTGAAATGTTCGTAACTCTGAACACAATGTTATGGTCCTTTCAAAAGCCTATAACTGAACATTGACTTAATACAGCTTTGAAAAAGGAGCATTTTTTCTTAGTTACCATCTTCTTTAAATGAAACAAGCCCAGAGATATTTCCTTACCTTGTCAACTCTATTTTTAAACATTCCCTTTATTTTTAGCAGTTTATATTTAACACCTTACTGTACTGTATTTGCTTTTTTTTCTTTTGTCTCTGCTGTTGCTTGATACCATGATTTTGGTTCCACAGGAGATGTTCAGTTTATAACTGATGTCTGTAACTCTGAGATTCTGCAATATTGTTTTGTCATATTTTGTTCACTGGAAAGGTGTGCATTAATAAAACTTCATTAAATCTTAAACAGACATGTAGCAGATTGTTAGAATAAATTGGATAACAGTCCCAACAGATAAGATGGGATTATTTGAATCTAATACTTGTTAGAATTGCAGCCTAAATCCTTTGACCCTAATCACATGCTCTGGGAGTGCGTCAAATTAGGATTCCAGAAAGATCTACATGGAGCAGAGAATTGATAAACTAGCCTTTCCTTGTAGCAGTCTCCCCCTTTAGCCACAATGAAAAATAAGTTAGGCAGACTCATCCTAGTTCCCATGCATATTTATAAATAGGGATCAAAAATTTTACCCCACATTTCTAGACATGGTGCCACTTTCCAAGTCCACGTGTACTTGTTTTCCATTGCCACCAGGTACAATGAAGTTAGTAAGGGGAGATATATCTCCTCTAATAGCATTTAATGTTACCACTTTCTGTGGTAGAAATCCAGCGTCACTGAATATTAAAGCAGTATTCTATAGCTGAGAGCCTTTCACTTTCTTTAAGCCATTCTCCCAAATTTCTGCTTTGTTTCGAATCTACTTTTCTTAGCTAAAGTCCTGAAAATAGCTGTGCTGGGCAGAAATAATGGCATGCTGTCTCCAGCACTGTGTGATGTTAGAGAAATTTCAGTCAAGTTTTTGAGCAGGTCATGGTAATGACATTGCCCTAATTGAGGGATTGAAATTCTCAGGTGGATTCTTGCACAGCATTTGTTTAAATCCTTTAGACCTTTAGGCCTTAGTTACTTTAATACTTGCGACGAGGGAAAGGAGTAATAAGAGAAGATCATTGCTGCTGACACATGAAATTGTTGTTCCTGTTTGTGTCAGCATGGTAAGGGTTATCAGCAGTGCTGGGTGAAATTAGGAGCTTTTGCATGAACTCTTTTTGAAATCTGCTTTACTTGGGTGTCCATCTCCTAGGTTTTGCTTCGAGTTTGGTGTCAAAATCACCCAAATCTCAAAGGAAACCGAAACTGAAAACAGAACGTGGTGATTAGTTTGGAGTCAAATCCATAGAAAAACTTCTGTGGTTTCACTTTCTAGGATCTCCATCTGCAACTATGCATTTTTCCCTAATACCTGAAACTCACTTCTTAGTCTCCTATGAGCTAAGTTTCAGGACTCTGACCAGGTTTTCAGTTTTCTAATCTAAGTTTGGTTCAATGGTAGTGGTCAGTCTCCATGCAGGTGAGAGGCAGGTGAGAGGCAGACATGTTTGTCACCATTTTATTTACATGTCAAAGGAATAGTTACAGGAAATGTCACAAATAAGTAATCATTTAGATATACAGGACCAGGTCTTTGGCTCTCTTATAGCTGTTTTGCACTGTTCCTGTGGTTCTTCCGTCAGAGTAGAAGAAAGTGCAGATGGCACAGAACTGATGTACTACACCAGTAAGTGTGTCACTGCACTCTGGCAGATCCTAGCTACTAGAAAGTTCTCTTTGGTTTGTGGACAAGAAGAAATAATTTAAAATAAGTTATAGAGCTAAGAAAGGAACATATGAAGACATTCACACTCCATTATTACACTGGTATTAGAAAGTCAAGCTGATATTTGGTGCAATAGATCAATTTGTAAATATATTACAGATACTCATATACAATAAAACTCCAATAGTCCAGCATCCAATAGTCCGGCACTCCTGATAGTCCGGCATCAAAATGGCAAGAGCCTAGTGAGTGAGCTTTGGCAAAAAATGAGTCACAAGGTAACAGCCTGAACTGAGCAAAAGGGTAAAAAGGCTTAAAAACTAAAACATTACAGTATACTGTATACTGTATGTACAATAAAAAGGGTTAAGAACACTTTATATACAGTATATAATGTATACAGTATATATATAACCTGCTTATAGTACCTCCTGATAGTCCGGCATATTTGATAATCCGGCACCACCTAAATCCCATAGGTTCCGGATTATCGGAAGTCTACTGTATACAGTTTTGGCTTGTCTCATTATTCATAAACACAGCCATCCCAACCCATAGGCTGTTTTGGGATGGCTGCTTCGGGTCCTGCACTTTGGGAGCCCCCACAGTGGCTGCCTTCGCCATCCTATGGACCGCAGGACAGTCCCCATGTTAGCCACAGTGGCAGGGCCCGGTGCATGGGGCTACAGCAGGGATCAGATGACCACCCCACTCATGACAACGGCAGGAGCCACAGGAAGTGGAGTTTTGCTTCCTGCTACCGCAATGAAGTAGGGTGATCCAGCTGGGGGATGGACAGCAGGTTGGGGCAGGCTGATGGATCACTCCAGCTTCTGTGGCCTTATCTTGCCTACCTTCAGCCTGGCACCTACGCCAGCCCTGGCAAGCTGGTGGTGGGTGCCCGGCAGCTCCCAGGGCTGGTGGGATTTAAACCCAACACTGTGGGCTATGGGGGCAGGGATAGATGCAAGGAATATGCGGGGTGCGAAGAAGACCTGGATCAGGGAGGTTGCCTCATGCCCCACACTCCCCACTCCGCTAGGGACAGCCCTGTTCACAAATAAACATTAAACATTCCTGCAGCCTTAAGTACTTAGCTTCCCTAAATCAGATCAAGGAGGGCTTTGTTCCATTGTTTTATGTAAAAAAAAAAAAAAAAAAAGAAATTGACAAATGTTTATGTAAACTTCTTTCAGTGTGTTTTTATCCATATGAAGTCTGTTATAGTGTAAATCTGTAATCATGTAAATATTTCTGAAGCCAAAGCTAAAATGAGCCAGACCCAAACTTTTCCTAAATTAAGGTGAGTTTGGTTCTGGGACTTTGAATCAGAGCATTATAGCAGCTTAACAAAATCAAAACAACAATAGTGTTTTAAGCAATTGTGACTCAGAATCTCTTCCTCTTCTCAATCATTCAGGTATTGTTTTCTTGGTACTTGTTATAATGTCAATTCTACTAGTCTACCAGTTTCCCATACAGTCTTCCAGGAAACAAAAACAGACAAGACCCAAATATCTAATCTAATTAAAAAACTGTATTCGTTCTTTCATGAGGAAAAAGGGCTCAGAGCTTTTCTTTAATAAGCCAAAAAAGCTATAAACTACTTTTTTTGTTACTCAAACTGATATTTATCATTCCCCTGCTGCTTTCAGTCCGCTCCTCCCCTTAGTAAGAATGACTGGCAATTGTGAGCAGATGCTATTTCTTTACAAAAGTCAGACTTAGACACATCTGATGGGTGTTTCATAGTTGTCATGTAGCAATTATCCCTGGATATGTTGCTTATCACAACATAATACATATGTTTTGTGCTAAAAATATAAGCTCTTACCAGCCAAAATCCTGAGTCTCTCGAAGTGTTTAGAAGTCCCTTTAGATTTGACATATGCTAGGCGTCTATTTCAAAATATCTGTTTTTGTTGAGCTTCATTGAAGTAATTTGCACAATGACTATTCAAAACAATGTTTTTAAAGTTCAGTGAAGCTAGTTACAACAGTAGTATGAATGCTAACATGTGTATATTAATAATTCATTAATATGGTATAAAGCAGTGTTTCTCAAACTTTTTTTATAAAGTACCACTTTAAAAAAAATAAGTACCCCCAGTACCTACAGTTTTCAGACACACAAATTTTTTTTTCTACCATTGCAACACATTTGTTTAAACAACTTAATCGTAGCCGGGCGGGCGATTAAATTTTTTGGGTGTAAAAAGTACAAAAATAATAAAGCGCTGTAAAAACTTAATAAAAATTCAGTTTTCTCCAAATTTCAGTTGTGTTGACATACCCCCCAGACTTCTCTTGAGTACCTCTAAGGGTACTCGTACCACTGGTTGAGAAACACTGGTATAGAGCACATAATTTGACTTTCACAAAGGCAGCCATGACAAGTTAACTCTCTAAAGACTTGAGTGTAATTCGTGGAAGGTTATCATGTGTTGAAACTACTTTCTGTGTAAAAGTCTCAGAGGGGTAGCTGTGTTAGTCTGTAACTGAAAAAAACTTAAAAAACAACAAATGGTCCTGCAGCATTTTAGCGACTAACAAAAAAAATGTAGATGGTATCATGAACCTTCTTGGGCACATAACCATCTATATTTTTTGTTAGTCTCTAAGGTGCTGCAGGGCCATTTGTTGTTTTTTAAGTACTTTGTGGGTGCATGGAAAGTTTTGGGAATGCCTTTCTAAATTTTATTTGTAAGAATTCATTTTTTATTTAATTGTATATTGAAGGGAGTTCTCCCTTCTTCTCTTTTACCACCTCCCACAACCCTAAATTCTGCCCAGATGACCAATATAAGCTAGGTGTGAGGCAGGCCTTTTCAGGAGGGGGCTCATCACCCACTCAGTAAAGTCAGAATATGTTAAATGCATAGCATGGATCATTCCAAAGGGCGGAACTTCGTGATGAGGGTGAACTAGGCCTAATTTATTCCTAGGCATAAGTTTAAGTTTCAGGTGGAATGAAGTAGTGCCACCAAGAGCAAATGCATCTCAGAGAAGACAGAATTCCTCCTGGGTGTGCAAGGGGAGCATGCTTGCTGCAAGATGCCTTAGGAGGGTGCTGCATTCATCCCCAGCTACCTGGGCTGCCATGGCTACATCTCCCATCCCCCATTTTGAGGTGTTGTGATTAGGGCAATCAAGGAAGAGATGTGCTACCTTTGTGCCTGGCTGCTGCCATTATGTTAGTGGCTGCTTGGGCTGAAAAGAGGAGGCAGCTTCTTGTGCCCTCACCACCCTTGCTCATCTGTGAAGCAGCAGGACACCATCTGTACCATAGTAATTACTGTTGATGGATGATAATATTTGTAGCTCTTATATTTATAGCTCACAAACAGTTGGAATCTGTCATTGAAAATGTGTATTTGGTTCTGGTGACTTCATTTATTTACTCTGTAGATGCTGGATAAATACTTCTCTTTAAGGGACCAAGGGGCTTGTGGCAATGGAGGGAGCAGCAGGTGGAAAGCCTGCATCTTTGTCGCCAAACACTTCAGCTAGGGAATGGTGTGTTTAAGAAATCCTTTTACAGTAAAGTTTGCATTATACAACCTTAAGAAATGTTACTAGTCCCTTCCAAGGGATTCTTTTATCTGTGTGATCATAGCAGTCATTGGGGAAATGTAGGGGAGCTGAGACTCTCGGGCAGACGAGGTGGGGCCAGGGGCAGCCAGCCTTCTGTGCTGCCTAGAGCATGGTGCCCTCCCCAGCCCTGAGACCCTCCAGTGGTGATTTAAAGGTCCTGGGGCTCTAGCCACTGCTGCAACAGAAGTGGCCGGGATCCCCAGGACCCTTTAAATTGCTGGGCCCTGGGGCAATTCCTCCCTTTGCACTCCCAGCTATCCTCCTTCAGAGGGCCTGGCTAAATGTAACCATGAGAGATACTAAGGGAAAGAGATGTAGGGAAAACATTTATGAAGTGTCAGTGTTTGACACTTTCAGGGAGATTCACAGGGCTGGTCAAAACTGCACTTATCTAGAGGAAGAGAATGCACGCATGAGTCAACTGTATGTTCTATGGCCCAAATCCTGGGCAGGAGCACACCGTTTAAGTACTAGGAAGCATTAGCCTCTCTCCGGACCAGGCTTGGAACAGCTTTGGAGACACAGCAGAATTGCTTTTGAGACTGTGCTAATTCCTGTTCCTACTACTTTTCCTGCACTTAGTGGGGGAAAGTCAAAGTGGATCTTTTGAGCATGGGAACCAAGGGTGTGTGTGTGGGGGGAAGGTGGTGGTGGTGCTGCAGCATCCTTCTGGTTTTACGTGGGGCCTGGTTGGCAGCCTCATACCAGGGGCTCCTTTCCCCAGCTCAGGCTTCCACTCTCATGCCCCAGTCTCTAGGCACTGGCCCCAGACCTGGGGCTCTGCATCCAGGGCCCTACTCCTGGCCCCATGCTTGAAACCTCGCACCTGGGGCCCTGTGCCCAGGACTCTGCTCCCAGATTCTGTGCCCAGGACCCAAGTCTCAGCCACCAGTCCCATGTGCAGCTCTGCTCCTGGGAGCTAGTCCTAGGCCCTGCAGCCAGGACCATGCTCCCAGGGTCTTGGCCCTGGCCCTGGCCCTGCCCGCTGTCTGGGTTACCCCTCCCAGAGACAAGATCCTGCTCCTGGCCCCAGCTGGGTGGTGTGAGCTCAGATGGGGTGAGGGAGCTGGCTTTCAGCACCCCCTATATTATAAGTGTTCCAGTGATACTGTGTTCCCATGCCAGCCCTGTTGCCCGTGCAAAGAAGCCTCCCTCTTTAAAAAAAAAAAAATGTACAATGAAGGTACCCTGGTTTTGCTGCTTGGGGAGCCCCCCCACAGATGAGGATAGGACTTGCTTCTACTGCTTAACAAATTCTGATACCTATAATTTCAGTGTAGTAAGTGCCTGAAATTGACATCACCAACGAACAGTCTGACTCCTTGGGCAAGTAGATTAATGTTTAGGACAAAGTAAGCAAATAAACCAATGGAGGATTATGAAAAAAAATTTACATTTACACGTGCTCGTAAGAGCTATAGGAAGACTGAAGGATGGAAGTTGCAGGTTTTAAGAATATATATAACATGACTGAAATAACTGGCAGTCAAGGAGATAGCCGTGACCCCCTAGAAAGATAACAATCCAAATGTAGAATGTGCAGGAAATGTCTGAACATTATGTGGGTCTCAAGATCAGAAAATACTAAAATAAGCAACGGTGTAGATAATTTCAATAATTGCCATAAACTGGGATAACAAAGGAAGCCATGTGATATAGCTATTTCTCTCGCCTTGGGACATAATACAGTTTAACCTCTACCAAAGTACAGGAAGTGTAAAAATACAACAAAAAACAAAACTTCCCCCAGGCTCCTGTAAGCAGCCAAGAGCAGTGTTTCTCAACCAGTGGTACGAGTACCCTTAGGGGTACTTGAGAGAAGTCTGGGGGGTACGTCAGCACAACTGAAATTTGGAGAAAACTGAATTTTTGTTTCAAGTTTTACAGCGCTTTATTATTTTTGTACTTTTTACTCCCAAACATTTCATCGCCCACCAGGCTACGATTAAGTTGTTTAAACAAATGTGTTGCAATGGTAGAAAAAAAATTGTGTGTCTGAAAACTGTAGGTACTGGGGGTACTTATAATTTTTTTAAAGGGTTACTTTATAAAAAAAAGGTTGAGAAACACCCGCCTAGAGCACTGATACCAAACTTGGCAAAGACAATGTTTCAGGTATAGGAAAAATGCACTGGACACAATGAGCCAAATTCAGCCTACTTTTGTCCAGATGTAATTTCTGTACTTGTAATTTACATTTTCTTCTAATCTTTTCAATATGTCTGTTACAGCAGTTTCAACACCACTAGACCCAGGGCTTGTCCACATGGCAAGTTAGTCTCAGCCAGCCAAGGTGTGATTCTATAGTACACTCACATGCCATGCACCAACTCTCTGTGGATCTTCCTGCGCACTAAAAGTTCCATATATGCTTAGACATAGTTTCATAATTTTTAAGATGCTTTGGCAGGGTCCACATGGCAATTTAGCTCATGGCAAACTAGTGGTCTGTAGAATTACCTCCTGGCTGGCCATGCTCTAACTCACCATGTAGATAAAGATTTACTGAATGTGGCTTAATTTTAATTATCTAAATTCAGAGGCACACCCATTTACCACTGTGCAATTTATATAATTCCCTTCCATATCATATCACAAGTGATTGAAAATTATCCTGTGGCTACAGTGAAACAAATGATTGAGTCCAATCAGAATTGCAGTATACACATTTTATGAAAATTGCTTATGTGTACGCCATTCCTTCAGCTTTCATTTACTAGTGCCTTGGGAATTAGCCCATCCAGACTATAGGCTAATCTATAATTGATATTATTGCTTTTGAGTATTTTTATTTATTGAATAGTCATGTAACTATTCTAGTCTTAATCCTAAGAAATTAGCTAGGTGTAATAAAGCAGATTGAATTTGAGAAAGAGCTAGTCATTTCAAGTTGATTAAATGTTTAGACATTGATGAAGATGACTATCTAGAGGGAACAGCAGACACATTTTTATTTTTTCAGAATGCTGGATTTATGGAAACCCACAAGAATATTTACTGGAATCTTGTATTTATTAGAGAAGCCTCCTATGGAAAGTGGAAAATGTCTAAGAAACAAGTGGAAATGCTTCAGCTGAAATGTACCCTAGTTAAGTCCAACCATGAAAAAGGGAAACAGAAGGCAATGAGGTTAAGTAGGGATATAAAGATTAGCACTAGCAGTAAGCAGAAAACTTAAAAATAAAAAAATATAAGCAAATATAGAAAGGAGGAACATTGTGGGACCTATAAGGTATGGAAGAAGCAAATTCAGAAAAACAACAATGAATGCTGAACTGCAGAGAATGCATCAGTCAATGATCACATTCTCCACTTGCCCATTGCACAATATGTTAACAGACAGAAGACACAAGGACTGAAGGAGTTGGAAACTGTAGTCAGTAGATGAGAAAATTATTGTATTTGTTGCCATTCTTCTTGCTGTTCTCTTTTCAGGAGGAGAAAAAAGAGAGAGGGGCAAGCATAAAGCAACAGTCATATTTGCTGATGTGTTAGGAAAAGACTTGGGTAGTATGCATATTAGCACAGAAATACTAGAGCAATAAAACGACGAGGCACTGTTTGGTTTTAAAGGATTGTTTAGAAGTTTGGCAGTTTTTTCTCTCTGCTCAAATCTAACTTGAAGTACCAATTTGCACTTCAGAGTTTACAGAAACAAATTGTTACACATACATATATTTATATCAATCCTAGTTTGGAAATGAGGGCAACATGGTTACACTAACAGCAGAAAGTATGTCTCTAAAGTTGCTAACAGAATAAAGGAAAGATGTAAGGAAACAGAATATATGAGTATCACAAAGTATCATGTACCTTTTCCAAATCTGTGACCTTGACCCTCATGTACTATACTTTTTTCCCTAAATATGTATTCATTTTCTCTCTCTCTCTCTGAGCCAAATTCTACTGTTCTTTATACATATGTAGCTTGACTGCTTTCAGTGGGGTTGCAACTGTGTAATGGAAAATTTGGGTATAGGCCTATTCCGAAATAAACAGTATTTTTATTTGAATAATACAAGTTATACTAGAGAATAGCTTTAAAATAACATTTCATACTGGCTAATAGAACATTTTAGTGCACAAAGAAATATATAACACAAGTCTTGTAAACAAGATAATTAATCTGACATACACCTCTAAAGATGAAAGTAGTAATAAAAAAAAGTTATAAAACCATACTAATTTTCTAGTCTCCATTTTTAGACAAGTATCAGAGGGGTAGCTGTGTTAGTCTGAATCTGCAAAAGTGATGAGGAGTCCTGTGGCACCTTATAGACTAACAGATTTATTGGAGCATAAGCTTTCGTGGGCAAAGACCCACTTCATCAGATGCATTTGACAAAGTGGGTCTTTGCCCATGAAAGCTTATGCTCCAATAAATCTGTTAGTCTATAATGTGCTACAGGACACCTCATCACTTTTGCATTTTTAGACAGTGAACCTATACACTGTTCCTGTCAATGAGACATATTTGAGCACCGCCCTCCCCCCTTTCTGTTTCTGGGCCAAATTCAGCACTACAGCTTGGACCTTCCTGGTCTGGCACCCTCTGGACCTGAGTCCCAAACCAGGGAGTCTGCCAGACCAGGGAAGGTCAAGGTTCCCCACTGTTGCTGGCCCCTCTGGGACATTAGTCCCAGCCACTGGACTCCACTCCCATGCTTGACCACTGGGATCCATCCTGGCCAGGGCTGTGCTCCTTGCTCCACTGGCCCTGCTGCCACTGGCTCTGGCCAGGGCTGTGTTCCCAGCCCCACTGCTACCAACCCCAGCCAGGGCTGCATTCCCCACCCCACCAGCCTTGCTGCAAGCAGCCCCAGTGGGGCTGTGCTCCCCACTGCACTGGCCTGGGATGTGCTCCCAGACACGAGCCTGTCAAAGGCTCCTAGCAACCAGACCTGCTGCAGCTGGCCAGGGCTTCACTTCTGACCCTGGCCGCCCACACTCCCAGCTGGGTTCTCTGGTTCAGCAATATCCATGGTCCTGCCAGATCATGGATGTTGCTGGAACAGAGTGTGCTGGATCTCAGAGGTTCAAGCTGCAGCTCCATATAGTCTCAATGTGGTTACACTTGATTATACCAGGACCCTTTCTGTCCCTGATGGAGAAAAAGAACCTTCGCTCTTTGTCACATGACATTCTCCGTAGCTGTACGAGAAGAACATTCACAGGAAGAACTGATAAGTCAGTTGTTTGACCTGTTAGTCCCTAAGGTCTTTCAGCCACTTGTTTTACCTGTTAGTCCCTAAGGTCCTTTCACACATGTTCTCAGAGGGCCATGTAAAACTGCCTTATTCTCATCAGCACTAGAAGTACAACTCCAATATTTATTTTTTTCTAGACTACTTTGTATTTCTTCCTGAGATGTCACTGTGGGTGATATTGCTGCATTCATCTTTTAAAGGCAACATGGAAGTCATATTTCCCTTAGGGCATGTCTACACAGCAGGGCTAAAGTCAAATTAAGCTATACAACTTGAGCTACATCAATTGCATAGCTTACATCGGAATAGCTTATTTCGGCTTTTGGCGCTGTCTACACAGCAAGAAGTCTGAGTTAGAGCACTCTTCCTCTGACTTCCCTTACTCCTCTTAAATTGAGGCTTACAGGAGTTGGAGTAAGTCCTCCAGCTCAACATTATTCTGACATGTCAAAATAACTGCTTGTAGTGTAGATGTGGACTAAGTTATTCCAAAATAACACTGCTGTGTAGACGTACCCTTAGAGATCTCTAGAAA
The DNA here is from genome assembly GCA_019425775.1 of Rafetus swinhoei. Lineage (NCBI taxonomy): Eukaryota > Metazoa > Chordata > Testudines > Trionychidae > Rafetus > Rafetus swinhoei. The sequence continues at coordinate 80,126,311 of CM033446.1, read as the reverse complement.
GAGGAACCTATGGTCAAAGTAGCACTCATTCATTCTATTTCATTTTTCAGCTTTAATTACTTTTAATTAAAAGTATTTTAATTTACTTTTTATTACTTTTCCACAACCCAAATCTGTGGAAATGACCAGATATAATTTAAAGGACAACTGAATAGGCCACATCACAGGAGGTGTAAATTGATGTGACTTAATTGACTTCGGTGGTGACATGCCAATTTACACCAACTGAGACTTAGGCCCAATATAGCTTCTGTAACCATTATTCAGGTAAGATGCTAGTACTGAGCCCCATACCACTACAAAAGCAGGAGAATCTTAATGGCTTTAATGAAATGGAATGTGAAATGGAATAAATTGTCTTCAAAATAGTATTTCTACCCATAAATTTACACAACTAGAAAACTATAGAGTTTGGAAGGAAAGAGGAGTTCAATTTTAGCCATGTTAGGTGAGTTGTTAGTGAAATACCCAGGAACAGATCTCAGAGAGGCAGCTGGAAATGTGAGCATGAACAAAATGGAACAGGTAATGAATGGAGAGAGAGAGAGAGAGAGAGAGAGGAACCAGTGGTGCGAATATGGTAAAGGATAATAAGACAACTGAGGATGGAGTTCTAGGAGAAAATAGTGTGAGAGATGCTTCCAAAGGAGATACTAAAGAAGAAGTTGGAAAACTACCAAGAGAACAGAGTGAATATAAATTCTTCCAGGAGCAGGAGCAATCAACCTTGTTGAAGGCAGTGCATAGACTGAGAAGGTTGCAAATGGAAAAGAATTCGTAGACAAAACACAAGACTATGTGGCTGGTTACTGCTGATGGTGCCTTCAGTGGTATGGAGGAGATATAATCATGCCTCTATAAATTAAACATTTTCTGCTTTTTCTCTATATTTTATTATTTAGGAATATTGTCATGAAAAAGATCTTTGTTATCTGCAAAATCAGGTTACTGCTGATTATTGCTGTGTATTTTCCTAGACCTTGATTATTATAAACTCCATCTCTGTAGCAAGCAATTATGGACCCATCATGTAGTTCTCTTCATAAGATTTACAAAATGTGCTACAGACCATTTCTTAAAATAACTTGAAGAATTACAGGGGGGAAAAATCAAACACTTGTCTAAATAATGACAGTCAATTTTGTGATATGATATTCCTAATTTCTTACTCATGTTGTGTGTTCATAAAGGGTAAAATGCCTGGGCCAAAGGAGTAAAACACCATATCAGAAATGAGAGACGTAATTGCTTCTGCAGGCTTTTCTGTGCATATGGGGCTTTTATCTGCATTCAGATTAGGAGCATAGTCTGCAATCTTTCCATGGAAGAGTAGCACTCAAGTAAGAATTCATAGTTACAAGGCATGGGAGAATTCAAAGAAAAATGCTGCATTTTAGAAAGTAAGACAGAGAGTTTGGCTAGACGTGGAAAGAGATGGTTGAAATTCTCCTCCCAAAATATAAAATTTGTCTCGAATTTTTGTCTTGAAATTAAATGGATTCATTTGCTAAAACAAAACAAAGAAACAAAAAATTACAGTAAACTACAAATTCTAATAACTATTTCACCAATAAAGTTTGATTTTTCTAAAATGATTTTTAGTAAAGAACAATCAATGATTTTTAAAGGTCTCACTTTTGAACCATTTAAAACAAAAGCAACTTTAACTTTTTTCACTAAACTAATCTTTCATTTTTTTGACCAGTCTAATTATGGAAAGTGAGCAGTTGATTAGTATGGGGCTGGGGTGATGGGAAACCTGAATGGGGTAGAAAGGTGAAGTGAGAGGACCAGACCGAACTGGAGATGGAGAATCCGACCAGATCTGTGCGAGAAGAGATTTGTGAGACAAAAGAAAAGCCAGGCTGGACCATGCAAGCTGGTAAGTGAATTTCTGAAGTAGTCAGGAGAGCCCTTCCTTGTGCCATCCCCAAATAATCCAATGCACAGTTCCTTTTAGAGGAAGAGGAAAAATCAAAGTTATAAATCACAAACTGTTTGGTTTCCCGGGCTACAAATACTGCCATATATCAATAAGCTTTCCCCTAACTATCAGAACTCTCCACTGTGTAGTTACAATATAATATTCTTCTGAAATCAGATATTTTACTAGAAGTCTCTCAGGGCAAGTCTACATTACAGAACTACATTGGCGTAAATACTCCACTTTGTAGAGGAGCAGAAGACGTAGTGCTGGTGTAGGCATCATGAAACTTGTGTCACTGGAATGGAGGGTTCACACCCCTCATGGCTGTATTTACCTGCACCTCTGAAGGTATAGGGGATCACAGCTCCCATTGGCCACAGATCAACATTCCTGGCCAATGGGCATTGTGATCACTCGTATCCTGTGGAGGCATAAATAAATACAGAGGCAGCGGCCACCAGGGGCTACCCCTGGTGAACTGCCACCATTTTATTGCCCACCCCGGCTTCAGAGTGTATCCTGAAGTGGCTTCAGGGTAAAGTATATTAAGTGGTATAGACACTGACTAGGCCACTAGTTCAGAATTCTTTCTTTCACATGTAGTGAGTTATTTGTTCTTACTTGCTATTTTGCAAAATGTGATCGTTCTGAAAGGAATTCAGCTGAATAGTGAGGTCCTCTCTGAATGTAGAAAGAATGGTTCCTTAAAGTTTTGCAAAGTTTTCCTTGAGTAATTGAGTAAAGAAATTGCTAATTAAGGTTCCCCAGGGTCAAAATAAACCAAGACAAAACAAACCTACTCTCCTAAAATAAAACTGACAAAAGTCAAGTCTATGGCTTGTCCCTATCAATTCTTCACTGAGTTAACTTCTTCTAAAGTTGACCTTTCACATCATGAGTATCTCAGTTTATTTACTTGACCCTCAGACTTTGGCAACAAACAAAAGCTTTGCCTTTATGCATAATTGAAAATAAAGGATTTGGTTTTAGCTAAGATGTAATCATTAATTTATAGCAATGTTAAACCTTAAGTCTACTGAAGACAGGATAAGTGGTCCTCCATGCTACACTGCAAAACCCTGAAGGAAGCCTTCCCAGAATGCACAGAGTAGAAAAATTAAACTGCAAATGACTGTAGTTTGAGAAATGGTTTATAAAAAGGAAGAGCTAAGAAATGACAGAGTGATGAGTTTAGCAGAAAAAGTCTATTCCACATTGTCTATAAAAGCTATTTAACTTTCCTGTAAGTTTCCATTTTAAGACGGTTTCTACATGCTCTAAATTGTACTTGTTATAATAAAAACTTGTCAGATAATGTGCCTAGCCGGTGGGTTTTAGGTTTATTATAAAAGGCATTTTAAAAAGTAAAGATTTTAGGAAATGCTTCATGTCATGTAAAAACTAAAAATGTAGTTTTTAATATTTTTTGATAATTTAAAAAATCAAAATAAATAAAAATCCAGGCAGAAAAACAGTACCACCCTCAGCAACATTGGCACATGGAAAACATAGATGGGCATGGAGATTCCTTGTTACATCTGGAGAAGATACTTGTGAAAGGTCTCTATTGTGGGATTTGCACACTGTCGTCTTATTCTTAGTATTGAATTCTTTAATGCAAGGACAGATGTGGCTACACATGACAGCTAAAGAGGATTATTGAGCTGTTAATGAAAATATTAGAAAAAATTAGATCCACAGAAATATTTAATTTGATATCTCAGACTAGCTTCATGAGGTATTTTAATTAAAATATCAAGAACCCAGGTATCTCAAACAAAAACTGTCCTCAGAACTGGAAGGGTGGGAGGATGGTTAATATATTCTGAGTCAAATCCCTTCTAAATCTCCTCAAAAACTTCAAACTATGTTAGAACTTGTGGTAAATAACTACAAGCACCCAACTTGGGCTCAGTGTTAAGAAAATAAAGTGATAACTAAGAGTAGGAGCAAACAGACCGAACTATTCATGAACAGCAATGGAAAAGATCTCACTTCATAAAGAACGCTTCCTGTATTTCCATGTAAAAAGGAGATGCTTACCTTAAAATGGAGGGCAGTTTCAGACACCTCTGCCTGTTCTGATGCAGCATCCTGTCCCTGGGAGCTGGTGGCTCTGCGAAAGAGCCCAGATTTGTAATATTTCTTTCTCTTTTGGGGCAGAGCTTGAATTTGCTATGTAGGTCAAGAAATGCTGACCAGAAAGCCAGGATCTTCAATTTACTGCATACAATGATTCCTAATCTGAGCTGTTTGCACTTGCAGTACCCATCAAGAAGTTTCGTTGGTCCAACAAAATTTAGGAACTTCTTCAGTGTCACTAATTGGCATCTATTCTATTTAATGTATATAGCGAAAGCATTTGTGTATCAGCAAGCATTTGCCTTATTCTCACAATGACAGGGGTTCCTACCATAGGGCTGTTTTGTGGAAGTTTTTTATCTCCTGCATTCAGACATTAGTATAAGAAGATCAAGCTAAGAGGAGAAACAAGTAACACATCCCTAAAACTTCCTGTTCAATAGTCCCAGGTCTTTTTTGAGAAACCAAAATCACTGAAATTCAATCTGAATAATCTTATTAATTTGTTCCCAAAAGATCTAACTCAACTAAGTACAATCCAACTACACTCCTGAATGCTGAAGATTACCAGTGAAAATGGTTTGCTTTAACCTTTTTGTATTTCACATTACCCTGGGAGTGGTTCATTCAATAAGGTCCGTGCAGGGAAAACTATAAAATAAAAACCAATTTAAGAAATAATATTATTATGTTGAAATAACCTTGTCAAAGTATGCTGCAAACAAAAAGACATCATAGAGGTCTGTCTCCTTACTCTCTCCTCTGCCCCCCAGACTCAGCTTTTGAACTGTTAGGCTACTGCTACACTGCAGGTATTTATCGGCAGAGAGTATGCTAATGAAGCACTCATTAGCATTTGTTGTGCTTCCATTTGTATATCTCTGCCGATGTTTTTTGCGCACAAGGTTTTTGCACAAAAACAAGCAGAGTAGACGGGTCCGTTTTGTGCAAAAAAACCCTTTGGTGCAAGATCCCTTATGCCTCAAAAAAGGAGGTATACAGGATCTTGCGCAAAAGGATTTTTTTTGTGCAAAACAGACCCGTCTACACTGCTGGTTTTTACGCAAAACCTCTTGCACAAAAAGCATCGGCAGAGATATGCTAATGAGCACTTCATTAGCATACTCTCTGCCAACAAATACCTCAGTGTAGACGTAGCCTTAATTTGAGGATTTTTCTTTTTTTTTTGCTCTTCTTTTTTTAAGTAATGTAGCATAGACTTGGAACAATCTGAATTTTTTTTTACATCAATATTTTGTATCAAAATTTCAAATCTGTTAGCTGTCCCTGTCACTTATTTTTAAGAAAACATTGAATTTGAAAATACTTCGACAAGGTTATTTCAAGTATAATAATATTATTTCTTAAATTGGTTTTTATTTTATAGTTTTCCCTGTTTATCTAGATGTTGTATAAAACACCATCATTTTATGCTAGTCTTCCAATTTAGGAATATACTGGCATGGGAGAAATAGTGGATTATTACAAAAGGGATTAGAGGATAAATTCTGAGATCAATGAAGTCAATGACAAAACTTAGCAATTTCAGAGAGGAAGTTTTGTTTGCTAAAGGGGAGTATTTGAGAATTTACAGCTGCTTTGAACTTACTTGAATATAGATTTGTTAATTTAGGTCTAAAAGAATTTGACCAAGACACAAATTAAATATAGACAAGAAGTGTCTCTGGATACTTTATTTTTTCTAAATTAATTCACTGTTGCTATTGATCATTGTTACACCAGTGCAGTATAAGATGATGAAGCCAAAAAATAAAGGAATAAAATAAAGAAATGCCAGAGCATGATAGTTTTATTTTGATGTAATGATTCCTCCATCATTTTCCATATTTGTATAGTCCCACTGCCCAAACAAATGTTAAATTTCTCAAGGGCAGAAACAAGAAGAACTTGAAAAGGTGATTCAAACAAGGGAGGATTTTCATAATATTTAATCTGAAAAACCAGGATAAATTGAGATTATTCCAATTTGTAAAATTGTTTTTAATCTGATTGACCATGGGAGGTTAATTTAATTGTCAAAGGTCAGACATTTAACTTAATATGTGCACTCCTGAGAATTGAATAGATGTCAAAGGCCAGATGAAGAAAAGTTTATGCTTAAATATATTAAACAGTATTATGGAATGTTCCTGGTATTGAAATACCCAGGACTGAACATGGTATTTCAGGTTTAGTCTTACCCAAACCATATAAAGAAGGACTATCTCTTTGCAGCTAGGATGTCTGTGCATATCCAAAATTACATAACTATCTTTTCTTAGAACATTTTAGGAAAGTTTAAAATATCTTACTCTTCTTTGCAAGTAGATGTGCTGACAAAAATAAGCTGCAAATTTCCTTTTAGCAACATATCCTTGTAGGTTTCCATTAATAGGTACATCTAGATGAAAGGCTCAGTCTCCTGGGAAGGAGACTGTTTCCTAGAGATGGATTCTTTTGTACCAGAGTTACATTTTTTTATTCTAAAATGTGAATGAAATGATTTCCTGGATTACTGTCACAGTCAGGGTCTACTGCATGGCGTTAGCACTTAATCTCATTCTTCACATGTTCAAAATGTTTTAACCTTTAAAAAACAACAGCTGGTGTTTTGAAGATTTCTACAACAAAAATCAGAATTCAAATGGTCAAGATAGGTGTTATGTAGAGCTGCTGCTGTCAAAATAAGGTGAGAACCAGCTAACAAGCCACATATTGGAACCCTCCTGCATATTGACAGGGCCAGCCAGTTCAATGGTGAATGACAGAGGTTAATTTCATGTCAGTCACAAAGGTTTCCAGTAGAGTGAGGCAACTGTTATTTACATTGTACCTAACTGGCAACAATGTGTGACATGTGGCAGGTGATAATGTTATTTTCACCAGTGAGAATGTGTTTTCCAGATTCAAAGAATAAAATGGAGAAAAAAGCACTCACGAGTCTAATTCTAGCCACGTAATCCATACTGCTTACACCTGTGACAGCCCCAGCAATTCTATTCCTCCTCCTTCTCAAAGGCCCTGAGATCTGCAAAGTGCCCTGAAGATAGAGCTATTTTGGGCCAAGAGATGAGGTAGATGGGGAGTTAAATTTTATTCACAGTCTTGGGCCCCTAACAGAGTAGGCCGTGCTAGCAGCATCCTCTCTATTGAACTGAGAGGAGTACAGCTCAGTCAACTCAGCTGACTACAGCTATAACACTATGTCCTAGAAAGAGTGGCCATTCACAAATAGGCAGGTCCCAGACCACTTGGAACTTTAGATGTCGTTACCAATCCAGAACTCCAGCTGAAGACGCATGGGCAGCCTGTGCAGACACCAGGGAGCTGGTGTCAGATGCTCGTGGGGAGAATAAGCTGTGTTCAGTAATGTGAACAGCTTCCCTTTGCATTAGTTTCAGTATCCACCTTTTCAAAATAGATTTTACATTAAGAAAAAAGGTGAAGAAAGAAAGAATATATAATCCCCCTTGAGAAACAAATAAATGTGATTTTCTATCACTGTAGAGTCCTTCATTTTGAATCTCCAGACTACCTTACCGGCAGGAGAAAAGCAAGTCAGCGCCTTACATTTAAAGTTGCAGTAGATGAAAAACAGTGTCATCGCTATATATAAATTTGATTTGTACATATGTACCCTTAAGTACACTTGTAAAATACTATTAACATTGATGGCATTTGGATGCATATCTACAGGCACTGTTTGGGCCCTGTTTGGGCCCACTGAACTGTACCAATAGCACTATTCATGTAGCTGAGGAAGAAATCTATTGCAGAGTTCTGGAATTCCAATTCCAAATTCATAGAGAAAGATACATATTTTTAAAAGCCATATTTACTTGAAAAATCCTGAATGTGCTTCAACTGTGTTTGCACTTAAAAAAAACCCTTCAAATATCCCATTGGTAGGAATGAGGGGAGCAGTGAAGGATGGCTAATTTTTCATTTCTGATGTTGAAGCATTGTTTTTAATGCTCTTATTTTTATTATTCTTATTAATAATCTATTTTCTACAATTAAATAGCTGAGGGTAAATTTATTTCCTTTAACATTGTAGAGCAAAGCACTGATGTTAGCCAGTCAAATGCTACATGAAAGTTTCCAGGACTCTTCAGTCCTGAACTGCATTTTTTTTTTCTGCTGTAGTTGTGGCTTTCCCTTTAGTAAACATCAGCAACCAATTGTGTCAAGATAGCATTATTGCAACCAGGAGTTTCAGTCACCAGCAGGGTCCCGTTGTGGTTGGTGCTGTACAAACACAGAACAAAAGGACTGCTCCTGCCCCTCAGAGCTTACACTCTTAAGCAGAGGACAAGAGAGACCAGATGGCTATAGACAGATGGAGGAGCACAAGAAATGATGAGACAATATTGGTCCACATGCAAGCAGTGGTTTCAGTACAGCAGCAGCCTACCCATTGTCATATATGATGTTTGTCTGGTGCACACGAATAGGGGCTTGAAGAAGACCACCAGTTTAACTCCTTTGTGCCTTGACAGTTTAAGACGTGAAAGGCCCATGTGTGCTTCTTGCTGAAGACCCTGCTTCACCTGAACCCCTAAAATCTTGTACCAAAAAAGATGATCAACCGCAGTCTTTTCACCTGGTTTTCTTCTTCCCATTTCCCTTTCTTCCCCCCAGCCCTAACAGGTTGTGCACTTGCAGCAGTTTCTACCACTCCATAAAACTAATCAGAAAGCTTATGTTACCTCTGCCACTCTGATCTATAAAAAGAGAGTTTGAGGGCCTTTCCATTACTTCAATCATACGGCTTAGATCAGACAGATGTAAAGTTGCTTAAACTTGCTATAGGCTTCCTAGCCAGACTGCTAGCATCTGTTCTCAGTGAACCATTTTGTCAAGGTATTGTTTCATTGGAGTGTGAAGTAGCAAAAGTTATTCCAGTTCATAGTAGTTGTTTGGCTCCAAATATAGAGAATTATTGGCCTTTTCTTTCTTTTTACTGTGTTGCATGTGTATGGATAAAAATATGCTTATAATTTGCAATATATTTGCAAAAAATCCCCAATATTCTTCCAGTTATTCACAATTTACACAAGTAGTATAATCTGTGTGAAATTTGGGAATGTTCTTCCAAAATTAACTTGGATGTAAAACTCCTTAATAAAAGTTTCTGAGGGGGATAAAGCCCCTTATAAGAAAAGTTCTCAAATATAATGCAGTATAACCAGAATTTAAAAAACCAAACAAAACAGGAGCAGGCAACAGCAATATTATTTGCTAAGGTAACAAATAGGTTTTTTTAGCACCAGCCTATTTCTTCATTTTTTTATAATGCATAACTTGAAGTGCCATTCAAGTTCTGGATCCAGATACCTGCATCATCTACTTTGTGTGATCCAGTTCTACCTGCATGTAATTTTCTGTTATACTCAGAGGCTACGTTTACACTGCAGGGTTTTTGCACAAAAACCCACAGAGCATCCACACCTCAAGCATGCTATTGCACAAGGAAATCGACATTAAAACTACAGAACAGAGGGCTTTTTGCAATGTAGGTAAACTCCTTTTTGCGCTACAGCTGTTGTGCAAAAAGGCAAGTGTGGACACTCCGCAGGAGTTTCTTGCACAAATAGAGCCTATCCAAAAAAGCACAGGTGCTCTGATGGCTATTCTGTGAATGGCAATCAGAACTTTCTTGTGCAAGAGCATCCATACAGTGTGGATGCTCTCTTTCGCAAAAGCACATCACTTTGGCGATGCGCTTTGAGGTCTGGATGCGCTTTTGCGCAAGAAGTTTTTGTGCAAGAACTCTTCCGCAAAAGACTTCTTGCGCAAAAACCCTGCAGTGTAGACGTAGCCTGAGTGGATGTACTTTTTTTTTAAACTACTTGTATATGTGAAAACAGTTAATAAGAAAGAGGCATGAACTTTTCCTATGTGGAAGCAAAGCCTTCTGAGGGCCCAGTGCATGATCAAATAGGCTGCCTGAGCTTGCACAGTTCCATCATCAACTACAAATGTGCACAGAAACCCTCCCTTTAAAATATTTTTTATTAATATACTAAATTCCCTCACTCCTGTCAACAAGTAGTTCCAACTTTCCCAGAAACTGCAAATAAAGGCCTCAGCAATATTAACCAATCTATGCTACCTTCCACTTCACTGTGTATTTTCTAAGACACAGTGGAATCCAGCTCTGTTGCAAATAAGGCTACATCTAGACAGTGGGGCTATTTTGTGATATGGGAAGTATCCTGAAATAGCAATTTCACATCTTTAAATGCACCAGTTATTTTGAAATATATTTCAAAATAACAGGCATGTGATTCCAGCATACCTATAACCCTGATTCTGCGAGGGTTAAGGCACCTGGTGGAATAGTGATTTATTTTGAAATTTGGTGCTGTGTAGACAGCTTATTTTGAAATGTGGCGCTATTTTGAAATTACCTCAAAATAAGCTACACAATTTTCGTAGCACAAATTGCCTATCTTATTTCGAGGTAAGGGTGCTGTGTAGACACACCCTAAAAGCATATCTAGTTGCATTGGATCCAGCACAAAGGCACATAAAGAAATGGAGAGGCAGAGAATAAAATACCCATCAGAAAAACTGACAGTGTCAGAACTGGTCCATGTGCATACTGTTGGCCTCACAAATATCAAAGATGATCTTCTACAGCCAGCTTATTCATGGAAAGCACTCTATTGGTGGTCAGTATACACATTATAAAGATATCTTAAAGGCCAATGTGAAGTCATGTGGCATATCTACTGGTGACCTGAATCATAGCTCAGAACAGATTGTTCTGATGACAAACTATAGTATAGGCCAGGGGTGGCCAACGCATTTAACAAAGAGAGACGAAAGAGAGGTGGAAAAATGCAAAGAGCTGCACCAGAATTGTCGAGAAGAAGAAGAAGAAAAAAGGCTGCCCCTTTAAGAAACAAGCTTAGGCTTTTTGGCCATATCAGGCTCCCGTCGACGGCTGCCATCTTGGGCGCCATTTTGAATCACCACCCCAGTAAGCACAGGGGAGCTGGAGGCCGGGGGGAGCTGGGGGCAGGGGCCATTGGGGGGTGCACAGGAGCGGCTTTGCGAGTCGCACTTTGGGGGAGAAGAGCTGCGGGTTGGCCACCCTGGTATAGGCTCTCAATGCTTCGAGAGTCAACATATCCGGACATTACAAGAACAGCATAGGATCCAAAAAAAGAATGTACAACATCCACAAATGGTGGATTTTTGTGCGACATCTATAATCGGGTTTGCTGTTCGAGGATTGGCTTAGTTGCTCACCAACCGCATCTCAGAAGATGAGATCCATAGACTGATGTCTCAGTCCATACATACTGTTGGGAACAAATGATGTAGATTGTTGGTGGGTTGGACACCTCATTTTTACATAATTGCATAAAGATGAAAGTGTGGCATTGCAAAGTGATGTTCAATATACCACTAAAAAAGACCTGGGATTTCATTGCTGGACCTTGTGCCTATAGGAGAGTGGGAAACTTGAAATCTTTGCAGACTGAAGCTCTCTCTTCCCTTGATAAATGTCACCCTTCATCTGTGAGAGACAGAGAGGATTTAAGGTCAAATTAAGTCCTAGGCAGGTCTACCCTGGGTAATTGGTTAGCTGATAGGAATCCTGTTACCCCTTCCAGAACTGAGGTGGTTCCTTATCTGGTTAATGAAAGCAGGAATTAGCATCACTTCGCAGTGCTAAATTAATAAAGGTGCATCCTGCCACTTACATCCATTCCATGTGCCTGCCCTTCCTTTGGCTGCATATCCTAATCAAGTGTAGCATTGAAATGAACTGAGTTGAACAACAAACTAAAACATGCCTCAGGCAACAAACAAGTTTTTAATTTTTTTAAGCTTCTATCTTGCTAGTTCTCTGTAATTCCCCAAGGAATGACGGTAATGACCTTAAACACAGACACTGCATAGTTGGTAAAGATGTTCATAATGTATAATTCAACACAAGCTTCCTGAAATTCTCAACATTGGAAATGGCACTATATTCACCTGCAGAACAGCTATTGTCACTCCTTGGCATCAATAACTTATTTACCCAATATGTGTTAAGCAGCATGGAAGATAACTTGGGGAAGGAAGTATTGAATAGACTTTACACCCCCAGGGATAAAGTTTGTTTAAGAAGTGACTTCATTTGAGGAACCTGTGTAATTCATGTCAACATTTGTGACTGAAGTCCAGTGGGTTTCAAATTTGACTCCAGACTGAAAACTTGAAAGATGAGAATAATGTTATGAGTAGACAAAGAGTAGAGTGCATTTTCTTTTCCTGAAGGACTGCACTGTATTCAGCAAGCTTCTATTAAAATAGAAACTTTTAACCATTACAGAGTTTTCATTTATGACAAAAAGTCATCATAGAGATAAACAACCTGGGCCCCAGTACTGCATTATGGTTCGTATAGGCATAAAAGTGAATCTGCAGAGGTCACAATGTACAATTAGGGTCGTTGCTAGAGGCAGGTAAAACAACCACATAGTAGGAGGGGAGACAAAGCTATTTTTATACCAGTATCTGGCTGTTTTCTGTTTTACAGAGAACTTCTTCCAGGTGGGGAGAGGATGCACTCATCAATTGGTTCCACTAAGAGTTGAGCTCTTAAAACAATACAAAAATAATACAAAAAGTGTTAAGAAAACTTTGTCTTAATACACATGGTGAGTTCACACCACTATTAGATGTTGTTAGATAGCATTTGGATGACCACCTGTTCACTCCTGAAAATCTTTCTAAATACTGAAATTTTTGCAATAATGCAACACCTTGTTAGAAAATACTATAGACATGGTTTCTAACATATTAGCAGCTTCTGGGATATTTCAGGATCAAAAAAATAAGCTTACAACAAAGTAAACCATGACAATTTATGTGCAAAGTTGTCACGGCAGAGTTTATCACCCCAAACTATCACTGAAAGTTCAGGGTCAGACAACAGTGTCAATTCAACAGCAAGGTTATTAACTGAGAATACCAAATCTGCTTTTGAAACTGTTTTTGAGGAGTGGGGGGTTCAAAGAGTTTAGTCCTTGATCCATTGTGTTCTCCTTTATCACTTGACCTACCAAACAATGCATTCAACTAGCCGTTTAGCTGTTTTATACTGTGGCAGCAGGTGAGATATTCAGGATCATGCTTTGTGTATAACAGCTTTCATGTTCCTCATTGCCTCAGTTTTAATGGGCATATCACAAGATCACTCACCATTCTATTAGGGTTCTATCTAACCTTTGTCCCTGTTTGGGGCTGCTCTGTATCCCTGCATTGCCACAAGAGAACTAATGAGGCATCTCAGTAAAATGTGCTTGAGTATGGGCAGTGAAGACATACAAAGAGGATGAGAGAGAAGCTTATTGTTTAGGATGAAATTCACCTCATGCAGAGTGCCAGCATGAAGCCTATGCATCACACTTTTAAAGCCCTCTCCACAAGGTGAATTTCACACATTTGCTGTTAAAATTAGTTGTCATGCTCAGATCTTGCCATGGTAGCTTTTATCACTATTGCTTCTGAAATAGGTGACTGTCATGCACTATATTTGGGGTTACATTTGAAAAGCGCTTAGAAAGCAAAGGTCGTGCGGAACACAGCTGCCCACTTGTTATGTAGTATTAGCCACAAGGAACATGTTATGCCATTTCTTTGACAACTGCACTGGTTTTCTATTTGCTTCTTGATACATTTCAAATAATTGAGATTAACCAATAAAGCCCTGGATAGCTTTGATCCTGTCTAACTTGGAAGCCTTCTCTGTTCCCATTTCAGCTGCAGCACACAAACCAGCAATCTGGGTTTTGGCACGAAGAATACCTGGTTGAGGGGTAAGGACTCCAGAATGCATAGCCCCCAGTGGTGCAACAGAGCTCAGGTTTGTTGATTTTTTTTTTCAGGGCACAGTACAAGACACTGAGCTTTTCTCAGGTCCTGAGGGGAGGGGGATTTTGGCTGATGGAATTTGTGTCTGGGAATGTCCTTTCCTTGGCTATGTCTACACTACAAAGTTACCCCAGAAAAACTCTGCTGCATCCAGCGAATGTGTCTGCTCTTCCGAATTTTTTTTTGGAAGAGCAGATGCACTTTTTCGGCATCCCTGTAAACCTCATTTTACAAGGAAGGAGGGATGTTCCGAAAAAGGGGGGGGGTTCCGATATTTGGCCCAGTGTAGACGGGCCAAATGTCAGAAAAGCCGCTTCTGAAAAAAGAAGCGGAAAAAGCTACGCAAATTGAGGTTCTCAATTTGAATAGCTTTTTCTGGAAGAGCAGTGCAGTGTAGACATAGCACTTGCTTTTTGTTAAAAAAGGCAATAAATAAACATCACTTAGGGTATGTCTACTCTTGCACCCTATTTCGAAATAGGGATGCAAATGTAGGCATTCGAAATAGTAAATGAAGCCGGGATTTAAATATCCCGTGCTTCATTAGCATAATCACGTCCGTGTGCTATTTCAAAATAAAACGCCCTGTGTAACCGCATTATTTTGAGAGAAAACCCTTCTCTCAAAATAACTGTTATTCCTCATACAATGAGGTTTACCAGCTATTTCGAGAGAAGGGTTTTCTCTCAAAATAATGCGATTACACAGGGCGTTTTATTTCAAAATAGCACTATTTTGAAATAGTGCCCAGATGCGATTATGCTAATGAAGCTGTTGCTGGCAAGAGTGAGTCTCAGGTCCGACACTGGGTTCTCAAAGTCCAAAAAACGCGACACAGGTATCTGTCAAACACAAGCAGTTTATTTCCTGACAGCTATTAGCTGTGCCCCTTATCTAAAAGAACAATATGATAGGAAAAGTGGCATTTCTTACATCCCTTCAGCTAGCTGGAAACCCATTTCAGCTGCGGATGAAGTGGGAGACTGTCTCAGCTTCTGAGACGCCGGTACCCAAAGCCCAACGGTCCAAATTGCTGTGCTCTGGTGCAGCTTTAAATACTGTGTCTCTACCTTGTTTGTGGCAGTTTGGAAATTTCTGGGGGTTACTCATTGCTTGTTACAGTATGGCTCAGCTGTACTGCTTATCCTTTGACTTTGTTTACATGATCGGTACATTTAGGTAAACAAGATTGTTATGTTCCCGCCCATATCTACAATTCGTTCTTGCTACAATGGCGTATGTTCCTAGAGGCTTGCTTCTGGCTCATCAGTAGTAGGGAAAGCGGGGGAGGAATGGGAAGGGGGAGAATGCAGGCCTCATCGCCCCTATATTTCACACATACAGAGTTCTTCCGCAATTGACCCCTACATTCCACCCCTGGGTGGTGGAGCACTGCACCTCATCCCGGTATGCCCCTTAATTAGGGTGTCAGCCATTCGAGGATGACCTGGTCATTTTGTTAAGGGTGTGGAACAGATCCCACACTGTTTGCCATTTTGGCCCGTGGGAAAGAGTCCAATTTTAGCCAAAACCTCAGATTGCTAATAAACTGGCTTGGCATAAATGCGGCCAACAGCTTTTAGAGCAGAGGCACTGCACCTGCATTCATGGACAGGGGGGTTAAACTGGGTGTCTGGTCACTCCAGGTAACAGGTATAGTAGATACCACGCATAAGCACCCCACATGATTAGTGAGCACCACAGTGGTCTGATTGAATATACCATCCATAACACACTTCCCCACAGTATCAGTTTCTATTCTACAAGGATCCAGAATGTGGTGTTTAAAGGGACACATCCATTCATTCCAGGGCATTTATACAAATGTGCCTCTCTTTGGATGTCAGTCTCCAGCTCCCGATTAGCTCACAAGCTTGGATCCTGGGACAAGCCCCCATATTCTGATTGGGATGCATAGGAGTGGTAACGGTGTCTTCCCGACAGGTGATAGGTGTGGTCCATAGGTGCTTGTCTAGGGGTATAAAGCAAAAACAAAACAAAGAAAGATATGCAGCAGCAATTGTTTATAATATGTCTTTGGTAAATTAGCAAGTTGGGCTTGTGAAAGGGGGGGGGTGCTATTTCTAGTTCCTTAGCAACAATTTGTAGTTGGCCTTAAGAGGGCAGCTGGGTGTCTCTTTCCAATGCAGACTGTGGGGCACCTCGCAGGGCTGTAAACTTGAGTGTATATGTGAAATTCATGATAGTGGCATTCAATTATGGCTGTCCGTCTTCTGCAATTGACTCCTACAGAAGCGAGGGATATTTAAATCCCGGCTTCATTTACTATTTTGAATGCCTACATTTGCATCCCTATTTTGAAATAGGGTGCAAGTGTAGACATACCCTTAGATATTGACCTCCAAAGAAAAATATGTGATCATGTAAATAAGTGCATGTACACAAGGAGTACCAAATTAGTGACAAGTCTCAGAGGGTAGCCATGTTAATCTGTATCTGCAAAAGCAAAGAGGAGTCCTGTGGCTCCACCTTAAAGACTAATAGATTTTTGTGGCATAAGCTTTTGTGGGTAAAAACCCTTGTGGGTGGGGAAGGGGAGTTACCCATGAAAGCTTATGCCCAAATAAATCTGTTAGTCTTTAAGGAACAAGCAACCTTAAAGCTGACATTTCCTAACTTTGAATGCTTGATTTTACAACTGTAATAACACACTTTTAACATTTGTGTGCAATTTCCTGGGTAGTTTTAAAGGAAAAATGATAACTGATAACTAATGTTACGTGCTGAAACCTGAACCATTTCCTTCCCCTGTCTGCATGATCAGCAGAATTTGAAACTTGACCCCTCAGCACTTTGGTGTAGCTTGAGCTATCAGACGAACTACATTATTTGGCAGCAGGAAAAGGCTGTTATCCCATAGCGGGCTCCAAGGGCCGTGTGCTGGATCTGGAGTAATGGTCAAGAGGAACCCAGCCTGGCTTTCTCTTATTCCCGCATCCTGGATATTAGGGGGAAGAGAGAGTGTTCCATGTCATCTACCCACAGTGGAGGAAGGGCAACTGAGGCCACATATTGGATTCATGGCATGGTCAGGGGGATCCCAGCCTCACTGTTTTTGGAGGTAGAGGGAGCCCCATGTGGTCAGGGATGGGCTGCTAGGATTATTGTTAGGTCCAATTGGTAGTCGAGGAGCCCGGCTCTTTCCTCCTCTGGGGAGTTGAGGGGAAAGACAGCACAGCAGCTGGCCTGTCTGTCCCACTGTGTGCTGCTGCTGCTCTGAAGCAAGATGGGCGTAGCTTGTTAGAATGCTCTTGTTCAGTGATTGTTTTGCTAGGCTGCTCATGTTGTCTTGAGGAATGCAAGTGACAGCAGGGAAATAGCACTGATCAATAGCTTGTAACTCCATTAAAATGCATGGGACAGAGAAAAGACTCTTCTCTGGCCCTAGTGCATTCCATTTTGCTGAATTTCAAAAATCTGCTACAAGCAATGGAGGCTGTTAGAACTCATCAGAAAATGATTGCAAAAATCTTTTATAATGACATGTGAAGCAAATGAAAGAGCCCATTCTGATACAAAATCTTGTCTTAGTAAATCAAAATTAAATTCTTATCCCCACCCCATATTGGGGAGAATCCTTCCCCTTGCCTGCTGAGGTCTGACTTCTAATTGATTTAACGTCATTCTCAGTACTTCACACCATAGGCACCAGCTTCCTGGGTGAAGTTGAGAACCCAGTACTGTAGCTCCTTAATTTAATATTGCCCTCACTGGAAAAGCTAAGGATCAAGAGGCATATGAGTGCTTTCGGTTACTGCATAATAACCCTCTGAATCTTATTGTAAAATAAATACAAGTACATGCATAACAATAATTATCTGGAGGAGATTCATGTTTCATAACAGAGGTTTTTCCCCTTCCTCAAATGTCCAGATACTGATGTGATGGGGACTTTAAACCTGGATAGATAGAGCTAAACAACAGAAGTTCTCAGCATTGCCATTGACTGCCAAGTGAAATCCTCATGGATGACACCTTATTTCACTTGTGATCACATTCTGGAATAGCTTTAGGTAAACCTAGCCAAAAGCCTAGAATTATTCAAGAGGAATCAGGCATATCTAATAGTAAAAAGTGCATGCCATCATAATGCCCTGTTAGTTGTTACAAGAATACAATTAATGAGGGAATCTATTGTTTTCTTTTAATTGTGCATTTCTATGTTACACTCTCTGTAGACATTTTTATTGTTCTTCGATCATGTTATATAGCCTGGCTTGTAAATTTCTTTTATTTAATATCCTATTTTACAATAGTAGGGTAATTACTAGATTGAATTACAATGAATTTTAATAGTTCAGATTGTCATTGGCTGCCTCCAGATGCTCCTGTAAAAAAAGAGATTGAAAATTGCAGTGGTAGCATATGTGCAGCCTGTTATCAACTAACTGTTGCAAGATTTTTAATGGAAATTATTCAGTCCTGATTAGATGTTTAGTTGGGCGGGTCTGATCCTGTACTGATCATGAAAACTCCCTGTGACACAAGTGGGAGTTTGGCACCAGTTATGACAGTGGATTTGGATTCCTGTAGCTGAACTAGTTTTCAACAAATTACTGAAAGCCTATATTAGGAGATAGGGCCAAACTATTTTTCCTGTCACCCTTCCACTTCTGAATTTGTTTGGGAACGGTGCAGCCTCATTTCTTTCCTCTCTTACTATGCAGCTCACTCTTTCCTCTCCTTTCTTCCTCTGTTCCTTTCTTAGCAAAAGGCTCTGTGATGCTTGAGGGGAGAGTATTCACTGGAGGCTTTGGGTGGCCAGTCTCATACAATATTGCATCTTAGATGAGTGCCACGGGAACAGACTGTGAGCTGCTTCTTGAGCCTGCAGCCCTGTACTATACATGTGTGCTGCTCCTGTGGCTGACTGCATTAAGAGCTGCTGTCACAGCAGGGACAGAAGGTCCATGGCTTTCAAGCAGGCTTTCACTGCATTAGCCAGGGCTGCAAGAGCGCATTTGCACTGGAGACTGGCAGATCCAGGGCATGCAACTTCACCAGTTCTGTTCTCTGTCCCATTCCCCTGAGGCTCAAACAGCCTGCCTATAAGTTGGCAAAATGCTGCAGTAGAAAAAAATCCAAGCAACACTGAAGGAGTACATGGGGAGGGTTTTATTTCTGTTAGTGTGGCCTAAAAATCTTAAAATGAAAAGAAAAATAAGAAATAGGATTGACATTTACCTGAGCACAAAAAATGAAATGGTTGTACTTGTGTTCTCAGGCTACAGTTCGTTTTAGTGTGTGTATATAAAGGCTGACATGCATGCTTAAATACAAAATCTATAAAGCTACTTTATTTCCCTTCAAGTCCCTCCTCAAAACTCCTATCTTCTCTAATGCATACAGAAAACTGCCAGTTGATTATGACTAAACAGCCAGTCAGGAACAGGAATCACATGTTATCACTAAGAATTGTACAATCCTATTATTTTTTGTTACACCATCTCCTTCAACCCCCTCTTCTTTGTCCCATCCACCTGTTATGGCCTGTCTTTTAGCTTATATTCTCTTTGGCTCCGCAGCTGTCATTCTATCCTGTTTCTACAGCAACTAGCACTAGGGAGCCCTGATCTGATTGGTCTCTGGGTACTATGTCAAAATGAATAAGAATACATAGCTGATTAAGGTTTAAGACTAAACTGATTTGTCAGATCTCAGAATTCAGTAATATGACATTGTTCATCTTAACGGGGCGGTACAACTTAAAACCAATACAAAAGCTTTTGGTACATAGAAAACTTGTGAAATCTCAATGTAAAGTAAAAATTAGTACATGAGGTTAACAGAGGGATAAATGCTCAGAAAGAGGAATTCAATCTGCATTTTAGTGAATCTTCATCTTCATGCAACCACCAATTTCCCTATAATAAGTAAAATACCTCGTATGAAAAATAGGTACCACACCAGTACTTGCATTGAGAAGTCACATTTCTTTAAACATGGGAATAGATAAAAATAAACCTTTTGTTGAAATGAGAAGATGATTATTAATAATATTTTGGAAAATCACAGTATGAAATAAAATAGGTTGCAGCTATATTTTACCAAGTGGTAAATTACGATAAGTCAGAATCATGGTGTTCTTGCCTAGCGAACACTTTTCTAATTTCCATAACATTTCTATGCCCATTAGCAGTGCAGAAATAAGACAGATTGTTTGATGCCTGTTAGGCAGACGAGAACAGAAATGTTCTTTGCTTGGATATGCAACGAGCTATAGTATCCATTTTGGGTAATATAAAACCATGCTACTTACGTAATTTGTTTAGCAGCTTAGCAGGGCATGAATGAAATAGAATGTAGTGAGGTTAAATTTTACACTTTTGTTTGCAGCATCTCACTCTTTCAAACCTCCAGTGTTCTACACTTTAAAAAACTGCTCCAAATATCACTTGCAAAACATAAAATCAGATTTCCATTATTATGAGAATTACCACATCTCTTTGACTTCCTATTCATTTATCATTAGTTCAATGCATTCTGGTCTGAAATTGCCCTGCTAAGAATGCTCTGAGTCCTTCAGTGAGGCATTACCTATACTGCCTCCCATCAGTTATGAATGCAAGTAGTGTTAGTATCCACAAATTAAAGCAAATGTCATGCAGCTGTCTTGCCTAACAGCCTTACTCAACACAAGCTCACTTCAGCTTAAATAAACTCCGTGGCTACGTCTAGACTGGCATGATTTTCCGCAAATACTTTTAACGGAAAAGTGTTTCTGTTAAAAGTATTTGCGCAAGAGAGCGTCTAGATTGGTCCGGGAGTCATTGTAAGAACGATGCGCTTTTGCGCAAAAGCGCGTCTAGATTGGCGGCGCGTTTTTGCGCAAAAGCAGAAGCCCAGAACCATTTTGAAGAGGGCAAAAGGGCACCAGCCCTTTCCGGGGGCGGGGCTGGAGCTCTGTTCAGACATGTGCTTAAAGGGGTCTCGCCAGACAGCCGTTTGTCTCCTGCTCTGTGCGTTAGGACCTCTTGCAGGGACTGTCAGCCATAGCAGGTTTGGTGGTTGCCCTCTGCCTTTTGGACACCACTGCCTTTTGCCCCCCTAGTGCTTTTCCCTGGTTTTGGTTTCTTGTGCCTTGCTGTGTCTGCCATGGAGCCATGGGTGGTCATGTACCTGCTCTGGCCCCTGTCGGCCATTTTCGAGTGCCTGCAGCTGGTGCTCCAGGCTGGTGCCCTCGTGTTCCAGGACCAGGAGGCGCAGATCGCCTTGGACTCCCTCACCAGGGAGGCCCTGGATTCCCTGTGGCATCCCCACCCCACCGTGGAGAGGCCACTCTGGAGATTGGACACCAGTACAGACTGGTGGGACCGGCTGGTCCTTGGGCAATGGGACGACCTGCAATGGCTCCGGGATTTCCGCATGCGAAAGCGGACGTTCCTGGAGCTGTGTGCCTGGCTCACCCCTGCGCTCCAGAGAGCTACCACCCGGCTGCGTGTGCACCCATCCCCGTGAAGAAGAGGGTCGCCATCGCGCTATGGAAGCTGGCCACCCCGGACAGCTACCTATCAGTGGCACAGCAATTCGGGGTGGGAAGATCCACTGTCGGTGTGATCGTCAAGGAGGTAAGTCCCAGGGGGAGTGGGGTGGGTGCTGCACTCTATGCCCAGGGGCAGCCAAGACTCCAGGCTGGGTCACCCAGGGGTTTGGGCCGTCCCTCCCTTGCACAGGCCTGCTGGTGGGGGGGGGGCGTGGGGCGAGGGGGCCCTGGTGTGTGTGTGCGTGTGTGTGTGTGTGCGTGCGTGCGTGAGGACAGAGGGAATCACGGGGGAGGGCCCAATGGAGCGCACGCTCACCCCTGCCTTATGTGATGTGTTCCCTTATGTTTCTCTGCACCCTTCTGCAGGTCGTCACGCCATCAATGATGTCCTGCTACCGAGAGTGATCCTCCTGCGCGACGTGGATGCTACACTGGCCGGCTTCACTGCCCTCGGGTTCCCCAACTGCGGGGGAGCCCTGGATGCAACCCACATCCCCATCTGGGCCCCGGAGCATCGAGCAGCCCATTTCACGAACAGAAGGGGTACTGCTCCATTGTTCTCCAGGCCCTCGTGGACCACCGGGGACACTTCCTGGACGTCTACACGGGCTGGTCCGGCAGGGCACACGACGCCCGCATCCTCCGCAACTCCGGACTGTTTCGCAGGCTGGAGGCGGGCACCTACTTCCCCCGGCAGGAGTTGACTGTCGGGGATGTGCCTATGCCCATCTGCGTCGTCGTGGACGCGGCCTACCCCCTGCAGCCCTGGCTAATGTGGCCCTACACGGGGCAGCCAGACCAGAACCGGGGCCGGTTCAACAACCGCCTCAACAGGGCCCGAAATCAGGTGGAGCTCACCTTCGGCCGTTTAAAAGCTCGCTTCCGTTGTTTGCTCACCCGTCTCGAGATGGGTGAGCGGAATGCAACGGAGGTACTGGCCGCGTGCTGCATGCTCCACAACATTGTGGAGAGGAGTGGGGAGGCCTTCCTCCCTGCATGGATGGCAGCCGAGGCACAGACGTTTGCACAGCCCCACACAGCTGCCATCCGCCAGGCACACCAGGATGGGATGCGCATCCGAGAGGCCCTGACGGACACGTTCGCACAAGCCCCATAGTAGGGTCGCCTCGGTCTCCCCATATGACTCCCTCCCTTCTCCTCTCCTTCCCCCTCCCCTCCCCTTACCTCCCCCCAATTGTAAAGCGTCGGTTCCAAGCACATCAGCCGTCATCGTGAATGTTCGTCGGGTGCGTCGGACGTAGCTAGGGTTTTTCTTTTAGTTTAGGCTAGGGTTTAGGCCACCATTGCCTGTTCGAGCTGTCCCGAAGAACAGGAAGAGGATCCGTGGTTCGTGCAGAAGGCTCGAGTCAGCGTACCCGATTCCAGTCGTCTTCGAGGGATCTCCTGGCAGTTCCTTGTCTGAGGCCCGGAAGGACCAAAGACTTGAGGTTGCCAGCTTTGGCGGCGTCTTCCATCGAGGGATCTCCTGGCAATTCCTCGTCTGAGGCCCGGAAGGACCAAAGACTTGAGGTCGCCAGCAACACTACAATCGTCCCCTGAGTCTACGCTATGTACCTATTGTTTTTTGTGCGTCTTTTAACCTTTCTTGCTTGTTTGTAATCTACGCTAATATAGTTGTGGTTTAAATTTTACTTAAAAGTGTAAGTATTTATTTACGCGCCACAAACCAATGACCACTTAAAGGGATGACCGGTGATAGATACAGAATTTGGTGTCCGCATTTTGTAATCCTCTTAAATTTAGTTGGCTAATTGGCATCTCAAATCATTTATTACAGTTACCTCGAGTAACACAATAACCACACAGTTTTGTTCTCAACTGAAAAATGTATGTTTTTATTTACAAGGAGGAGGAGGAGGAGACCTTCAACTGGGAGGGGAGGGGAGGAGCTACTCTTGGGAGGAGGTGGCCCCTGCAAGCGGTCCTGCGGGCGGACCTGGACATGCAGGGCAGGCTGCATCAGGGCAGGTTGCACGGGGAGGTGGGCAGGACGAGGGGGCATTGCAGGAGGGGGCGTTGCAGGGGCGGCAGGAGGAGGCATTGCAGGAGGGGGTGTTGCAGGGGCAGGAGGGATGGCGGGGGCATGGGGTAAGGCCATGCCATAGTGAATGGCATGGACTATGTGGGCAGTGAGGGTGGTGATGGAGTCAGCCATCCGTGTACACTGGACCAGGAAGGCGGCCCAGGCCTCCTGGCGCCACTGCAGGTCCGCCTCGACGCGCTGGTGAATCGATGCCTCGATGTGCTCCATGGCCTGCACATGCCGGCGAAGGAGCTGGTCCCGGTGGCGGAGCCTGTGCCTGCGTGGTTGGGCAGCTGGGGGTGCTGCTGCTGCCGGACTGGAGGGTCCCCGGCTTCTGCTTGGTCCTGCTGCAGGGAAGAGACGAAAGGATGGGTCAGTCAGGCAGGCCGGCCACTGTCCCACACCTCATGCCCTCTACCGCACCCCTGAGCCCAGGTGACACCACAGTAGTGTGGCTTGGGCCCACTCTGTTCCCCTACCCCGTGTTGTATGTTTGCAAGGAGAACCGCCCCTGGGTAGGGTCCTCCTCCATGTATTGTAACCACCGGTCTGTGTCCTGGCCCGTGGAGGCGGGAGGCGCTTGTGTTGTGTTAACCTGTGGAACTCCCTGCCGGTGGAGGCTGTGAGGGTTTGGGCTAATCACTGGTGTTTGACAGGGGGAGATGCATCCCCACACAGTGCCTGGGAGCACATCTGGCAGAGGTGGTCTGGGCTCTCAGATCCCCATCGCGTGGGATATCTCCTGGACGGAACCAGGAGAATGACTGGGGGGGGGGGGGGTGTCCCATCCTTGCAGCAAAACTCAGGCGACCCTAAGGGCGGCCCGAGCGCTTCCCCCCCCCTTCTCCCTCCCACTAACCCTCACACACGTAGCCCAGGGACATGTGTGGCCGCAGTGGGGACTTCCCTCGGGGAGCTAGCCAAGGCACCAGGAGCAGGCGAGGGGCTCAGTGGGGGCCACACTCACAGGGCTGTGACGCTGCGGTTTACCCAGAAGCAGCTGGCTGTGCCTCACAGCCAGGCATGGGACAGTGTGCCGTTCTCCGTGCTGCACCCTTGCGGAGGTGCGGGCTCTGGGCTGAGTCCCTGGGGCCCTGGCTGGTTCCAGCCGGCATCCACCCTTCCCCCTGGTCCCGCCGAATGTGTGTGAGCAGCACGGTCCCAGGCGTGCCCTGGAGCTGCCTGCCGCGGCCACGTGCCGCTCGGTCACCAGGCTGCACGTGGTTGCACAGGCTGCTTGCTGCCTAATGCTACACAGCGTGCAGCACACGTGGCCTGAGTGACATGCTCTCCCCTTCCCCTCTCCGGGCGCCTGGCTCCCCCCCCCCGCCCTTGTGAGTGTAAAGTGCAAGACTCAACGGTGGATCCTTCCCTGGCCTCGGAGGATGCGTGGGAGACGTCAGGGCTGCTGGAGGGGGCCTGCTGGGTGGCAATGCTGGCCTCATCCTCCAACGCACTGCTGTCTCCTTCCCCCGCCTCAGTGGTCCTGGTGACGGGGGGGGGCGCACGCTGCTGTCCACGGCCACGTCTGGGGCTTGCGGGGCTGGCTGGCCGAGGATGGCGTGGAGCCGGTCGTAATGGGGGCAGGTGTCTGCTCCTGTCCCCTGGCCCTCGCTGGCCCGCACGTAGCCCAGGCGCAGCTCCTTGACTTTTGCCCGGACTTGTTCGAGGGTCCGGGCGGGATGGCCTTGCTGGGCGAGTGCCTGGGCCATGCGGCCGAAGATGTCCGCGTTGCGGCGCCGCGAATGGGTCTCGTGGAGGGCCGCCTCCTCCTGCCACAGGTCGAGCAGGCTGTCCAGCTCCCCCGACGACCAGGATGGGGCCCGTCATTTGTGGCCCCTGGGGGCCTCCTGCGCTGGGGGTGCGGGTGGCTGAGCACCCAGGAGCTGCCATGCTGGCTGAGATGTGGCTGCTGGGCACGGCAGGGGCAACGTGGCAGAACTCTGCCTAGAGGTCTGAGGCACGCTCCTGCCATGTGCGCTCAGCAGCCTGCGTGTGCTTTAAGAGCTCTAAGAGCTCGGGTTACCAGGAAGTCCGGGGCTCCTACGGGGTCTCCTGGCGTCCAAACCGCTTTTTTCCGTGTAGCCTGCTTTTGCGCAAAAGTCTTAGCTAGCTGTCTACACTGGCCCTTTGCGCAACAGTTTTTATAAAAAGGACTTTTGCCGAACAGGAGCGTCAAAGCTTTTCCGCAAGAAGCACTGATTTCGTACATGAGAACGTCAGTGCTTTTGTGGAAAATCAAGCGGCCAGTGTAGACAGCTGGCAAGTTTTTGTGCAAAAGCGGGCGCTTTTGCGCAAAAAGTGGCCAGTCTAGACACAGCCTCTAAGATTAGCACAGTTTCAGACACACAAACATGTTGAAAAGACAACTAAACATTGAACAATTCTCTCACACTCTTGTGACAAAGTTCCATGGCTAATCATCCTGATAGATATTTGGTTCTCCTGCTGGAATTCAAGGAATGAGTGAGTGTAACTCCCCTAATTCTGGCAAAAGGAAGCTTTCAGTAGTGAATTTATTCAACTTTTTATTTTAAAAGAGGTGCAATATAACTACACTGTGACTGAGGCCTAACACTACTGTTCATACTGTTGCATGCTATTTATATGATATGATATGATATTACAGATATTAATGATTAAACTGTTCAGCATTTCAGCTCTTGTGACCATACCCTATTCCATTCTGTGTTGGATGATACTGTGTTGTAACCACTTTGTGGCAACTGCTTTTTACTTGTTTGATGCGGTTACCTATTGTACATCATCATGTATGCTACTGCCGATACATTTTCTATTTGTCCATGAATGGTGAGCATGTAGCTTGTTTAACCTTTAAGAGACAGCAATACCAACAGCTGCATTTTCCAGACTGAAATTTTGCAAGCGGAACTTTATGTAAAGCTTAGAGCATGGGAGTGAAAATGCCCTGCTTCTATTCCTGGCACCAATGACACCCTGAGTGACCTTGGCCAAGTCTAAAATTGTCAAAGTTAAGCACCTAAAGTTAGGCAGTTAGGGTATGCTACATGTTCAACAGCAACAAGTCTCCCAGTCGGGATTTACAGATATGGGGTATGTCAACACACAAAGCCAACAAACAATAACAACAACAATAAACCTCCCACAACATCAGCAAGGCTGAGAGTCCAGAGAAGCTAATTCATGTTTGCACTGTGGGGCTAAAAATGCCAGTCTGACATTGGGCTGGAGCCAGGGCTTTGAGACCCTCCCCTGCCATTGGGTTTCAGAGCCTGAGTTCCAGCCCAAACTGGAAGGTCCAAACCGCTATTTTTAGCACCATAACAGGAGCCACATGAACATGAATCAGCTGGCCCAGGCTCTGAGACTTGCTGCTGCGAGGTTTTTTTGTTTTTGTTTTTTGCCATATTGCTTTTCCCTTGGGTTTCTGGGGCCCACACTATCATGCTAAAAATAGCCGTGTAGACATTGTGGCTCCAGCTCTGATGTCTAGAGAGACAGTTTGGCTTCAAAGCCTGACTTTCAGCCTGGGCGGCAACTTCAAAGCACTGTTTACAAGTTATTTTTATTGTGCTGATGTCAGCCTTGCAAATCCGAGTCTCTTGATCTGGTCTGGATGGCTCGCTGCCATGGGTTGTGTAGATATACCCTTAGCGTGACATTTTTAAAAGTATCTGACCATAGTATCTACAAGCAGACCTGGGTATGAAATGCTGAGCATCACAGCGTCTTACATTTAGGTGCCTAGAAAATTACAGGAGCAAAAATGTGATTCATGGAGACTGAGTTAGGTACCTAGGCTTCCTGGTACAATCAGTGGGGAGCGAGAAGTACCTAAAATAATCCACAAAAGGTAGCAGACTACGAGTGGAGCCACCTAAACTAGCAAATGGGAGATATCACCAGAAGGGTGATTCCGAATCTCCATCCTCTCTCTGTGTATGTCTAAACTGCAATACTATTTTGGGATACCTGAGTATCCCAAAATAGCTAACAAGTGTCTTCACAGAAAGCCCATTATTTCAAGCTCACTATTCTGACGTCCCTGTATACCTCATGCTACAAGGAGTAAGGGATGTTTTGGAATAGCACTTCGTTTCAAAATTTGGTGCTGTGTAGACAGCGCCAAATGACTAAATAAGCTATTTCAAAATAGCATCAAAATAAGATACTCAATTTGCATAGCTTAAATTGCACATCTTATTTCAAGTTATGGTGCAATGTAGCTGCACCCTCAGGCTACATCTACACTTCTGGCTTTTTTGGGGCAGAAGATATGCAAATCGTGCTCTCATTTGCATATCTTCTGCCGATCCTTTTTGTGGAAGAGGTTTTGCCACTAAAAAGGCCTGTGTAGATGAGGTCATTTGTTGGGGGGAAGAAACCCTTTTGCGCAAGATCTTGTAAACCTCATTTTTTGAGGAATAAGGGATCTTGCGCAAAAGGGTTTTTTTTTTTCTGACAAATGGCCCTGTCTACACGGGGCTTTTTAGTGGCAAAACCTCTTCCGCAAAAAGGATCGGCAGAAAATATGCAAATGAGAGCGCAATTTGCATATCTTCTGCCGCAAAAAAATGGCAGTGTAGACGTAGCCTCAGAGTTAAGTGCCTGAATCTTTGTTTAGCAATCCAGAAACAAAAACAGCCGGCTGGAGTCAGGACCATTGGATCTATAAGGCATTTCCTGCATTAATGCGTGCAGCACATGCCTCACTACACATAAATCAGAGGGTGGGGAGGAGCAGAGAAAACCTTATAATTTGTATGCTAGTGGGTAGAGCCCTAATCTAGCATGTGGGAGATGCATGTTCAATTCCCTTTTCTTGGGGGGAAGGGAAGATTTAAAGAGGGGCCTCCCACCTCTCAGGTAAGCACTGGTTACAAAGCTACGGGCTGTTCCAATGTGGGTTAAATGCCTCAAAATCTCTCCTGTTGAAGCTGTTCCAGTGTGGATAAATATCTTAGATGTCAATGGGCCAGAGAGAAAGAGCAAATGAGGATGACTCCCTAATCCAGTGGTGGGAGACCATAGGTCCAGTCCTGTGGGTCCAAGCATTCTTTCATTATCTAGCCACAATGGAACAGCTCCAATGGGAGAGACTGAAAGGGCCTCCACAACCCCCAGTCATGATATCCCAGTGGTTAGAGCACGCTCCTGCGAGATAGGAGACCCCTGTTCAAACCCTTTCTCCCTTTGTGTTGGAGAGGAGGGAACTGAGCATGGGTCTCCCTTGTGGCAAGTGAGTGCTCTAACCACTCAGTTAAAAATAGTGAGGTTGGTGGGGGCAGCAGCAGCTCCTCCTTCAGCTGGCTTTGGCTGAGAGGCCACCTACCAGACCATGCCCCCAATCCCAATAAATTAGGTGCACAAGGTCTTTACCTTTCCCTGGTTCTGAACTTTGGCAGGACTGGGACATGTAGAGTGGGGCAGCAATGTCCTGGGATCTAAACTTAGGTGCTTAAGGAGTTGCTAAGAGAAAAGTTAGGCCCCAAGTGAGTTTATGCATCTACAGGGTTAGGCAACAGCCAAGCAGGAATTTTGTGGATTGAGTGGTACGACACAAAGTGCCTAAGTTGTTTCATGGATCACTCACTCCCTGAATGACTTAGGAGCCTAAGTTCCATTTTCAAAAGAGACTAAGAAACTTAAGGGCTCATCTAGACTACGCTGGAGTGTCGAAAGAGGATATGCAAATTCCAGCGGAATTTGCATATCTTCTTCCAATCTCACTTTCGAAAGCTCTACTTTTGAGAGTGAAAGTAGTTTAGACGTGGCTTTTTCAGTGAACACCCTTCCCCTTGTCGAAAAGCTGCTCTTTTTGCCGCGGAATTTGCATATCCTCTTTCAGCACTCTAGAGTAGTCTAGATGAGCCCTAAAGCTGTGTCTAGACTGCATCCCTCTGCCGACAGAGGGATGCAAATCAAGCACTTCGGAAGTGCAAATGAGCCCGGGATTTAAATATCCCGGGCTTCATTTGCATATTCACGCTCGGGCGCTGTGCCGATCACGCGCCCTTTCGAAAGTGAAAGCTCTGCCGACAGCTCCCTGTTGTCGTCAGAGCCGCGGCTACACTTTCACTTTCGAAAGGGTGTGTGATCGGCACAGCGCCCGAGCGTGAGTATGCAAATGAAGCCCGGGATATTTAAATCCCGGGCTCATTTGCACTTTGGAAGTGCTTGATTTGCATCCCTCTGTCGGCAGAGGGATGCAGTCTAGACGTAGCCTAAGTGTCTAAGTCATTTGAGTCCTGATCCTCAAAGGTATTTAGTCTCCCAGCTCACATTGATTTTATTGGGAGTTAAGCACCTAAATCCTTTGAAGTTATGGGCCTAAGGTCCTTTGAAAATGTTACCTTCAATCTAAACCAAAATCTAAGCCCCCAAAATAATCTGATATGAGAGGTTAAATGTCACTTCTGGGGGCATAATGTTAGACACTATGCTTTCAAATATTGGCCTAACACTCTTTTTGCCTCAATTTATTCATCTGTAACATGGTAATATTACTATTTGCCTGTATGGCAGACCCTCAGTGTGCTTTCCTCTATTTGGAATCGAGAAGTGCTATGTAAGGACAAAGGTAAATAAACAAGTTATTTTGTATGCCGGGTTATTCCCAGTAATACAAATGTCTGCAATGTAACAACTGTCTCATGATTTTAAATAGCTCATATGGTATGAGTTATTCATTATTATAAAGTAGCTGAAGAGTTTAACCCTGTAGTCAATCTTCTTTTTGCAGACTACTAAGGAGGTTTATAAAGTAGTCCATTATCCTCTAATTTAAGATGCATATCCTTGAGCTTCACAGAATTCATTTTAAATATTTATTTTTGGTAAAGAAAATCTGCTCATGTTTCTGCTGTGCCATTGACAGAAGGCATTTAAAGCAGCAACTTTGGGTTTTTCTGTTCTGTGAAGATGTTTTAGACAAATCTCTAAATATTGTAAATGAGAAATGGCATTTCAGCTGGGTACCTTGGTGCAATATTTAAAAGAAAATTAAGAAAATGGTGCATTTCTTGTGGCACCTTAGAGACTAACAAAAATATATAGGATCATGAGCTTTTGTGAATCAAACCCACTTCATCAGATGAGCTGCCCATGAAAGCTCATGATCCTATATATTTTTGATAGTCTATAAGGTGCCAGACGACTGCTCATTGTTTTTAAATTTACAGACTAATATGGATACTCATCTGAGACTTTCTAAAGTAAAATTGTTATGTTTAGATATATTCTAACTTTCATGCGTATGATGGGCAGTTCCTTGTCTGGCTTGCAAGTCCCTCTTTCCTGTCCAGGTCCCAAGAATGATCACATGTTTATCATTTATTCATCCAAAATTGTTCTTCATTCTGCTGTGTAAACCAAGTAAGATTGGGTTCTGAGCTGTGTGTTTGTCTCCTCAGCCAGGATAGGACTATGAGGGCTATAGAAGAGGCATTGAGACCTGATGTACATGAGGTCATACTAGCTGACTTATAAATCCTTTCTTAAACTCTATCATATTCAGGGCTTCATTCAGAAAATCACTTAAGGCATGTCTACACTAGGAAATAATTTCAAAATAAGTAAAATCGAAATAATATTTCTCAAAATAACAAAATCCAAGTAGCACATCCCCTCTATGGGAAAGCATTGAAACTAGTCAGAATTATTTCAGAATAGTGCATCCACACGTATTGAAGCCTGCCTTGAACTTAGAGCTCCCGGAAGCACCCTGGGAAGGGCACATACCACTCCTCCACTGCCTCCACCTCATGGGACACCAAAAAGATGCAGCAACCTCTGATTGCCCTTACAGATGCTCCAGCACTCACAACATGGAGCCGGAGATGCTGCAAAGCAGTGCAAGGCTCACGGGCCTCATGTTGTGCCTAATGGCGCAGCTCATCTAGACTGCCCACATGCTGCTCCAGCAGGACGAGGAACAGCCCAAACTGGAGGATCTCTTCACCCAGGTCCTGGTGCTTCTGCAAATGCCCCTCAGTACACTGGACACCATTGAACACCTCTTCTGGCAGAGGGAAACCAGTTTGGACTGGTGAGACCACATCGTCCTGCAGTGGCTCCAGAACTTCCGCATGTGGAAGACCATCTTCCTGGAACTCTGTGAGTGGCTCACCCCTTCCCTCAGGCAACAGGACACCCTACTGTGATCCACCATTCCCCTACAGAAATGCGTGGCCATCACCCTGGGAAGCTCGTCATGCCGGAGAACTACCATTCCACCAGGAACCAATTTGGCATGGAGAAATCCACAGTCGGGGCCATGCTCCTCCAAGTAGCGAAGGCCATAAACCATGCACTGCTATGGAGGGTCATCACTCTGGGGAATGTGGACACCATCGTCAATGGCTTTTTCACCATGGGCTTCCCCAACTGTGCGGGGGGAGAGGAGCACATAGATGGCACACACATCCCCATCCTGGCCCCTGACCACCATGCCTGGAACTACATAAACAGAAAGGGTACTTCTCCATAGTGCTGCAGGCTCTCATGGACCACAGGGGATGCTTCACTGACATCCGTGTTGGCTGGTCAGGAAGGGAGCATGACTCCCGCATCTTCCAGAATGCCTCCCTCCTCCAAAAGATGAATGGTGGCACTTTTTTCCCTAACCGCACCTCAGGATTAGGCACGTGGACATGCCCATCTGCATCTTGAGTGATGCAGCTATCCCTTTACTCCCCAGCTCATGAAGCCTTACATGGGCAGCCTGGACCCCACGAAGGAGCACTTCAATGCCAGGCTGAGCAGATGCGATATGATTGTGGAGTGAGTGTTTGGATGCTTAAAAGGAAGGTTCAGGAGTCTCCTCACCTGCCTGGACCTCAGCAAGTGCAACATCCCCTTCATGGCGGTGGCCTCCTATGTGCTCCATAACCTTTGTGAGAGCAAGGGGGAGACTTTCCTGCCAGGGTAAGGGGCAGAAGCTGAATGGCTGGCCAGCGCTTAGAAGCAGCCAGACACCAGTGCCATTCAATGAGCACATCAAGGGGCTATGTTCATCAGGGAGGTCTTGAGGGAGAGTTTCAATCAAGGCCAGTTGTGAGACTCTCCCCTGTGTCTCTCCACGAGGGGCCCTTGCATTCCTTCTGCGTGCCTTTCCTCTCCCATCACTCCTTTCCCCTGTCCTCCCTTCCCACTTTCTCCTCTTCCCTGCAGAGCAAATGAAAAAGCCTTTTTTGTTTGAAAAAATAAGTCTGTTTATTTGGGGGATATACAACAGAGGAGGGACTGAGGAAATAACCTGGAATGGTGGAAGGGGGAAGAGAGGGGAAGGGGGCTCAAGGATGGAACTGGGATTGCCGCCTGCCTTGGTCATTCCAGGAGGCTTCAGCTGCCCGAGAGGTCCCACCACCCCATGTTCTGGGGCCCTGGCATCCCCTGGGGAGGGAACAGGGAGGTGGCTGGTGGCCCACTTGTATGCATGGGGCCATGCTCTCTATCACCGAGGTGAGGGAGGAGCACGTGGCCTTGTGCTGATGCACGAGCTGGTCCCAGGAGGTCTACTTCTGTTCTCAGTCAGCCTGGTGCTCCTCCTGATCAGCAGCCTGTTCCCAGCACTCCTTGTTGAGCCCCCAGATGAGGCCATCTGCTCATGCATCAGGTCTTCCTGGGTGCGTTTCCTCCAGAAGATCCTGTGGAGTTGGGTAGATGGTATGGGAGGTGGTAGATGCACCATGCTCACAACTGGCTTAGCTGTGAAGAAAAGTTACAGGGGCAGCCATCCCAGGAACCACTGTATGAAGCCTAGCCCCAATCTCTGAGCTGACATCAAAGGTCTCAGTTCACATGACAGCGATGTGCTTCGAGACAGGCCATATGTTGCCTAGGCAGCAGGAACTTTCCTGCAGGGGCACAGATGTCCCAGGGGAGCAATGCTAAACCCACAGCCTAGGGACAAGCAGGCATGGGAAGGTGCCAGTCAGGCCAGGAACATGCGAGCAGGATGGGGGGGGATGAGGCGGCTTGTCTTCCTTCTGTGTCCCGTGCACAGAGGATCCAGCACTGGCAGTCCCCTGCAGAGAGAGAACATCTATCGATGCCCTCTGGAGGGGGGCGTCTTGGGGGAGGTGTGTGTGAGCAGCAGAGGCCACTTGCCAGAGACAGTGCTACTAGGATTCCCTCCTTTTTCTCTCCCCTAGCAGGTTTCCATGCTGGGGATGGTCTTCTCCACATCGCCATTCTTGACTAGAAGTGAATATGCCTGAATATGGGCATGAACCTGTGCTGTGTGTGATACTGCTGTGTGTTTCCATAATCCCAGCCTTCTTTGTGGTGTCTTATCATGGGAAAGTGTCCCACCACAGAGGCCAGAATAAGGCAGCCCCTCCAGGAACTTTGTGAGAAGGACCGAAGGGTTCCTGTGTGACACCATCATGGAGCTGAGTGCTTCGGACTGGCGCTCCATGTGCACACACATGTACAGGCTCTTGTGTGGTCCCCAGACTGAGTAGGCCGAGCAAGGAGCACATAGCTCCTTGCAGCCCATCACCTGCCCCCTGTGTGTATAGGCAAAGTTATAGAACTCACCTGAAGTGCCTTCCCCTGGTTCATCTGATGTCTCAGAGACATCCTGAGAGGACTGGCTTCAGGGTGAGGAGCAGGACCTGGCTTATGGGCATGGTCTCCTGGCTGGATACCTCCTTCACCTCCTCCACAATCCTGCCCTCATGGAGGCTGAAGCTGGGCATGTCCTGGCTGGACTCAATGATGATGGGGGCGAGGCCAATGCTCTCCTGCATCCCTGGCCAGTGGCAGCTGAAGGTGCTGCAGGAGTCCTGGCAGCTACAGGGGGCTCAGAGGAAGTGCTGGAGGTCTGCCATGGCTCTGTCTGCTGAGGCTGTGTGGCACGGGGCTGGCAAAGCTCTCCATATGCCACAAGCCCTTTTCCTGCAGCACGCTGCTTTAAGCTCCACAGGAGATGGGAGCAGTGGAGCTGGCAGGTGTGGCCAGAGCATCCACAAGTGCAGCCATGAGAGGCCTCTGAATGCCAATTATTTTGAATTAGCAGCACCGGATACTCCACACTAACGCTATTTTGAAATAACAATTTTGAAATAAGCATTATTCCTCGAGGAAAGCAGGAGTACAGATTTTGAAATAACCAGCCCATGATTTTGAAATAACAGGCTTGGCAGTGTAGACGCTCTGCTTGTTATTTCAAAATAAGGGAAGGGTTATTCTGAAATATCTCCCTAGTGCACACCAGGGTTTACATACAGCATAAAACATGGGACTTAAGAACTGGCTTAAATGCTATCCTATATAGGAGTGCTTTCTTCCATATGGAAGCAAATATTATGACCTCACATTAGGATTGGCATTAAACTACTCCAGAAATACCTTTGCCCAGCCATCTTTAGTGAGCAGGTCTTTTAAGAATGGATCCTTTGACTTCGGTGCAAGAAAAAGTTCTGGGAACTCCATCCATCCCAAAATAAGATGTGAAATATTCTACTCTAAATCAGTTTCTTTCTAAATTTTATGGTGCAGGGATGCCAGACCACATCGCTCAATCCCTAGTTTGAGTCACTATAGCTGCTCCAGGACACTGAGGTTAAAGAAACTATACAGATACAAGTGTGGTCAGATGCCAGGCTGCAGAGCTGTAAATGGGTTATTTGCCCTACACATGTTGCCATGATGTTATTTCAGGATCTTGGTGGCTGAAGCAAGCAATAATTCTGCCCTTAATTGGGCAGCTGTAACTGAGGGAAGAATTCATCATTCTTAAAAGGATCTGTTTTATGGAGTATACCACACAGTGTATAAAACAAATTTAGCACAGCTGAAAAATACAGGTGCATACACAATTTATCATTAATTGCTGTTCCCTTAGATAATCAATGAATAGGTCCTGATTCATATAACCCCTTAAGCACTTGCTTTCATTTTAAGCACATGAATAATCCCAGTCCTATTTATTAAAGAATTTAAGTATACACATACATTTCTTTTAAATCTATACTGTCTCTTAACCTTTTGCTCAAAATTAAGTTTAGTGCTTTGCTGTATAGGGGCTAATATATATGAACAGCATAATACACAAAGTATTGCTCACTCATGTCGTGAAAATCTTTAGTTCTAATATATGCCCAGTCAGGGCTGCCAGCTTAAAAAAATTGTACTTACCAGTTTTTGCAGCTGTCCAATGGTTTCCCCCTCCTCCCACTTAACTGCAATATAAGAGGACTTGTTCATTAAACTAAACTGTAAAATATTTATTTTCCTACTTTTATGCCATGTTTTTTCAAACACTATAATACCGATCCTTTTTTTAAAATGGGAAAATAGGTAGTAGTTGAAATAGTTCAATACTGTGTGTGTGTGTGTGTAAGGGTTAGATCCAACAGATTGTTCCAACTCTCATAAAATTATGAAGATAGTAAATATAGCACAGAGTCATGCAGGAATCCAAAATTTCATGTGCTCTCAAATTAATATTTTACAAGAAAGAATGTTTTTACCGACAGACCAAAAATGCTCTATTTTTTGAATGTCCATACATTTTCTGACAGTTGGAAATCCTGTATCTCATGTGAATTGTTACATGACAACTCCTTAAATCATTAATGTCATGTTTAAAGAAAATCTTAGCTAATCTTTATAAGGACAAAGCAATTTCCCTCTGTTTACTGGCTACCAGTTTCTGTGTATTCTTTGATTCTCCAATGCAGAGTGTAATGGACAGGCATATGCTTCCAAGTGGTTAATTTCCTATAAATAAATACTTTCAACAATGGGTAACAGATTCAATCTCTTCACCATAAATGTCCCACATGAAAACTGACCCCATACTTGACACATCAGTTATTTTTAACCTACACATTTAAATTCCTTCGCTACACTGATCTCCAGTTTCTGCAGCATTCTTACTTCACTAGAGAACCAGACCTTGGCGTTGCTCCCAAAACAATAGAGCCCAACCGCCTGAAACAAATTGGGTTCTTTAGAAGGAAAGAGTTGAATGTTGATACTTTATGATTTCTAAATGCTGCCTTAGTACTTAAGAGATAATTAATGAACCTATTTCTCTTAGGAAAGTTAATTTAAGAAAATGAAATATTTAAAAGCCCAGAAAAGAAAGATGAATTGAACCCCTGAGCTAATTAGGTACTTTCATTGAATAAAAGCCAGTTTGCACTGTGCTTTGTGCTGCAATGGCCTAATAAAGCTACAATCACCTGTGGCTGTTAAATGTTTGCAGGAGAGTAGATCTGAAAGAGGAATAGTTTTAACCAGGTCCTTTATAATCACAGAGAGCACTAATGCTAACCTGCTTTAGTAAAGTGCTTGAAAGAAAGGGAGGAAAACCCCTCAAAGGTTAGTTTGCTCTGTGTTTCCCAATGCATTTTATTCTGTTTCTTTGTTTTAATGGCAAGCGTGTTGGAACAGGAACTGTTTCTTTTTCACTTTGTTTTAGCAGAGCAGGTACATTGCTGGCCCTTACGAAATATTAGTTAATTACAATGTCTCCCATAAGATGAGGTGAATGGCTTAATAAAAGCTTCAGCGCTATTACTGACATGCCAACAGTATTCCCCTTCAGCTCTGAAAGAGCTTACATTTCATGTCTCTACAAAACAATTCTACTCTCTTGTCCCAGGCACTCCAGCAAAGTTGTCACATTAATCCCAGTCTCAACTGTGCATATATATATAAATCAAACCTCAAGACCATGAATGAAGCCGGGACTCCTTCCAGGCCATATTTT
Source organism: Rafetus swinhoei (assembly GCA_019425775.1). Lineage (NCBI taxonomy): Eukaryota > Metazoa > Chordata > Testudines > Trionychidae > Rafetus > Rafetus swinhoei. The sequence continues at coordinate 80,089,167 of CM033446.1, read as the reverse complement.
ACATGTAATCACCTGCCAATAAAAGGCATTGTAACTCAGATAGCTGCTATTTACTTGAGACTAATTGCAGCATGTGCTTGAGGAGATGTTACAGGAACTATTCAAATATAGTAGAAACCTACAAGAATGCTGCTGGTTATTGAATGATTTATGCTACTGCATTGTTGCAGTGCAGACTGTGACAAGGAATACAGGGAGGTACATGTAGTGATAACAGAAGTAGTTGCTTTATTGGTAATGACTCAGAAGTGACAATGTAGGGTCAGCATCATCTCCAAATGTAGTGAGACCCACAGCATTAAGTCTTAAAGTTCCTCTCAGTCAGGGCTGAAAGTAACTTGAATTTCTTACAGGTACTGTCCTATCATAACCTACCCCACCCCCGGCATCCACTGAGAATTAGCAGGACAGGAACAGATCTAAAGTCCAGTTTATCAGCGGAGTTCTCACGTCCCTATGCCCTTAAGCTCTTAAGAGACAGGTTGGTTGGAATGAAGGCACAGCACCTTTCTTAAATGTACAAACAATTGTGGGTTTGGTGGGGAGTGATCAGTCCCGCTTGTTTGCTCATGACCTGGGTGTTAACCTGACTCTCACTAGGCTGATCACACTAAAGCCGTGGTCACCAACCCATCGATCACGATCAACTGGTCGATCGGGAAGCCCTGATCAGTCGATAGTGAGGCGTTCGGGACCCCTCCATTTCCCCCAACCCCGAAGAAGCCCCACTACCTACCTCCTGCAACGAGGGAGGTAGTGCCGGCTTCCTGCGGGGTGGACGGAAGTCCAGAAGCTGCATGCCACTTCCAGGTTTGAGGAAGTGTGCAGGCTGCTCCCCCTCCCTCAAACAGCTGGCGCTGTACCACAAAGCAGGTCTGAGGCACATGCCGGGGCTTCCCTTCTCCGTGCTGGGGTGGTTAGAAGTCCCGTGAAGAGGCGCGCGCCCAGGCTTCCCTCCTCTACAGGGAGAGGGGTGAGGAATCCCCAGATGAGGCGTGCGCTGGGGCTTCCCTCCTCTGCATGGGCGGGGGCTTAGAAGTCCCGAGAAGAGGTGCGTGACCGAACATCCCTCCTCTGGGGGGGAGGAGTCCCCGGAGGAGGCACATGCTGGGGACTCCTTGTCCCCTGCAGCAGAACCCACTGGCACCCTATCCCCACTGGCACCCTGTCCCCTGATCCTTGTCCCCACTGGTGCCCTGTCCCCTGCCGCAGAGCCCACTGGCACCCTGTTCCCACTGGCACCCTGTCCCCTGCCGCAGAGCCCACTGGCACCCTGTTCCCACTGGCACCCTGTCCCCTGCCACAGAACCCACTGGCACCCTGTTCCCACTGGCATCCCACCCCCTGCCACAGAACCCACCTGCACCCTGTCCCCTGCCCCCCACTGGCACCCTGTCCCCTGCCCCAGCACCCTTCCCCAGTACCATGTCCTCTGTTCCTACCACCACAGTTGAGGCCACATTAGTGAGGTGGGGAGGGAGGAATTTTTTTTTTTTTTTTTTTTTTGCATCTCACTCGTGTGGCCCCAACTGCCTTTTCTGTGGGTCAGTGACCCCTGACTCAAAATAGGTTCCCCGCCCTTCTCATAAATAAAGACAATGCTGAAACTTTTTGTGTTTGACATAATATTTTATTTAAAAATAAAGCCTGGCCAACAAACCCCCAATTGGGGCCAAGCCCCCATCTGGCCGCAGCATTATAACACTCCTGTACCACCCCCCCCGGACCTTAGATCTGAGCCTATCATACACTGGAACCCCCTGTCGTGAGCCTCTCACATCCCCAAACTCCTGCAACCCCACATCCGCAGTCTTCTGCCACAACACTCCTGCACCATCCACACACCTGCAAATCTGCACCATCCACACACTGCCCATCTTATTCCCAACCTCTCTGCCTTGAGCCCCTCACATACTCCAACCCAAACTCCTGCACCCTCACATCCACAAGCATGTGGCTTGCTCAGTACCCCAACACTTCCCATCCTGGAGCCCTCTCCCCGAGCCAGCATCCCCTTCTCCACCTCCTCCTGCATCCAAATTCCCTCCCAGACCTTGCACCTCTCACCCCTTCCCACACCCAAATCCTTCATTCCCACCCCAGAGCCCACACATCCTGTCTCAACCCAGTGAGGGTATGGCTAGATTGCAGGAGTTTTTCCGGGATTCCAGAGGTATCCCGGAAAACCTGTTCTGTGTCCAGGGATGAGTTTGTTCTTCCGCTATTTTTAGCAGAACAGCAAACATGCTCTTTCGGTAACCCCTGTATTGCTCGTTCCATGAGGAATAAGGGGGCTTCCAAAAGAAGGGGGTTTTCTGACATTTGGCCCAGTCTAGACAGAATAAAAACAAAAAGCGGCAGTGTAGCCATACCCTGAGAGTGTATAAGGGCTGGGGATAGCAAGTGATGGAGAGGAGGAGAACAGAGGGCGGGGCTTCAGGAAGGGGGTGGGGTTTTGGGGGAAGTTTGGGGTGGTAGATCTTGCCTTGTTCTGACATTTAAAAAGTGATCTTGGACGTAAAAAGTTTGGAGACCACTGTACTAAAGCTTCAGAGCAGTGTTTCTTGCATTTGGTGACTTAAGAAAAATGAGTGTTGTGCTGTGCTTGCTGACCTTGGCAGAACTGTTGTCAGCAATGATTCTTGTGCCATTCACATAGAGCCTCTCATTCTCCCTGCTCTTCCTTGAGAAACTGAACTTCCACCATTTCTCTCATGTATTTCAAATACATCTCAATGCTTTCTCTGGGACCTCTGACTCTCTCTTTCCCCATGTGATTGTGGATCTTTTGTGAGGTTAAAAACTTTTGCTGACTTCCATGTCTTACAGTCAATTCTCAGAGGGACTCAAGTAGTGAGCCTGAAAACTGGCTACTGAATAATTATTTATCCTCCTTTAGAAATTCTTCCAGCATGAAAATATAATGGGAATTGTGAAAGAATAAGGATAAAATTTTCAAGAGTCTACATAATTGAAAGTCAACGGATCAAACTTAGGCTCTTAAGTGCCTATGGCACTTTTGAAAATGGGACTTAGGCTTCTTTGAAATTTCACCCTAAATTAATCCAACCTTACTGCCAGAATATAAAATATGACAGAATATTAAAACAGAAAAATAATATGCTTTTGTTGCATTACAAATTGATATATAACAGCTTCCTTTCCATTCCCATTATCCAATGTTGACCTTTTTGTTCCTCAATTTATTACAATTTTTATTTATTTATTTTATAATTTATTGTATTTTATTATGTGTGGATAATTCACAGTAACTGTATCTGGCAAGTTTAGCTCTTCTTTTTTTTTTCTCACAGGATATCCACAACTATATGTCCTCATGCTTGGTCATACTGTACCATTTCTATTCTCTGATAAGCTGTGCATACAAGCACTCCCAGCTTGTACCAAAAACTTAAAAAACTATGCCATGATGTTCAAAATTTATTTTTCATGATCTGGGGAGTGGCTTCATTTTTGGTTGCCCAAAATGTTGAGACACATTACAAAGGGCCAATTTTCAGAAAGTGCTCAGCCCTTAAAAGGTATCTTAAGTTAGGCACCATGCTTAAGGCACCTAAAAGCAAAGTCACTTTTGAAAACCTCAGCGTGGTTTCTGTGACTATTCATGTCAGCAAAACTCAGTTGATTGAAAATCAACAGATATCTCACATGAAAAGAACTGTGAGTCTGGGATGAAACTGACCATTTCAAAGTTAGGGCAAATATTTGCGGACTACTTCTTTCAGTAATCGCAGGGCTCTCTTCATTGACCTTCAGTTGGGTGTAAATCAGGCTGCCATTTATCAACATTATCATCACTTAATACAGTTGAGATTCTCTGCAGTTTTAAACAATACAAACATGACAAAACTGAACAGTGAAAGCCATTTTTAGAGGACACACTGCTCTGGAATTGCACAGATATACATGAGGGCTCATGTTTCAGCCTGTGTTTTAAAAATATCACTATTTGGAATAAAACTTAAATTATGAATTATTAAAATTAATGATTAAAATACTTAGTTGAAGCTTTACACAGGACAATTGAAATTATTCAACATAAAGACTGGCAGATGCACAAGATACTTGTACTGTCCAGAAAATGTGGTAAGTGACTTAAGTGAAATACTTGCCTTACACAGCAGTCTTTCACAGAATGCTAGAGCTAGTAATCTGCCCAGGACCAGAGCCAAAGAAGGATTAACCCGTCACAGTGAGACATGCTATTTTAGGCAGCAAGCACAAATGCCTAGAGACTGAATACACTGAGCTTTGTGCAACATGCCACTGCAGTTTGTTGCCTGATGAAAAGAAATACTATAGATTATCTTAAATGTGTAATACTGTGTCAATGCTTCACACCTGTCAAACTGCTGTAAATGTAGTAACACAGGAATCAGATGCATCTTCCAAACCCTTCTGCGGTGATTCTCTTTATTTCGAAATAACAAAGTGAGTGTCTACACAGCAAGCCCGTTATTTCAAAATAATTTCAAAATAACGGGCTTCTTATTTTGAATTCTGTAACCCTCATTTTACTAGGAATAATGCCTATTTTGAAATAGCTATTTCGAAATAAGGCATGTGTAGATGGGGCACCGGAAGTTATTTCAAAATAAGGGGCCTCCAGGAAATCTCACAGCTGCCCTGTTGGCCACTCTGTCCACACTCATCATAACTCTTTAGTTCCCCTTCCCCTGCAGGCAGAAGGGAAAGGGCTTGTGGCACAAAGCAGGCCCTGCTCGCATCGTGTCACACAGCAGTACCCTGCACAACCTTCCCTGCTGCCATGGCTAAGCCCACTGCTCCAGCTGAGCCCTCCAAAGCTGCCAGCACTGCCTCAGGCAGCTTCCAGGACCTTGCCCGGGGCCAAAAGAGGAGGGAAAGGTCTAGTCCTGGTCTAGTGCAGAGACCCTGGATCTCCTTGAGATGTGGGGTCAGCAGGCAAACCTGCAGGATCTCCAAACCCGATGCAGGAATGCAAACATTTATGGCCAGATGGCCAATAGCCTAGGCCACAAGGGCTACATATGCACCCAGAAACAGGTGCGCATGAAGATCAAAGAACTGAGGCAGGTCAGGGAGCTCAGCTCCCACTCAAGGGTGGCACCATAGACCTGCCCCTATTATGAGCATCTCCACCACATCCTGGGAGGAGGGTCAGTCCCAACCCCCCTGCTTGTTGCAGACTCTGGGCTGGAGACACCCTTCATCAGCCACCTGGAGCACACGACCAGGGGTGAGGAGGGGGTGCAAGAGGAGGAGGAGGAGGCCAGCATGGATACAATGCCCATCAGCCAGGAGGTCATCCTGACCCTGGAGCTGGGACCCCGTCTCAGGATGTCACCCCGGGATTGGACGATGCCAGAGATGGCTCATCAGGTGAGTTCCATTACTCTCCCTGCACACACATGGGGGAAGGCAGTAGGCATTGAGGGGGCTGCACACTCCTCGCTCAGCCTTCTCAGCCTGGAGATCGCAAAGTAGCCTGTGCATATGGAGCGCCAGTCCGGAGCAGACAGCCCTAGGAGTCTGCGACAAAGGAACCTTGCGCTCCTGCTCACAAGGTTCCTGCACAGGCCTGCCTTACTCCTGACTCTGTGGTGGGACAACTTCCCACCACAAGCCATCTCTAAGGAGGATGGGCTCATGGACACACACAGCAGTGCCGCATGAGGTCATGCCTGCACTCCTGGGGCAGAATCCACTCCCAGGCAAGTGCGGTGAGGCGGAGGACTCTGAGCCCCTTCATGGAAACTTGCCAGAGGGAAGGAAACGGAGGGGACACCCTCCCTGGCAAACAGTGTCTGCCACTAATACACACCTCCCCCACACTCTCCCACTCTCTCCTCTACCGGGCAGGGATATAAGTCCTCTCCCTGTGGGACACCACCACTGCCAGACTGGCATGTGCACAGCACAGAGGGAAGCTGAGCTGCCCAGTGGCTCCCCTCCTGCTCACTGGCTTTCAGTCTGGCCAGCACTTTCCCATGTCTGCTTGTCCCTGGGATGTGGGGGTAGTGAGGCTCCCTCCTGGGACATCTGTACCCCTGCAGGAAAGGGCCCACTGTCTAGGCCACAGATGGCCTTGCTCAAAGCACATCTCCTTCATCTGACCCAAGAACTTTTGGTGTCGGCTCAGAGATGAGGGCTGGCTTCATGCACCCTGTCTCCTGATATGACTGCCCTTCTCTTTATTCTTCACAGCTGGACCAACCTCCCGTGCCATCTTCCCAACCCCGCAGATGAAGGTAAGGCCAGGAAGTCCTGCAGTGGGACCACATCGATTGCATGCGTGCCCTTCAGTGCTCCCTGAACTGGCAGGACCACAGACTGGAGGCAGACCTGTAGCTGTGCCGAAACACCTGGCAGGAGCTGCTGCAGCAGGGCCGGACCATGTGTGCAGCTTTCACCACTAACCTTGATCACCTGCTGGCCACTCCTGCTGCTGCTTCTACCCCAGATCCCGAACCTCTAGCTCAGCACTATTTCAATGGGCATTAGCTGTGTTATTCTGAAATAAGCATTAAGTATAGACATACCAGTACTGTGTTAACCTTGTCGGCGTTTGAAAGGAAGAACTGGGGGGGGGGGGTTACGCTACTCTGAACTTTTAACTTCTTCATCAAACTCTCTTTCCTTACTGATAGAAATGATTTTGTTCCCAGAGCCAGGACAACATTTTACACCATATAATCTCAATTCACATATGCTCTATAACTGTTGCCATTAGAATTGGCTAAAAGTCCCTTTTGTTGAAAAATTGTGTTGAAGAATTGGATACTTCATTGCTGAAGCTGAAAAAAATAAGAAATTATTTAATCCTTGGATTCCCATGGGTTTTTGGATTCCCTAAAAACCATGACAACATCACTTTGACTGCTGCATTCTACTACCTGGCCCACCTCCAAAAGAGTATGATGTAACACAGCAGTGATTCCAAAAAGGGGTGGGTGGTGTTCCAAATCTGTGTAGCTTCACAGAGAAAGAGAAGCATATGTTCTGAAAAATAAACAAAACTAGGTATATAAGCACAAAAGTGATGCAAATGGGCACTTCTCAGCCAGCAGAGCAAGGTATGTGCCATGCATACACAGTAATCAGCTAGGGGGATATAGAAGTTTGGTGTGGATTTTTATATGCAACTTAAATAGAGTTTCTTTTATGTGGAATATTTACTGATGTTAATAGATTTATAACATACTGTGTAGTGTATATGATTACATAGATGAATGACAAATCCATGCATTAGGACCAAATCCATAGTTCATATAAATTATTGTATCTTGACTTCAGTGAAGATGACAGCTAAGGATCTGGCCATGAATTGTAATGCATCAAGCAATATGTGACAATGGATATTGCATCAATAAATGTAGATATAAAAGAATCATGTCTTTTCACAAATTAGACTTTTTATTCATAGCATCCCTGCCTCGTTTAGTGCACAGGATGGATGATCTCAATGAATGAGCAACCATTAAATATTTTGTTTTATCCTCCTGATTCAATGTGTGGTCCTTTGCCCTATTGACTCACACCATTCAGTCCAGGCTCTATTGATCTCCTTATGTGACCTATTCTATGGTAACCTGCATCACACAGGAACTCAGCTGCACAAGCAGGGATAGAATTTAGTTTGGCAGCATGACATATAACTGCTTAAGCCATGAGACCATCCATTCTCTTTGCTGCCTTTTTTACTACAAGTTAAACCTCTCTAGTCCAGCACCCTCAGGACCTGACCAGTGCCAAACCAGAGAATTTGTCAAACCACGGGAGATCAATATTGTCTAGCAGCATTATCCCAACATTTCCACTGCTTACTGGGCTGTTAGAGGGCATTTAGGGGTAAATTAGAGCTAAATAACAGCACAGAACACTGAGACCAGAACTGGTGGCTGTAACAAACTTTATGGGAATGTGGGAAATTTAGCCACACCCCTGATAAGTGGACATCCAGCTAACTGAAATCATGTCAAACCATGGGTGGTACAGAACCAGTGTGCGCCAGACTAGAGAAGTTCAACCTGTACATACATTTCATCTTCTGCAACAAATTATACAGGGGTCCTACAGACAACAGCCTCATTAACTGTACAAACCAGATTCATCCTGTATTGAATGAGATGAGGTACCTGGATATAAAAAAATTATGCAATTGTGTAATTTAAAATTGTATCATAGGGCTTGTCTACACTGGCCAGAATATAGAATTTAGAATTGAGAAAGTGTCAGCGTGCAACTAACTGTTTGCACTGATGGGGTTAAAAAACACACCAGCTGCGTCTTGACTGGCAAGATTTTGCGACTGCTTTTGCGCAAAAACTTGCCAGCTGTCTATACTGGCCGCTTGAATTTGTGCAAGAGCACTGACTTTGTAATGTACAAAATCAGTGCTTCTTGTGCAAATACTTTCATGCTCCCGCTCAGGAAAAAGCCCTCTTGTGCAAGAATACTTGCGCAAGAGGGCCAGTGTAGACAGGGAAGGACTGTTTCGTGCAAAAAAGCCCCGATGGCGAAAATGGCCACCGGAGCTTTCTTGCGCAAAATCGCGTCTAGACTGGCCCCGGATGCTTTTGCGTAAAAGCACTTTTTGTGCAAAAGCATCCGTGCCAATCTAGATGCGCTTTTGCGGAAATACTTTTAACGGAAAAACTTTTCCGTTAAAAGTATTTCCTCAAAATCATGCCAGTCTAGACGCAGCCACCAGGGAAAAAAAGCCATTCTGTTTCCGGTTATAATGCAGTGACCCTCTGCAGAAGTGCTCTCTGCTGTCATTTTATTTTAGAAACATTAAGTGGGAAGCCTATTATATTCATGTTTAGTCAACTAATCAAGATCCCAAATCTTTATTTCTGGTTGCTGCATGTCTCTTTGCTTCTTCTTCTTGCCATATTTACTTCTTGCCATATTTACTTCTCAGCCTGCAGCACATATTCTTTTGAATGATGTATCCATCAATCTGCTATTTTGCTAGTAAATTGTTCTGCAGCCTAAATGCTGATGTCTAACTTACATATATTCTAGTGGCAATGCCATCAAAAATAGACAAATATTTTTAAAAGCTAATTGGCTTGGTTAGTTTCAGTTTAGGAGACAGCTCGGGTCATGTATTTTCTAGCTGATATGTACTAAAGCCTGGCAATATTTATAACTGTTTTGAAAATCAAAACCTCCTGTTAGTGTCCAGAGAATAGCTTAGGTTGGGCTCTGGACAAACGGCCGTGGGAGAGCTCTTTTCTGCCCTAGCCTACACTCTGAAAAGCAATTCTGTAGAGACTGCTTTGATCTGATACCTCATACAATGCAGCAGTGGCTCCTCTGTCCCCACCACCATACATCTGAGCCCTTCCCACAGCCTGTTGAGCTGAACACCATGCAGGGAATAATAGACAGATCTCCAAACCTTGTATAGTGGAACCATGGTGGGGCCACTGCTACGGGTCTTTGTGTGGCTACATAGGCAGTCTTTGCCCCGATGGCATGTCTTTTAGTAAGCTGCAGTAACGGTATTCAATTAATTGAAATGTCTGTTGGTCACACACTGTCATAAGTTGCAGTTTGATAAATCAGGAAGAGCAGCTTTGAGTACACTTAGACCAGAGGTGATGGGGGGAGAGGGAGGACATGCAGGGTCACGTGCTCCCCCAGATTTCTGCCTTCCATTTAGCACAGAGGTTTTGAGACTGCAGGATGACCCTCCATCTCCTGCCAAGGAACTCGCCCCACAGTTAGAAAACTATTGCCTGCTTCCTGCCAGGAGCCAGTGAATCAGAAGTGGGTGGGAGTCACCGAGCCCACTTGGGCCCCTGACTCTCCATGCTATGGGAGATGGGATAAGGCTGGCAGCAGGGCAGCCCTCCCGGGCCTGCTTCCTGAGCTGGACCACCTCTGCACAACCAAGCATTCCCCAGACAGGGCAGGTGATACAGCTCTGAGTTGTGCCCTGACACACTCTGCCTCTCTCCTGAAGGAGCCTGGTGATGTCCAATGACTCCCCTGGAGCTGGCCCCTGCCTTCTACCTTGGCACTTCTCACTCTGCTGCCTGTCATGTGCCCTCTCCCCCAGAACCTTTACATTGGGCTCCTGCCGCCATCAAGAGTTAACGTTGTCTCTGATTGATACAGTTGAGAACTGAACATTAACCTGATCTTCTTGAACCAAATTTCTGACTCTTATGCCAGTTGTTATAACAGTTTGCTCAGTGCTGTATAGCTTTGGTTTTGGGTGGTGGGGTTCAAGGGAAAAAGGGGAACATGAGGCCCCCGCCACTTCCCACATTGTCCTCTCCATGGTAACCATTCAGTAGATGCTCAGTGCTATGGCTGGGGTGGAGCTAGAGTCCTGTCTTACTATATCTTACCTCTGTTCTGACGAGATCTTTCTTATTACTGTGATTAGTCTGACAGCAGAGCTACAGGGACCAATTCAAGTCTAACAGCTAGATTGAATGTGAAATGATCAATACCCTGGAACCTGACATGTCCCAAATGATTAGGCCAAACTGCAGCGTCACGTAGTCTGAGTCCATGCTGCAATTCACTATCCAGCCACTAATTCTGGTGGGAAAGGTATTTTTCTTCTCTCAACCTCTTTCCAGTATTTACATGCATTGTCTGAAGAAAGTAGTGGTTAGGAGATTTAGAAAAGGTCCCTTGGGACCAAAGAGGAATCTATTTCACAGCTCTGTCATAGGAGAAAATGTGTAATCGATCCATAAAATGCCTTTGTCCGCTTTTTAAAGATAATTTGTATTCTCTCTAAACTGCACATCCTGGAGTTGTGCCATACACATGAACTTGTGTGTAGTGCAAGCTCAGATAGCCCTCCATAGCGAGTGCATTGCAGGATCAGGGCCACAGTCATTTTTAAACTGATGCTGTAAGTGGGTGTAGCAGTGACTGTGCAAGACTGATCTTATTTCATCTTATTTCAGATGAGCTATAAAAGTGAGATTTTTTTGCAAGGGTTGAGGTATGAACCTTGACCTCCTGGACAAATTCCAGCTTGGATTAATGAGCAAACCAGCTGGAATGAAATGAGAATCAACCACCAGTCCAGCCATCTCTTTTCTGGGCTCAGGTGACTTTTCCCCCATTATTTTTAATGGTGTATTTCTGGCTCTGTCTGCTAGCTAAGACTCAATCTAGCTCTTATACTTGCCAGAAATGACTGAGAAACCTTGGAGAGAGTTAGGGTATGTCTACATTGCAACACTATTTCAAAATAACTAGTGCTATTCTGAAATAACTTAGTCCGCGTCTACACAGCAGGCAGTTATTTTGAAATAGTGTCAAAATACTGTCAAGCTGGAGAACTTCTTACTCTGACTCCTGTAACCCTCATTGTATGAGGAATAAGGGAAGTCGGAGGAATAGTGTTTATTTCGAAATAAGTGCTGTTTAGATGCTCCCTATTTCGAAATAAGCTATTTCAAAATGAGATATGAAATTGATATAGCTCAATGTGCGTAGCTTATTTCGAGTTAAGCCATGCAGTGTAGCTGCACCCTTGGTTGTATAGACCTACCAGAAGCTGAAAATACTAGAATTAAAGAAAGAATCTACTTGTGTGATATTTCATTCCAGGATATTTTATAAACCCAAGGTTCACACAATTCACAGATATATGGATGTTTTCTCATTCTTATCTCAACCAGGTACTTAGCTGACCACAGGTCACATGATATAAAATAAATTTAGATTATGGATGTTGCTTACACTGTGAATTGTATCAAAGCACATGAAACTTACCCATCATTATTATTACAAGATGACAAATTATAATTCCATTTTCAGTTTTTGTAAGATATACTGGTCCAGATTCTCTTCCCCCTACCACCACTAGATGCTTTCTCTGCTACTATGTCATCAATTAGGAGCTAAGCAAGTGTTAAAAATGGCAAAGGCACATATTTTGATGAATAAGGATGGATTTAATTAAGCATGTGCTAAAGTGTTTTTCTGAGTTGGAGTTATAGGGGCTTAGCCTGCTCTCATTGAAATTAGTGAACATTTTTCTACTGATTTCAGTGGGAGTAGAATAAGGTGCATAGTCTGGTGAATTCTGAGCTGTTCAAAGGAATCAGTCCTGATTTTTAAGTCATAAATGAAAATAGTGTAAATAAATGTGTAATTTATGGTCCATGTGTGCATATGTTCCTCCCTTCCCCTGTCTCCCCTCAAAGAAAATCATATTACATATGTGTGCAGTGATAGGTACATAGCTATAAGCATCTATCTAAATGCTAAGAGAAAGTGTCTTTAAAACATTTAGGATACTTCAGAGAAATGTTATATAAATATAAATGTATCTACGTATAAATGAAACATAAATATGTTACAATGAACACACAATTATTAATATTTTACCTCTCAGCTCTGATGTGTACAAAATGTTTATGCAAATCTACCTTTTAGGGAGAATAAAGCCTTTGTATGGAAAGAATAATAATCATGTTCTTTCTGGTTTGATGTTTGCTGACAATACAAATACATTTGAAAAGTAGAAAGAGAGAGGTCCCACATGTGCTAGAAGTTTGATCCAAACTGTATATTTCCCTCCCACCCTTCACTCCTTACCTCATCATCCATTTGCTAGGCCAACTGCACTGATAACTTGTTGGTTTCAGGATCACTTCCTCTGTCTTTGACATGACAGACATGGTACTGTGCTGAATGTTCTTCCTCTTGAATGGCTTATATGGAGCCTGAGGAGAAGAGATTTTAAAGTTGTTATGAAAAAGAGACAAAAATCAAGAGGACAAGAAACACCTGTTGGATATAAGACAGTGACGTTCCCAGAATATATTTTCTCCAACAGTTGCCTCCGTGTGAAGTGGTTTATTTAAGTGATGATTGTTCTAAACATTGTCAGTAGTTGGTGAGAGAAACAATTAAAATAATACAATTTTTTTCTATTGTGAATCAATAGCTTTCTAACTGTCATTGCCCACAAGACTAGTCCAGTGGTGAAATTCCAGCTGGAGCCAAAAAAAAGTCTCTTTCTGATGCACAAGTCAACAAACAATTTTGCTTTTCAGTCAAAGCCTCCATCTTCCCTTGTCTCTGCTCCCCACTAAAAGATAACAACAGCAAAATTGTATGTATGCTGCAATGTTCCAGTGAAGGCAGCTAAATCCCAGTTCAGTTTGCTGAAATCTAGAAAACATCACAGCCCCGTGTTTTAATAATAAACATTTCAGACTTCAGATTTCCAGAAAGTACTTCCATTCTACGGCACTTTTCAACTAGGAAGATCCCAGTTTGGATAAATAGATATCATTTTTATGAAGCGCAACTACCTCTAGGTATAGTTAGTGCTCAAATCAGAAAAGAAAGTGAGGTTTCTTACTTTTATTCAACTGGCAGCTGAGAAGTGGGGTTATGGCATGAACAAAGAGGGCTTTCAATGTGCCCTAGTTTACTGTGGTGCTTCCCAATGGTTCACTAGGCACGAAAGAGAATAGGGTAGAGGCCAGGTCACAATCCTATGCCCTCTTTTCATATCATTCCATGGAATGGTACTAAATGATGGTACCACTGTACACCAGCCAGATCAGCGAATGACTGTGCCTTTCTGACACATGATACATTTTTGAGTGCCCTAGTGGGTAGCACCCCTATTGGGACTTAAATGTCAGGCTAAATATCTCATCTTGGTCTGGCATACTTATTAATAATAGTCCACATTTTCTAACTTAGTCACCTAAAATTAGGCACTTATCAATATTTAGGCATCATGAGTGAATTTCTAGTTTCATTGACTTAATGACAAAATTCCCATTGACTTCAGTGCAGCCATGATTTTACCAGTCATTAGTTACATGGTGATGCAGGCACCTAAAGCTGTTTATCAGAACTAAATCAGCCCTTAGCGGTGAAATTTACCCCTGCACAGGCAACCAGCCTAAGGTCTATAATGCCATTTGGAACCTCATAGTGAGATGCCAGTGTGAGGCTTAAGTGGGACATAAGCTTTAAGCTGGCTTTCTGAACAGGGGTGACTTTCACATTTAGATGTCTAAATACGGGGATTTAGGCACCTAAATATAGATACGTCTGAAAATTGGGCTCAGTAATAATATTAATAAACCAAGAGAAATCCAAGCAGTATTTTTTCTAAAGGCTCTCGTGTTTCACATATGTAATGTTTACACCATACAAAGATGAAAGTCTGTTTTCTTTGATTAATCTGGAGAGCTTGTTACAACTTACATCCATCTGCCCAAAAATTGTGACTGCGAGATGTAATGGCTGATGGTTACACATCCCTTTCTGTCAGCGTACTCCTTGAGTCCAATGGGGTCCTACAAAGAAATGCCTGAACACACGAGAACTACAGCTGAGCCATATGATGACAAAGGCAGAGCTGGCACAGTGATCTAATTTTGGAAATGGAGGCAATGCCTTAATTCATCATCTAAGCAGATCTCTACAATTTATTTGAAAGTAAAATATTATGGAAGTTTGACAATTTAAAAGTTCCACTGCCTGCCTCCACAAATTGTGGAAACTGCATTTGCTTGCTTTATTATCTTATTTTTTAGATGACACTGAGAAGAAAGTTCCTATTAGAACAAAAGACCCATTATGTTTCTACTCCAGTGTACATATGCACACAGATGTCCATGCCACCAGTGGTTAAGGTATACTATTCATAACTAGTGTCTAACATCAGGATTGGATGTCTTTCTCAAAGATAAGCTCCAGGTCAACCTCAAGTTATGCCGAGTCACATACATGCATCCTTATAGAGTACCATGAAATAGCTACACAGCCACATCTGTGAACTCATATCCTTACATGGCAATACATTCCATTACTGGTAGGCAGCCAGAGCATCCCTTTTAAAATGCGTATTTCCATTTTAAATAAGATTACGTGACACTGGATCGAATTTTTTGCCATTTACAGCTATAAATGGCTAGGCAACTGTTACTTTTATGAATAACTGATGCTCAGTAATTCCCCTTCCCCAATTTAGTCCCCAGTTCAGCATGTGCTTAAAACTACAAATGTGAATAATTCTGTTGCAGTCACTAGGAGTTAAGCCACTTATGCATGCACTTACATGCTTTGCTGAATCAGATCCTTAATTTAGATACTATGAAACTGTGAATGGGTGTTTCTGAGTGGGAGAAAGAAGATAGTTTAACTATTGTCAGTGGTTCTATCTTTACATCACTTGCAATATATTCATTTTAATCAGAAACCTTAGCATTTGCGTCAAATGACAAAAAGTTTCAAATTAAATACTATTTTTGCAATTCAGCCTCTATGTTCCTTCTAATCTTTTCCATGTGTGGATTTTCTTTCATCTATTTGTGGAATCATTTTTTTAATGTGCACCACCAGAAGAAACAAAAAACCTAGCTGTGGGCACTCTGAAAAACAATTGGGCAGCATTTGATTCTCTCTCCTGAGTGGCCACACAAGTGTTTAGCGTACAGGGAACACTATTTTCAACATAGATATTCATTTTTTGATCCAAAATACAAATTTGTCTCCTCCCAGAGCTGCAGAATGGTTCATTTTTCATATCCTTTGCTTCCTCCTGAACTCTGCTCCCCAGCCTGTTTACTAATTAGGCAAGTTATATTATGGCTACAAATAAGGTTTCCTTAAGGCTTAGAGGAAAAAGTTTAGTGAAATATTCATGATGAAAGCCATAACCACACAAACCTTTCTGGGCTGTGAGTTTCATTGCAAACTCAAACCTCATCCCAGGTTATCTAAAAGGTTCAATAAAATTTGCAAGGCTGTCAGACAAAGCTGAGATAAAGTATCATTATGCCTTTTGAGCTGAGCAATTGGCCAGAAATTCAAGAGCTGGTAAGCTGTTCCAAGCTAGACACAAAATTAATGATAGTTAAGTTTTTTTAACGCAGTCTGGTTTATTCGCAAGGAAAACACAAAAGAGGAAGACCTCGGACAACATGGAGAAGATCTACTGAGATTGAAGAACAACAACTGGGGTACTCCTGGAGTCAGCTAGAAGTTTTGTCTCAAGACAGAGTGAAGTAGAGGAGACTTGTAGATGACCTATGCTCCACTCGGAGAACAAGGGTTTAAGAAGAAGAAGGTTTATTCCAAGCAATGTACAAAGTCTTTCTCTGAACACAGGAGGAACCGAAACTAAAAGGGGCAGTTTCTTAGTTTACATCCCCAAATCTGTATATCCAATAGACCCTAACACTCTACTTCTCTAGCTTTTCTCAAGGTCAAACTATAAGTAGAAAGCCCCAGGCTCTGGTTTTCCTCTCATTTTCTAGCTTCTCTTTTTTGGATGGACACACCCCTGTGGTGCTAGGTGGATTCTATTAGACTTTGGTTTAGGTGTAACCTCTTAAGTGTGTTCTACAATTTAAGTGAAGCGTGTATTCACACAGCTGTTTCAAGAGGTTTTTGTTTATCCCATAACAAGGTTTCATATGGTTCATAAAAGTATTGATTTATTTTCATTCAGATGAGACAATTTGGGCTGAGGTTTGATTGAAGTTTGGGATGTGTTTGAATTCCAAACGTGGGTTGCAAATCCGTATGAAACAAAACCAGCTATCTTTGCACACCTCTGATAAGAATCTTCCATCTTGTTGGGGAGGGAGAGAGGGAGGGAGCTCTTGAAAGAAGGTTGTCAGTTAACCTGACTCAAAACAGAACCCAAGAGCTATTCATGACAATAACAGGTGCAGAGTTGTTAAAAATACACAAAATTTGATTGGAGAGAGAGAACTGGCTTTGCTAAAACAGAGACAGAAATCTTAGCTGCCTAATATTTTTGGCAATTGCTTGCTATGTTTTGACAGATAGGCCAGGAAACTCACCCAGTTGGTGAGCTGCAGTGAGCAGCTAATCCTTTGATATAAAGGAGGTGAGAAGCCAGTTTTTTTGTCCCTTATGAATGAGACTCCTGGTTCAGAGATGGGAAAGGCGAATGAGCTCTCCATCTGCTCTATCAGTATACTGGGTCAGGCAGCTAGGGGGGTCTCTGAAAAAATAGTCATTCTGCAGATGGGCTTAGCTTCCAGTGGGTCACTTGGCTAGATACAGAGCCAAGATTTGCAACCTTCAGCTGCCACTGTGAGGTTTTATGTGGTGAAAGTCCTGTGACAACACCATGCCAGCAGGTTCTTCAGAGCGGAGGGGTGTGGAGACATTTACAAACCTCTGCAAAAATTGTTGTGTTTCTAGAATCCGCTTCTTAAAAACAGTTTATTTCCTACTCACCTATTTGGCATCCACTAAACAGAGCCCCTGTTCTGGAGAACACCAATTCATCTGCCAGCCTTTGCTTTTCTTTAATGTTCAAGACAATCTTTGAATCATCACGGTCACAAACATGCTACAAAACCAGCAAGCATAGAGATTAATAGGCCTGTTCTTACAGCAGAAATTACACAGGATTTTATGGCTTCTGAACCTCTAAACATGAGGCTTTTAATTACCAGAAGTTTTTGGCCTTACTCCCTCCTATGGTGCCGTTCAGTGCCACTAGGTCTGAACGGAATCAGAAAGAAAAGCACCATCTGATGACTTACCCAATCTACTCCCTGCAGCAATATGGGCTTCTCTTAGGCTACGTCTACACTACGAGTTTTCTCGGCAAAAAAATATGCTAATGAGGGACTAATTTGCATGAGTCGTGATCTCATTTGCATCTTTTCTGCCAATCCATTTTTGCGCTAGGGGTTTTTGCACAAAAACAAGCAGTGTGGACATTTTCTTTTTGCGCAAAAAACCCTTTTTCCGCAAGATCAGTATACCTCCTTTTTTGGGGCATAAGGATCTTGCAGAAAAAGGGGTTTTTTGCACAAAAAGAAAACATCCACATGGCTTGTTTTTGTGCCAAAACCCCTACTGCAAAAATGGATCGGCAGAAGATATGCAAATGAGATTGTGACTCATGCAAATGAGCATGACTCATTAGCATATTTTTTGCCTCAAAAATTCATAGTGTAGACGTAGCCTTAGTGGTTCCCAGAGAATATTGCCCATCTCTTCTGATGCCTGACAGCAAAACAGCACAAAACGATACAGAGGATTACAATTCCTGGGTTCATAGATCCTAGACTAAGGCTAGATTCAAGACAGAAATTGTATTTGCTGTTTCCTTAGCCTTTGCATATTCATCTGCTAGGCTCCAGCCATTGCCCTCATTGTCTTCTTTCTGCACCTTTACCTCAGAACCCATTCTGCACCTTTAGGTGCTGGTATGTCCCCTGTTTATACTGGTAAGTACTAACAAGATTAAAGAAACATTTTCAAAAAGCATCTAAGTTACGTTTGTTAGCCAGGGAATGAAGTAACATTAATTTAGAAGATAATTCGACTCGCTCTGACTATCTGTTAATGATCCCTGAACCAGAAGCGAGGTACGCCTAGTAATCCGTATCTCTATCACCAGCTATTAAATGACCCAATAATCAGGCAAACAAGGTTTAGGGCCAAACCATGTATTTTAGAAATGTAAACAGCAATAACAGGAAGAAGAACACAACCCATGCTATCCCTAGATATAAAGAAGATAGAAAAGGCCCATACACAAAAGGTAATACTTTACAAAATGTCAGGTGCTCGGCGCTCACAACCTGCAACTTCTTAGCTAATTTAAAACCTCAAAGGAGGACCAGTGAGGAGATCCCTCGATGCAGTGTTCCTCGCCTTGTGGCCTAGGGCTGCTGAAAGATCCTCCATCGTCTAGGATAATGGCTCTCCCTGGATACGGTACTGGTTGGCTCTTCAGCGAAACCATCCAGTCCGGAAGGTAAGTGGGGTGATGACAAGGTCCAAATCCAAAAGTAATATGACTCCAACCCAAAACCCTTATGTGGGAAGTTTCCACACGTGGGCGGTACGTGAGTCAAAAACAAAAGGCTTCACCACAGTCCATTAATCCATTGATGTTATACTGAATAGACACGAACACAAAAAGTTATGAAACCTAAGGAACCCAAAGAACCAGAGGAACCCGAATTCTCCTCAGCCCAGACCTTTTATTGGCCTTGAGGTGGGAAAAGAGGGTGACGTGCTGAGTGCAATATTTAGGGCTGTGTACAGATGATTAGAGGGATGAGTGCAGCTTTTTAGTGATGTGTGCAGCACTGTAGGGATGAGTGCACATGGCTTGAGATGAGTGCACAGATAGAGGGTCATGTGCAATGCTGCTGATCTTTTGTCGGGAAGCTACACTTGTGGTAAAAACATCCTTCTTCAAAATGGAAGTTTCACAAACTCCATTTTGTATACCCTATATACATATTATACATATTTCCTCTACACAGGGTAACACGTTGGAGCCTCACTTCCCCTGCTTAGGAGCCAGAGATGTTGGCTGCTTCCAGGAGCTGCATAGAACCAGGGAAGAGAGGCACCCTACCTTAACCCTGTTGCATTGCTGATTTACCCACCACTGATTGGGACCTGTTTAAGCACCACCCAGCTGGAGCCCACTCCCCCAGTCCCAAGCCCCCTCCCACAGCCAAACTCCCTCCAAGAGCCCTCACCCCATATCCCCTCCTATGCCCCAACCCTCTAGCCCAGTCCTGATCCTCCCCTTGGTGTCTACATACCAATCCCCCCCAACTGCCTCCCAGAACTTGCACCCTGTACCCCCTTCCACACCCTCTCTACATGCCTGATCCCCCTCTCAGAGCCCCCATCCCTGAGCCCCACACCTGCACCCAGACTCTCTCTCAGAGCCTGCACCCCCACTCACATCCCAACTCTCTGCCCCATTCTTATGAAAGTGAGTGAGGGTGGGGGACTGGAGAGTGTGGGAACAGGGCCTCAGAAAAGGGGTAAGGCAGGACATAGCGTGAGAGAAGGGGTAGGGCAGGGGCTGGGCCCAAGTGTTTGTGTTTATGTTATTACCAGCCATTACCCTGTGCACGTTGGTTCAGTCAACACCTCTGTCCCTCTCACTGTCATCTTGACCTTATCTTTAAGAAAGATCATCATGTGCCTGTTATATTTGGAGTACAGTTGTACCATACTTGAGATCAGCGTATTCTGGCAACCCTTATGGAATGTTCTGTGCCTAGCACTTCTTAGGAATGTGTGGTTTTTGCAGTACCAGCCCTGCTCTTGCCAGGTTCTATGAGGCTATGTCTACACTTCAGAGTTTTTTCAGAAAAACGGCCGTTTTTCCGAAAAAACTTCACTTCTGTCCACACTGCAATCGTGTTCTTTCAGAAAAAAATCAAAAGAACAGAGGGGGGGTTTCCGACATAGGCTTCTTCCTCAGAGAGAGAGGTTTACCATTTTCCAAAAGAGCTCTTTCGGAAAAAGGCATGTGTGGCTAGGGAAGAGGGAGTTTTTTGAAAGAAGAGGAAAAAGCACAGGTGTCCTGGTGACCACTCCATCCATAGTAATCACAGTTTAAATGCAAGATAGTGTCCACACTGAATGGATGCTATCTTTCAAAAAGCAGATCGCTTTTTTCAATGCCCGTGGACGTTCTCGTTCGGAAGAAGTTTTTTTCGGAAGATCTCATCCGGAAAAGCTTCTTTCGAAAGAAGCCTGCAGTTTAGATGTAGCCTGAGTGTGTATGCAGGCAGAGCCTGACTCCTGCTTACAGCCTGTCTCTTGCTAACTTTGGCTTATACTAGCAAAGCTTTCACTCCTATGCCAGCCCAGGCCTGAGGCTTCATAACAGGCTTTATGTCTCAGACTCTCTTCCTACTACACCCTCACACAGGAATTAAAGTAGGTCAAATCAGGGAAGGGGTCACACCAGTTATTTGTGGTTTTATGATGGCACAGATGTTGCCGTTAAGAGATGGCATGACATGGCATCATCTTATGTGATGGGACATGACATGGCAAGGTGAATAGGGATGAGGGAATAAATGCATCTGAAATAAGTTTATATTTCCAAGTAGACCCACAGCCATGCAAATACATCGGTGTGGGAACCCACATGCACAAACACTGCATGGGGACACAATCACTCTATACACAGAGATAGAGAAAGGAATGGGAAGCGACGGTCTGGGAAGGAGTACGGCAGAAAGGGATCTAGGGTTATAGTGGACCACAAGTTGAATATGAGTCAGCAGTGTGATGCTGTTGCAAAGAAAGCAAACATGATTCTGGGATGCATTAACAGGTGTGTTGTGAGCAAGACACGAGAAATCATTCTTCCGCTCTACTCTGCTCTGGTTAGGCCTCAATTGGAGTATTGTGTTCAGTTTTGGGCACCGCATTTCAAGAAAGATGTGGAGAAATTGGAGAGGGTCCAGAGAAGAGCAACGAGAATGATTAAAGGTCTAGAGAACATGACCTATGAGGGAAGGCTGAAGGAATTGGGTTTGTTTAGTTTAGAAAAGAGAAGATTGAGGGGGAACATGATAGCAGTTTTCAGATATCTAAAAGGGTGTCATAA
The DNA here is from genome assembly GCA_019425775.1 of Rafetus swinhoei. NCBI lineage: Eukaryota > Metazoa > Chordata > Testudines > Trionychidae > Rafetus > Rafetus swinhoei. The sequence continues at coordinate 80,067,779 of CM033446.1, read as the reverse complement.
GGAAGAGGGAGAAAACTTGTTCATCTTGGCCTCTGAGGACAGAACAAGAAGCAATGGGCTTAAACTGCAGCAAGGGAGGTTTAGGTTGGACATTAGGAAAAAGTTCCTAACTGTCAGGGTAGTTAAACACTGGAATAAATTGCCCAGGGAGGTTGTGGAATCTCCATCTGTGGAGATATTTAAGAGTAGGTTAGATAAATGTCTATCAGGGATGGTCTAGACAGTATTTGGTCCTGTCATGAGGGCAGGGGACTGGACTCGATGACCTCTCGAGGTCCCTTCCAGTATTCTATGATTCTATGAATGACATAAGTGTTCTGTTTCCACTGGAATCTAGCAAGAGAGGGGAAGCTGGTAGCAGGGTCCCCATTTTGCTCTGCAGAGGAGGGGGAGAGGAAGGCAGCATGCCCTCTGTGTTTTTCCATCAACCCCTGCACGCTCCCCCCAACCCCCCACACCCCTCCATGGAATGCAATTTGTACAAACACGAAGACAGAGCTTCCTATAAAGGGAGAGCACCCAGACAGGACAATTCTTCTCCCACCAAGTGCTGGTATTGCCCCTCTATTGGTAGGAAGGCTGGGAGCCACAGAAAGTCCCCAGCCAGGAACACGCTCCTCCTGCTGCGTCCACTTTAAATTATCCTCCCTGCCCAGCCATCATTTAGTAGCCAGTGAAGATGCCAGAGGGGGAGTTATGGAGGAACTGTGCTTCCCAAATGCCAGGAGAGGGAGTGCTCCCCTTGCTTTTAGCAAAGGGGGAGGTGGGAAGATGGTTGTGTTCCTTTTCTCACTTTAATTCTTGTCTCTGTCTTTCCTCCCATGTTCCTGGCTTGCCCTCACCAATTCAATCAGTGCTGGCACGGGCCTCACCTAAAACCCAGTTACTGCTGCACCACTCTTGAAGCAAAAGAGCTGAGAGAATTTGGCAGGGGTAGGCACCAATTCTACAATGCTGCTCCATAGCCACACAAAAGCCTTTAACAGTCTTGCCCTCCAAAACTCATCTTGTGAATTGACTCTTGGCCCAATTCTGCTTTCCTTGATCAGCATGAAGTCCAACTAAAGAGGAGACACACAGGTGCACAAAGCAGAGGCAGATTAAAATTTACTGGGGCCTCCACATACCCCTGCCTGCCACAGACCCCCCCAGGTCCCTTCTCCTCCCCTTCCTCCAAGACCTCAGCCCTGCCCCCAGGCTGGCCAGAAGCCAGGCCATGGTAAGAATTTCCAAGGGAGCCTAGGCTGCTGTGGGGATCCCATGACCATCCACCTGCCCTGGATGGTACACCCTGAGCAGGGCTGGCCTTACCTTGAGGCGAACTGAGGCGGCCATCTCAGGTGCCAGACTGTGGGGGGGGCACTAGGAGCCAGAGTGTAGAAAATTGTGTCTGCTGCTGGTGCATATGTATTCTCTCTGTTCTAGAGAGGGGGCATCATTTGAGCTCCCCGCCTCAGGTGCCAAAATGTTGTGGGTTGGCCCTGACCCTGAGGGGTAGGGACATGGGTCAGGGCTGTTTTGGGAACTCCAGCCCCCCTTTCATCCAGGACAGGTGAAGGACCTTGGCTCCCCTGAACTCTTATGACAGCCTAGGAAAGTGGCTCCCAAATTGAAGGCCACACCTTATGGGGTGGGGTGGGGTGGGGGGAGACAGAAGGAAGGCCCAGGTCAGCCCCCACAAGGGAGGGGGACAGAGAGCTGATCCAGCTCTGCTGTGCTCCCAACCCAGCTCTGACACTGCCACAGCCCAGCCGCAGCTGTGGGTCCACCCCTGGCTGCAACTCCAATGTTGGCCACAGCCCCAGCTACATTTCTGTCCTATTCCTCACTTCAGCCCACCAACCCCACCATGGTTCCCAGCTCTTGCTCCCTTCTCTGGCTGGGCTCATAGCTCTGGCTCCTGGGGGGGTGGTGCAGACAGAGGAAGGGGAGGTGGGACTGAAAAAGGTTGGGGACCCCCTAACCTAGGTAACTATTCATCCTGTTTTGACCCTGGACATCCTGATTTTTTGGCGCAACTGGGCATGTGTCTTTCCAGCTGCTCACCTGCTAGCAAGAGCAAATGGGATGTGTGCCAAAAAGGGGCTGGAGCAGGGTGAGTGGAGGCTAGCCCTGCATGGGGGAGGAGGAGGGTTTGGGAGTGTGGCTTAGGACAGCTCAGCACAGAGGGAGAAGAGAAAGACTCAGGCCAGTTCCCTGCAGGGTCATGAGGTGGAGGAAGGGAAAGGGATTTGGACCAGCTCCATACATGGCTCGGGCTCAGCTCTGCATGGAGCTCTTCCAGCCAGTGTCTGTCACAATCCTGTCTCTTCCCCCATCTGACCCCAACTTTAAAAAGTCTCTACCAAACATGTATAACCTGAGATTTTTCTGAGTGTTATACACAGGCCAAATGTTGGTGCTTTCCCACACAGGAACTGTAAAAGCTACATCCCTGACTCCACAGCAAACCACCTGCTAAATGTCAAGACCTGCTCCAAAGCATGGAGGTTCCAATGCTTCTCAGCAAAATGGCTGTAAGAATTTTTTTTACATGTACCACATGACGTGCTATTCCTTAATCTTGTTCTTGGAAACAGCTGAACCATTTTTGCTGAAACTTTCTGAAACCAGTCAGCCTCAGGCTGATTTCCATGGGGAAAGTTCAGGCTGAATGGTCAAAGTTTGGCAAAGGTAGAATCGATGTGGTGAGCACAATCCCTCCCTTAGGAGCTTGGTACACATGGAGACTGCTCAGGCTACACTGTCCTTCTGGCTAGGACAACCTGCTCTCTGAAGTAGGACTGTTCTTCAAGTTGACATGCAAAGAGATAGCCTCTAGGCTACTGTGCTCCTCAGGCCCAGCCTTTGGGCAAGGCAAGCAAGGCCATTGCCTTGGGCCCTATGCATTCAGGGCCCTGCGCTGCCCAGCTCCTGGCTCCGCCCACCCAGCTGGGAGCCGTGCAGCTGTGAGGCTCAGTGTGCTGCCTTGGGCCCCGCACTCTTTGGCCGGGCCTGGTGCTCCTCCATTACGGGAGCAGTCTATGTGGCTCCTCCAAGAAGGGGGACTGCAACTGTACCAGACCCTTGCAAATATCCCATAAAGCTGGGGAAGGAAGGACACTGTATGCTTGCTCTCCATTCTTCCCCAAGCACCAATGCAAGAGTTATGATAATCTGATCTTCAGCAAATTATGATGAATGCCAGTCAAATTCAGCTTTTCTCAAAATTATAACTCTGGGAAAATTGTCTATCATTAACATATTATATTTCTGAACCCAGTGAATTCTATGAATCTTGCATGCCTAGAGTGGTTTTTGGGTTTTATTGTGGTTGTTGCTGTTGAATTAATTTGAACTTCAAGAAATTGCCAATTTGCTAATATTTTCCATTTGTACCAGCATTTCCTTTGATTACACAGATTTGTTGTCACTACAGTTCTAACAGCTATTAGTATAGAAGCTAAGTTTTGGTACAGTATGAAAAACAAGTAAATAATTGTTAGGGCTAATGAAATATTTAGTTCTCTTCACCTGCCTTTATGAGCACCATTGTGAGGTGTCAGCTCTTAAAAGCCAGGCTCTCATAGGCTGAGAGAAAAAAACCAACATAGGCTCTTCAGCCATAAAAAGAAAGCCTTACAAAGTGACAGGCCAAATGCTAGTAAAGGACGATTTTTGTGCCAAAGGCTAATCAAGAAGGCGGCTAGTCAAAATGCAATTCTTTCACCTGACATTGGTTGACATGAATTAAACAAGAAGGAAATAGAGATGATTGCACCAAAACATTAGCAATAAATGACACAATAGGATACAGAAATATCCATGAAATGATTTGGCCTAATAACATGTGGTTTTTAGTATGGTGTATATTGTGTAAATAATAATGCTCTGGAAAAAATAAATTGTACTCTGTTTTGGAAACCTGTGTTTTGTGACAATACACTCTGCTAGTGACCGGAAGGAGCACTCCAGCAGGGGCCAACTACAGTTGGACATGATAGGTAGCATAGCTGGTACCCAGGGAGGCATGACCTGGAGACCCAGTTGGAGAAAGAATTGGATTGTGGAATCCCACCCCAAAGAGAAGTGGAGGCGGTGACCTTCCACTTGAAAGTGGTGCACTCAGAGTATTGGAAAAGGGTCTCAGCCAGGATAGCCCACCCAGAAACCCTTACACGGTGTTTTTCTTATTAGAAATGCAAAAACTATGGATAAAATGTTCAAAAGCAGCTATATGTGACTTAGATGCCTAAGTCTCATTTTAACATTACATTTTAAAATAACTTAAGCACTCAGGAACAGGGAAATCTTTTAAAGGTAAGTTTCAGGGGGTAGCCGAGTTAGTCTGTACAGGAAAAACTGAAAAAACAACAAATGGTCTGGTAGCACTTTATAGACTAACAAAACATGTAGATAGTGGTATGAGCTTCGTGGGCACAGCCCACTTCTTCACATGACTGGTCAGATGAAGAAGTGGGCTGTGCCCAGGAAAGCTCATGATATCATCTACATGTTTTGTTAGTCTATAAAGTGCTACCAGACCTTTTAAAGGTAGTTAGGCACCTAAACGTGCAGATGTGCAATTAGAAAAGCCATGTAAGCACCCAAATGCCTGATTTCCATTGAAATCAGTCAATGAAATCAATGAAAGACAGGTACTTAGGCATTTTGAAAATCCCACTATGTGTCTATCTGAACAAAATGTGACATGTTTTAGGTGTGAGAAATCCAAGACAACAGTTTGTTAATTCATAGGATTTTAGACTGCACTTGAACTAACCTCAAATACTGCTGATTTCCTTTTGATGTCAGAATGCCACTAGCCCCCCTTAATAAAAATTTATAGCTATCCTGAAAACCAAATAAACTGTCAAAAGCATGCCTCACTTTTCCTTTGGTGTGGTTGAAACTCTCTGAAGAAGGGAGATGGCCATGGCCCCATTTCCCTATCCGTATCAGCCAGTGTTGGAGATTGGCCATCATGATGAGTGCATAGACATAGAGGCTGTGTCTATATTGGCACCCTTTTCCAGAAAAGGGATGCTAATGAGACAAGTCGGAATTGCAAATGCAGCGGGGATTTAAATTTTCCCCACGGCATTTGCATGAACATGGCTGCCGCTTTTTTCCGGCTCGGGGCTTTGACGGAAAAAAGCGCCAGTCTAGATGCGGCTCTTGCGGAAAATAAAGCCTTTTCCGGAAGATCCCTTATTCCTGATTTTAAGAGGAATAAGTGTCTCCAATGTAGACACAGCCCACTTGTATTTCTCCTCTGTGGTTCAGAAAGGGGATCCAATCTCAAGCTTTTGGTTCTCTAGCCATCTCGCATGGAGACAGGGCTGTGCCTTGGAGGAGACACAGGTCCGGGGAAAACTGCCCCCATGTAACCCAATTGTGAGGCTCAGGGCAAACCCCCACAGGTCCCGCCCTGCCCCCAGTCCGCTCCTTCTGCTAAGCCCCACCCCTGCTCCACCTCACTATGTCCCTTCCTGTCCCTGCTTTGCCCCCTTACTCCCTGCCCTATGTGACTCAAGCATGGGATTACTGGGGGTCAGACAGCAGCAGGAGTCACCCCCCTGCACTCACAATGGAGGCGGGAGCCAGAGCCACCGCCAGCCTGCTCCATTCCACCATGCTGCCCTCCCAACCTGCTGCACCTCACTTCTCTGTGGTGGTGGAAAGCGGAGTTGCAGGCTGGGGCTGGGAGGCAGGGTGGACCAGAGCAAGCAGCCAGACTGCCTTGGCTCCTTCCACCACAGTTAGGGGGACACAGAGAGATCCCCCCTGCTGCCACTCCACATTAGGCCCATCTATAGGACAGTTGAGGTGGCTACTGTGGTGCTCCTCCTAAATGCAGTACCTGGGGCGGCTGCCCTGAACTGTCCCATGAATGGGATGGCTCTGGGTAGAGACCCTCATCACTTTTGTTTCTGACCAGGGTTTTTCCAGCCTATACAGTTCCCTACTTGCACTGTGCTATTCCCCAGTGAGATAGACCACTCTCAGCAGGCCTGCTTGGTCTTCTCTTCAAAGGTTATGAACCACATAATTAGCCACAGGTATAAAGTACCACACAGTTTTTGCTAAGCAAGCATGTTTATTTTAAAAGTGAAAGCATTACAGAGAAAACCTATTAAAACAATAAATTAATCTACAAGCGCACTAACAAGCTTTCCAGACATCATCTCGACTCTAACAAGGGCTCTGGCTCCTTAGCTGTCTTGTAAGTCACACCAAGGCGGCTTCTTGCACAAGAAAATCTTGTGCAAGAACTCTTGTGCAAGAAAACGTCCACACTGCCATGTGGGAGATGTGCTTTTGTGCAAGAGCATCCATGGCAGTGTGGGCGCTCTCTTGCACAAGAAACCTATGATGGCCATTTTAGCCATAGGGCTTTCTTGCGCAAGAAATCCCTGCCAAGCGTCCACACTGCCCTCTTGCGCAAGAGCTCCTGTGCAAAAGGGCTTACATCTGTTAAAAAAGAGCGTAGCTCTTGCGCAAGAAGCCCTCTCTTACCACGCTGTACTGTAAATTTCCTTGCGCAAGAGCAGGCAGGCAGTGTGGACGCTCTGCGGATTCTTGCGCAAGAATGGCCGTACTTGCGCAAGAAGCCACGAGTGTGGACATAGCCCAAGTGTTTTTCTGTGGTTACAACTTCATAACAGCTGTTAGCTCAGAACAAGCACACCTATGAATTTGTAAGTTACTCTTTTATCCAGGTTGGGCATCTGGTCTGGTTTTCATGTAAGAGGTGATCAGCAGACAATGGGTGTCTCCTCAGTGCGAGGCTTCAAAAGGATAGGCTTAGAGGAGGTAAGTTGCCTTCCTCTCCTCCCAACTATTTCCTAGGAATGGCACTTCACTCTTTCAAAGAGTACTTTGAAGCTCATAATGATTCCCAAGCTTTACATGAATCCCAAGAAGTTACATATAATAACACTGAGGCAATGAATTTTGCATAGGAATGCCTAAAATGCTTAAACTTAATTCAGGAATGTTTAACTTAGTTTAATAAGGTTTGCCCAATATGTTGTGGGAAACTGCCCTCTCTGTTACAGCAACTGCTGTGATTCAATTTTTGTATTCCTCCAAGTAGTAGGGGTCTTCAGAACCTCACATTTAATCATATTCCACATGCTTTTAATGTTCCTGAGTTGTCGTCTAAAACACTTTCAGTACCAAGGAATAGTGGAGAAAATAATTTATGCACCATGTGGGGAGATTTTTAAAGGCAAAAAAGGCAGTTACTTCAATTAACTCTCAAGCCAATGGGAGTTAGATATCTACTGCTATTTATATCTGTGAAAAATCACTGCTAGATCTCTAATACATAATGGATGAGGTCTCTTTTGACATTCCTACCCAGGGATGAGAAGATGAGGAATAATTTATTAGTGATTTTGCCTCAAGTACATTATATCACCTTTCTCACAAATGAAGATAAGTGTAATAAGAGCTTGGTCACACCTGTGTATTATAGATACAAGATTAACTCACACAGTTCTTAATCAATGGGAAACACTCATTCACATCCATGTGATATCTACAAGGAGAAAAGGATTTCATCCACAGAGGTGTGTTTTTGCCCAGAGGTTGCAATTTAATACTCTCTTGTACTCATAGTAATGGAATTGCTCAATCCTCTTAAGATGAGAGAGGACATTTTTACTTTATGGTCAGGGCTCTGTAGAACCAGAATCCATTCAGACTAAGAAAAATTCTCCTGGGCTTCACCTGTGACTTTCACATTTAGCTAATTATTCCAGAGGAAAATGCAAAGCAAGGGAATTTTCTACCTGAGTGACATTTTTGAAACATTGATACTGAAACATTTTCATCTATAACATTTATAAATAATATTAGATTGCAGTTTCTTGCTTGCACAACATGGATTCTAAATGCTTTCCAGGTCAGTGTTCTTCAATACACTTGCGTTGTGTTATCCTAGCAGGATAAATTCCACACTCCCTATAATACAGCCCTCTGCCCTTCAGTCAGGAAGGAGGTTTACATAAAAATAATGTCAAGCGTTTTCTTTTTTTTGTGGTATATGCCTGGTTTCTCTCACCTCACTCTCTCTTCTTCTCCCTCTTCTCCCTCTCTAAAGTTGTCAGGAGTTCAGATATCAAAACTAAAATGTGGTTATAATAATTTGAATTTGAAGAGGGACCTGAAAGAGGTGAGGTAGATTTCATGGCATGCTGCTGCAGCAGGAAAGTCAACTATAGGGGGCAGTATGGGAGAAAGTGTGCAGGCACTTGTGGAAAAACAACACTCAGGCTACATCTATACTGCAGCCTTCTTCTGAAAAAGCTTATGCAAATGAAGTGTGGAGTAAAATATCACCACACTTCATTTGCATAATTAATTAGCAGCCGTTTTTGTGCAAGAAGGGGGTTTTGAGCAAAAAAGGAGCTCTACACAGCTCTACACATAGACGTAGCCAAAGAGAATGAGCTAGGAAATGAAAAATGAGGCAAAGCCATAGGCAGAGTTGTATGGAACCTTGAAGATGAGGACAAGGGGTATGAACTGGAAGTAGGAAGAGTTGCCAAATCAGGGAAGCCTGAATAGCAGGGTGATAAAGTCAGAGCAGCAAGAGGAGGAAATGAGTTTAGCAGCAACATTTTGGGTAGACTGAAGAACTGCAAGACCCATCTATCAGGTAGGTCAGAGAGTAGGAGGTAGCAGTAATCTAGGTAGGAAGTTTGATAGATTTGGACAAAGATGATGGTGCTCAGGCTGGGGAAAAAAGAAAATAAAAATATCTGGGGAATATTTGAAGATGTTGAATATAAGGCAATGCAAAACAATTCACTGGAAAACATTTTGAGACTAAATGTGATTGGTTTTTTTATTAAAAATGTCAAAAATTCTGGTCTTTTTCCTTTTCTCATATATGAGCGCTCAACGAACTACAGGGAAAAAGATACAATTATTTGGCACGTGTCTATATTCTGAAATTTCAAAAGCCTCATCATTTGCAACTAGAGTTTAAACTTGATTTAGTGTAGAATAATTCTCAATTCCACAGTGTTCATCTATGACCTTGTAGCTTCCTTGTAATAACATGATATGCTGGGAGGCGGGATGTGTGAGAGGCTACAAACTCCTGCACGGACCAGCCAAAATCCACATAAGGCTCTCAGATACAGTATTTGCACTGAGAGTGTTTCATTATCAAATATGCTTTCAGCATAAGCCTCTGGGTGAAATCCTGGTTTTATTGAAATCAATGGCAAAACTCTCACTGACTTCAGTAGGACCAGGAATTCACTTTCTATCTGCTCTACATCAGAGAGGGAGTTATTTCAGCTAATGTGTGGAGTGCTTTACATCCTTGTTTAAATATCTTCAAATAGTAGAAAAATGAATGTTTGGGGCTAGGCTTTCTTATAAGACTTCTAACACTTTTTCCACCTGGTCAGGCAGGGAATCTCCCAAGAACTTTATTCAGCTCATCTGCGTCTGAGATACCAGAAAGTACACAAGAAAGACAAAAACAATTATTATTGTTATGGTTGGGTATATCTATTCTTTAAGGTGGAGCTGTGATGCCCAGCTTGAGGAGATACAAGCTCAATGCAGCAGCGGCATGAGCAACATGAGGGGCCAGCCACCCCAGCTGTTTGTTTATGGGCTCTGATAGGCACATATTTAAGGCAGGAAGGCTCTCCTCCTGCTTTTGTTGCCATGGCTACATTTTATTTTTAGTACACTAGTTGGATGAGAGCTAGCACAGGTATGTCTCCTTGAGTTGAACATCACACCCCAAGAGGACCTAATGAATATCAGGTGCTCATTGTACTAGGCCAGTGTTTATCAAACTGAGTCCCAGGCCCACTTTGGGAAAGCCATTAGCAGGCCCGCGCCACTTTGTTTACTTAAGGGGTCCATAGCCACAGAGACTCATAGTTCCCTTTGGCTGGAAACAGTGAACCAGAGCCAATGGCAGCTGCAAGGCACCATGGCTACAGACCCGTTAGGTAAACAAAAAGGTGCAGGCCCATTAGCAGCTTTCCCAAAGTGGGCCCATGGTTCACTTTGAGAAACATTGTACTAGGCATTTGTACAAACCAGTAGTAAGGGACAGTGCTTGCCTCAACAAGCTTACACTCTAGACATAGAAGACAAACAATATGTGGGAGATAAGAAGTAAACAGATGTGGAAACGAGGCACAGAGATTATATAGCTGTGTTCAACTGGGCAGGGCAGCACAGTAATGATAAATATACACAGTGGCTAAAACCTCAAATGCAGTACATAGCCTTTTCCTGGGTGAATATCTGACAGATAGCCAGAGAGTGTCACTGTTACTCTTTGGCAGCATTTGACTAGATTGTCATGACAACAATAAAGCTCTACTGAATTTCATTAAGTGACATGCCCAGGTTCACTTAGGAAGGTCTGTGGCAGAGCCAGGAATTAAATGCAGATCTCCTCTACTTACAGTATTTCAGCTTCTCCACTTCTGATAGACATGAAGGTACAGATGTGCACAAAATAGAAAAATAATAATTGCGGAGAAAATGTTTTCAAATGCATTAGACTCTCAAAAAAACTTTGATTAGTATTTGAGTTCAGGCTCATTCCTATTTCCATCAGCACTTGTACAACCATCCCTGCTAATATTGGCCCAAGCCATGTCACCTTTTATAGATCCACCATATAAAATACCAAACTAGACATTCAGATCTGAAATAAAGTACTTTTGAGAGTATGTAAGAATCTTGATGAGCATCATTAAATAGTTCAGACCTCACTTACATCACTTCTTATAAATAAGCTTGAGCAGGTATGACAGTAGACTTTCTCTTTATCCACTGCCAAGAAAACATATTTACTGTGTTACATCAAGACAAGGACTGCTCCATGTTGTCCTAGTTATATGTTGTTATAGCTTGTGCAACAGCACAAGAGAACATGGCACATAAATGAGCTAATCTCATTGACACTTGGAGCAGCTGTACCTCATACAAGCTAAATAAAATTTGGAAGTGTGACTATCAGCATGCAAAACTTTTAGTGCACTTGCTACATGTGATTGAACAGGGTGGTCATGAAATAACGAGGAAAATATCTTATTTCAGCTTTCCTGCCATAATACATTCTTCACAAGGTAGTTGATGATTAAAGTTTGAAAATTTGTCTCTTCTCAAAATCAGCTTTGGTCTCATGGTCTTTAATTCAAGGTTTAGTACAAAGTTGTTCTACACACATGTGCTTTGCATCAAAGTATATGTTTATATATAATAACACTGAGCGATGAAGGTATTCTAAAATACCTTCTCCCTACTTCTTCTAGCTGATGACGTTTTTTTATCTTATTAGCAAATAGATCATTTTCATTTCTAGGAAAAAGCAAATGGATCCATAACAACAAGAAGTTCTTTCAGTCCACAGAAAAAGCCCATGAGTCAATAATAATTCTATGTTTGGTGCATGGTTTGGATGACATGAAGTATATAAGCACGGGATCATAGTCTGAATTATGAGAACATAAAGAAATATTGAATCACTATTCACTGAGCACAGTCCATTATAGACACACAGTGAGACAGGAGCTTTGTGGAAAAATAGTACAGCCAGTCCCTGAGTTGTGAACGGTCGCCTTACGACCATTCGCAGTTACGACCAAAGCTGTTGTAAATGGCGGACCCCGAGTTACGAACGCGATCCGCACTTACGAACAGCGCGGTCGCGTGTAACTCAATGGGGTCCGACTTACAAACGAACCGAGTTACGACCAACTGCTTGGTCCGTAACCGGTTTGTAAGTCGGGAAGAGGCTGTATGTGAACATCTCTCGATTAAAAAAAAATTCCTGCAGGATGACAGAGTGACATCATCATGTCCACAGGAGCTACCCATTCCCAGGGCTGGAACAACCTTGGTCCCTGCCTTCCCCGGCAGCCAGGAGACTGAGAGACTGGGCCTGTTCTGGGGGTGCCACATGCTCACTCACCAATGCCCCCTACTGAGTGGCGAATACCTCAAGGCAGCTGTAGGGAAGCTCCTATTTGGCCTGCACATGGTTCTGAAATGGATCCCTCAGGATGGGGCAGAACCCTGCTCCAGCGGGAGAGGGGGAAGAGGGACTGGGCTCACTGGGGCACTTGGGCCAGGCTCAGTGAGGCCAAGGCGCTGTTCTCCTGGTATCCAGCAGCAGCCAAGCTAAGCTGAGCAGCTCCCTGTGGGTGGAGCTGTAGTGCCCGCTGCTTGTACCATTCAGCCCCCAGCATATTGGGCTCCGCCCCTGCGTGCCAGGCACGGGAAGGCCACCGTGCAGCAGCTACAGCTTGCTAAGGAAGCAGCTGCAGTTCCAGCCAGGGAGTAGGAGCGGGACGACAATGGAGGAAGGTTGGGTAACGTCGCCAGGGAATCTGGCCGGGTATGGGGCCAGGAACAGGGAGACCCAGCTTTGCTGTGGGAAGGGGCAAGGCCCATGGTGCTGGAGGCAGCACGGGAGAAAGGTGCCCGAGCCCTGCCCAGGGACTGCCTGTACTGCCGGCCGCCTGTCCCTTTCCCATCCCTCATACGGCGTTGGCAGATTTGTCCCAGGTGGGAGATCATGAGGCCAGGCTTTGCCCTGGCTTTGCTCCCTGCCTGCCTCCCTTTTGTGGGGGGATCCATTGTGGGGGCTATTTAACTTTCATTCAATGAATGTGGGAGTGGTTCTGGCCAAAGAAAGAGCAAGTGCTAAATAAATCTATATCTATCTCAATATGCAATATTTTTTTTCCTGCTAGATGAGAGAGTTATGTCATCATGTCACTTTGCATCCACAGGAACCAAGTCCCACCCATTCCCAGGGCTAGTGTGGCCTCCGCCCCAGCCCTTCCCTGAGGCTGGGGGTGGGGGGAGAGACTGCGGCTAGCTCAGCCCCGGCCCTCCCCAGTGGCTGGGGCAAGAACTGAGGCTGCCTAGGAGGATGGCAAGCATAGCGAGCAGGGGGCACAGCCTCCAGTGGAATTAAAGAATGCATCATAATGAATACATATGTGATTAAATTACAACTGCATGAGCAATCTTAATTCTGGTATTTTCTAATTTTTAAGTGCTTGATTTTGCATACTTAATGTTCTTTTTAACATCATTTTCTTGTACATAATTTAAAATCAAATAATCAAGTTAATGGAGCTATGTGGATTTGCACCAATGAAGGATCTGGCTCTAGTAATAAAATCAGCTCTGACTTAAATATGTCAACTCCATTAGCTTCAAAGTTGTGCCTCTACATCTCTATATTTTTAGACAAAACGTGAAAGATGAAGAATATCTTTTAAACCCTAACCTCTCAACCACCCGCTCATTAATGTACCTTATGAAAAAAGGTCTGAATAATACAGAGGTCTGTGCACAAGATCAACCACAATATTCCATTTTATTGGTGTTTGCTGCTGCAATAAAGGGAAAGGCACTGACATAACAGTACAAGATATTTGTGAGCTAAAACCATGGACAAGTGGCACAAATGACAATAATTGTCATCTAGTAATCCGAAGTGGAAGAGACCCCTATGACCACTAGTAAAGCTGGGCAAAACTGCAGAAATATGTTCAGGAATATTGCTTTGAATTTTTATATTTTTTCGTTGACTGTGTTTGCACCCCTTTTGTGTTCATTTTCTACAGATAATCTAGTGAGCATCTTTGCTTTCAGGAATGTATGCAATGAGTATTGGAGGATATTTGCATAATGCACATATAGCATTTTAATCAAAATTGTTTGCACCAGTAATCATGATTTCACTTATCTCATCAGGGAATAGAAAAGTGTCAATCAAAAATGCTCAAAATGTTAATAGTAAATAAATAGTGAACTGGGTATGGATAATCTAAGGACAAAAGGTATCCAGACAAATGAGTGAGTATTCTGAAACACAAATAAAACCAAAACTCATGTTCTGTTTGTGAAGAGGAAAAGGAGCAAAATCCATCAAATAAATTAGTAACTGAAAAGTAATAACCCATCTCTCTCCACAAATAAAGCTTTGAGGGGTTTTTTAAAAAACAAAAACAAAAGAGGTATACATCCTGGCTCTCTTTCTCTCATCTTATTACTCACCACATCTCAACTGTGATTGGAGCTACACACAACAGTTATCATAATACTGTCTGTGTACACATAGCAGCATGTCTTAGAACAGATTTCAGTAGTAAGAGAGCTCATTTAAGTGGGTTCACCTTCTGAGCTGTTCTGCAACTTCTGAGAGTGGACAGATGTGTAGTAAGTTTGCCCTGGAGCAGTGGAATGACCTGTTTTCTGACTATCTCAGACCAGTGCACAGCTTTACATGGCTTTCTGAGGCTTGTTTGGGGGCCCCAGAAACCTGTATAAATTGTCTAGTGTGCACTGGATAGGGCCCGGCAAGCCAAAAGCAAACTGCACTTTTTTTTTAGAGTAACTCATCCTCAAGAGCATAATGTGTATGAACAGTAGGGAGATTCCAAGTTAGTGTTAACAAGTTTCTTGCATCTGTTAACCAGAACTTGAATATCTGGTTAATAGCTCACTATATTTTTATATAACACATATCTGAATATTGATCCATGGATATTTCTGTTGCACATGATCAAATTAATTCAGAAACAAGCACTCTTCAAACTTACACTTAATTCTGATTCTCAGATACATTACTCAAGTTCTGTATAGGATGCAGCTCCCTGGGACGGCAATATCTGTGGTCCTGCCAGAAGTCCTACTGGATGGGAGCCCAGTAGCAGGAGGGCCAGCGGCTGGGAGCCCTACCAGGCCCAGGAGCCCTGCAGAGCCGGCAGTAGTGGGGCTGGGGCCAGTGTCCAGCAGCCTGGCAGGCATCTGGGATTCCAAAGAGCGCCAGTGTCCAGAAGCTATCTAGCATCCCAGCCATGGCTAGTATTTGGAAGCCTGGCCAGAGCCAGAATCCAGTGGCACCAGGGCTAAGGTCAGCGCCTGGCAGCAGCAGCGGGATCCCAATCCTAGCAGTAGCGGGGCCGGGACAGAAGCAGAGGTGGGGATGGGTGGCAGGCTGGGAGGCTGGTGGCTGGGGACCTGCCTGGTCTTGCAAATTTCCTCGTTCAGGGCTGGTTAGGTCCCAAGAGTACTGGACCAGGGAGGTCCAACCTGTAGGCTGGTTCTCATTAGAAGTGCCCCTATATTCTCCTTGTACTAAACAAAGCTTCTATATGAGAGGACTTCATATAATTAGTTTTCACTGCAAGCTGCAATTTAGCTTTTCTGTTTGAATTTTCACCGTTTAAAATGTGTCATTTAATGAGCTCCACATACAGTCAGTCATTCAAAACAATGTCTTGGCAAAAGAAAATGCCTAAATAATTCTTTAGATACATTTATGTTTATATCCCATACTTTAGAATGATCAAGAATTGGAATGACTTGCATACAAATATTGTAATATTTAGTAAGGTTGTAACTATCAATTTATAATTTTTCTAAAATTGAAATCTAAATACACACTCCACTATTTCATTTTGTCTCAGACGCTGCTTAAGTCATGTCATCTCAGGTGATGTATATATAGCTACTGAGAGAGAGAGAGAGAGAGAGAGAGAGAGATTATTTTTTTGAAGACAATAGTGAAAACAAAAATACCACTGACTGCAATGGGAACAGGCTCTGGCTCATTATTTGAATTATACATATCTGCTTCAGTCATTGTGACTTGAAAACAGATTTTTTTTAAAAAACACTATTTAAACTGTTGAATATAGCATGTGATCATTTTAAACAATAGAGCCATCATACCCCCAATTTTCTGAATCAGCTTTTTAAATATATAGGGGTGTGGGTGTGGGTGTGTGTTGTATAATTCAGGGATGTTAAGATGCTTATGCTGGCTGCCCTCTTGTTTCCCTAGCCCACCTGTGATGCTGAATTTGGATTTTATGTTTCTTGCCTCTTTGCTTTCTGATTAAATTCCGCTGTAGTCAATTTAGTCTCCCTTTTTCATAGGTTTTCCTTATTTGTTTACATTAAAGCACAATGTATTTTTAAATACTTCCTCCTTTTTTAAAATTACAAAAATGGGTGCTTTGGGAATTTGCACCATTTCCAGCCAGATGCTTGTTGCATTTCATACACATTTTATGTTCAAGTAAATTTTTGTCCACTCAGGTGTAAAACCTATAGTGATTTTTAAGATGATCTGAAAATGCTCATGTACAGATGCTCCCATTTTCTTTTCTTTGTTCTTTTTAGCTATGGCCCCAAGCCAGTGGCCCAGTGTACTTGCCACTGAAGATGAAATCCAGGATACAGAACATATAACATCTGAACAGAGGTGATGAACTTCATGATTTGGGACCTTTTTTTAATTGCTTACCATCCCATTGAGTAGCACTAGCAAGTAGGTGGTGCATATTTTCTTAACAGTGTATTGTTTGCTACTGAATTCTTTGTTCCAGAACCAATTGCAGACAATGGAAAGACTCCCATTGATTTCAACGGGCCTTATATGCTTATAAACTGTTTCTGTTTTTATGGTTTGACATTGGGAAGTCTGAGAGAGGCAGAGAGGGAATGCAAGGAGGTGGTGTAGAACAGACACTTGAATTCCTTTAGCTTCTCAGCCCCTCATCACCCCTGTGGGGGAAGTAGCAACCAATATTACAGCTTGAAGCAGAATTAACTCTGCTGTGGCACCCTCTCTGGGTATGGCAAAGAAAACCCCACACTGACTCTGGCTTGTGAGGCTCAGGCTGCAGGGCTGTTTCATTGCTTGCAGACTTCCAGGCGCCCATCTCAAAGGATCCTATAGCCCAGGCTCCAGCCCAAGCCCAGAAGTACCCAGCAATGAAACAGCCTTGCAGCCCTAAGCCTGCAAGTTGGAGTTGGCTGATATGAACCAGCCACAGGTATCCAGTTGCC
The DNA here is from genome assembly GCA_019425775.1 of Rafetus swinhoei. Classification (NCBI taxonomy): domain Eukaryota; kingdom Metazoa; phylum Chordata; order Testudines; family Trionychidae; genus Rafetus; species Rafetus swinhoei. Next base: position 80,050,928 of record CM033446.1, on the reverse strand, counting down.
ATTTAAACATGCCCTCTTATTTTTAAAAACAACACAGAGTCCTGTGGCACCTTAAAAACTAACAAATGTATTAGGGCATAAGCTTTCATGGGCTGCAGCTCACTTCATCTGGTACATGAAGTGCAAGCTTCAGTTGTCAGGGATTTAGACATACATACAGATATGGGAGTGTTATGCCAGTACTAATGAAGCTAATTAAAGTTTACACTATAAAGTTATGACGGCAAATCATATCTGTTAGCTAACAGCTATAGCAGCAAAACCCTCAGAAAAAGAGTGTTTCTCTCAGCTTAGTGAAACCCATTCATGCTATGCCAGCAGAAACCTGTCTGTCAGCATATGTTGCGTCTGTACTGGGAGGCTATTCCAATATAGCCTCTGTAGTGTAGACATGGCCTCAGTGTGGTTTCAGAGGCAGCCAGAGATAGCAGAATCCCTGTGAGTATATCTCCTGCAGGACCTGTGACCTCTATGGCCAGGTAGGAGATCATGGGGGTTGGGCAGCAGAACCTATTCCCCGAAAATCCATACAGATCTGGGAGGATCAATGGCTTCTTTTACAAAGGAGTGGGGTGAAAGACACTGAACCTGTACTCCCCATCCAAAGAAAACTCTATGGCCTGGTCTACACTATAAGGGAACGTCCAAGTAATATACACACCTCCAGCTATGTAAATTACATAGCTGGAGTCAATGTATCGCTTTATCTTCATCAGGATGGCCCTGACGGTGGACTTCCCCACCCCAGACTGGTTAGCCACATAGTGGTAGCTGTCTGGGGTGGCCAGCTTCCACAGGGCAATTGCGACCCGCTTCTGTTTGGGGGTGGCAGGGTGCAGGTGCATGTCGCATCATTGGAGGGTGGGTGCAAGCCAGGCACAGAGCCCCTGGAAGGTGGTCTTGCACATCCGGAGGTTATTTACCCATTGCTGGTCGTCCCACCGCTCCAGGACCAGCCGGTCCCACCAGTCCGAGCTGGTCTCCAACCTCCAGAATCTTCAGTTGATGGTGGGGTGTGGCAGCCAGAGTGGAGCACCCGCAGACAGTCAGAGGCTGATGAAAAGGATCTCAGGGTCCAACTCCAACTGGAAGAGGAATGCTGCTTGAAACAGGCACTGCAGGGAGTGTAGCATGGTCCTGGGGGTCCGTCGCATGCCCAGAGGCAGCTCTGGCTCCATAACACACAAGGGAGAGGAGGAAAAAGCTGTGGCATCCCCAAAAAAGCACAGGGCACACACAGCAGGCACTGCTGAAGCTTTGCTATCCCAAAGAGGCTAGCAAGCAGGCAGCAGAATCAGAGAAGCAGCTGTCCAGGAGGGTCCCTTTAAGCGTGCGTCTCTAGAGGGTTCCGGCAACAGCACTCAAGAGCAACTGGTGACCTCTAGCCCAGCCAGAACTGGTTCTGGGGGACTTTATATGTGAGAGAGCGTCCAATAGTGTGCTTTTAGGATACATTTTGCTCTGGCGATGCACTGTTGAGGTGTGGACGTGCTTTTGCGCAAGAAGTTTTTACAGAAGATCTCTTCCGCAAAAAGTTTCTTGTGCAAAAACCCTGCAGTGTAGACAAAGCCTCAGGGATTCTCTGATGGATGATGCTACAGAACTGCAAAAGTGCTCTTAATATTATTAGTTTATTATCGTCTTTATGAACCCTACTTTATGACGTGTGCTATCACTATGTAATATACTATTTTGTATTATCCTGCGAATGATGGAAATGTCATGTGCAGTGCACATGGGTGCATAGTTAAATAACAGATATGACTGCATACCAGTGTAAAATCCTAATTTACTTTAGCATAAGAAAATAAAGTTCTTGGGTTATTTTCACATATTTATATATAAAGTGCATATGATGCAAGTCCAACAACAATAAGCAATACTGCGTATATATTGTCATGTGTCTGCTATTTATTCAGAAAGAATAAGAATTCATTCTAGTGTCCTAGATCTAACCTCTTCTTGAGTCCCTTTTTATTAATTACTTATGTGGACTTGCTTAATAACAAGTAAGTGATGCTTTAAATTCAGCCTCAGAAAGGAGCTAGCCAGCATTTTTGCCTGTTAGCCCTCATGCCCCCAGGGCGCCACTGGGTTAGATTACCAACTTTTTTTCAGCAGAATGGTAGCTTTGCAGACTGACAGTGTACTGCGCCTGACTAGCAATTCTCCCTGACTGCAATGAAGAACAGAAAATGTTCATGTCAGGTCCACTGGTTTTATATCAAAATGAAACAAGACTAGAATTTAAATAGCTGAGATCAGCACTACTGAACTCCAAAGTGAACTGCCTGGATTCCAATCACAAAAATGGAGCAGCTGCAACAGAATTCTAGAGGTTGAATTTCAGAGGGCATCTAAAGACTAGAGCTATGTAACTAATACATTCCTGCTACCAACTATCACCTGAGATACAAACAAAATACCAGTTTTCATAGGCAGCCCATCATCTGGATGAGTCTCATGTTATTGCTTCAGTAAGAAGCCATCATAGAAGATTACAGTGAATGAGCAGAGCACAGCCTCCTGGCTCAATATCAGGAGAGAAGCCATCGTCAGTACAGCATTTAAGCATATCCTTAAGCACTTTTCTGAATGGATAATTTAGAGCGCAATTGAGAGGGGCAGTTAATTAGAGATGCTCTTTCTTCCTTGCATGTACTGGAAAATGGTTCTTAAAAATACTGCTATTGCCAAAAATTTAGAGCCTGATGCTGAAAGAGGAGTAAATTGTAAAGAAAAAAGAAAATTATTAATGTTGAAAAATGTCTACAGAGATTTGGGGTTTTTTTCATCCTTATGGGTTTCAGTAATTGAAAACAATTGGCTGGTCATGCAAAAATGGTGGTTGTTGAGAAATTAAAACTCTTGACTAGCTCAAGTTCCCTGCTCTGATTGTACTCTATTCATGAGAGAAAAGATATTCACATGCTTAAGTGTTTGCCTGATCAAATCAAGCTCTTAGGCTCTGATTCAGCAAAGCTGTTCGCTATGTCCCTAATTCTGAAAATCATTTATCTTTAGGAAGACATTTAACTATTAGCTTGACTTTGAGCACATGCTCAAGTGTTTTGCTTTTAGGTCCTTATCACATGTGCACAGTGTGATTTTTCAAAGCCTAATAACTCAGCCAAATCTCAACAAATTTTCATCAGAACACTAAAAGACACTTTTGTTAACATCAGTAAAGCCCCTCTCTCTCTCCCTGTTTGTAGCCAGACAGGAACCCCCCTGTAACAAATGTAGCCAGACAGGAACCCCCCTGTAACATCCATTTTTGCTTGCCTGGAGCATACAGGGCACACAGAGCAGTAAAATAAGCATAGTCTTTGAAAGCCTTGAACAGGAGGCCCAGATATGCCAGCTCAGTGACCCTGGACAACTGTAAGCAGAGATACGCCAATAAGTTGACCTCGAGGCTGCGAGAACTGCCTTGGCTGGCACCTATGTTGATACGAACACACACTGTCCGCTGGGGGAGGAATCGCCCACTGAGAAAAGAATGCCCAGTACTCTCTTGCAAGTGTAAATTAAGTTGAAACTCCCTTGTAAGAACTGGCGTCACAAAGACAGACCAACACAATTTGGCATCTTAGATAAGAAAGAGGATACAGGCCCCTAAGGGTATAAAGATGGGTCCAGCAGCACACTTACTCTGAGTGTCAATCTACCATCTATCTGCTGGTCGGGTTAGGTGATTGGCCTCCCGAGGTTCCATGGGGACGCCCACCTTGTATTCGTCTTTCCTAGGAATTGAGGGACCGTCCCTGGCTTGACCCCCTGGAGTCGAGAGGCACAGAAGGGGTAAAATTGTACCTGTATGTGTCCTTTGTCTTAAGTGTACACATAGATTTAGAGCTCTTTAAAGATTAAGCTGTCACTTGGTACCATTATTTCTATTTTCTATCTTTATTTTCTTTGTAACCATTTTAAGATTTATATTTGCTAGCAGTTAAGAAATAGAGCAATAGCCACTGTAACCATATAATTTATAAGCTTCTTTAATAAACCTGTAACTGTTTAAGCTTTAACCTGACTCCTTCAGTTGCTGTAACAGAACCAAGCACAATTTAAAAGAACTTCAGCCGGTCATAAGGGACAGATATAGGAAGAGCTGGGGCATTTGGATCGTGTCGCTTCCAGAGGACAGATCCGTAGGGGCATCTCTCAGTCTTCCCTAGGCTGCCCGCTGCGAAGGGATCCCGATCCTAGCGGACTAAGACACGGACGTTAAACTCCTCGGGGCGCCCGTCAGTCTCTCCTAGACTGCCCACTGCGATGGGGCCTTGTGTCCCAGCAGTTGAAGACTCGGGTGTAACACACACACACACACTGCCCTGACCATAGGCTGACACTGTTAAACTGCAATTTAATTCCTTAACCTGTCTCCGCTGTACAGATAGACAAGCAAATATGTACGTAAAATAAGAAAAATGTATTTTCCACTCTCCTTATTCTGAAAATTGCTCTGCCCTATTTTGTCAAACTCAGAATAAAATTCACCTTCAGCCCAAGACATGAAAATTTGAGTAAGCTGTGAGTGACAGCAAATAGGGGTTCTAATGGAAATCTTAATTAACAGCTTAAACCAGCTACAAAAATTGTAATACACGTGTAAATTATCAAAGATTCAAACCAGCAAAAGGCTGAGTTTCCCCAATTACTAGTGAAGACAATCACTGTCAATAATAGGATTTGGAGGCTCTAAGCATCTTGCACAAGACACCCAGCATTTTGCAGAATTGGTTAGGCCTGAATCTTTAGACGTTCAAATATGTGCACACCTTTATTGACACAAGTAGTCTCATTTACAAATGGTACTACTCATGTGCAAGAAGTTCCACACAACTTTATGTTTCTGTAGGACTGGGGACCTTCCTGTTGTATATGTCAATTTAACCAAATTATGAGTCTGTTGAGACACAGAAAGGTTTTTAATGACAGCTCCCTTAAGAAATAGTACAGAAGTATTTATTTTCTACATGCCAACATGTCAACACATTTTAGTTGCATCTCTGTGTATTTTTTGTCTAGCAACAAAAAACTAGAGAATAAATTATTTATGACATTTGTAGCTATTTTAAGCAAGCTTGTTTTGCATGGCTAGCAATCTACAAATTAGTCATAAAATATTTTGATGTAATTAGTATCTCTTATACATTATAGATGCTCTTCATTTTTTCATGTCACTTATCATTCCCACTGTAACATTTCAGTGGAAATCTACTTAGTGTAGCATACAGTAATCAGCTAGTATCTGTCCATTGTATGCAACTTTCAGATGTTCTGAAATCTACCAGCTGTTAGAAAGGTAATACTTTAACTTCAAGACCCACAGGTATATAGCAAGCATATTTTGATGTGCATAACATCTGGCTGTTTTTGCCAGACAGCAGTTTGTATTTAGTCATTACATTCTATCTTGCTGTACTTTAATCAGATTAATTTATATAGATATATCTATATATTGCTCACTTAGTGGATTTTACTGTCACAATGATCTGGCAATTGTATGTAACAGCAGATGAAGCCATGGGACCAGATTCTGTCCTAAAATATATCCATATAACCCAGACAAAGTCAATATCCACTCAGGTGTGTCAACAGAATGATCAGATATGAGTATTTGCTATTCTTAATGTAAAATGTGTTTCACATCCATATAAAAACAATATCTTTCTATTCTTGTGTTTCTATCCCTGTGTGTGAATTGTACAGCTAATTTGAATACATTTTAAATAATTAAAGTTATATTTTAAATACCCAAATTCATATTTATATCCTAATGCAGAAAACCATCATCAAGAGTTATTTCATCCATGAAGCCCAAAAGAAGAGATGGCTATCATTCAGCAAATATTTTTTTATAAAAGATAATCTGACTACACAACAGGTCAAATATTGGAAAAAGTGTCAAGTCATTTGACTGAAAACAAGCAAAATGCATGGAATAATGTATTCAGGGTGCCCACACCCAGCAATCCATTATCTGTGTTGATAGCTGGATGAAATCTTGTCATGCAATTAGAATGGAGTGCTCAACCTTGGCTAGCACCAAGGCCAGATCCGGTAAACACAGGGGCCTCCTTCAAAACTGTTTGATTGACCGCAGTAGCTGCAAGGTCTGAGAATTCTCTTCACCACTTTCTGTAAACTCCTATGCCATTCAAGCTGGAGAGGGAAGGAGTGTTCAGGACTGAGGTTAGAGGAGAAATAAGCCTTTTATTCAGAAGCAGAGTTTGTGTCTTTTGAAAGAGAAAGAGAGGACAGAAGTTTCCTGTTAAACAGCAGGGGAACAACCTACAACAAGCCCCAGACAAAAAGAGTTTCCAAGGAATAAAGGGAGATATTTCCTGATATCCTGTAGAGCTCTGTTTCATCATAAAGCAGTTTGTACTCCACCGCACATGCTACTGTCACTTCACCCATACACATTACAGTGAGACCACATGATGAGTGGTCCTCAGAGCCAGACAAACATGACTGCCTTGTCTGAACCAGACATGGCATTCAAATTAAATTCACATTTCTATAACAGGCAAACTCTCCTTTGTTTAAACACGTCAATGCAGAGATCTAGCAGAGATCCTAGGAAAAAAGAAAACAGAATGGAAAACTGAGAAACAGGACCACCAACAGGGAGAGTCAAATGGGGCAATTGCCCTGGGGACTGGTGATTTAAAAAGGCCCAGGATTCAGGCTACAGCTGCTGCTACCGCGGCAGAAGCATCAGCCCAAGCCCTGGCCTTTAAATTGCCACTGGAGCCCTGAGCAACACTGAGGATTGATTGAGTAAGGCACAATATGGACCAGGTGGTGCTGAGCAAGGGTCCCTCTAAGCTGTGCGGCAGCTGTGTGTGGAGCCCTGATCCTTTGACTGGGCGGGGCTGGTTAAGCAGCTGCAGGTCTGTGCTGCCACGCAGCTTAGAGGGACCTTGGTGCTGAGGGCTGGCTGTCCCTAGACCTGCTCCTTCTGCCAAGGGCCCTGCCCTTTCCAGGGGTGGGAGCAGAAGTAAGTCCCCTCTCCCTTATTGCCCAAGGCCCAATGAAGTCTATCACTAGCTCTGCTGAGAAATAATTGAAAACAAATAGGGGCTATAAATCAGAAGTGAAACAAATGTTAGCATTCCTCCCCTCCCTTTTCGATAAATCTCTAATATCTTAAGTCATCTCTAGCACTTCAGAAATAAAGTGAAGGTTAGTTGGACAGGCCCAGTATTTCATATGTTGTTGCATGATATCAAGAAATTTGTGAGTGTTGACACTAATGAAGCTGTTCTTTTGCTCTCAGTAAATGTTAATAACACATTTCAGTATTTCATGATGAAGGCATTCATTCATATCACTATATTAATAAAAAAAACCTTCTCCATCTCAATGTTTGTGTTGCTTTTGAGTCAGACGCTGGCAGGAGCAGCACCAGACATATTTTTAAAAAGAAATGTGTACTTTACTATGGCTAATTCAAATAACCTTAAAAAGTTGCTGTAAAAGTTTTCTGGCTTTTGACTATGAAAATACAATAAACTTACACCATGGTAACTCCTAAACACACTAACACATATTCAGACATAGGGTTACAAGGAATCTGTTGGGTTTGTTTAACTGCTTTCTATTTCACGGGTCCTGTTGCAGTAGCACACCTCTGTTTTGTTTTGCTCTGGGTTTACTTGGTGCCCTGCAGCTCAGATGTGAGTCAGACATGCCCCCACCCACACACTTAAAAACCCCCACTACTGCCATTGAGCACGGATAGTGGCAAACTGAGAAAATGGGAACTGATTCTGATCTCACCTCCACCTGGATAAAGGAAGCACAACTGATGTCAGGTAAGTCACGGTGAAATTAAAGCAGCTGTGCTGATTGAAATTTTTCAAATGAAGATTTTTGCATTGAAAAATGGTCTATTTTTGAAATAAGAAATGTTCATAAATATTCGTTTCTTCTAAAAGTTCTCATGGCAGTAGAAAATAGTAAATTTAGTAATTTTGAAGGCAAAGTAAGATGTTTCTTTGTTTTCACAATTTTATTTTATTGTTCTATTTCTTCTTTCCCGCCCTCTACCCACTCTTTTCCTTGGTAAAATATAAAAAGGAAAAGTACTTAATGTGAAGAAAAAAGATCAGAAAATTTTAGAAATCTGAAACTTTGTGTAACTGGAAATTTTGATGAAAGTTCTGGCAAAAAAAATGAACAAAAATTCTTTTTGAAACTGTGAAAAGAAAATGTCTCGAATTTCTTGCAAAATATTTAATCCTGTTTTTAACCAAATTTTAGAAGTTCAAAAGCATACTTGCTGTGTGTGACAATACGTGCCAGCCACCCGAGACTACCATTTGTTCCTCAACAAGGTCTCTGTAGACACAGTGGCTATATGTGTTGTAAAATTGAACTGGAATGGCATAATGTTGGTAAAGGGTAACCCAGTGAACTGAGCCAGTTTTCAGAAGTTAGAAGTCTGCAATTAAATAGATGTCACACTTTCCCCCCCTGCTATCAAGCTCTCATCAGGTGTCACAGTGCTACATATGGAGTATATTTTTAGAAATCCCAGTTCTATCACCTTTGTGTTTCTGCCTATATGTGTTTATGGAAATCAAATAATGAGATCTACTTTTTTATTTATTTAACTCTTCTCCTACTTGGGGCAGCTTATGAGCAATGTATTTTATGATAATCCCAAGAGCTGCTTTTAAAGGATTTTAAAAGCCTTCTCATTTATAAAATGAACTGAAATTGTGACCTAGCCTTATTGACATTTTGAGATTAGCCAGACCCTTAACTGGTGCAAATTAGCATAGTTCCAGCCAAGTTCTTGGCCCAGAAATATATAAGATCTCTGTCACCATGTCAGCAGGAGCACTAGGAAGCTTTGCGACTGGAGACAAACACACTGCCTTCTGGAATCCCTCAGGAATATGCATAGTGCTATATGCCTTCAGAGAGATTCTCCCACATGCCCAAAGGGCTCTGCTAGCCAGTACAGAGGCTGTGATGGTATGTCCTCTCTCCTCCCACTTTCCTTACCAGGAAGGTGGCTAACACCTTAGGGCTGCCAGATGGGAGGAGTCACTGCTTTCATGGCTGGCTCCTCTATGAGGGAGCAATGGGTAATGGATTTCTTGCTCCATCCTCACCCCACACAGGGTCAGTCACAGCCTAGCTCAGAATAACTTGATCTCATTTTATCTTTGCAGAGACTCCATGGTACCACAAGCACAGCCCACATACACAAGATGGAGCACAAAGATGAAAGAAATGCAGGTTGTGTTTTAAATGAACTGTATTCTCTATAGCACTCTGACTCTAGACAGAGCTCTGATTACAATCCCTAAAGTTACTATGGGCATGTAGGTTGAAAAGCTTTGCCTTGAAAATACTATGACAAATATGGCAATTTCCTACAATATCTTTGGGAGATCTTACTGTAGCATGTCGATTCATCGTTTTGTGATAAGAACTGCACATAATTCCATAAGGGAAGGTGATAGTTTCTCCTTCAGGAATTAAGAACAGAGGGGGCAGCAAGTTTAGGCAAATTTATTCAGGTTACAACCCCTCCAAAAAGCAACCACCACCTGGATAGGCTTGCATTCACTATTTCAAAGTGGATTCTCCAGAGACCAACAGACAAAGAAAGATTTTGGGGATAAGAAGCCTGAGTTTAAGCTGACTCAGCCTTCTTTCCGATCCAGCGAACAGACAGGACTAGAGGCAGACCCCAATGGGGAGCTAGTGAACTGATTAAAAATGTAATTAAAACAACAAATGAGAAAAATAATGAATTCATTTTTTTTCTTTTAAAGCAATGTACTGCTCTTGATATCATCCATGTGTAATGCCAGCAAGCAGAACTGAAGCTGGGATCTCTGGAACTTAGTGCATGCGCTTCTATAGCTTGAGCTAAAAAGCCAGCTGGCTCACAGCCAGGGCAGTAGAGCACACTCTTCTTTCTTTCTTCTTTAAGTGGTCTTAGTGCTACTAGGTGGGACAGTCCACCACATGCAGAAGGTGTGTAGGTTACACATGCAACCCCATTGCTTTCATGTGATTGTAGCAGTGTTTCCAAGGGCATAATTCCAAGGGCCTCTGGTCACTTGCTCATGGTGTTCAATTAACTAGAATGCAGGGTGTATATAACATACTGTGTATTTTTCTAATTGTTTGCTATAATTTGGCTTTATATATGGTGCCTGATTCTTCTTTCCTTTGCACTCATGTAAATGTGGAAGAATTCCACTTACAATAGAACCCAAGTTATGAACAGGAATGTAGGCTGTTTTCAGCTCTGAAATATTCACAACACTGAACAAACATAATGGTCATTTTTTCAACAGTTTACAATTGAACACTGATTTAATAGAGCTAGAAACTTTACTATCTGAAAGAAAAATGCTATTTTCCTCTTTTTTAGTAGTTTACAGTTAACACAGTACTGATAACTCTGAGATTCTACTGTACTTCAGTGGAGTTACTCCAATTTTACAAAGAAGTATTTGAGCAAAATCTAGCCCATGTCTGATAATGTACATTAATTATCCAATAAGAACAGACATCCAATAAGAAATGTTCATAGAATCCTAGAACCTGAAGGGACCTTAAGAGATTATTGAGTCCAGTCCCCTGCCTTCATGGCAGGACCAAGCACCATCTAGATCGGGGTGGGCAAAAGGGCCTCCGCAGGCCGAATCTGGCCTGCCAAGTGGGTTGATCCAGCCCATGGAGGCCCTGCTGCTCCCCTGCCCCAGGCCAATTAGGGGCTGGGGTCGGGGGAGCGTGAAGCTTCCTCCCACCCTGCCAGGAGCACGCAGCACTTTGAAGCGCCATGTGCTGCTTGCGGGACGGGAGGAGAAGTCACGCACTCACCTGATTGGCCTGGGGGCCGGAGAAGCATGCGAAGTTTCCTCTCCCCCCTCCCGCCCTGAAAGAAGTGCATGGCACTTCAAAGTGCCGTATGCTCACGCAGGGTGGGGGCAGGGTGAAGGAAGCTTCGCGCAGCTTCCAGGCCTTGATTGGCCTGGGGGTAGGGGAGAGTGCGCGAAGCCGCCTCCCACACTGCAAGGAGCTTGTGGCACTTTGAAGGGCGGGGTAGGGCAGGAAGAGGCTTCACACGCTCCCCCGCCGCCAAGCCAATCAGAGCTTGGGGGTGGGGGAGCTGCGCGAAGCTCCTTTCGCCCTGGCCTGTGAGGAGCGCACGGCACTTCAAAGTGCCATACACGTTTTGCAGGGCAGGAGGAGGCTTTGCACACTCCCTTACCTCCAAAGCCCTGATTGGCCTTGGGGTGGGGGAGCATGCAAAGCCTCTTCCCACCCTGCCAGGGGCATGGGTGCTTAGTGGAAAGGGGGGAAAGGGGGCTCTCCTACCCCCAGACAAATCATGGTCTGAGGGTGGAGAAGCCCAGAAGCGTCCTGGCCCTGGCCCTTCTGGTTTGGGCCCCGCCCCTTCTTGGACAGCCCGGGGCCACTTCACAAATTTTTGAAGTGGCCCCCGGCCCAAAAATTATTGTCCACTCCTGTTCTAGATCATCCCTGACAGGTGTTTGTCTAACCTGCTCATAAATATCTCCAGTGATGGAGATTCCACAATCCCCTAGGCAATTTATTCCAGTGTTTAACCACCCTGACAGCTAGGAAGTTTTTCTTAATGTCCAACCTAAACCTCCCTTGCTGCAATTTAAGCCCATTGCTTCTTATCCTATCCCCAGAGCCAAAGACAGCAATTTTTTCCCTCCTCCTTGTAACACCCTTTTAGATACTTGAAAACTATCATATTCCCCTCTCAGTCTTCTCTTTTCTAAACTAAACAAACCCAGTTCTTTCAGTCTTCCCTCATAGGTCATGTTCTCTAGACCTTTAATCATTTTTGTTGCTCTTCTCTGGATTGCTCCACATCTTTCTTGAAATGCGGTGCCCAGAACTGGACACAATACTCCAACTGAGGCCTAACCAGCACGGAGTAGAGCAGAAGAATGACTTCCTGTGTCTTGCTCACAACACTCCTGTTAATGCATCCCAGAAACATGTTTGCTTTTTTTGCAACAGTATCACACTGTTGACTCATGTTTAACTTGTGGTCCACTATGATTCCTAAATCCCTTTCTGCCGTACTCCTTCCTAGACAATCACTTCCCATTCTATATGTGTGAAAGTGATTGTTCCTTCCTAAGGGGAGTACTTTGCAATTGTCCTTATTTAACTTCATCCTGTTTACCTCAGCCCATTTCTCTAGTTTGTCCAGATCATTTTGAATTTTGACCCTATCCTCCAAAGCATTTGCAACCCCTCCCAGCTTGGTATCATCTGCAAACTTAATAAGCATACTCTCTATGCCAAATATCTAAACGGTTGATGAAGATATTTAACAGAACCGGTCCCAAAACAGAGCTCTGCAGAACCCCACTTGTTATACCCTTCCAACATGATTGTGAACTGTTAATAACTGCTCTCAGAGAATGGTTATCCAGCCAGTTATGCACCCACCTTATAGTAGCCCCATCTAGGTTGCATTTCCCCAGTTTATGGATAAGAAGGTCATGCAAGACCATGTCAAATGCCTTACTAAAGTCAATGTATACCATGTCCACCACTTCTCCTTTATCCATAAAACTTGTTATACTATCAAAGAAAGCTATCAGATTGGTTTGACATTATTTGTTCTTTACAAATCTATGCTGCCTGTTACCTATCACCTATATTTGCAGGTGAATCCCTTAATTACTTGTTCCATTATCTTCTCTGGCACAGACGTTAAACTGATTGGTCTATAGTTTCCTGGGTTGTTCTTATTTACCTTTTTATAAATGGGCACTATATTTGCCCTTTTCCAGTCTTCTGGAATCTCTCCCAACTTCCATGATTTTTCAAAGATGTTAGCTAAAGGCTGAGATACCTCCTCAATCAGCTCCTTGAGTATTCTAGGATGCATTACATCAGGCCCTGATGACTTGCAGACATCTAACTTTGCTAAGTAAATTTTAACTTGTTCTTTTATTTTAACTTCTAAACCTACCCCATTTTCACTAGCATTCACTATGTTAGGCATCCCATCATCATCCATCTTCTTGATGAAAACTGAAGCAAATAAGTCATTAAGCACCTCTGCCATTTCCAAGTTTCCTGTTGTTTCTCCTTCTTCATTGAGGGCCTACTCTGTCCTTGGTCTTCCTCTTGCTTCTAACATACTGTAGAATGTCTTCCTGTTACCCTTTATGCTTCTAGTTAGATTTAGCCTGTTTTGTGCCTTTGCCTTTCTAATCTTGCCCCTGCATACCTGTGTTGTTTGCTTATATTCATCCTTTGTAATTTGACCTCGTTGCCACTTTTTATACGACTCCTTTTTTATTTTTAGATTGTATAAGATCTCCTGGTTGATCCAAGGTTGTCTCCTGACATACTTTCTATCTTTCCTATGTAGTGGAATAGTTTGTTTTTGAGCCCTTAATAATGTCTCTCTAAAAAACTGCCAACTCTCTTCAGTTGTTTTTCCTCTTAGTCTTACTTTGCATGGGACCTTACCTACCAGCTCTCTGAGTTTACTAAAATCTGCCTTCCTGAAATCCATTGTCTCTATTTTGCTGTTCTCCCTTCTACCATTCCTTAGAATCATGAACTCTATGATTTCATGATTACTTTCACCCAAGCTGTCTTCCACGTTCAAATTTTCATCTTATTATATTACCCAGAGTGTACCCTCAGGATTAGGAATTCTGTGGATAAGTAGTTGAAAACAGCAAGCAAATGGTCTGGTAGCACTTTATAGACTAACAAAACATGTAGATGGTATCATGTGCTTTCGTGGGTACAGCCCACTTCTTCAGATGACCGGAGTCATCAGATGACTGAAGAAGTGGGCTGTGCCCACGAAAGCTCATGATACTGTCTACATGTTTTGTTATTCTATAAAGTGCTACCAGACCATTTGCTTGCTGTTTTTTTCTATAACAGACTAACTCGACTACCCCCTGAAGTATTTGAAAACAGGCATGGTAGTGAGCTTCTGTCTTCTACCCAAGTGTTGAACCTCAGACTTGCCTTCTACAATGGAAGAGTGAAAAAATATTCAAGCAGACTTTTGTAGAGTCCGAAAGAAAACATTTCTGAAAGGTATTTTATATGACACAGGATATTTTAATCTTTGCTACACCTATCTGATGACTAAGGACTGAGACAAGCTGCATTCACTGAACAAGTCCAGGTTAATTCTACTTTGAAATAAATAAACAAAGGGCTATTCTGCTGACATGATGTCATTAGAAAGCATAAACATACTTTTTATATATAAAAGATGATATGACAGCCAGTACAGCTGGTCAAAATTTTCCAAATTTTGAATTTTCAGCTGGTTTTTTTTTCAAAAATTCAATTTTCAATTAAAATGAGAAAACAGAAATGAAAATTTGGTGGTATTTTGCCAAGCCATAAAAATAAGTAAGTTTCAAGGGTTAGACTTGCTCTTCCCTGTGCTGAAAGGCCGTTTGTGCCAACCCTCTCTCTTTCCCTTTTCCCCTCCACTTGACTCCACATTTGCCTCTCCTACCCTCTCCTGTTTTGCCCTGTCCTGTCCCTTGTCTTCTCTTTTAATTCAGAAAATCCCCTCCTAACTAAACATACCCAAGGGAAACATGTCATGGAACTAACATGACATTTACTCCCATCATATTGTTCACTCTGCTTGTATGTACTCACTCTGCTTGCAAGGTGTGCTGTAAGGCAGCCTCTCCTGGGACACCATCCAACATCAGGCTATGACACAATACATGCCCCTGTATCAGTGTCCCCTCAATCTGTCCATAAAGAGAGTACCACCTCCTTTACTGTCCAGTTCAAAGCCTTCCCTTAGGCATAAGTATTTCACATACTCATACAATAGTCCATAGAGTCCTAAGGGTAAAATCTCACATAACAAGATGCAGCAATTTTCCATTCGCCTCTCCAGGGACGTCACTTCCAGGTCACTCCCCTCTGAATCCCATAGCACTGGGTTCCCAGATCCTTTCTGCCCTTGTTCCAGACCCCCAACACACACTCTCCATGGCATCCACCTGAGAGTGACCAGTCCCAAGTTTCTTTAGCCTAAAATACAATCCAATGAATCAGTCCTTTTCAACCTGCCAGCACTGGATCTGCATGTTGGGAAGATCAGCCAGCTAGGCCCTCGTCTAGTCTCTGAACCCTTAACAGCCTCCTAGCGCTGGCTTTCCTCATCAGGAGAGTCTGTAGGCTTGCCCTTTTGCTGATATCCTTGCTAGTTCTTCCTATTCCCAGGGAGGACCTGCAGAGCTTTCGGCTGTCAGCAGCATCCGTCTCTTCCTCAGAGCTCTCGTCCACCCTTCTCAGTTTTTATCTGTAGGTCTCCAGCTCATCTAGTCTTCTCCCCTGTAGGGCCCAAGTGCCATCTCTTAAACCCAACTGAGTGTCAAATAACCAGTCCCAGGTGTGTGGGGCCCTGCTCCCTGTTAAAGGAGCCAGTGACTCACTGACACATCCCTTCCCTCAGCCTGTGTCTGTTTGTGTAGTTAGACTTCATAGGCTCATTGTTTCCTACTTCTCCCCTGTTTGTCTGTATCTAGTTAGTGTCACTTGTCCAGGCCCACTGACAGGGGGAAGAACAAAAGGGGGTAGCTGCTCTGTGGTTTGGCAATTTAAAAGGGTCCAGAGCTCCCTTACTTTGCCCCAGCTGAGGTAGCAGTGGTGGCCAGAGCTCTGGGCCCTTTAAATAGCTGCCAGAGCCCAGACAGTACGGGAAATGCTGAAGGGCAGGCTAGCTCCAGCTGCTCCCCTTCCACCTGAGGCCTGGTCTCTTCTGGGGTCATGGCCCCACCATCTTGCACAGGAGCCCAGCAAGTCTGTCAGCCTCCCTGCATTTGTCTTAGAAAGTAAGGTCTTTGGGGAAGTAACCGTCTTTCAGTTCTACATTTATACAGAGTCTAACACAAAGGGGAGCTGTTCCATGAATAGGACCCCTAGCTGCTACAGTAATTCACATACTAAATAATCATCTGTTTGTTAAAAAATAAAAGTTAAAATCAAATAAAATAATCCAGGGGGAAAAGTCAAAAAATTATATAGGAGCTATGTCAATGGAGATTTTGAGCCATTGTTTTTAGCAAAGACACTGCATATAAGTCAAGGTCGCGGCTGGTAGAGAATCTGATCCAACCTTTTCAGATTACATTTGTAATAAGCATGCACTGATCTTATGGTTGTGCATAAGCCCTTTCCCATATCACAATTTTTAAAAAGAAGGCAAAAGCTAAAGCAATAAAGCTAACAATGTGCATGTTTGCATGCCATTGTCCTGATATCATTAGGATAAATGTATAAATGTAAATGTTCCATTGTATAAATATTCCATTGTATAAATGTAAATGTTATTTTCATGACTTCTTTTATTTTTCTTGAAAATGTAATAAAGTTTTTTTTAAATGATTTGTGGAGAATTTTTTTTCATTTTCTTTTCCACTAAGGAGAATTTTATACTTTTACTCTAGCTTCTTCTCACTTCAGGTTATTTATCTATTTTAGTACATTCATCTTCATTATAACACCACTCTGGGGCTCTGAGTGTTAGAAGGATGTGTTATAAGAAGGATGAATATAATTAAGAAAGAGATAAATGCATACTGTGCTCATTAACAACAAGACACATACAAGGAAGCTGCTATTTTATATAATTCCCCTCTTTATATTTAAAAGTAAAAAACAGGGACTTGCTGGAAATGGCTTCCCTTAATATTTTCTCTCACTTATCAAAGGACCACATTCCTTTGTGAAAGTGCAAGACAATAAGAGGGCCTCCTACAAACTGTTGAACATGCTCCATACTCCTGCTGTTCTAGTCAGGTTCACATAATGTCCTCATCACTTTGCTGTCTGAGTCAATTACTGTGGGAATTGTTCCACCACCTTGGACCAGCTACCATCTTGGACCAAGAAAGCTCTGTCTCATGCACAGATAAGCTTTACCCATTCGGCAGTTCCATTTGCCTGACCTGAAGGATTTGACTTTCAAATACTTGTTTGTCCTACTCTCAATGGGACTGATCCTTGGCACACTTATTCCTACCTTTTGTTTCCTTTTAACCGGTTACCAATCCATGAGAGGACCTCCCTCTTATCCCATGACAGCTTGCTTTACTTAAGAGTCTTTGGTGAGGGACCTTGTCAACGGTGTTCTGGAAATCTAAGTACAGTATATGCATTGGATCCTCCTTGCCTCCATGCTTGTTGACCTCCTCAAAAAATTACAGTAGATTGGTGAGGCATGATTTCCCATTACAAAAATCATGTTGACTCTTCCCTCAAAGAATTGTATTCATCTATGTATCTGAGAATTCTCTTCTTTAGTATAGTTTCAACCAGTTTGCCTGGTATTGAAGTTAGACTTACCGGCCTGTAATTGCCAGGATCACCTCTGGAGCCCTTTTAAAAATTGGTGTCACATTAGCTATCCTCCAGTCATTTGGTCCAGAAGCTGATATAAAGGATAGGTTGTAAGCCAAGTTAGTAATTTTGCAATTTCACATTTGAGTTATTTCAGAACACTTGGGTGAATTCCACTTGGTCCAGGTGACTTACTACTGTTTAGTTTATCAATTTGTTCCAAAACCTCCTCTAATGAAAACTCACTATGGGACAGTTCCTCATATTTGTCACCTTAAAAAATGGTTCAGGTTTGGGACTCACCTTCACATCCATCACACATGAAGACCAAGACAAAGAATTAATTTAGTTTCTCTGAAATGGCCGTATCATCCTTGAGTGCTCTTTTAGAATATCAGTCATCCAGTGGCCCCACAGGTTGTTGAGCAGGCTTCCTGATTCTCATGTACTTAATTTTCTTTTTCCTATTACTTTTGAGTCTTTGCTAGCTGTTCTTCAAATTCTTTTTTGGTCCTCCTAATTATATTTTTATACTTCATTTACCAGAGTTCATGCTCCTTTCTATTTTCCTCACTGGGATCTAACTCCCTCTTTTTAAGGATGCCTTTTTATCTGTCACTGCATCTTTTACTTTGTTGTTTAGCACTTCAGTGGCAGTTTTTTGGTTCTCTTGCTGTTTTTTTTTAAGTTGGGGTATACATTTAAGTTGAGCCTTTATTATATTTTCTTTAAAAAGCTTCCATGTATCTTGCAGGAATTTTCAAAGCTGGACAAAAATTAGTGTGGTATACAGTGGTATCCCTGTCCATCCCTCTACCCCAGCTGAAGCCAGGAACAAAGCCCTGGTGTACAGGGCTGGCACCCTAGGCATGGGGCCAGCAGCAGAGACCCCTGGTGCTCAGGGCTGGCAGCAGAGCCTCTGGAGCACAGGGCAATGGCCAGGAGCCTGGGAGGTGCTATAGCACCTCCCCCCACCCCACCGCACCCTTAGTTCCCGCACCTATGGTTACATAGCTAGTGTTTGGTTGGTATAAAATCTCACTAAAATTTGTATCATCTACAGTGTCAAATTTGATGTTTTCAATAAAATAGGCTATATTTTGATAATCATATGCTTGTGCTGACCAAACAGCCTGCCTCTCTGACATGCATTTTCATGAGAGATGGGGAAGGCCTCAATGTTTAATCAGTTTAAAGTGACCCTGAAATACTGCATTAATTTGCAGTAGAGAAGTCATGCTGCTGGGTAAACATCAAGAGATAAATATGTTAAAATCAATACACTGAGATTTAGCTGCATGACTCCCATTTATGTTAATAGAAATCTTGAGGCCAAATCCTCAAATCCCACTATAATTGTTTTACTTCTTCATGTTCTTATTAAAATGTATTGTAAAATTGAAGCACATTCTCTCATGGTCTCTTGTAAGGCAAAGTTCAATAGTTTAAGGCAAAAAAGAAAAGCAACTTCTATATTCAGCGGTGCAGCAGCGTTAGTATTTGGTAGCTTCAATGAAGGGGAATTTAATTAGCTTTAAATATACAATTAAAAATTGTTTATGTAAGATGCAGTATCTCAGCAGTAACATATATTGCCCTTGTGCCTGCTAAGAACGAACGTGATGTACTATAATACATGTGAACCTGCATAATTATTATTAATTGTATTGATTCAATGAATTTACAAATTCACTTCATTCCAGAATTCACTTCATTTTGATCTGTCACATTAAGCACCGTGAGCTCTCTGCTAGTCCATACATTGTATATATATCTCCTTTTTAAAAGAAGGAAAGGTCTGAGAGACATATCACGTAGCTGACCTCATTGGAAGATTTTAGAAATACGAGTGTAACTAGCTAAATGTCCTTGGTTTTAGAAGTGTTTTTATTTAGTTTTTTTCAAATCATCCTCTTGTCTGCCAAAACTCTACAACTAGTTACATTTGGAGAATTAAGTCCAACTACAGAAGTGATAAATTAAACATTATACAAATTCTAAAGCTGAGTCAAATGACAACATACAGTATCATTTAGTCCCTATTTCACATCAAAAATTGGTGAAGAAATAGATTACACTTGCTGATAATTATTAGAATTAAAATACTTTAAAACATACAGAGTTTCAGGTGATTTTGATTAGTATGGGGGAAAATGAAATAATATGCTTCCCTGGATGTTGGAGACATAATCCAAATAATAGCTGGAATATTAAATAGAAAGTTACATCAAGAAGATTTTCACCAAGCAGAAAAATACCAAGGTTGCTGTGAAATTGGTGTCAAAAAATTGAACCCCCGTTTGAATCCTACCCAGAAGATTTCAGTTAATATTTGTTTCTGCTGCTTTCTCAAAAGGAGAAATTCTAATAGTTCCTTTAGATAGAAATCTGATGTATTCAACTTTTGGGAAGTCAAAGAGAAGAAGTGGAATAGAAAAAAGATAAATTGATTTTCTTATATATATTCCAACTTCCATTTGAGAAATTCAAAAGGAGATTTAAATACATTATGAACTATACATGTTTGGGCTTTGGGAGCATGGAGTAATGTCAGCTGTGGAGTTTTTTTATCACGTCTTTCTTTGTCTTTCTGAAAAGAATTTATATACTACTTAATAAGGGAATAGTAAGAAAATGTTCAGAGAAGGTCTATTCTTTTAATATACCTGAACCCCTCACCAATCACATTCACCACTTTCACTGACAGATTCTGCCCCTTTATTAAAAAGTCCTACATACCTGCAACATGTACAGTAACACAAAATACACACCATATTACTCACAATCACTCTGTAATGCAAAACCTTAAATCTGACCTCAGCAGTATCATTTTGTGTATCTGTAACATATCTATGCCCATGGGTATTTTATGATGTGTGGGGAAATAGGCTGTTGGAGGTATGGTTTTCAATTATCAGGCCATGGTGAGGAATTTGATGCAGTCTGACATGGCCAAATATCTCAGATACCATGAATTTCAATTTCTAGTAGCAACCATCGGGATATTAGCATTCATGTTGAGTTTAGACACTGTCATGCACCATTTAGGAACCTGAAAAAGCATTTACCATAGATTCTAAAATTGTTTTCTTTATATAAGAGATAACAAATGGATCTTCATTCAGTTCTTCATTAATGTGTTTCAAAACATGCTTTTATTTCTAAAATGGATAATGTGATGTCTGAAGCAATGTCAGGAACATTGTGAAAAAAAATAATTCAATTTTTCCTTAATACCCATAAATCCCTTTTTTTTTGTTTGTTTGTTTCTCCCTAAACCACCCTGTTTTGTTATTTTGGAATCTTCCTTAATCTATTTCTTGTTACAACCTTTCATCATAATAAAATTTCAAAAAAACTCTGGCTGATGTTCAGCTTCCCCCCAAAACCCTTATAGATATAGCACATTAAACATGTGATCTAAAAGGAAGTCATCTCTTCAAAAATCACTACCACTTGATCGTGCTTTAATTTATGCAACTGGGAATGTTTTTCTTCTGCATTCCCAAACAAAGCCTTTACATAAATAACAAAACATTAAGGTATTGGATTATCTATCATACTTTTATCGATGTATACTGATTCATGTTCAACTATTAGTCCTCTGACCTTTCTTTAAAGGCACATTTTTTAAAATATATCACCATAAATACACCAGACATTGCTGCAAATGGTTTAAATACCAGTGCTGTGTGTAATTATGTACTGTGACACCTATTTATAGTGAAACCCGATACAGTGAAATTCTGCTTTTAGTGACATTGACTGAAAGTCCCAAATAATTTAATTGCTTTTGAATGCATAAATTATTATTCATACTATAGTAACCTTTCTTCCCTCCTTTGCCCCTACCCCACCATAGGGAAGAAGGGGAATGAAAAATAGGCTTTGCTATGGGAAGGTTCATTGTACAGGAGTTTGATCCTCAGGAGGTGTAAATCAATGAGGATCTATTGACTTCAGTGGATCTATGCATATTGATCTTGCTGACGATTTGGCTCTACAATTTCCTGTGGTCATCACTACCAAAAGGTGATATAGGCTGATGTAATGAAGAATTGCAGTGCTGTCTTTGGCTATTACTTGTATGTGAAGATAATCAATAATCACAAATTTACGTAAGCAGTTATTGTAGCTCTTTTGTACATATTGTGCCATACTGTCAAAGGGAGGGTAGGCAGGGTTGCAAACATGGCACCTCTAAAAATATGGGCATGCCAGATAGCTATGTTTGCATGCCCAACCATGCAATCAGGCAAGTGTGCACATTATCATAGGAGAAGATACAGTTGTCCAATTTGATTACACAAATGGAGCTTTCAGAGGCTGTGGATGAATATTTTTGTAGTCACACCTCTCGCACCTGCATCTGAAAATATGTTCCCTAATGACTCAGCAACCTTGATTGCATGTATTTGGATGTAATACATGCCCTTCCTTGCTCACTTAACTATTATTACCATCATCATTATTATTATTATAGCACCTATGACTCTTAGTCATAGACCAGGACTCCCCTCCACAGACCAAGTGCTGTACAAACATAGACTAAAAGGATGTGCTATTATAGAGAAGTGGTCTAGATGACCTAGGAACCTTCTCTTCCAATTCTACCATGATATTTAACTAGTTAAAAGTTAAATGAGTTGATTTTCAAAGATGTGTTGTTGGACTTGTATATGTTCAGAAGTGTGCACACAGTGCCTTATTTGTACTCACATTTCAGCTATTATTATACGTGTAAATCAGGGTTTTGCAAATGACAATGGCAGATTATGCATCTAGCTGACCAATGTAATGTGCAAATACCTATTTCACACCCATTGTATGCACATACAAATTTACTGTAGAGTTTTGAAAAATGAGGACATAAGGATTTTAGCTATGTTAGTTAACATTTTCTGGAGTGTTACCTATTCCTTTAAAACTTTATCAGTATTATTAGGAAAGACAATAATGTGAACGATAAAACTGGCAAATAATAACACAGAGCACTAAAATATTTTGATATATTAAATAACTGTATAATCATTAAATATTATTACAGATTTAAAAAGACAAACAGAGATATTCAAAACCAGAACATCTGCAACAAAGGTGCATTCTGGTGGAAGTGTTTGGCAATATATAGATTGCTCCAGTTTACAAAACTGCATATAATTATGAAGGGCCACATCATCTGACAATTCCAATGATGTATTTCAACACAAGTAATATCTGAATATTTAGGTTATGGCTAAGTTATCCCCAATATTCTGTAATTAAAGAGATTGGATTTATAGTCAAGTCTAAATCCAGGCTCATGGATAACACTTGCTAGATATCGCTGAAAAGCCATAACACAAAACATAACATGAGGAGACCTTACTGACAATGATAGGTGAAGGAAAGGTAATACAGGAATGATGTGATGTCCATTACTAGTACAACTGAAGAATGGGCCTGATTTTCCTCAATTAGGGATTGATCTTGCGCCCATTGAAACCCATAAGAAGTTTGCCATTGATTTCAGTGGTATTGGGATTGGATTCTTATGGCACTGTTAAATCAGGAATAACTCCAATGAAGTTGAAGGGGTTATAATAGTGTCAAATTGGTGCAACTGAGAGGAGAATCATGCCCCTTACCTCTGCTTCATACATATTCATTTCTTTTCTACTCTATTTCTATAGCAGGATGCTAAATAGAGGCCTTTCGCTAATCATTAGCATATCATTCACATCTTCCTCATGATTCTAAATCAAAACTCATGTCGTGCCATGCCAAATATTAGATGGGGCAAATACTCTGTTCTCTCTAGTTTTCAGCGTCCGTCTCCAACTTCTGCTTCTTCTAGTGTAAAATGAACTAAAATCAATCACACTGCTTCCTTGATGTGTTTGCACACTGGAGTTGTGAAGTCTGCAGATTTTTTCTCAAGTAGTGTTAAAGGTCATACATTTCTTCAAGGGCAAAAAGACTAAAAAAGCCACCCTTTTGTGAATGAACTGATTACATGAACAATCTGTTCAACTTTTCCTGAGAGAGTTTTGATTTTGTAATGGAAAAAGTCCTATAAAATATGATAGAAAATAATATACAGATATTTGAACCCTCCTCCCCATAGAACTGAATTGAGAACAATATGCATCTTGTGAAGGATTTTTATATGGGGTTGTTATTTTATTAAATTCTAAAAGGCTTGGAAAAGTGCTATATAAGACCTAGGTTTTATTTATTATTTTCAAATCAATTTGTGTAGAGCTCTGTTAAGTTTCTATAGAACCTCTTCATAACATCTCTAATAATCCTATAAAATATTTTCCGTAGTGTTTAGTCTCATACATACTGATGATTAAATATAATATTGGCCATCAGCACAACAACAACAAACAGGGTATGATACTGATGTGCATACAAGTTGAACCTCTCTAGTCCAGCACCCTTGGAATCTGACTTGTGCTAAACCAGAGAATTTACCAAACCACATGAGGTCATTATTGTCTAGAAACATTATCAATACTTCTACTGCTTAGTGGGCTCTTAGAGGACATTAAGGGGGTTAATTAGCACTAAATAACAGCACATAATACTGAGAGCCAGGCCTGGTAGCTGTAAATACATTTTATGGGACCATGGGAAACTTGGCCATACCTATGGGAAGTGGATATCCGGCTAACTAAAATCGTGCCAGACCACTGATATTGCCGGACCACAGGTATTGCCAGACCAGAGAATGCCAGACTAGAAAGGTTCAACCAATACTACATTCCAACATATTTAATATCCAATACTGCTCCCATCGATTTCTGTGTGGTGAGATCAAGTTCTTATTGAATAGCAATGTTTCAAATGGTTTTGTAGCCACTTGGTGCTGTCCAGTGAACATCTCTTTTCCTTGTCATCTTCAGAGTAGACCAGATTTTATTTTGTATTATTTGTCGCCACCAGTAAAAGTGAGTGGAAGATAAGAAAAGAGAAAAATGATAGCAAATGCTGGTTTAAAAATAATGCCCTTTACCACCATTTTGTGTCTAAAATACAATGGCCTTTTTTTTTTACAATTTTATTATTGCAGAAGTTATGAAGATTGTGGGTTTTATGAATAAAAATGTTAATTCATGTGTCTGCAGACACATACTGCTGCTTATGCTCATAAACCATTCTATTTGGCTGCGTCTAGACTGGCAAGATTTTGAGCAAAAGCGTCCGCTTTTTTGCGCAAAATCTTGCCGCCTGTCTACACTGGCCGCGAGTATTTGCGCAAGAACACTAATCTTGTACTGTACAAAATCAGTGCTTCTTGCGCAAATACTCTGATGCTCCCGCTCAGGAATAAGCCCTCTTGCGCAAGTATTCTTGCTCAAGAGGGCCAGTGTAGACAGCAACATTAATTTCTTGCTCAAGAAAACCCGATGGCTAAAATGGCCATCGGAGCTTTCTTGCACAAGAGAGCGTCTACACTGGCACGGATGCTTTTGCGCAAAAGATGTGCTTTTGCGCAAAAGCATCCATGCCAGTGTAGATGCTCTCTTATGCAAATACTTTTAATGGAAAAACTTTTCCATTAAAAGTATTTGCGCAAAATCATGCCAGTCTAGATGCAGCCTTTCAGTTTACTGGCATGTTTCCCCTTTTAAACATATAGGTATACATCAATCTGATTTAGTTAACAAATTATGTAGTTCCAATAGCAAATGATTGGAGTAAATTGACTCACTCACATTGCTCTTATTATAGGCATCATGGACAGGCTTCTAGACATGTAATTTTACTGATATTGATATAAATAATACTGGGAAACTATACAGATGCCTAACACTAGTGTTTCTGTACAACAGTAATCATTTTGAATTTGGTCCAATGCCCACTGAAGTCAGTAGGAGACTTTGTCAACTTTAATGGGCTTTGGATCAAGCCTTTTTTGTGCACAACCTCCCATTTCTTTCACATTAAAATCATGCTTGTCATTATTGTCACAGAGCATTTTCCCTTCAAAATCTATTCAAAGGAGACTTCACAGGACATTCCAGTAGTTTATGACTTGAAAATCAGATTTGCCTGGAGTGTATTTGTGTGTGTCAATAATCTTTAGAAGCTTGTTATATTGCAGAGGGAGATTTTAGCTCTTAAATTGCCTTTCTAAACATAAATAGCATTTATGTTTTTATAGTTAATAGGCAATTAAATAATAATATAACTATGCATCTAAATAGCAACAAAACACTCAAGAAAGGAAATGTTGGGTTTTTCATAATCAAATTTTAAACTTGTCTTTCTAAGGTGAGGAAAATGGTAAAAGCATATTTAAAACAACATTGTATATTGGATTGAAAGCTTGTAATGTTTCATAGCTTGAAGTAAAAAATCCACAGAGGAAGGTGGTAATATTTAGAATGAAGAAAGCATGATATAATTTAAAACATTGATAACACTAATAATGCATGACTACAAGCAAAATGATTAGGGTATCTAGTGTAAGCCAAGAGGCAAGCACAGCTATTTGGACAGTCGTTAGCCAAAAATACAGTAAAATGTACTGAAAACCCACCTGCAATATTCAACTTCTGTCTCACACACCATTTTTGAAAGACCTGGATCAGGTCCTTGACAGATAAATTAAGGCAAGTTTCTCTTTACACACCATCGAAACCATCATTAACAAATATTTGTTTGTAACCCACCGAATGGCTTGATATTAAGTTGTTGAGACAGGACAAGTGTAGCTCTTGAACCCACTAAGGGCCTATGGAACTCTGGCAGTTTGCTGAGGCTATCCTTTGGACTCCATGGTGGAGGCATGTAATTGTTTTAGATGTAGGCCAATGGACAGAATAGGGGACTTCACAGAGAGGCCTTGGCAACTAGCTAAGGGTCTGAGCCAGTGCTCACTGAAGTCAATGGAAAGAATCCCACTTATTTGAATATGGGCTAAAGGCACAGAGCTAGCTTACTGAGCAATTCAGCTGTATCTGACAGTCTTAATTTCCCATCTTTTTATCAATTAGTGCTAAAACCATGAATGGGATACTTTGAATGCCTGAACACTAATTCCAGATGAGTTTATATTTTTATCTCATATGTTTATAGAAATGCATATTATTAAAACAAAAAGAGCAATGGTCTCTGTTTTACAAAAAAAAGGCAAGTACTTTATTTATCAATAGAATTACCAGCTGCTTTTTACACCATTGCCATGACTATACAAATAGCATAAAATAAATAAAGGAGAGTATAAAACCACATTACTCCAGTTGGTACCCCTGGACAATTCTTTGACTAAAAACAGAGTTAGATGTTGCAAGTATGGCACTTATATGAATAAGAGCAGAGAGAAGATGACATATTCACAGTTAAAAGCAACAAACTCTGTTCCTTTGGTATATTTGCCAGATGACCATAGGTTACTTATGTGAATTAGTTCCATCTGATTTATGCACATCAGGATAATTTTTGAAAACATACTGACAAATTTGGTAGATTCCCAACTAGCATAAGATGATTAAGGTCACTGGTGTGAACAGACAGGCAAACAAAAATGGCAAAATTATGTTCAGCATGATTGTTTTGTGTAATTGTTGTACAAAATGATGTTAGAAAATAGCTAATAATATACACCAGCAATAAACTCTGTGACTGGGACAGACAAAATAACACCAGACATCCTTGATGATGCAAGTGCACAGACCTATTGGCTGGGCTTCTGGTCAGGTGCTTAACAGAGCAACTAACCTCCTTTGAAAATGTGCTTGCAATTGTATATTACAGAATTCTCCTGAACATACCCCGGAAAACAGCATCCTTGCAATTTTTTAGCTATGATCATTCTACATGCGATTACAACAATAAATCAGACAGTCCCGCCTGTAATCTCATCCTAATGATGACCAAAAAACTACTCCATTCAAGAGATAATATTGGATCATTAGAAAACAGTAACTTTACTGTAAGGCCAGATCAAGCATGGTTTTACAGCTTTTCCTTCAGTCTTTTACTTAGCACTGCATTTTGCACCTAGTTCAGTAAGTGCAGTTCCAATACCTTAGTGGCTTTCTTGGTGGTTTGCTAAAATGCTTGCCTCAGCAATGTCCCTTTCCCTAATGTCTGGGTCAGTTCCACCTGGCAGAGTGTTTCAGTTCTGTCACAGCCTCACACATAGGCTGAGTCACTCGACTGAGTCCTGCCAAAGTTCGGCACGCTCATTCTTGGCAAGTCCTTGTTTCTGATTTCGTATATGGATTTCCTTTTCGCTTGTACTCCTCTCACTGCCATTTTAATCTTTCTCCAGCCCAAGTGATTCAGTTCTGCCAAATTGAGCACCACACAAATCCCACTCACTGCAAACATGAACACCAAGAAGACAGTCTTCTCCGTGGGTCTGGAGACATAACACTCCACTTCTTTAATGCAGGGGTACCTATCACATTCATACATGGAAGGGACGTTGAATCCATACAGGAAATATTGTCCCACTAGGAATCCGATCTCGAGGGCATTTCGGAAAACCACCTGGATGATGTAAAACCTGGAGATGCCTTCCTGCCGCCTCATCTTTGACTTTGTCGTTCGGAGGGCGGGGTTGGGGATTTCCTTCACCTCCAAGCAGTCCGGCTCGGCTTCCTTGGTGGAGTTCTCGGTGTTCTGCAGCACTCCGTTGACAATGGTGTTCTTGATCTTCTTGCTGTCCTCGCGTTTCATTGAGTCCTGGTCCCTATCCAAGGCGAGGAAGACAGTGGAGTATCTCCTCTCGCGCTGCTTAGCAGACTGGTGCACAGAGTAGGTGATAAAGCAGAGGCTGGGCGTGCAGACCATGATGATCTGGAACACCCAGTACCTGATGTGCGAAATCGGGAACGCCTGGTCGTAACACGCCTGGTTGCAGCCTGGCTGCAGCGTGTTGCACACAAACATGGTTTGCTCGTCATCGTACACCGTTTCTCCCACGATGGCCACGATGAGTATCCGGAAGATCACCACCACGGTCAGCAGGATTCTGCAAGAGAAAAGTTCCTCAGTGCACGCCGGCGCTTCCCGGAACCACCGCAGACAGCAGCAGGGCTGGGACTACTCGCGGGGAGCTGTCCGGTGCTGATCGGCCACGTACACAGAGATCGCCATGCAAGTGGCAAAGGATTTGGGGTTAGGCTACACGGAAAGTGCCGGCACAAAGCTTGTCCTGCGTGAGCCAGGCTACATTCTATCACACACACACACACACACAGCACTGTAACACACACACACATACACAGCACTGCAACAGCCAACCGATACAAGACCCTCGGACCAAGGTTGTGACTAGCTGAACCTGACTTTCCCCAGGCGCAGATCGCTGTCAATATCACCTTCCCTGCCCCCGACACACCCCACGGGAGCCGCATTCAAACGCTTCCCCAGAAGAGCCCCGGGCGGGGACAACTTCCTGATCTGCTCCCCAGGCAGCCGGAGGAGCTGGAGACGCTTGATGGCTGAAGTTTGCTCCAGTTGGGAGCATTTTCCCCCTCGGTCACCCCCGGCACAGGGCTCCCTAGGACAGCGCCTCCCCGCTTGGGCCCGGGCACATGGCAGAGGCGACGACCAGCTGCTCTGCCCGGCCCGCCCCGCACAGACCGGCTTAGGCTGGGTCCTTCGCCTGCCCCGCTCACCTCCCTATCATAGTCGAGTGCTGCTGCACAGCCGCCTCCAGGAGTCTCTCTAGGATGGTCCATTCCCCCATCGCTGTTCATCCGGAGACAAAGACTTGGGCAGCGCGGCCGCTCTCGGCTTCTAGCCGCCCCCCAGCCAAGGGGAGCAAGGTCCGGGCAGGCGGCTCGGCCTGCGGGGCTGGAGGGCTGTGAGCGCAGCCCGGCAGCACGTCCGCCTCGCCGGGCACCTCCCGCGGCTGCGCTCGGCCTGGACCCCCCGCGCCCGGGCTGTGCATGGGCAGGGAGGGAGGCTGGCTGCAATGTCTTGCCGCCTCTAATCGGCCTTTAAGTAGTCTCTGCTTGCGTCACAGCCCGCTGGGGGAGAGCAGCCAGCAGCGGCGCTGGGATTTCTGCGGGTCTTAGGGAGGGCAACAGACACAAATCACTGGCACTGGGGAAAGAACTGCCCGGCTCTGGATAGAGAGTCACATTGCCACCCGGGCATCCCGGATCTTCTGGGCTCCCTGGGGAAGCCCGCCGCGAGCAGCTAGCCCTGGGCAGGCGGGACAGGGGGCTTATCCAGCCACCCAGGGATTAAAACGGCTCCACTAAGCACACAGGTAATGGACTGGAGTTAATGCGCCCTTAGAAGCACAGCGTGCAATTAGATGCCACCAAGATCCCCCTCCTCTGCCCCTCTGGGGGAAAGCTTGCCTCGCAGGGAGTGGTCCCTTCCCCCGTGAGTTCCCCTTGCTCCTTCTCATTTCCAGCACATCTCCTCTCTGGATATGCCGAGCCTATTTTAATACAGCTGTCCCGAAGCTGTGTTGTATCCATTTCCCTCTGTGTGCTTCTCTTCGCTCGCAGGCCATTGATTTCATAGATGCATGTGCGGCAGGCAGAGGAAATACCCCAAGCACGGGCAGTGAATATTCATTGCCATTCCACCAGTCAGAGATAACAGCAGAGCTAATGAGTGATGCAGCCACAAGGGAAGCGGGTTAGGTCACCCCCTCCTCCCCCCAAAGAAAGCATAGTTGCTGTTCAAACACAGTGCTCAGTTCAGCACAGGAAATAGTTTCTATAGTGGGTGTTAATTTTAAATGTTGCGTTCAGATCTGACTGTGAAATGATTCCGGGAGGGGGGGGAAGTAACTCAGGATGTTAGCACCTGGTTTCCAGGTAGCAATGTACTTTAGCTATTGGTATGATTGGATAGTGTCTCAAAGTATGGGAATGTTTTCTGTATCTTGCACAATGGCAGCATTGTATAGCACTCATTTTATACATTTTTGTCTCTCAGTCTTGGAAGACAATGGAATTAATATGTAGGGTTTAGTTCTCCCTCGTTTTACATCATTAATATAAATATTCATAGGCCACAAGAACTGAAATTTACATATGCAGCATTTTCCAAGATATATGTGCAAGCCTGCATACACATAATTATCAGTGGTGACACCAAATTATATGCGAATCATCTAAAATTATGCATAGTTTCCCAGCTGAATGCTTATATTGGAATTAATCCATATAAATTATTACCATAGAATATTTTTATCTTCTTAACTATTTAAATTTTGTGTATACATTCAGAACCAGAGATAACTCTAGAGGTTATTATACAAAGATTTAATTGGCAAGAGTTTGAGTTGACTGCCTTACACTCAAGTGATGAATCCAATTATGTTACTTATTTTTCCATACCCGCTAAGTAAATCTTAACATCACACCACTCTATTTTGCATTATTTTAACCCACATTTCACAGAAAATCTAGTTATGAAGTATTTCAGAGAATTTCATGGTACTAATCTTATATCTACACCAATAAACACCAGACAGCCTTCGCCATAAAGCTGGTCATACTATTCACTGGAAATAATTGGGTCTTTTGTTTGGTTTCTGATTCTTTTAGGAACCATTTCTTAGTTCTGTAAATGACTTTAAATATTTGATGAGTAACTGGGATGAAATCCAAAAGTAGATTGTAAATCTTCAGCTATTCACAGTTTGCTGTAATTTGGGGGTGTTTAATTGATCACCTAAGTCACATGATATTCTTTCTGTTCCCTGAGTGGACAAGCAAAACTTTTTTAAAACTAGAAGAACAATAACAAATGAGGAACAGTGAATACTCTTGATTGCACAGAACTGGGCAGATTTCCTCTAGCAGAAAATTGGGTTTCTGTGATGAAACATTCAATAATCTGAACCAACTGGGTTTCTCTGTTATTTGGAATCGGTAGACAAGTGTTTCCCAAATGGTGTTCCATGGAATGCCGAGGTTCCGCCGCAAAGTGAAAATAAGGGTTCTGCGAGAAAATTCCATTACAATAACATGTTATGATTTTTTTTTAAAATAGTAATTAATATTTAAGCATCTATGAATTTTATCGAAAACAATTTTCATTTGTGTTCGCTTCAGATGGCCAATTAATACAAAATGTAAAGAAGTTTCTCTGATTATATTTTGGGATGGCTTATGTCAAGAATATTCAGCTTTATCAAGACATGCAATTCATCAGTTGTTACCCTTCACCAGCACATACTTGTGTGAAACTGGGTTCGCGAATTACTCAACAACAAAAATGAAATACAGAAATCAACTGAATGCTGTGCTAAATATGCAAATCCAACTTTCCAGTATTAAACCAAATATAAAAAGAATTTGCCAAGAAAAGAAAAACCACTCTTAGCATTGAAAACTGCCAATATAATGCATATTAGTTTGAGCTTTATTTTTTGTACACATTAACTGTGATTTTTGTTTTTAAATATGTGCAATTAAACAATGTTGATCTAATGACCTTGTTTAGCATTTGTTTATTATTATCCTTACTTATTTGTGGTTTACTTTTTTAGCTCCGTATATAAGACTGTTATTAGGGGCTCCACAAAATGTTTTTGAGTTTAAAAGGGTTCCGTGGCCAAATAAAATTGGGAAACACTGCAGTAAGGCAGAGTGACCAATCATGGGATTTTTTTCCCCTTGAGCTGCACGCACTCTGATGCCTATACCTCACACTCCCTTTCAGTTGGTATACTGTGTAACTTCTAAACATATTTGTGAAAAGGTGTTATTAGATCCAGCAATGGAGCTATCAAAAATCAACTCTGGCTTTGCTTGTTAAAACAAATCAACTAGTTAATTAACTACACCAATAGCTAACTGCCTCAGGATGAAACTGAAGATACATGAAAGAAAGCATAGGAGCCAGTCCACATCTACAGAGGAAGTGCCAATGTGTGGAAATTAATTAATAATTATTAATAATTAATAGAGAATGCCAGTGATTGGTTTTGCTATACAGGCTTACCAAACAGCAGAGCGAGTCAGTCAGGCCAGAGTCCAGATTGTCAAAGACAAGAAGAGAAATCCTTTTGCAAGGGCAAATATGGTATTTATATAAAGAATAGCAATTCACCAAACATTCATGTGGACAAAAACCCATTTGTATGAGTGGGCACTAATAAAAAATACAAAGGAGCACATGATCAAATTGATCAGCCATTTGGAATTCAAATGAATGGTCAACATATTGTGCACTGTCTTAACCAACTTTACTTAATGTAGTATCCAACTGCATGCACCTCAGAAAGAGAAAACAGTCTAAATAAATGCTATAAATCTTGCAAAGTTATCTAAAATAGCATTTGATATCAATAATTGTAAAGGTCCAATAACTAGGAGCCTACTGTATCAAGTTCTGTATCCCACAATAAAGCAGGGAATGTCTCTTTTCCAGTGCTATATGAGTCCCATTTTCACTTGCAAGACATTGGACTTTAGCCTTGGGAATGAATATTCTCCATCTTGCACCTTAGGCCAAGCTAATTTAGGGAAAGTAATTCCACCCTTGTTGGAAAGACAAAAAAGTTTTCATGCCATTTGTTTTAAAGTGTAAGCTTCTGGAAGTTCACAGTAGCTTGGCATGTCAGACCGTGTCTCATATTCTATACCACTTGGTGTTCTGAAGCATAGATCTCAATTGTGGCTTTTCAGTACTGCCACAATATAAACAAATGACAGAGTTTAGGTGTGACACTGAAACATATACATTAAAAACAAATATTTATATCCTACAATTAACCACATACATAGCAGAAATAGTCAAATATAGAGTCATTTGATAAACCATCTGTTTCACAAAATAATTAGTCAAATTAATCATAATCTCTAGAGACTATTGGGGAAGAATAGTTGTAAGCAGAGAAAATTCCAGTTTCTGCAGTCATTGTCTTAGGTTTTTGTACCAATCCTCTGAATACATCATCTTGTGGTGGAGCCAGGATCTAACAGGCTGCCCAGAATGCTAGAGATCTATGTTATGCTGGCTGTGGCACTCCTGTTAGTAA
Organism: Rafetus swinhoei; assembly: GCA_019425775.1. Lineage (NCBI taxonomy): Eukaryota > Metazoa > Chordata > Testudines > Trionychidae > Rafetus > Rafetus swinhoei. Next base: position 80,017,588 of record CM033446.1, on the reverse strand, counting down.
ATCATCCTACATTTCATTCACAAGCTGCTAGGATTAACAAAGCTTTATCCCCTGACTTACAAAAACAGTTTCTTAATGAAGCAGCAATATTGGTTTCCAACAGGATCAGATGTGCCCTGTGTAATATTTTGTTAATTGAATACAAAGAGTATAAAAGTAACATACTTCTTTAGAAACAATTATATGGTTTTATAGAGGAAAGCAAAAGTCAGTACAACCTCTACTCTGTTTCTGATGGTAGCTCAAGCAACCCCTACAAAAATAATGGCATGTCAAAGCCTGTGTATGTTTGAAGCTCATGGTACTGCAATATGAATGTTAAAAATAAATAATAAAAATATAGATTGGATGGATTTTGGATTAGGTTTGGAGAGTGAGATTGTATGTTTCCTCAGTTTAGATGCCAAACTGAGGTTAATCTGTCTCTAAGAAGCTATAGGCCTGATTCCCTCTCAGAGAAATCCAGCTGCTTTGCTCTGTACTGGTATTGCAAAGGTTCTAGAAAGCAACCTGAGTTTTCTTCCAGTGCTGGGATGACCACAGTAGGTTATATAGCTAGCATATATATAGCTAGCATATGCGGCTCCTATGACACAGCCTCTGAAGCTCCAATGTAAGTAACGTGCCAGGATGGGCTAGGAAAGATGACATGAATGTGACCAGCATGCAGATGACTTCTTGGGAGTCATATATTTATTAGTGCAGTGGTTTTCAACCTTTCCAATCAGGAGTCTGATTTGTCTTGTGTACCCCAAGTTTCATTGCACTTAAACTACTTGCTTACACAGAGATGAAAATACAAAAGTGTCATAACACACTCCCACTGAAATATTGCTTACCTTCTCATTTTTACTATATAAGTACAAATACATGAATTGGAATATATATAGTGAACTCACATTTCAGTGTGATCCTAGAGCCTGTTTTTTACTTGTGAGCCTTGGCTGAAGGTGGCAGGGTGGAAGCATATAATTTAGCATCATAAGACACACCCCTCCCTCCGTTGCACTGGTACCTGGGTAATTGCCCTGCTTGCCACCCCCTGATGCCAGGCCAGCACTTGTGGCACCTCCAAACCCATCCTCTGACTCCCCCTGGGGGCTGCAACCCCCAGGCTGAGAAACACTGAGTCAAGTACTCCCTCAAAGACTTCTGTCTACCCCAAGGAATACATGTACCCGGTGTGTGCCTTGCGCTGGCCTTTTGTGATGGGGCAGCTGCCCTGCACTGGTCCTTTAAGGGTTAAAACCCAGTCCTGAGCAAGGACTGAGGGAGCAGAGCCCACAGCTGAGGCAGAAACAGCCAATTAGGGCCCAGTTGGGGCTGTATAAATAAGAGCTCCTGGAAGGAGAAGACAACTCACTCTTGATCTAGCCAGGGAGCAGGCAGGCAGGATCTTGCTGCCAGGGAAGCTGGAGGCTTCCTGACTTAGAGCAGGGCTGGGGGAAAGGCAGGCAGAGCAGGGGAGCTCTGGCCTGACCTCACTCCCAGGCTGCAGGGCCTGAGGCAAGGCTTGAGTGTACTAGGGCTGCAGGGAGACAGCCAGGATAGGAAAAGGAAGCAGGTCCACACCCCCTTGCCAATGATGAATGGCTGTTTCAGATGGCAGTTTGCCCGTGAGGTAAGGGGCTAGATGATGACTAGCAGCGGGACATGAAGGCAAGGTGGGTATAGAGGAATTGGGGTTTCTCTGAGCGTGGAGGACCCCAGAGTGCAGGGACACTGACCGAGGGTGGTCTGAGGAGGAAAGGGCACCACGGTCAGGAAGGGCGGGATTCAGGTCTGAGCCAAAAGAAGACCTGCAACAGAGGCTGAGACACTGACCAGCAAAGGAATGCTGATTCCTTATGTGACCAACTGGAGGCACTCTGGGGGGTGAGTGCTCCCCTGGTGACACCCTGGTTGAGAACAACTGCATTGGAGCATCTCTCAAATTGCTATGATCTCTGCTGGGGAAAGCACCAGATTTCAGGTGCTGCAACCAGCTACTTGTATAAGTTATATCTGACCCCACTACTGTTTCCAGTAGTAATGAGAAACATCAGTGAACCTAGGTCAATGAATCTTGAAATATTTACTTTTTTAAAAAATACGGTCCCATGGACTACTTTTATCTCTATTTATGTGCAGCTACAGAAACATGGATCTGACAGCAAACAAATTAATACTTCATTAAGATTCAAAGAAGCCATGGTGACTTACATACATGAAATCAATATTTTCATTGATACTGTTAAGCTTCAGACACCCCAGAGATATACATTAACTATATGCAGCGACAGACCTTTCTAAACATCTGCAAGTTATTAAGAGTGTGGAAAAAAGAGAACCTTATCAAACATACCTATTTTTGCACTCATTATGCTTTGTAATTGGACTTCAGAGCTGGGATAGCTAATGAGGTTTTTCAGTCTTACTTTTATGCAGCAGTAGCACTTCTTTTCTGATCTCTCTTTCTACATATAAAAAAATTCCTGCAGGACGACAGAGTGACGCCATCACATCATCTGCATCTTCATGCCACTGCCTGCCTCTACCTCCACTCTCAGCCACTTGCTGTGGCCAGCCTTGGAGCCATCCCCTCCAGGCATGAGCTGCTTCAGCTTCAGCTCTAGCTCCTGCTTCACACCCCGGGGGGCTGTGCCATAAGGGAGGAGTTGCTGGGGCTGGGTCCCCTCCGCTATCCAAGCCCAACACCCCCATCCCAGTCTCCTCACCCCTTCTGCCGAGACCCTGCACCCCCAGCCCACTCCTGCCCCCCCCAGCCAGACACCTACCCCCAGCCTGCTTCTGCATCCTTCCCCTGGCCAGACACCTACCCCCAGCCTGCTCCTGCCCCTTCCCTCTTGGCCACACCCCCTGCCCCCAGCCTGTTGCTGCCCCCTCTCCCCTGGCCAGATACCTACCCCCCTGAGAAAGGGGGTTGGGGAGCATAGTGAGCAGGGGGTGCAGCCCCTACTAATCCATAAAGGCTAAGTAGTTAGCTGCTAAACTGAAAACGCCCATCTAAGACTTCTCCTAGCCATCTGCTCTGCTGTGTTTTCATTTGGTGCCATGTGTGTATTAATGAAATGATTGCATCAGATTATATCTTTTATTCATAAAATCATCTAGGTCATCTGCTTTCACCTACATTTTCTCTCTCATGCAATGAACATTTGGCTGTATATTCTCCCCTTATTGTACGCACTCATTCCTAACACCAATCAGCATGACATGAATATTAAGAAAAAAGCTCTTTTGTGTCTTCATTCAGTCTAAGTCCCTTCAAAAGCCAAGCAGCTTATCTTCAAAATCACACTGGGTGCACCTTTTCTCCCACCCCTGTAATGTTAAAAATGACAGACTTCCCAAAAGGGTACTCACTGGATAATTGCGAGGACTGTTTAGTCAGTGGCAATGCAAGCTTTCCCACCTTACCTTTCCAAATTGCCCACAGTGAAAAGGCAGCTCCTTCTTCATGCCTTTTGAGACACTGGACTCTGCTGAAACTGCTCAAAAGGGTGCCACGCATGACCAATTGTATTTGGGGTGGGGGGTTGCACCTGTCAAACTCAATTGCATGAAATCCATAAGGTGCTAAGATGGCACAGTGCCTATACAGACAGATGCCTACAGTACCCCATAAATCTTGAGTTATGTCAATGTGCCACAAAGAGTCAAAAGTGTACTCTTGTAGCTGGAAATTGCCATATACGCAGTGCAATTTGGCAATAGAAACACATAGAGCAATGAGTGAAGAATACAAAGAAGTTGTAAAATGTAAACAAGTATTCATATTAGAGTTCATTTTGCCAGGCTTTACAGCTCAAATTAATATTTCAGCAAGTGAGTTTAGTAGCAGAAATACTCATGGGAGGTGCAGATTTTAAGTGAACATTTCTATTTTTAAACACCTAAATGTGTGTGTTTTCACTAGAAGCCTGAATCTAAGAGTTACACTCTATTTAGTTAGGGAATATTCTGTGCCCTGTATAGTCAAAATAGCTCAAATTTTAGTACAAAGTGCTCACAATGAATTGCTCATGAACACAGGGGCAACCTAGAATTATTACCAAAAATTATCTAGCAAATAATTTTGAATTTTAAATACATCTATGGCACTTAGCTCCCATTACCGTAATATCTGAGCACTTCATCTAATGAGAGTGAGCTGTGATCAGTTTACAGACAATTTGCCGATAGTCACAGTTCACCAAGTAAACGGATTATGAATTAGTTCCCCAGCTCTTGAAAAAAGCTAAACTTAAACTTTGAAATTTGTCCAAAGTCCATAGCCCAAATCTTCAGATGGAGTAAACCGGCACAGATCCATTGACTGCAATGGACTTGTATCTGATTTTATTATCTGGACTCACCGGAGTAAGTTTTGTTAGTCCTATGAGCAGATCTAACTTGGGTTCTAATTATGGCCCATACTAAGATTCCTTATTTATTAAAGTAAGAAAACCTTTCAAAAATGCCTTGGACAAAGAATAATATAAAGGACTAAATATTATTTGCCATATTAAATTTTAACTACACCTTATGTTTTAAAGATTCAAATAAAGTACAGCTACTACGGTAATGACAAATTCAACATGAATTGAAAGCAAGTTTTCATTGAGGAAAAATTGACTTGCTCCATAGAGACCGTTGTTTTAAAGAAACACACGCAGTGTATGCTGGCTAGATGTATTATGGCTGAGGAAGTCTCCTTCCTCTGTCACATGGCCCAGTGCCAGAGCCAGGGTACCAGACTTGAGATTTGATTGGGTCATTTGTCTGACCCAAATATGGCAAATCATAAATTCCTTTTTCCTTGTGAATCAAAGGAGTTATGATTAGTAATCAAAATGCACTGGGCTTTTTTTTTAATCCAGGGGGTGAAATCCTGGCTTCACAGAAGTCATTGGCATAATTCTCATTGACTTCAGTGAGACCAGGATTTCAAATCTCTGAGAATCTAATCTACAGCTGTGCATTTGAAAATCTCCAATGGCAAAATACTAGGCAGATAAAATTAATGAATGCTGTAGAACAACCAGGCTAGGAGCAGATAAGGCCAAATGATGAGTATACAGCTCTGTGTTCTTAAGCTCTCTGTAGCTTTTCCTTCTCTCCTGGGCTTCTTGCACAAGTAGGAAAAAAGTACAGTTGTTTGTGAGGAGCCGTTTTGCAGTATTTCAATATAAATTCATTCACATGAAACATTTCTTTTGGACCTAGTGCATTGCTTTGCCTTGTCGTCTCTCATCTCCATTCAGATACTGAATCCCTATATGCTCCCAGCTGCTTTTGATTCCATGCTGTGATATATGGCAGAATTAATTTCCTTTGTTTTGATTGTTACACCACCATATGTCTGCAGTATTCTTGGTGCCCCTTACCCTTAGTCTCCCCCCTCATCTCACCAGTCTCAGCAGAGAATTCACATTACATTAAAGCAGTCTATTGAAGCTGTCACAGAAATAACTAGGGTAGTGTAGTGACTGATTTGGAAACAAACCACTTTTCTGAATAAGGGTGAAAAGCAGGAGCTCAGTAAGAAATGCTGTGTTTATTTTTTAAATCTTTCTATTGTTGAGGAATTCTGCAGCTAAAAAGTGTAGGGGAGAAAAGTAATGCATTTCACATACAGGTAATCCTAATGAGAGATGGTTTACATTATGAAACAGTCCCACATAATTCAAAAGCTTTGGGTTTTTTTTTTAAACATACTCTAGTATTTAATATAGAAGTCCATCCCTACTATAGAATTCTATGGGAAGGCTGAAAAAAGTATATAGAAAGAATATTATTACATTCTATAGGATATCAAAGTTCTGTAGAACCCTAATAATTTAACTGCTATTAAATTTTGTAGGAATTTGTGGGGTGGAACTCCAGTTAGGATAGAAGGGAAAAAGAAATGGTGCACTTTTCATTTTTTCCAGTTAGTTAGCAAGGTCCTAATCATCCCTCCCCAAACCCGCATGCAGTGGGAATGCTTCCTATAGGACTATTACACACACATAAAAGGAAGGAGGTGGTGGGGTTAGCCTTCTACCAGCCTTACAGAAGGTTCTCATTGTATCTATGGATCCTTGCAGGAGGAAGAGGGCAAACCAGGGGAAGAGTAGATGGGATGTGGACAGGGCTGGGATATTGTGAATGTGCATCATCTCCTAGCTTAGGGCTGTGTGTGAAATTTTTCGTTAACACCAGCCTGTCCAGTGAGGACTGCCCACTAGGTTGGTTCTGAAGCCAGGCTGTGGCTGAAGAATCCCTAGCCTTGCCACCAAAGACTGTGGAGGGTAATAGATATAGAACAGTGAAGACAATCCTGTCCAGTGGGAGCCAGAGCCCTGACCTGTTTCCCTGGAGGCTGGAGGGGGAAAACCTACTCTTATGCCCCCAGGGAAACAATTTAGAGGAAACTTATCAAGGAGAACAGCACAGATTTCTTCCTTTTTAGCCCCTGCCTTGTGTCTTCCCACAGCCTGGGGAGATCAGGCCCTACCCGTCTTTAAAGTGTAAACAAATCATAAATAAATCAATTTGAAAAAGGGCCAGTCAGTTTAATCTATGTATGAACCCAGGGTTAGATAGTGGCTCGCATTGGGAATCGGGCTATTTTAAAGATACAGGGATTAATTCTACACCCTGTTACACTGGTGAAAATGTTAATGAAGTTACTCCAAACTGAGGGCCTAGTCCAAAGTTCCTTGAAATGAATGGGAGTCTTTCTATTGACTTGTGAAGGCTATATTGATCAGGCAACTATATGAAAGATTAGTTTGGTCCATGATATGCCTTCCAGTTTAAGGAATTTTTCCTTCGATCTTAAAGAAAATTTAAGGCTTATGAAAGAAGCCAGAGAGACATCTATGAACATTCCTTTAGATCCATAGAAAGGGTACAGCGTAGGTGGAAGCAGTACAATCTTACACACACGTGCCTTATGCCTGACCTAGTGAGATCACATCTAGGGCCGTAGACGGTAGTTTAAATGCCATCTTCAGCTTATTCCATTGCTTACTTCTCATCTTTTCTGCTAAGACGGGCTGTTTGTGCTGAGTCTGAGGGTGATTTTTGTGGTGTTGGACATACACTATGATTTGTGTGATAGAAATGAAACTGAACAGAGACAGCTGATTTAATTCATGCTGGCCACTGATGTTGCATTCCATAGCAACTTCTCGCATGCAGACAAGTGACCTAGGGCTGGATGTAAAGCCCACTGAAGTCAATGGGTTTAGAGTCATGCCCTAAAAGCTGAAAACTTTCACATACCAATGTGACCATCTTATTGTACCAACAGTGAGAGTTTTTAATAGAGAATTCCCAGAATGGCGGTGGAGCGGTGCAAGCTTTTCACTGCTCTGCAAGCCAAAATGTCAGTTTTATTCAAATGTAATCAGGCCCTAAAGCAAAATTAAGATATTTATGAGTGTACTGCTGAAACTTAAGAAATACTTTTAATAATTAACTAATAGAAATCAGTTATGATATTCCACTCTCTCTGTCCTACAGAGACTGAAGTGTTTGTGTCTAGATTTTGTGATCATCTTTAATTTACAAAATATTCTGAAGCTAATCCATGTCTGCCAAAATCTAATACGAAGTACAGATATTTCTTGAAAGAATATTTCTGATGAGGAGAAAGAGGCAAGAGAAAAATTTGAAAATTTAGAGTGCTACACATCAATTCATTGGAGCATTTATTTCCTAATGAAACATTACAAAATACATTAAACTGTTCAGGATATATTTTTGAGTGTTTTTGTTTAAAAAAAGTATTATGCATGATGTTGCCATGGCATAGGAAGTTACACTTAATTTTTCTAGATAGCAGAGAAACCCACGTAATTTCACGCATAGGTCACAGTTGCCCAAGGGCTGCATTGATTTACACATGTCCTATGCAAATTTGTCCTCGTTTTTAAGATGTGTGCTTATTTTAAATTTTAGATTTAGAAACTCCTCTTGGTAGCTGGTTGTGAGCTCTTTCACACTTCTCTGTAACAAACTGGTGATTACCTTCCTGTGAGGAATGTAATTGAACTGTGGATGATTCACAGAAAAAACACACTGTACCTGATAAATGGCTGGCCCACAACTTGCTTAAAGCCATGTCTATCCTAGGAAAGTTCACACAAAACTTCTCTTCCAATCTAACCAGTGGAAGTCATACTGTGAAGAGGCAGCACTGGCTTTACACTGTCCAGGTCTGGGGCAGTCCTGAGTGGATCAAGGACATTGTCAAGGGCAGAACTGGTTGCAGGATCCCTGGGCTGTGCAACAGTTCCTAAAGGACCACTTTTGTTGATGCCTGCTTAGCCTCTAGTCCGGCCATGGATCAGAGGTATGGGAATATGGCTTAGAGCAGGGATTCTTAACCTTTTTTACCTTCACACCTCCCCCTGAAAGTGAACTTCATGTTCGTTCATTCGTTCACTCACACACACACACACACGGGAGTAATTTTGTGCACAACCTAGCCCCGCCCCCTCACCTGACAGGAAGCTAAGGGGCGTGGTTAGGACTATAAGAACTCTGCCAGGGGAGCTCAGTCAGGGCCCAGCCTCTGAGGGAGACAGAGGCCTGCCCAGAGCTCCTGGCTGATGAGGCTGAGACCTGGCCTGGGCCTCCCACAGCCACCTTCCCTCAGGCCAGCGCAGGCTTCCCTGCCTGGGCTGCTGAAGCCTGGCCAAGCCAGCCAGCAGGGCTACCCTCTGGCCTAGAGGAACCCAAGGCTCTACTGGTGCCTAGCAATTCGGAGGACTGGCCTGAGCTGAAGGCCCAGCTCGAACCCCGAGGCCTGCCTGAACCCTGGGACCTGGCAAACCAGCTGGATGCTGGACACAGCCGTCTGAGCAATTCCCAAGTCCGATGGCTGGTGGTGCTGTCGGGTGAGTGAACCCCGTTACAATGCCTAAATGAATAATATGAGCTTTTTACTTTGAACCTTTTCCTAACAAATTTATGTAATATTTGAAGATGAAAGTCGGCAACGCTCGCGTACTGTTATTGTAGTGTGTCGTCACATAGGCCTGATTGATGTGCACTGCTATTGTAGTGTGCCGATCTCTAGAAGTTAATAAGAAATTAATGTTTATAATTTTAATTCATAATATTAATTATGAAGAAATCTAAACTTTAGAATTTTATCCAGTGAGAGGGAAATTGCGATAAATTTTCTGGGAGGCACCTCACACCTCCCCTGTATCCCCTTCACACCTCCCCTGGGGAGGCGCACCTCACTGGTTAAGAACCCCTGGCTTAGAGCCACTTTCATCTTCCCATTTCCAGATCTTGCTCATAGTGCAGTTTAACTGGACCCAGGGATCTGGCCTTTAAAATGCTGAAGAACAGTGAAGCCAATGAATTTCTAAGGGTGTGTCTACACTGTAGCATTTTTCCAGAAAAATGGCTGTTTTTCCGGAAAAACAATACTTGCGTCCACACTGCCATTGAGTTCTTTTGACAGAAAGTTGAAAGAACAGAGGGGTTTTTCCGACAGCGGTAAACCTCTTTCTATGAGGAAGAAGCCTTTTCCCAAAAAAGCTTTTTCAGAAAAAGGTGTGTGGATGCAGAAGAAGGAGTTCTTTCGAAAGAAGAGGCCTCCAGGAAATAACACAGGTGCCATGGTGGCCACTCCTTCCATACTAATCACAACTTAAATGTGAGATAGCGTTTCAAAGAGATACAATCAAAGTGGACGCTATCTTTAGAAAAATCACATTACTTTTTTGTTGCGCTTTTGCTGTGTGGACACTCTCTTTCTAAATAAGCTTTTCCAGAAGATCTCTTCCAGGAAAGCTTCTTCCGAAAGAAGCTTGCAGTCAAGATGTAGCCTAAGAGTCAGTAATAACAATCCAATATATCAACACTGAGAAAGATAGTGCTTAGTACCTGAATAGTATGAGCATGAAAGAGTCGTAGAATCATAGAATACTAGAAGTGGAAGGGATCTTGAGAGGTTATCAAGTCCAGTCCCCTGCTCTCACAACAGGACCAAGCATTTTCTAGATCATCCCTGATAGATGTCTGTCCAACCTGCTCTTAACTATCTTGAGTGATGGAGATTCCACAGCCTCCCTAGGCAATTCATTCCAGTGTTTAACCACCCCCACAATTAGGAAGTTTTTCCTAATGTCCAACCTAAACCTCCCTTGCTGCAATTCAAGCCCTTGTCTTGTCATCAGAGTCCAAGGACAACCATTTTTCTCCTTCCCCCTTGTAATACCCTTTTAGATACTTGATTACATCCATAGATTATTATCAGACTTTATAAATTGAGATAGCTGAGTAAAGCATTGCTGAAGAGATTAACATGAAATAATAAACTCTTTTTCTGTTTTCCAAGTCTCTTCCACAAGAGAAAGCCATGCAGAGGATTTTTTTCCCTTCAGCCTTCAATGGAACATACCCACGTCCTAGCTACACAGCCCCCTCATCAGAGATGACTCACTGAGTAAAGGAAAGCAGGTTGGAAGGAACTCCCTTTCCAGCTCAACAGTGCAACTACTTGTCCTTTTATAGAGAGTCACTGCAGGGTAAAGAGCTCACTCCCTTTCTACCTGACAGGCACCGAGTATGTTGTGTCCACAGTATTGTTCCATTCCTTGAAGTCTTCATGTATGCCTACTGTAGATATTTTTTTCTGAAAGTTTCTCACCATTGCTAGCACCAATGGAGTCGGACTGTGGTAAAAACAATGGAAAATTTTAGGGAAAAATGTCTAGTGTGTGTTAAGAACTGCCTGAGGAAGCCATTTGCAGCACACAACAAGTTTTATTAGTCCTACCAAATCTAGGAGCTATGTCACATGTTTTTCAATGCCATCTACTGGAACCTTATCTATTTACATATATACAGAAATGGAGTACTCCTGTAACAATGTAGACAAGGCCCTTTTAAAGATCAGGCCTGAGGATCAACCCCAGGTCCCTCATGGCAGGATGCTTGTCTTACTACAGATCATCAAGGCTTTTTAACTTGTAATAGTAGTAGCAAAGAATTGCACAGATAAAATTGTAAATATCCCTCACCTTCATTTTCAAATATGGTTACTGATTGCAGGTGCATCCATTTTTGGGTGCCCAACTTGAGGTGGCTTACATGGCCCTGATCATCAAATACCTTGAGAGCCTCTGGCTTTTAGTGGGTATCTGAAGCTGGATGCCTACAATTTGAGTAAGCTGAAAACACCAGTGGCATTTGAAAGTTTAGGCCCTCCCATTCCTAAATTCTGAGTATAAATTTGTCAGTACCATAGCCTCTACACACCGAAAACTGCCACTGACTTCAGTTATATGCATATAAGGGCTTTAGATCTATCCCTGTGTCGAGGTGTATTAATAAGATAAAAATGAATGGTTTGGTCCATTAATTTGTTTTATTATTCCATATAAATCATATAAAGCATATTGAGCTAGTGCATGTCTTAGAGATGAGTCCAGGATTATGGGAAACTAATACAGGGAGAGAGAAAAGTTGGGAAGTAGGTTTCTTCAGGGCTTTAATAAACATTTATGAAGGATATTTAGTTAATTATATCAGCTAGTTATCTGAGTCCAGTGCCATGCTACCTGAACTGTCAGTGCAGAATGACTTACAGGCATGAAGACAATACATACAGCAAAGTGAAAGTGTGAAATCTAATGTGACTGTCACATAGACAAACAGAACATGAGAGAAAACATGAGTTCTAGGATAGATCAGTTAATTCAAAACAACACCAACTAGACAGGTAGCTGAATCATCCAGGCTATGCAGATGGAGTTCACTTTTACTGGAAAATGCATTTAGCACAGCATGTTTCACTACGCAAGACAATGCAGCGGGTGATCTTGGAGAACATTTGAGGGCATCCCTCCTGGGATTAGGAGGGCAGCCTTTTGAAAGGGGCTGGAGGTGGATTTATCTTTCTTGTTAGCAGGTTTCTCCTTGTCATGCTTTCCAAAGCCACTGCGGTAATGGGATTGGTTAGAAATTGTCTGAGATAGCCCTCCTGAATGTGACCCTTACTGAGAAGGGTCACATTGAAGATGCCATACTCAGGGCAAACTGCAAGAAATAGGGTGGACAATCCCAAAACTGGAGGTTTATTCTATAATTTGATTTCTCAAGCCAGTAACAAAAGACCTTTGGTACCAACAGACTAGTTAATAAAAAGCCAGATACAACCCCCTTTAAGTATTCTAGGCCTTGACTCCTCTGTAGGCAGTCAAATTTAATATAATGAGGGGTTATTGAAAACCTGATACACCATATGTGAGGTTCACCAGTCCCAAAGACCGGACGCTTACCCCCCCCCAAGTTAATCTGAGTCTCAAATCTTACTCAATAGTCACACTGAGATCTGGAGACCTTAATCTTATGGCTTAGACCAGGAGTGGGCAAATACTGGTCCATGGGCTGGATCCAGTCCACCAGGATTAGTCCTTGGTAGATCCCCACTACTATATTTACTTTTAGTAACTAACACTAATAATAAAAAGGGAAAAGAAAGAGTTACAAATGGTTAGAAGGCCAATATACATACAAATATGTGTAAAAGTACTATGCATAGGTATGCATAGGTCAGTTTCATAGCAGAGATGATGAGGCTGCTGATTTGTAAAAGTCTTTTTGGAATCAATTAAAAATGTTATAGCCCAATAGGCAGTCCAGCTATAGAGTCTGTTCAAGTTCTTCCATGAGAATTTCAGAGTTATCCTGGGTAAATCTGGAGACCTCAATCCTATGGCTTAGACCAGGGGTGGGCAGTCCAGCAGTCCACCAGGGTTTGTACCTGGTAGGCCCCCGCCACTATATTTACCTGCACCTCTACAAGTATGGGTGATCACAACTCCCATTGGCTGTGGATTGCTGTTTCCAGCCAACAAGGAGCTGTGGGAAGGGGTGAACCACCACCATTTTATTGCCTATCCCTGGCTTAGACCTTCCCTGTTAAAGTTGAAGCAGACCTGAGATGGCAAAATCAGGCCTGGGGCTTTACTTAATAGCTCTCTAGAAAGCTGACACACTTCTTGTCACAGCAGCTCCTTCCCCCAAATAAAAATAGGCAGTGCAAACTGTCTGTGGACCATTGTTTTGAAGCTATTCTATTTCCTATGCATACACAGGTAAACTAGTTGCATTCATTCACAAAAGGCTAGTACTGTGTCCTAGCATAGATTTTTAAGTTGAAGAAGATGCAGATAATAGTATTAGTTTCTTGCAGTATCTTACACCTTTGTTTTTTAAGATTAACTGGACCATCCACATGCATGTTATAAGACAATTAAGACATGAATGGAACTTCTAACAAGATATAGGTAAACATGGGCAAATATACGTAATTTCTATTACTACAAATTAATGGGTTATGGAGACCTTTCTGGTCCTGTAATTATGACACACCTAACCCCATTCTGTGACTCCTATGAAGGCTGCAGCACCAGGTGGAAAAACACTAAGTTGAGTACAACCTGGAGGACCGCTTCATACCACCAGTGGTATGAATACCTCTGCTTGAAAACCATTAATCTACGTCACATACAAGTAAATTGGCCTAATGCCATTCCAATGCCTCTTGCTAAATTGTTATGGGTCATACCCAGGTTGTCTGGTCTGTCAGTATAACAGAAAGAAAGCTTTTGCGCAGAAGAATAGACTTCTTCTACATTGGGGGCAACCTTGGAAGAAGGGGGAGTGAGGTAGGCCAGGCCATAGGGGAGGAGATGTGAGATTTTGGGTTGAAGGTAGGTGATAAGCTCCCATTTTTTGGTCTCTGTGGGAAAAGTGACAAGTTGAGACATTTTGGGTGTGCTATTCTGGAGAGGGTGAGAAAGCTAAGTCATTCTAGTGGCTCTGAAGTTCTCAGGATGTGGGGAAAGGAAGAGCAACCTTATGTTGGTTGACTGGGGCTCAATTAATATGCTGCAAAAATGGCCCTTGCAACTGGCTCTGCAGGTTTCTATTTAGGTGCTCAGCTGTATTTCAAAAAAGTATGCAATGGTGTAAGTAAAAACTGTATCATATTCTACATGTAGAAAGGGCAAAGCTAAAGTGGGCCATTTCCTAATTTGTCTGTCACCATCTCCATAGGTAACCCGTCAAATGCCTCTCCCCCTCCTTGTGAAAAAGTTTTTTCCTAATATCCAACCTAGACCTCTCCTACTACAACCTGAGGACCACGGCTCCTTGTTCTGTCATATGCCAACATTGAGAACAGACTACCTCCATCTTCTCTGGAAACTGCCTTCAGATGGTTGTAGGGTACTATCAAATCCCCCCTCACTCTTCTCTTCTGCAGACTAAATAAGATCAGTTCCCTCAGCTTTCCCTCATAAATCATGTGCCCCAGCCTCCTAATTATTTTCATTGCCCTCTGATGGACTGTCTCCTATTTGTCCACATCCTTTCTGTAGAAGTGGCGCAAAACTGGACACAGTACTCCAGATGTGGCTTTACCAGTGCTGAATAGAGGGGAATAATCACACCCCTTGATCTGTTGAACAAAGATGTGATTACAAAGCCAAATAAAATGTCTTCTAGCATTATCCCAAATTAAGCTTAATTCTCATCAATTCTCAGAAACTTTACTGGAATGGAAGGCATCAAGGCAAAACTGAGATCCGCAAGAAGAGGTGGTTTAATTCAGAAAGTGGTATTATACCCACTATGTCAGTACTGAACAAGTGGCCCAGCATAACGCTAGAAGAGGGTGTGCTGCTAGAGGTGCCATCTTTGTGATTAAAAAATATATAAGGTTCCAACTCTCTGTGCTCACAGCAAATCATATGGCATATTGTGCTACAGCAGGGTTGCTAATCCTGATTTCCTGGCTAAATTCCATTTTGACTTTCTGACTTCTGTATTATTTCAACATTTAGGGCCCTGATCTCAGGTGGGGCCTTTGTTATGCTAGGTGCTGTACAGACAAACAGAAAGACACGGTCGCTGTGCAGAAGAGTTTATATGCTAAAGACACAAGACAAAGAGCAGGTGAAAGGAAGGATTGGCACCCTATTTTACAGATGACAAACTGAGGCCTCAGATCATACGGTTTATGGTCAAGCTGGGAACCCCAGTCCCACTCTAGTGTCTTAACCACAAAACCCAGCCTTCCTTTCTAATTCCTGTTACACATGGTATTTCACACTTTTGTCCTATGTTTCTGTGTAGCCCTTTCTCAGTACTAACAGACACTTGATGGATTTTATTCTAAGGCACAAAACCTCAGCAATAGCCAAAGTGATTCCTATCGAGTTAGTTTGTACATTCAGCCAGTAAATCATTCTCTTTCTGGTGCATTTAGATAAAAGGTGCTTTATAATTGCAAGTTTGTTAGCACACGCTCCATATCTAAAACCCAGTGCAGCCATAGGTACAGTGAGCACCGCTAGCACCTTCACATTTTTTGCACTGCCTTAATTATCTATTCCACAGAATTTGTGGCATTCCCTATACTTAGGCTGGGGAATGCCGCAAATACCATGGTAAATTTAACTAGCGTGAGAGATAAATGTCAAGCTTTTAATAGCACCCACTGTCTCTCTCTAGCCACACAGCCGTATTTGGAGTTTGTACTTGACCCTCTGTGTGTAGCTATTTGTATAGGAAACTTACAAGAAATAGTCTTATTTGGTATTCAATGTTCAATTATATTTGTTTCATTGTTTTACCTTAGTATACGTGGACAGGCTCAGTGGAGAAACCCTTATAGTACATCTTCTGACAAAGTGAAGACCCTCCAGGGTACTTTTCCTGTTCATTTCACATCTTGTCTCTATACAAAAACAAGCTTTGAAAATAACTCTCTATTTCTCTAAAGTATTGGTACAATGAACAGAATGTATGGACTTAGTTGCATGGAAAAGAAAGGGACAAATTTGTCCACACAATTACTGTCAATGGGTGAGGTTAGGTTAGATAAGAACAGAAAAGAATGTAAACCTACCTCTGTATGTTTTTTAAATAATGAGTATGACAAAATACATTATGAGCTTGTTTTATACTTTACTTTTGGGCACCTTTTACACATATGGAAATAAATTATTAAATCAGACTGCACCGTGTGAGCATGATTCTGTGGCACTTAGAAAATGGGTTACAATAAAAGGATTGTTTTTTTCATTATAACCTAGGCTACATATACACTGCAGGCTTTTTGTGCAAGAATAGCTGTTCTTGCGTAAAAACTTGCCGGGTGTCTACACTGCATGAGCGTTCTTGCGCAAGTAAATTTACAGTACAGCATCGGAAAACAGGGCTTCTTCCAGAAGAGTTAATACTCTCCCCACAAGGAATAAGCCCTCTTGTGCAAGAGTTCTTCAACAAGAAGGCAGTGCCTATTGTACTGCAGTTCTTCCGTTCTTTCCTCAGAATCCCAAATTGCAGAGCAGAATTCAAACCCTGAAGCAAAATACAAAAAAAGTAGACATATGCCGTCTTCTGAAGTAGGCTGCTGAATCTTGATAGATTTGGAATAAAGTTGGACCTCTCTGTGATATATCTGGCATGAAATATTTATTCTTCTAACTTCAGCTACAATCTCTCTCCAGATTTGTTATTTACAGCAAATCACATCAATATAATCATGGCCTTTAAAATTCTTTAGCACGTCAGACCCATTGCTGGAACAAAGGTAAGAGAACTTCTAAGGCAAATATCTGGATATGTGATTGCATTTCTTTAGCCTTGTAGATAGAGTGGAAACCCCTATGCCACAGGTCCTATGGCCAGGAACAAATCTGCCACTCTAAGGCAACTTTTAAGCTCTAGGCCTTGTTGACCCACACTATCATAGGATAACATTTTCAAAAGCACATAAGTCACTTTGCAAGTTAAGGTGAAACATTTACCCATTTGTCTATCAATATCGAAAGGGATGCTAATGAGAAAATTCGCAAATCGCCAGACCCATTGCTGGAACAAAGGTAAGAGAACTTTGCCGGGCAAAGCGCCATCTGGATATGTGAGCATCTTTATGCCTTGTAGATAGAGTGGAAACTCTGTGCCACAGGTCCTATGGCCGAACAAGATCTGCCACTCTAAGGCAACTTTGCTCTAGGCCTTGTTGACCCACACTATCATAGGATAACATTTTCAAAAGCACATAAGTCACTTTGCAAGTTAAGGTGAAACATTTACCCATATATCATAGGCAGGCAGGGCTGCAAAATGTTGGACACCAATAGGGGAGCTGACAGACCCACTGGGCAAGGTGGGGACCTAAAGGCAGAAGGGATGGGGCTGGAGCAGCCAGCCCTCAGCATCACCCAGACTGCAGCATGCTCTCCCCGAGCCCTCAGTGCTGCCTGGAGTGTGCCACGGAGGTTAGCGCCATGTGGCTCGAGCAGCATTTTAAATGGCTCAGGGCTCAGCGGCTGGGAGTCCCAGGCATTTTGAATTGCTGGGTCCCAAGGCAGTTTCCCTCTTTGCCTCCCTGTCAGGGGTCTGGACACCCATTTGCAATCAAAATACCTCCATATGATAACCACAGAGATTGTGTATATGCAAAAAAGTAATATTAGGAAAATACTCATTCTATTTTTAGCTTTTTTTCACGGGTTAGTAGTTGGAAACAAGGAAGAGAACAGACTCTCCTGACCAGCCAGTTCTCTGCAGACCTCCAGGAAGTGTTTCATACCTCTGTGTCTTCAGTGCGGAATTCACCATAGTTTGACAAATAGAGAGGTGGACCCTCCCCCCCCATGTAAAGTGCTATTCATGCCAGATCTGTGTAACTGCACCCACACTGGTAATGTACAAGATCATATGCTAAATGGATTTATAGTTGACTATCCCATAGTTCTTAATGGTGCATTACATTGGACTGTCCTGTGAATTCATTTGTGAGGTGTGTTTTCCCACACTTTTGCCTAGCATGTAACCACAGTCCATGGCAAGGACACTGGACCAATACTTTATGTAAATAGCTTCCAAGGGGAGTTACTCATGACTGATGCAGACAGCTTTGAAGGCAAAAAGAAATCACAATTGGCAGCAAGAACTTTGAATGAGAATGTGATTAAGGAATTTAGTCTGCAAACCACAGTGGGTACGTCTACACTGTGGAGCTATTTTGGGATACTGGAAGTATCCCGGAATAGCTATTCCATGTCTATTGAAGCAGCCCGTTATTTTGAAATAGATTTCAAAGTAACGGGCAGCTTATTCTGACATCCCGGCAACCCTCGTTCCATGAGGGTTGAGGGGCATTTAGGAATAGCGAGTTAGATAAGCTATTTCGCACTAAGGATGCCATGTAGACGCACCCACAGTGATTTGTAGCACATCAGTCTGCCTGCTCCACTTCTCTGCTTCTTTTCTGTCTACTAACCATATGAATGCCACAAATTATGGATCTTCCTGACATAAGCCTGACATAAACCCTGCAGCTTTACTGGCAGGCTGTCAGCTCCTGCCAAATGGGAGAACTGGAGGAGGATTTCTTTCACAGCACCTCTGTTCAAATGCTGTGAAAATGCAGTATAAATCGAGCCTGGAAAACTGGAGTTAAAATACAGTGTGGAAGAAAGTACATCCCAGGTGAGACTGTGGGATAGTACAGAGGACTAACAGTACCCAGACTTGATTATCCTATGTTCTCATTACAAAGTAGGCAGGATGCCAGTCCAGGCTGAAGTACAATCCAAGATCAAACCTGTGCCCACAGGCATGCCTGCCAACTCAGGCTTAATGCACCCCCCTGCCAGGGTTAGAGGTTTATCTGTGTGGAGAGAGACAGTTGAAAGCAATACTTGAGCTAGCCATAGCCCTGGCTAATGCTGTAGGGAAGACATACTCTACAGTTAGGAGCCCCTGGGCTAGTGAAGTAATAGCAGATTCTGTCAGGTTTTTCATCTTAGCCAGATTGTTTATATCTAAACATGCAAGGTCTAAACCACCTCTGCTATAATAAATTGGTATTAACTCAGGGGTAAATTAGGTCTGTTAAAGGAAAACACAGCAGGAACACACGCCCTATTAGGAGTGTATGATTTATTAAATGCAGGGTGTGCTAGATGATATGCCTCATGACTTTACCTTTCTTGCTAGTCAGTTTTTGAAGAGCTCATTTAATACATTTTGCAGATATTTGCCACTAGTTTAAAAGTAACTTACTGACTGTCATAAGGAATCAGACTATATACCACAATCTCAGGAACTCTTACTTTTTTTAACTACACTACTGCTGTTGTCCATAGATACCAGGAATACTAGTAAAATATGTTCCCAAATATCTGTGTTAAGATGGAGCTAGAGTACATATCAATAATCTAGGAACAAATAAAAAGCTAACATGACCAAGCACTAGGAATCCAGGAAAATTAGAGTTAAAGGTTATACAACATGTGATAAATCCAACATGTGATAGTATGATTATGTACAGATAAGGCACCCAAACACCTTAACTCCCCTATTGTGGTGTCCTAAAGAGAAACACTGTCTTGACCTACCATCTTATCAATGAATCCGAAAGCTACAGTTCTTTCCTCTTAACCATGTAGGGATAAATTCTCAAGAGTACCCAAAGAGACTTAGGAATCTGAGGCTGTGTCATTTTTTGAGGAGTACAGAATCTTTCAAAAAAGCCTGACATTTTCAACAGAACTACATCTAGACCGCGGTTTTACTTTCAAAATGGCACTTTTTCAAAAGAGCGGCATGATGTGATTATGCAAATGAAGCGCGGGATATTTAAATCCCCGCTTCATTTGCACTTTTGAAGTGTCTAATTTACATCCCTCTGTCAAAAGAGGGATGTAGTCTAGACACAGCCTAAGTTCCTTTAAAGTCAATAGGTTCTAAATCACTGTTGCAAATAGAATTTAGGAAGAAATCATGGCCCACTTGAAGTCAATGGGAACGCTGCTAATAATTTCAGTAGGACTAGAATTTCACTCATAGGTTCCTAAATAACAATCAGATTTTACCCAGTTTGTACCAATTCTGGCCTTTTACATGGTAGTACATAATCCACAGAAAAAAAGACCTACATAAGTTCTTGAAACAGATAAGAAGCATACTGAAAAAAACCATTCCCCATTATAAAGCAAGAAGCTGAGCCCATACAGAACTGAGAGAATCTTCAGTTACTTTACTGCATACAGTTATTGATGCAGGACTCTGCCTCATCCAGGGAGAAATTCTCCCATGGTTAGCAAGCCAGAACAAATCATTTCCACCATTTAAGTTCCATAAAAGCCCTATTTCAAGAGTGGCTAATGTTAATCATCCAACACTGGAGATACCCATGGTTCTCTCTAAGCTGTGTGACAACTGCTTAACTGCTTAATCAGCCCCACCCCATCAGGCAGCTGCATGAGTGGAGCCCTGAGCCCCTGATTGGCGAGGCTGATTAAGCAGGTGCAGGGCTGTGCTGCTGCAAAGCTTAGAGGGAACCTTGGAGATAACAAGCCTTAGAGGATGTCTTGGAAAATTCTGGCCAGAGAAACTTCTTCAAGGTCACACAGGAAGACAATGGCACAGATTGGAAGAAAACCCAGGTTTCACCTGCAGTTCACTATCTACATCAGTCTCAAAGGGGTAGCCATGTTAGTCTGTAACTAAAAAAAAAACCTTAAAAAACAACAATGATCATGTAGCACCTTAGAGACTAACCAAAAAAATACATAGATAGTATCATGAGCTTTCATGGGCACAACCCACTTCTTCAGATGACAAACATGGAGCAAGAGGCACAGAGGTTGCTCTTTTTCTGCTTTATAATTCAACCTCTGAACCTATTGCTCCATATTTGTCATCTGAAGAAGTGGGTTGTGCCCATGAAAGCTCATAACACTATATTTTTGGTTAGTCCCTAAAGTGCTATAGGACCATTGTTGTTTTTAAATTTTGTTAACTGCATCAGTATTTCTCAAAATGGGCCATGGGCCAACTTTGAGAACTGCTAACAGGCCACTCTGGTTTGTTTATGTTAAGGCTCCATGGCCACTGAGCCTAACGGCTCTCGTTGGCTCCAGTTTGCCATTTCCAGCCAAAGGGAGCCGCTGAGAAACATATTCTTCATCAATCAAACAGTGTAATTTGTGTCAGTTTCTTGTCATTCTCCATTGAACCAATGGAAAAAGAGCCTGCTTAAAATGATTGTTAAGCATTCCCACAACCACCAAACAACCAGACTTTGAGGACATTTTTGAGCACTAATTCACTTCATATGACATCTGTATTTTTTCAACTACACAGGACATTTGAATTTAAAAGAAAATCCAGTGTATTTTAATCGCAATCTTTAAAATGGACAGTGACGTTTGGTGTTCCTTGAAGTAGAAATACGTAACCATGGTTGCACGCTCTCATAACATTCTTTTTTTTTAAAAATGGCAATTCAGGAATTTGTGAAATTTTTACCCTGGGTTGAGTTTTCAAACTCAGGATATTTTGTCCTGTAAAAAAGAGCACTGTCATTGAATTCCAGACCTTGGATCAATTGACTTGGGTTTGCAGGAGTCACGCTAAACATAGAAGTAGAGGTTTGAACTCTGAGATGCTCTCCCTTGCCACATTTCAGAGCCCAAACCCAAATGTCTACATGGTTATTTTTAGCCACTGGCATGAACCCTGCAATTCCAAATTGACACAAGGTGTATCTAGACTGCAGAGTTTTTTCTGGGATACCAGAGGTATCCCAGGAAAGGCTCTTCCGCATCCAAGGAACATGTCTGTTTTTCGGAAAAAAATTTCAGAAAAGCAGACGCGTTTTTTTGGCATCCCTGTAAACCTCGTTCTATGAGGAAGAAGGGAAGTTCCAAAAGAGGCTTTTTTCTGACATTTGGCCCAATTTTACAAATGGGGATATTATTCATTTACCTCACAAGCATGTTGTGAGGTGAAAATAAAACCCACAGAGAAGTTGTTAGGGAATATACCACCAAAAAAAGAAACTCACAGAGCTCCTCTCCCATCACTCAGCTGTGGGACAGATTTCCCCTTTCGTAGATGGATCAATTGTCGGAAAAGCCTCTTTTGGAAGAAAAGAGGAAAAAGATATGCAAATTGCAGTTCACAATTTGCATATCTTTTTCCAATAGAACTTTGTAGTCTAGACACAGCCACAGACTTGATGACTCTGCTGTGAATCTTTTTTTTCCTCAGCATCGACATCCCCTCACACTCTTTAAAAATGCTTTGGCACTCCCTTAATCTTGAAAGTTCACTTTTGTTCATATAAACTTGCACGCTCTTGTGCATACACACACAAAGTAGCCGTGTAAATACCCACTGGTTTGCACAATTAATAATTTTGTATTTGCAAATACAATTTATGGGGAAGCAACATGCATACATGCAACTTTTGCAGGTACTGTATACCTAAAATTCTAGTCTGTAACCTCTTCCTGATCTTGAAGAAAGCAATTTTAGCTCTTAGCTCCCAATTCTTAGATGAGTAACCCACCCACAGTAAACTCAAGGCTTTACATTCATGATTGCAGATATATCTATACAGGAAGCTTCTTCCTCTTAGAATGAGGATTACCAATGTCAGAAAACCCCCTTTGCTCTTTCAATTATCTTTTGGAAGAACATGACTGCAGTGTGGATGTAATTGAAGATTTTCAGAAAAATGGCTGTTTTTCCGAAAAAAGTCTATAGTGTAGACTTACCCCATGGCGACCAGCTTCTGCTTAAGATACAGGAAAATAAATTGGAAGGCCAGAATTCTGTTCTTGGCTCTGATGCAGGCTTCCCTTGTGATCCTGAGCAAGTCACTAATGATAGCTTTAAAATGGGGCCTCTGATTTTGGGTGCTTATAGGAGTTTGGAGGGCCTACCTTTCAATGGTGCTGAGTGCCCACAACTCCAAATAAGTCAGTAGGAGTTGTGGGCACTGAACACTTTGAAAACCAGCTGCTTAGTGTTTTCAATTAAGCACACAAAATGAGAGGTTAATGTTTTTCCCTCCAAAGTAGCCTCTGAAGTTTCCCCATTTGTAAAATGGGGATACTATTCATTTACCTCACAAGCATGTTGTGAGGTGAAAATAAAACCCACAGAGAGGTTGTTAGGGAAAATACCACCAAAAAAAGAAACTCACAGAGCTCCTCTCCCATCACTCAGCTGTGGGACAGATTTCCCCTTTCTTAGACCAAACCTAATAGCTCTTCAGAGGTCTCTCTGGAAGCTGGGTGATCCATGGGATGTCAGAGATATATCTGTGCATAGGCAATATTTCTGCACATTGGCTTTGGGTCCTGGTGCCTATGCCACTCTCTCTAGAAAACAGCTCTAATGGAGATACATCACCATGTAACATCCCTTCACTGTGACTGCTCCCGAGGGGAAGGTTCCGTGAAAAAGATTATCAATAATATCAGCCACTGTTAGGCTGTGTCTAGACTGTCCAGTTTTTCCAGAAAATCAGCCGCTTTTCCGCAAAAACTTGCCAGCTGTCTACACTGGCCACTTGATTTTCCGCAAAAGCACTGACGTTCTCATGTACGAAATCAGTGCTTCTTGCGGAAAAGCTTTGACGCTCCCGTTCGGGCAAAAGTCCTTTTTTTGCGAAAAACTGTTGCACAAAAGGGCCAGTGTAGACAGCTAGCTAAGACTTTTGCGCAAAAGCAGGCTACATGGAAAAAAGCGGTTTGGACGCCGGGGGAGACCCCGTAGGAGCCCCGGACTTCCTGGTAACCCGAGCTCTTAAAGTACACGCAGGCTGCTGAGCGCACATGGCAGGAGCATGCCTCAGACCTCTGGGCCTGAGGTCTGCCAAGTTGCCCCTGCCGGGCCCAGCAGCCACATCACAGGCAGCATGGCAGCGCCGGCCGAGCAGCCACCTGCACCCCCAACGCAGGAGGCCCCCAGGGGCCGCAAACAACGGGCCCCATCCTAGTCGTCGGGGGAGCTGGAGACCCTCCTGGACCTGTGGGAGGAGGAGGAGGGCCTCCATGACACCCGGTCCCGGCGCCGCAACGCCGACATCTTCGGCCGCATGGCCCAGGCGCTAGCCCAGCAGGGACATCCAGCCCGGAACCTGGAACAGGTCCCAGCTAAGGTGAAGGAGCTGCGCCTGGGCTATGTGCGGGCCAGCGAATGCCAGGGGGCAAGACCAGACACCTGCCCCCACTATGACCGGCTCCACCGCATCCTGGGACAGCCAGCTCCAAAAGCCCTGGACGTCACAGTGGACACCTGCGTGCGCCCCCCAATCACCAGGACCACCACGACGGGGAGGGAGACAGCAGCAGCAGTGCGTCGGAGGACGAGGCCAGCAGTGCCACCCAGCAGGCCCCCTCCGGCAGCCCCGACGTCTCCCGCGCGTCCTCGGAGGCCGGGGAAGGATCCACCGGTAAGTGTTGCACTTTGCAGTCACAAGGGCGGACGGGAGGGGAGCCAAGCACCCAGAGGGGGAAGGGGGAGAGCATGTCACTTGGGCCACGTGAGCTGCACGCTGTGTAGCATTAGGCAGCAAGCAGCACGTGCAACCACGTGCAGCCTGGTGACCGAGCGGCACGTGGCCGGGGCAGGCAGCTCCAGGGCACGCCTGGGACCGTGCTGCTCACACACATCCGGCAGGACCGGGGGAAGGGTGGATGCCGGCTGGAACCAGCCAGGGCCCCAGGGACTCAGCCCAGAGCCCGCACCTCCGCAAGGGTGTAGCAGGCAAAACGGCACACTGTCCCCATGCCTGGCCGTGAGACACAGCCAGCTGCTCCTGGGAAAACCACAGCGTCACAGCCCTGTGAGCGTAGCCCCCCCTGAGCCCCTTGCCTGCTCCCGGTGCCTTGGCTGGCTCCCCGAGGGAAGTCCCCACTGCAGCCACACACGTCCCTGGGCTACCGTGTGTGAGGGATAGTGGGAGGGAGAAGGGGGGGAAGTGCTCGGGCCGCCCCTAGGGCTGCCTGAGTTTTGCTGCAAGGATGGGATGCTCCCCAGTCACTCTCCTGGTTCCATCCAGGAGATATCCCACGCGATGGGGATCTGAGAGCCCAGACCATGTCTGCCAGACGTGCTCCCAGGCACTGTGTGGGGATTCATCTCGCTTTCTCTGTCAAACACCATTGATTAGCCCAAAGCCTCACAGCCTCCACTGGCAGGGAGTTCCACAGGTTAATGCAACACAGGCACCCTCCCTCCCTCCACGGGGCCAGGACACAGACCGGGCGTTCCAATACATGGAGGAGGACCCTACTCCAGGGGCGGTCCTCTATGCAAACATACAACACAGGGGCAGGGGAACCGAGGGGGCCCAAGCCACACTACCCCTGTGGTGTCACCTGGGCTCAGGGTGGGGTGGAAGGCATGAGGTGTGGGGACAGTGGCCAGGCTGCCTGACTGACCCATCCTTTCTTCTGTTCCCTGCAGCGGGACCAACCAGGAGCGGGGGACCCTCCGGTCCGGCAGCAGCAGCACCGCCAGCCGCCCAACCACCGAGGCAGCGCGTCCGACACCGGGACCAGCTCCTGCAGTGCCACGTGCAGGCCATCGAGCGAGTAGAGGCTGCCATCCAGAGGCGCACAGAGGCAGACCTGCAGTGGCGCCAGGAGGCCTGGGCCACCTTCCAGGGACACTGTGCACTGATGGCGAACTCCGTTGCCAGCCTCTCCGCACACATTGCCCATGCCATACATTATGGCATGGCCGCGCCCCATGCCCCCGGCATCCCTCCCCTAGCAGTGCCCCCGCCCCCTCCTGCCCCTCCTCCAATGGCCCCTCCTGCTCCTGCCCCTCCTGCAATGGCCCCTCCTGCCCCTCCTGCTCCTGCTCCTGCCCCTCCTGCAATGGCCCCTCCTGCCCCTCCTGCTCCTGCTCCTCCTGCAATGGCCCCTCCTGCCCCTCCTGCTCCTGCTGCCCACCTCCCCGTTCAGCCTGCCCCAATGCGGCCTGCCCCCCGTGTCCAGGTCTGCCCCCGCAGGAGCGGTCGCAGGGACCACCCCTCCCAGGAGTAGCTCCCCTCCCCCTCCCAGTTCAAGGTCTCCTCTCCCTCCAAGTTCAAGGTCTCCTCCCCCTCTCCCCCCTTTGTAAATAAAAACCAACAAGTTTTTTTGGTGAAACCAAACTGTGTTGTTGTGGGTTGGTAGGTAAGGGGAGGGGAGGGGAGGGGAGGAGAGGGAGTTGTCCAGGGAAACCGAGGCGACCCTACTCCGGGGCCTGTGAGAACATGTCCGTGAGAGCCTCCTGGATGCGCACCACATCGTGGTGCACCTGCCCCGCCCCTCCTGCAATGGCCCCTCCTGCTCCTGCTCCTGCTCCTCCTGCCCACCTCCCGTTCAGCCTGCCCCCATGTCCAGGTCCGCCGCAGGAGCGGTCGCAGGGGCCACCCCTCCCAGGAGTAGCTCCCCTCCCAGTTCAAGGTCTCCTCCCTGTTACGCGAGCTAATGTGAATAATTAATTTAGAATGCCGATCAACCTAATAAAATCATGAAGATGACAAATGCGGACTCCAAATTCCATATCTATCACAGGTTTTCTAAAAAAAAAGGGAAATAATTTTAAAATTTAACCACAGGGCTATATTTGACATGCAGAAAATCCCAATCAATCAAGGGATAGATTACAAAAGAGTAAACACAACACAAAATACATGAAACACAGTCTAGGCGCGGAGGGTGATTGCGGTGACGCTGGCGACCTCGATCCTTTGGTCCTTCCGGGCCTCAGGAGAGGAACTGCCAGGAGATCCCTCGAAGATGACTGGAATCGGGTGCGCTGATTCGAGCCTTCCGCACGAACCTCGAATCCTCTTCCTGTTCTTTGGGACAGCTTGAACAGACGATGGTGGCCTAGAATATCCCTACACCTAACCCTGAACTCAAAGAAAACCTCAGCTACTGCCGAAACGCCCGACGAACAAACTTGACGACGGCCGAAATGCTTTGAACCAACGACGATAGCTAATCTAACTAAACCTAAATCTAAACCTAATCCTAATTGGTAGGTACAAGCCTTCCGCTTGACCTGACCAAACCCTTAACAGAACCAAGAGTACTCTGCTCTGAACTAGACTGCTCAAACATATTTCACATAACAATAATGAACATTCTGCACAACATCCCCCTCTCCCCCAAACTGTGTTGTTGTGTATTGGGAGGTAAGGGGAGGGGAGGGAGTTGTCCAGGGAAACCGAGGCGACCCTACTCCGGGGCCTGTGAGAACATGTCCGTGAGGGCCTCCCGGATGCGCACCCCATCCTGGTGTGCCTGGTGGCTGGCAGCTGTGTGGGACTGTTCGTAGGCCTGGCCCTCTGCTGCCATCCATGCAGGAAGGAAGGCCTCCCCACTCCGCTCCACAATGTTGTGGAGCACGCAGCACACGGCCACTACCTCCGTTGCATTCCACTCACCCATCTCGAGACAGGTGAGCAAACACCGGAAGCGGGCTTTTAATCGGCCAAAGGTGAGCTCCACTTGATTGCGGGCCCGGTTGAGGCGGTCATTGAACCGGGCCCAGTTCTGGTCTGGCCGCCCCGTGTAGGGCTGCATTAGCCAGGGCTGCAGGGTGTAGGCCGCGTCCGCGACGACGCAGATGGGCATAGGCACATCCCCGACAGTCAACTCCCGCCGGGGGAAGTAGGTGCCCGCCTCCAGCCTGCAAACAGTCCGGAGTTGCGGAGGATGCGGGCGTTGTGTGCCCTGCTGGACCAGCCCATGTAGACGTCCAGGAAGCGGCCCTGGTGGTCTACGAGGGCCTGCAGAACAATGGAGCAGTACCCCTTTCTGTTCATGAAATGGGCTGCTCGATGCTCTGGGGCCCAGACGGGGATGTGGGTTGCATCCAGGGCTCCCCACAGTTGGGGAACCTGTGGGCAGCGAAGCCGGCGACGGTAGCGTCCACGTCCCGCAGGCGGATCACTCTGGGGAGCAGGACATTGTTGATGGCGCGGACGACCTGCAGAAGGGTGCAGAGAAACACAGGGGAACACATCACATAAGGCAGGGGTGGGTGTGCGCTCCCTTGGCCCCCTCCCCGTGATTCCCTCTGTCCTCACGCACACACGCACACACACCCCACAGCCCCCTCGCCCTACACCGCCCCCCCCCAGCAGGCCTGTGCAAGGGAGGGACGGCCCGAACCCTGGGTGACCCAGCGTGGAGTCTTGGCTGCCCCTGGGCATGGAGTGCAGCACCCTCCCCACCCCACTCCCCTGGGACTTACCTCCATCACGACGGCGCCGACGGTGGATATGCCCACCCAATTGGTGTGCCACCGATCGGTAGCTGTCCGGGTGGCCAGCTTCCAGACTGCGATGGCGACCCTCTTCTTGACGGGATGGGTGCCCGCAGCCGGGTGGTGGCTCTCTGAGCGCGGGGTGAGCCAGGCACAGAGCTCCATGAACGTCCGCTTTCGCATGCGGAAGTTCCAGAGCCATTGCTGGTCAACCCATTGCCCTAGGACCAGCCGGTCCCACCAGTCGGTGCTGGTGTCCAGTCTCCACACTCGCCTCTGGGGTGGGGGTGCCACAGGGACGCCATGGCCTCACTGGTGAGGGGGTCCAAACCGATGTGCCCCTCCTGGTCCTGGAAGAGGAGGGCACCAACCTGGAGCAGCAGCTGCAGGCACTCCAAAATGTCCGACAGGGGCCAGAGCAGGCACATGGCCACCCGTGGTTCCATGGCACAAGAAAGAAGGCAAGGAAAAAAAACCCTGGCAAAAGCAATAGGTGGCCAAAGGCAGCGGTGTCCCAAGGTCAGAGGGCAATCACCAAACCTGCTTATGGCTGTCAGTCCCTGCAAGAGGCCCTCTAGCACGGAGCAGAGAGAAATGGCTGTCCGGGGAGATCCCTTTAAGCACGTTTCTGAAATGGCCTCCAGCCCCGGCCCCTGGAAAGGGCTGGTGCCCTTGTGCCCTCCGCAAAATGGTTCCAGGCTTCTGCTTTTGCGGAAAAGCGCGCCGCCAATGTAGACGCGCTTTTCCACAAAAGCGCATCGTTATAACGCGAACTCGCGCTAATCTAGATGCTCTTTTCGCAGATACTTTTAACGGAAAACTTTTCCGTTAAAAGCATTTGCGGAAAATCATGCCAGTCTAGACGTAGCCTTAATGTAATTAGGGCTACGTCTAGACTGCAGACTTCTTTCAGAAGAAGCTTTTCCAGAAGAGATCTTCTGGAAAAAACTTCTTTCAAAAGAGAGTGTCCATACAGCAAAAGCACATTGAAGAAGCAATCTGCTTTCTTGAAAGATAATGTCCACATTGGACACTATCTCGCATTTAAGCTGTGATTACTATGGACAGAGTGGCAACCAGGGCACCTGTGCTTTTTCCTGGTGGCCTCTTCTTTAAAAAAAAACAAACCTCTTCCCTATCCTTATGCATTTTCCCGAAAGAGCTCTTTCAGAAAAAGGCTCCTTCCTCATAGAAAGAGGTTTACCACTGTCAGAAAAACCCCTGCGTTCTTTCAACTTTCTGTCAAAAGAATGCAATTACAATGTGGACATAAGTGTAGTTTTTCCAGAAAAATGGCCATTTTTGCAGAAAAACTCTGCAGTGTAGACATACCCAAGAACATTTTGGTGGAGCTGAAGGCACATTCTCCTAGTTTACAATCTCTACCTGCCCTCTCCCATTGTAAGGAAGCCAACTGGAGAGCAGCCCTCCAACAGATGGCTAATATCCCTCTTTCCCTTCCAAATGGATTGCCCATTAAAAATTAGTAACATTAACTGTAACCTATAAAGTTGTAGAAGTGTTATTTTACTTGATTTACCATCTGGTTCTGCTTGTTACTCAGCGACTCACTGATTTCAAGAGATTTATTAACTAAAAATAGGGTCGGGCTATTTCTACTTTTGATAAGCCCTGAAACAGGCATGTGCCTAACTGAAAAAAAATCTTTGATTGAACTAAACTGAACGTAGAGTGAAGTATCAGTTCACTATCTTTTTTATTTCAAAAACAAGTAGAAAGCTGCAGCACAGGGCCAGCTTTACCCTGTCACTGTTAACCCCTGCCAGCCCAGGTCCAATTTGTCCATCCCATCACAGAATAGATTCCATAGCAAGCTGACTAGAGTGGCTCACCATCATGACTGCCAATCTCAGGTTAGACAGTGGAGAAGCGGGGCACAAACCTTAAATTGGTTGTGTGTTCTGTATTTAGATTTCATCAACCAAGTATAAAATGTGAACTCCACATACACTACAACAACCTTACCATGTAGCCACAGCTTCAGGGGGTAACCGAGTTAGTCTGTTAGGGTATGTCTACACTCGCACCCTAGTTCGAACTAGGGATGCAAATGCAGGCATTCGAAATAGTCAATGAAGTGGGGATTTAAATATCCTGCACTTCATTAGCATGATCTCGCCGGCGCGCGTTACTCCGAATGCCAGCTGTTTCAAAAGTGAAAGTGTGCGCCGGGACGCGTTAGTTCGAACCAAACCCCTTGGTTCGAACTAACATTACTCCTCATTTTTTGAGGAGTTCATTTTTAGAGGAATAACGTTAGTTCGAACCAAGGGGTTTGGTTCAAACTAAAGCGTCCCGGCGCGCACTTTCACTTTTGAAACAGCTGGCATTCGGAGTAACGCGCCGGCGAGATCATGCTAATGACTATTTCGAATGCCTGCATTTTCATCCCTACTTCAAACTAGGATGCAAGTGTAGACATACCCTTACAGAAAAAAACAACAAGTGATCATCTGAAGAAGTGGGCTGTGCCCACGAAAGCTCATGATACAATCTACATGTTTTGTTAGTCTTTAAAGTGCTGCCAGACCATTTCTTGTTTTTTTCATGTAGCCACAGACAGTCCCCTTGAGCATGTGGGTCTATCTTGCCACCTAGACAAGATTGCCTTTGTGATGGATGATCCCTTACCCCAAAAATCACAATATTCAGGTAACTTCCAGTCAGTCCTAAATGGCCAGTCACTTACCCATGTCAATTTCACCTCAAACCAAATACAAGGCTTATAGCCAATCCTATAATGAACTAACTAAAGGTTTCTTAGCTAGGAAAACATAGGTAAGAGTTATTTGCAAGGTTAAACCAGGAAACCCTACACAGACAAATGAGTTATAGTCTTAAGTTCCAAAAGGTAATAGTAGTTGCCATATATGTAAATTCTAGATGTCCTTTAGGGCTGACAAAAACTAAACAACTTGGGAATCCTTTGTTTATGCTTAGAAATATTAGTGTCTCTGAATTCAATATAGGGAGACCCCATTCCTTCTTGATAGGCATTTTTATTTCCTTCCTCCAGAGTTCAAGCTGATGGGATGAATTCACATGCAGGTCCCTACTGTATGGGTGTGGGGCCAAGAGAGGGAGAGGGCAATTAACAAAGTCTTTGTCTTTTGATGTTTCACAACGCTCATTTGGTTTTAACGGGCCTTCTTGTATCCAGAACCAGCACATTACATTATTTTTCCTGTTTGATGATTTATTCAATTACAGAGACTTACAATGCAGATACTTTTATACCAGTATTTCTCCAAGTGGGCCACAGGCTCACTTTTAAACAGCTGCTAACAAGCTACTCCAGTTTGCTTACTTAATGGTTCCACAGCCACGGAGTTTCGTGGCTCCCATTGGCTCTGGTTCACTGTTTCCAGCCAAAGGGAGCTGCAGGAAGTGATGGTCTGGGCCACCCGGCTTCTCACGGCTCCCCCCTTGGATGGAAACGGTGAACCAGAGCCAATGGGAGCCACAAGTATCTAACGGCTTCACAACCGCGGAGCAACAAACCGGGAGCGGCCTGTTAGCCTGCGGCCCACTTTGAGAAACACTGCATTATACCATGGGCTACAGATGGTATAATAAAGATTAATAGCTACCTACAAGTATCTCATCAAATCTAAACACATCCTTATAAACTTAACATCTGTTTTAACAATTCTAACTCACAGATGAGCTAGACTGGTTTCCAGCAATGCATCTGTCAGTATTCAGTAATGCCTTCACATGAGCTGGCACCTGGTCTGTCAGCACCATTCCCTATTTTATACATTGATATATTATTGGCAAAGCTAACAGTGACTCTCTTACAATATCCTAATAATATCCACTCTAAATCCCTGTTTTCAGTTACTTAGAATTTTGCCAGATTTCAGCCATTCAGGCAAACCATTCAGATGGTTTTCTGTGCTTACCATCTGCCTAGGCTAAATATGGTAATTAGTGCGGGGGTTGGTTTTGTTTGTTTTTAATTTTGTTTTATTTTCACCTTCAGCAAAAACAGTTCTACCATTTTCAAGACTAGAGTTACTTTAAAAACATGTCCTACCATTTCTTTGAAGAACTCTGGCAACTCTAGGTTTTGGAGCAGAAGCTTAAAATAGTCCCATCAGGCGCCTTCTTGCAATCTCTGTGAAACTCCATCCTCTTTAACTGAATTGTGAACTTTTGAAAATTACCATTTGTATATACTCAGGAGAGCTTGTAAAGTATTCCCTCTGAGCATGATCCAGTTCTACAGAGCTCATTGGATGCCAACTGCACTGAGCATGCTCACAGACCCAATAGGGCACCTTGCATGCTAGAGCTACTAATGGGTTAACTATGAGACATCCACCCTCCACCCCCAGCAGCAAAGTGCTCTTTAACCTAAGGGAAAATGTGCTGGGCTAAGATCAAGGAAGCACACATGAATTCCAATCATAGCTCTCCTACTGTTATATAGTCATAGTTCCATACACTTCATAGACCTTTCTAATGACCAGAACATCCTGCACCTTATTTAGGAGGGATGATAGTATAAGTCTCCCTATCTTACACATAGAACAACAAAAGCTGGACAAGAACAAATAATAGAAATGAAATATCTAATGTGGCAGACACAGACTTTTGGGAGAGTGACATATTAAATCTATGTTTTTGGCTGAGCTGTTTTCAATCACTTTATAGCTCTCCTCTCCCATCTAAAACTAGGAATCCTAGCTGCCAAAATTCTCCTGCAGTTTAACACATAATAGGTGTGCAAACCACTAAAAAAGTGGATGTCATAGCTACCACTAGGAACTGACCAACATAGAAGATAATAGTATACTTATTATAACCAGTTGCTTCTTTAGCTCATATGTCAAGAGAGCTGTGCTGTAGCTTTAAAGACCATAGGTTCAAACCCTGCTGCTGACTTTGTGAAGGATTTATTTGCTGTATGAGATGATTCCTGGTTTTGCAGTTTCCTTTCTATAAAAACCCTAGAAAATTACTTACACAAATCTACATTACAAAAATGTCAAGATTTCAAAATTAAGAACTCAGAAGTAAATGACTGGGTTAAGGCTGTCCATGAAAACTCAAGACGGCCCTATTAGGCATATGAACATGATTGTCTCACCCAGCATTACATAAGCGATCTCTGTAACAGAGTGAGGCATAGATTGCAGTTCTGCTGGGTCCAATTACCAAACCTTCAATTCAAGGAAACAGCTTTTCAATTCTTTACCTGTCCAACTTTTGTATTGAATGAGGCTGTTGTCCTCCTGAACAAAATATATACAATCATGTATTAAAGACTGAGGCATTACATGTAAATAGAAAGGGTTAAATAAAAAGGTTGCACAAGCAATTGTGATTTTTGGCATTTTCTAATACTAGGGTGTTTGCACAAACTTAACCTTCTTTTTAACATTGTTTTTTAAATTATTAACATACAGTTAATCCTCAATTATATAATCCCTCTTTTTAGAAAAATGAAATGCAATCTGTGACCTGCATTATTAACTCCTCACGTATCCAAAAGTCTTGTTTTTTTCAAATTATTTCCATGTCTCCAATCCCATTTAACTATTATAAACTTCTCTGTACCAAGACTGACTACCTGTATTATTCATCAAGAGAAAATACAGATAATTACATTTTATATTTGGAAACCCTTGCAAATACATCTCTGTATAATAGATAGTGCTTTTTTCTGCTTATCCAGAGATCACACCAAAGGATCCAAAATTTTAGTTAAATGTCAGAATAATGAATGGGAGAAAGCATCTTTTAATCTGTCTGTCACCTATTTTAATGTATTATTCATTATTCTTATATTGTATAGCAGTTGAAGAATACAAAGTTAGTAAAACATATTTTAAACATGATCTTTACCACCTTTACAGCCCATTCATTCTATAGGAACCTGATACAGGACAGTGCTTAAGTATTTGCTTAAATCAAGCCTAGGTAAGTCTCGTCCTGTATGATATTATTAAAGCCAAAGTTTCCCAAATCATTTTGTACTACATATTTCATTTATTGTTTTTTAAAAAAGGACAACCAACCAGCATAGTTGTAAAAAGAAAGAGCAAGGAACAGAAAAAAAGCCTACAAAAGCCAGGTAGTTTCTCATCTCAATATCTGGGTCAGATGGAAAATAAAAATTAAAAGTGTCTCAGGCACTCTGGGTCATGTAAAAATAATCATCAGTATAAAAGCAGAGCATTATTGGGGCCAGGGCTTTCTAGGGTTGTGCTCTGGCTCGTCTAGGCTTGGCAGTTCATAGCCCCGACACATCTTCATTTTTCATATCAGTTATGAAAGTGTAGATCCTGGCATCTAGTTGCTTGTGCCTCGGAACCTTTTTTAGTTACAAAATAAGCTCTGTGTAAGAGTTGTATGTTTGCCACCTTGAATTTCAATAGTTTGACTCTTGTACAATAAAACTTTCATGCCTTTCTCTCAGAATTGTTGATGGGTTTCAAGAGGTGGGGAGAGGGCTTATGTTGTCAGTTTGGATTAATGTTTAAATCACAAATATATATGACCTCCAGAAGACATTGGGAATGAAGTGGGGTGTGTGTAAGAAGTTAAGGATTTATGCTAATTAGTTTTAAGTAACACTGATCATATGAACATAATTATCCTTTTCCAACTGTGTTTGGTATCTAGGACTTT
The DNA here is from genome assembly GCA_019425775.1 of Rafetus swinhoei. Taxonomy (NCBI): domain Eukaryota; kingdom Metazoa; phylum Chordata; order Testudines; family Trionychidae; genus Rafetus; species Rafetus swinhoei. The sequence continues at coordinate 79,982,839 of CM033446.1, read as the reverse complement.
GGTATTAAAATATTTGGATTATAACTAATCCAATTAGCAATTGAAAAATCATCTTTAAACCCAAAGAACAAATGTGAGTGCTTAGCTTCCACTTGTCCCACTTACTGTTTTTACCCCCAAGCTACTTCTTTATAAGCTTTATTATAAGATGCTTGTTTTGTTTCAGGTTCCAAAGGAAAAAAAGTCTGAATATATTATGGCTGATAGGATGCCCATAATCGCATTATTGAAAAAGGATGCCCTTCCAAAGACATTGATGTGTTGTGTTAGTTTCTAAACCTCCAGATTAATTTTAGAACTAAAGTTAAAAATGGACAAAATCATTTGTAGGTTGCAAGTCCCAGATCTTGTTTATTTATAAAGCAATAAATATTAGAAGAAGCACAAATAAATTGCACGAGTGTGTAAACAAACTGTACAATGACTGAAGAAAGTTCAGGAAGGATTACTGGAAGACTCCAAGAAGCATAATATCATCATTATCATCCTGAGTGGGAGGTAAATTGAGGAAAAGGCATTTAGAAGCACTTGCGATGGACAATGGAAGGACCAGCCTCATCGTATTCCTGTTTGCTGATCCACATCTGCTGGAAGGTGGACAGAGATGCCAGGATGGAACCACCGATCCAGACAGAGTACTTGCGCTCAGGTGGGGCAATAATCTAGGGAAGAACAAACAACAAAATCCTCATCAGTTCAATAGTTTGAGTTTCCAACAGCTAATTTACATGGGCTTTGTAGTGACTACATAAAATTATAAAAGAACTTTCCTATTTTACCACTGGTAACATCTCCAGAAGCTGCCAGCCTACAATATCTGCAATATTCTCAATGGCAATTTACAGCCAGATTCTCCTTTCCTAACACTTGCTTCTTATCAGTATAATTCCCACTGCCCAAACTAATTATTTAGCCCAATGCAATAAATTCTTGACCACGATTTCCATTTCATAGGACATCAAACACCTCACCTTGATCTTCATAGTGCTAGGAGCCAGTGCAGTGATTTCTTTCTGCATGCGGTCAGCGATACCAGGGTACATGGTTGTACCACCTGAAAGGACATTGTTGGCATACAGATCCTTGCGGATGTCAATATCACACTTCATGATGCTATTGTAGGTAGTTTCATGAATACCAGCAGATTCCATACCTTAAAAAGGTAAGATGATAGATCAGCAAATTATACTGAAGGGACAATTTTTGTGTCAAAGATCTAACATTTATAGCTATTATTAATAAGCATTATTTAGTGCCATAAATGTATAGGTCTTAAAACAGAGAAAGATCTCTCTGTCCTGGAAGGGTGCCAGAATAATAGAGATAAAATAAAACATGTCACAATGATTTAGCTAAAGGGAGGGTGTGGAGAGATTATTTATTGTAAAATAATAACAACAACAAACAAAGTACAATCCTAAAACAAATACATTTTTAAAAGGAGAGGTAGCAACCGACGGTGTGTGTGGGAGGGCACTTTTCAGTGTGTGTGCATATGTGGGGAGATTGAAGAAAATGACAGAAGAAATATAAAATGAGCAAGAGATTAAGTAGGGCTAGAGTCCTGAAAGTGAGACAAAGAGCTTTATTTGATCTGATAAATGACTTTCAAGTAAGGGACTTGCAGAGGCAAAGCACAAGAGAAAGAGATTAGCAGCAGTGGTTTGGATAGACTGAAGAAAGGAGAAAATGGAGATGCCAGGCCAGAAAGGTTCAGTTACAAAGACAAAAAGTGATCCAGGCATAGACAAGGGGTTTAGCAATGGGTGTAAAAAGGAAAGACATCAGAAGCAAATGTTCATAGGTTACATTCCAATGTATTAATTTAACAGGTGCTTCCTGAAAGCAATGAAACTAGATCTGCAACAAGATGCCAGCTGATGAACAACTGCATTTAACACACAGGGTTTATATTATAAACACTTGTGTCCATCAGATTTGTTTGGCTCTATAGCAGAATTTACAATCTTATCCATGACAGTGTTTCATTATAGTGCATATGTATATAGACGCAAACCTCTTTTTGAAACTTTACTTCTCAGTGGCAGCAGCTGTTGTCTGAGTAAATATAACAGATAAACCTTTCAAATGCTGTCTCTGAAAAAATTCACCTCAATGAAAAATCTCTAATGATACAGTGACATTCAACTAATACTAAGCCATTTGTGGATGAGCAATAACATTTCTGCAAGAACAGAGTCCTATAATTATGCCACAACAGCTCAATAAGTGCAATTTACTTGTCGGCCAGCTCCTCAGCTAGTGTAAACCAAAAGAACATCATTGACATCAGTTGAGCTATCCTGATTTAACTAGCTGAGAATCTTCCCTAATGTAATGACAGTAGTGTGTGTGTGTGTGTGTGTGTGTGTATAAAGGGGGCGGGGTTTGCAGGATTTACTACTAAAGGAGTCATCCTTGAGGGCACTTACCAATGAAGGATGGCTGGAAGAGTGTCTCTGGGCAGCGGAAACGTTCGTTACCTATTGTGATCACCTGACCATCGGGTAATTCATAGCTCTTCTCCAGAGAGGATGAGGAGGCAGCAGTGGCCATTTCATTCTCAAAGTCCAAAGCCACATAGCACAACTTCTCCTTAATGTCACGGACAATCTCACGTTCAGCTGCAGGACCACAGAAATAAGTCAAGGTCTGAAGAGGAGGATTATCAAAGGCAGAAGATGGTGGTTTGAGAGAAATGAGAAGATATTAGCAAAGAGATGTACTTACCTGTTGTCACAAAGGAGTAGCCACGCTCAGTGAGGATTTTCATGAGGTAGTCAGTCAGATCCCTGCCTGCCAGGTCCAGACGCATGATGGCATGAGGCAAAGCATAACCTTCATAGATGGGTACATTGTGGGTGACACCATCACCAGAGTCAAGGACAATGCCTGGGAAAGATAAATGACAGAAATCAAATACATCTGGAAGCCTCTAACTTAAAAAAAAAAAAAAAAGAAGAAGTCACATGACCTTTCAATACAGTAAAAACAAAACAAAACAAGTCTATGTAATGTAATGTGATGTAAACCAACAGTTACAATGGAACTGGTTCATTCTGCCTTTACTAGAATGGCTATTACTAAAGATTCAGAGTGATCTCCACTTATTCCAGGTAAAATCCTTTCAAGTACCTCTACAAGCCATGATCTCAGTGACTATGGTCTTTAAATGAAGCCCATGTATTTGTCCTGAGTCTCCTCTCAAACCAGTGCTACCAATGTACTTTTAGTAACATCATAGTAGTCACTTTCTGGTTTACATCACTGTAAGTGAGAGGAGAATAAGGCCATGGCTATACTACCACACATGTTGGCAAAACTTATGTCACTCAGGGGCATGGGGAAAAAAAACCACACCCCAACCAACATAAGTTTTGCTAGCATAAGTGGTAGTGTGCACAGTGTTTTGTCAATGGGAAAGCTAGTGCCACTCCTGGGGTGTTGTTTAATTATGTCAACAGGAGAGTGCTCTCTCCCATCAACATGGCTACACAGCATTTTTACAACATAACTACATGGGTACAACTGTGCTAATCTAAGCTAATTGAGGCTCATTTTAAAACAATATGATAAATTAATACCAATTTCTTATGGCACTTTTCATCAGCCTATCTTTAATATATTTAGCTTCAAAACATTCCTATGGAAGTAGAGAAATATTATCCTCATTTTACAAGGAAAATAGAGCGGTTAAGTGACTTGCCCAAGGTCACAGAAGAAATATGTGGCAGAACAATGAACTGAACCATGGTTACAGAGTCTTATGTTAGTATCCTTCTGTACATTCAGCAGACTGTTTTGATTTTTTTTTTTTTTTTTTTTTTTTTTTTTTACAAGTTCCATGTTTGAAAGACATCTATCTTTGTGTGACTGTGAATGTGTTAGAGACTGCTCACAGTTTTCTGTTTTCTTTTGGAGTTGAGGGGTTGAAAGGAAACATTCCTATAGCAATCAGTTATTTTTACCTGTGGTACGACCAGAGGCATATAGGGACAAGACAGCCTGGATTGCCACATACATGGCTGGCACATTGAAGGTCTCAAACATTATCTGAGTCATCTTTTCACGGTTAGCTTTAGGGTTCAGGGGAGCCTCTGTAAGCAAAGTAGGATGTTCCTCAGGGGCCACACGCAGTTCGTTGTAGAATGTGTGGTGCCAGATCTTTTCCATATCATCCCAGTTGGTGATGATGCCATGTTCAATAGGATATTTCAGTGTCAGGATACCTCTCTTGCTCTGAGCCTCATCACCTACATAGGAATCCTTCTGACCCATGCCAACCATAACTCCCTAAAGGAGGAAAATATAAAGAAACTTTGTCTGGGTGGGAAATACCATTATTAAGCACAGATTTAATTGTACCCGAGAGATTAATATATTATTTGGGACAAAGGAGAGAGAAATGAAGAGCTACGCCAAAATGTGTTTAAATTCAGAAAGTGACAGTTACTTTGAATATTAATTAAGTCAACACATGGCTGAATCCTTTAAAAAAATCCTACTTCATTTAATCAAAGTGACAAACAATAACAACAACTCATCCAGCTCATTCCCAAATATCTAAGGCTAAGTTGGAAAGTAATCTGTACAATATCATAAATATGAGTAGCTGGATGAAAGAACATTTTTATAGCTATCCCCATTATAGTGAAATGTATCTACCAACATAGTCAATCATTCATAAACTAGGAAGCAAATACAACTGTGGCATTCTGGACTTCATGCCAAATAGTATATTATAAATAAAAGAGAGGAGGGGCTTATCTCACGTAGTAAACAAAAAAAGTGAATTATGTATTAGTGTTTTCATCACTGAGCCCATAATATCAAATATCAATTCTGAGCTTTTATTTATTTTTGGCATGTACTTTATAGCTCCTGTGGGGGAAGGGGGCACAGTTTACTAAAAGTCTTCTATATACTGATTTAATGTTCATAATATGGAGAGATAAGGGGATGGAAGGAGGAAAAGAAGCATTATAAGGAGATAAGAGGAAGGGGAAAGGATCTGGGGGCAAATAGAAAATGAGTAAGGAGTTCCAGGGTAACAGAGGAACTAGATAAAAGGAAAAGGGATTCAAGGGGAAGGGCAGTGGTGTGAAGGGTTAGATGATGAGCTAGGTGAGGAGGCAAAGGTCTAATTCAGGTCCTGGCTCAGGTGTTGTAAAGTTCAATGAATGGAGCTTGATGGATTTCCACCAGCTGGAGCTCTGTTCCATGCGGGAGGGAAATGAGGAGAAACTAGGACAGATGAGCGAGAGGAGCTAAGGTTAAAGAGATAAGGGGGTGAAGTATGAAACCAAGGCCACTGGGGAGAGGGCGGCGATGACAGATATGATCTGAGAGGCTAGGATGTGAAGACTGGGGAGGAGAAGGTTCACGAGGGCCAAGATGCGGGGTTGCAGGCGGGGGCGCCGGAAGAGTGCAAGGAGATGGGAAGGTCAGAGGGGGACAGCGGGAGGTCAGGAGCACAAGGGAGAAGGCAGCTGGGGCTCAGCAGCGAGGGTAAGAGAAGCAGAGCTGCGGGGCGCTGCAGGAGGAGGTGGCTGGGGACGAGCGCAGCGCAGCGCACGCGGCTGCGCATCCTGCCCCCTGGGTGAGTCGCGGGGCAGTTACCTGGTGCCGGGGGCGGCCGACGATGGACGGGAAGACGGCTCTGGGGGCATCGTCTCCGGCGAAGCCGGCCTTGACCAGCCCGGAGCCGTTGTCGCACACGAGCGCGGTGGTCTCCTCGTCGTCACACATGCTGGGCGGGAGGCAGGGATCTGCAAGACAGCCCAGCCGCGTGTCCAGAGCCCGGCAGGCAGCAGCGCGCCCTTCCCGGCCCCGTTACACACCCCGCCCCGCCCCATACACACACACCCGGCGGGCTCACTCCGGGGGCAACTTTCTCTGCCCCTCGGGGGTCTTGCCTCAGCAGCTCCCTCCCGCGCAGTGAGAATTATTAGACAATAACAGGCCCCCGCCCTCAGATCACCACACACGGGGGGCCGTTCTTGGCAGACCTTTCCCTCCAGTTGTTCCTCATTGTGACTGACCCCTCAGAGCGACTGCCTGCACTGACCGTAGATCTGGCAGGGGAAGTTGCTACATAGCGCAAACACTTCTCCAAGCCTTTGGGGAGGGTCTAAGCAGCTAACCCCACCCCTTCAACTTCTGTTAAGCATCATTAGAATTACTTTAAAGCAATGTCTCTCAAAAGATCTTTGTTTGAAGGACAAGCAAACTTTTGAGAGCTTGGGGAGGAGGATCTCACACACAACACGTTTGTGGTGTCTTATAATTCCCCAGGCCGCCAAGATGTGCCGACCACTCTTATTTTAAAAGCCGCGGATGAAATGAGGAATGAATGAAAAGTTTCTAGGCTTCAGTCCCTCCTTCCCAGCCCTCACCCCAAACCCGAAACAAAATTAGCCCTTGCGCAAAGCAGCTCCTCCAGGGTGGTAGCTAGAAATCCAGACAGCGTCTTCTCTTTGTCAGCCCGCTCTTCTAATTGCCCCAAAGATGCCTTCAACAGCTGTGCTAGGAACTTGGCTGGTCAGCGGTATTACTCACCAGATCAGCACCTACTGCGTGGTGTTCCTGAGAAAAAAGCTGGGTAGTGACTAAGAGGCAGATACACCAATTTATACTTCCTGAGGGCAGCGGCAGTCCCAGGCTCCTGAGGGACAAGCTAGCCACCTTTTCCTTATTTGGTAGGCTTCACTCCATTGAGTAGCAGTGAAGCCATTAATGGAGTAAGGGAAGGCAAAAGTCAGAGTAGGCTACAGGGCCCCACAGGCCATGTAAGGAAAGCAAGGGGGTGACATTCTAACAGCAAATGGGATGGCCAAATAGGGAGCTCCTGTGAACAAATCATGCATACTTGTTCTGGAGGCCAATATTTTTAAAAAGATGAATGAAAGAAGTGTTCCATCTTGCTGTTTTAAATAACCAGAAAGCTGAGAAAAGATCAATGAATTAAGCTCTAGTTGCCATAGTGTCTGGCATGTGTGACTGCAGGGTGGGAAATAAGTAACTGGGACAAATGATGGATGACATTTAAAGGAGATAATAGTTGGACCATTAATATCAAAATGCATTTGTTTGGGGATGGTTGTTTCCTTACTTTAATATTGAAACTGATAATATCCCCACTATTGAAAAGACAACAGGTGAGCATGCTGATGTGTGAGGCTGTCATTGGTAGCTACAATCTCAGGTTTTGCTCTTGGGAAAAAGGCAGAAGGCAACATTTGCTCCCTGCATTGCTTCAGCAAGAAGCAATGCACACTTGAATTGTCTCTAAACTTTGGTTAATACACATAGGGAAAAAATTGTGCCCTCCTTTGCTTTTGGTAGGCAATGGGCAGTGAAAGCAGTATCTGTTGGTTTACAATACCGCCTATATAAACTCCCCATTTTTGTACTTTTAGTACACACTGAATCAGTAATGCATAGTGATGTGTAAGGGAGGGAGGGAGAGATGGGAACAGCTTGAACAAAAGCAGCCATGGTATTAATGTAATGTGGCAGTTGTTTTCCTGCTCTGTTGCTGAAACATCCACATTGATAATTTGTTCCAGCAGTGAAACCTAGAAGATCCATATATCTTAAAGGTTTTTTTTTTTTTCAGTTAAAAATAGAAATACTGGAGAGGCATCCCTTGAGTGGGTTTGGCCTGGTATGTGAAGGCACAGATTGTCAACGAGTTTCCTAAAGGAACTTTATTATACTGCAGAGTAGTGTCCTTCGGGAGCTCAGCTTGTAAACTACCCAGACATGTTAATGTCTGCCTATGCTACTCACTCTTGGGAAGGAAAATCTGAGCCCAGGGGAAAGGGGCGGAGGGCAAGAGAAGCAGCAGCAGCTCAGCCAGATCAGTTACTCAAATACAAATCTTGTGCATGAAACATATTAGATGCTGATAAGGATCACTTCTATCAAACACCCATGTATATCTTAAAAGATGTGGGAGGAAAGAATCTTTGAGTGTAATTTGTAATCTGCTGCAGCTTTTCTGTGCTGTCTTTGCACTGAAAAATGGCCTCAACAAAAGTGTGATGAGTGGAAATTACAGAGGATCCATACTATTCATTTCTATATTGTACTTCAAGGAGGTGGTAGAGACTCTTGCACTTTAAATTTCTCCTAAAGATGCAACAAATATTGTGTAATAGCATAAGTAGTTAATCAGAAGTTTAGCTCTGGTTAACCTACTTGTACCAGCCCCTCCCCAGCTCATCTTGGGGTTGTGCCCATTTATGAACACATTTTTTTTTTTAGATATTGTAACAATCATCTTAGCCGCAGTTGGCTGCAGCTTTACTCTAAAACCTTTGAAAAGACCCACATTGTTTCAGGTGAGACACAATGGAAATTTAAAAAAAATACTTAAAAACTAGCCCAGATATATATGAAAGGATGGTTTAATGCTATAAATTACAATGACAGAAAGAGGTCATTGAAGTGGAGGGCTAGGCTTCACATACTTCTGCTTTAGGAATCAGAGATAGACAGACAAACTTCACATTCATTACATTTATTGGAATTTGGTGTAAAAATTAATCAAATATTGGCATGACAAGGCACACGAAGTGAGTATAGACAAATACTTTACATAATTATAATTATTTAAATATGTTTATATATTTATCCATCACAGTGTATATATGATGTATATAGGCTATAGTGTGTGGAAAGGGTGTGGTTTCAAATTAGTAATGTGTTTAATACTTCATTTTCCATTTTTATTACATTTCTGATTCAATGGCAGTTTCCCACATATAATGTCTAGTTGTTCTTGTCCAGTTTTTCCTTCTTCCTAAAGTTCATCTTTTCTGCAGAAACTGAATAACGCTGGAGATTGGCCTTTTTCACCAACAGTAAAGATTAGCCTGCAGTGTTATCTCAGCTGTCCTTCCATTCAGAGGTGTTACAGTATTTACATAGAAGTCTGTTACTGATAGCCACTTTGAATTCCTCCAGTCTCAGACCCTCCCTGTCACATCCTATGTTCCATTTGGCTGGAGAAAAAGAGTGTGTCTGAAAACTGAGACAAATAAAGACAGCACTTGTGTGCAAGACTTACCAGGGACAGTTGGTCCTACGCCGGACCTTTCCTTTGCATTTCATTTTTAAACATATATCTGCTTTCACTCCTACTTGCTCAAGTTGTAATTTTCTAATTAAAACACAGTAGGACTTGAAACTAGAATACTGATGTCCTTGAAAGCTAAAAAAAAAAAATCTTTCTCCTTACTGTTTATGACAAGGTCAAAGGAAAAGGGCACCATGCAGTGTATTGAATCCAAAATGGCATCCGTTTCCTCATAACCATTTCAAAAGTACCCAGATAAACTCATTTCTTTGGCCAAAATCATCCTTCTGTCTGCCAAAAATTTAAAGTGACATTACAACAGCAAATAAATTAACACACAGCAGCAAAACCCAACATCATCTGGGGGGGAGAGGGGAAGTCCAGAGATTGAAATCATTAGTCTCTTTACCTGTAGGATGCATTTCTTATGAACCATCCACAGCCCAAGCAGTACATTAGAGGTAAAAGAAAAGCAAACAGAAGGGATTAGTAGATAGTGGAAGGAGCTGCAATAGCGATAATTCTTCACATATCTAACTAAAAATGAGTTTGTCCCTCAGAAATATTAAGACTGTAGTTTTTAACGAATGTTAATGGGGAAGCACACGTCTTTTCATTAGCAAAGTTGTGACATATATGCAGAAAGGCAGCCACTTCATTTCTAAAATCACAGCATCTTAGAGGTGCTTTGTGGAGCAAGTCTGCTTTTTTGATGCAACATTCAAACCAACTGGAAACAATCAGAATGCAAACAGTGGATTATTAGCTCTTCCATGATAACAAACAATATTATGAAGTGGTGATAGTTCAGATGCCTAGAATCTCCTAGTCACTTTAGTATTTTAGGTGAAGGAAAGATCAATAGGAAAATACAGCCCTAATTCTGCAAGCACTTTCTACCAGGTATAGTGTTTATTGCCCTTATGAATTCAATGTGATTATTTACAACAGTAAACACTGCATCTAATAAAAGATTTTGTTGGCACAGGCCACCCTTTCTATATATATTTTGCTGACTATCCGCTTCTTCTTTAGATTACATATAGATGTTATAGATCATAGGTGCCAATGAATCCTTCCTATCACACTAAACTGCTAAGCTAACGTGTAATATTTCACAGAAGTTCTGTTATAGAACTGTTTTTTTGGAAGTTTTAAACATGTTATTGGTACAATTGTTGCATCCTTTCCCCTGTAAAATCACTAGTCTTAGTTATAGTGAAACCCACTGTGCAGACCTTTGTGGGGGAGAAAAATTATAACTAATATATTTTAGAAACAAACAATAAAAATATATTTAATACCTGTTACATATGCAATGTCACCATGATTTTAAAGTCCAATATCTCGTAATCTACTGGGGTTTGGAACAAAAGCTTCATCCCACCCCAGTGCTATAAAGTACGGGTGGGGAACCTTTTTTGGGTAGAAAGCTGCTGAACCTCAGGCAAGTAGATTTTGTGTGCTCTAGCCCCATGGTGGGATAGTAGGGGAGCTGGAGTGCCAGCGCAGGCTCTCCAATGCTGGAGGTGGGGAGCCCTGAGCCTTGGGGGCTGGATCCAGGCAAGCCAGGGGCCGCTAGTTTCCCACCCCTGCTATAAAGCATCTATATCTACCCCCCTCCTCAAAGGGAATCTTGTAATTTCAAATATGTCACTGGATCAGAGTTGAATATTGCCCTTCTGGAGCCTCAGGCCGGAGAAATTTTCATGAGAAATTCTACATTTTCAAGGAAAAATCTCAGACAGATTTTATTTTGTTCCATAGCAGCTATTTGAAAGTTCTGTATGGTTTTGGAAGAAGTTATCCCAGCAGATCTTGAATGGTGGGCAGAGCGCAGGCAAGAATACTAAAGGCACATGACAAATTTATCAGATGACTAGCATCTCCACATATGTGGAATATATGCCTACTCACTCTAATCATAGAAGCTAGAACTGAAAAAGAGAATTAGATCATTCCTGCCAATGCAGAATTGTTCCTTATGATACGTTTTCTAATGTTTTGTCCAATCTAATTTTGAAAGAATCAAGTGACTGAGTTTCTTCCTTCCCCATGAAACATTATCCCACAATTTAATAACTACACTGCCACACAGTTTCATCTGATATTCACCCCCTCACCACTTCTTAGTTTCATTCTATTTGTCCTAGTTATAGCCCCATGTATCGTACTAAATACATTCTGTCTCCTTCACATTTAAACCCTTCACATAGTTGCAGGCTGTTATGTCTCCCTCTTTCACTCATAAAGGGCTGTGTGTCTATAATTAAACTTATGTGTCTTAAGAGTGTACTGAAATGAGGGAAGAGTGAGATGGGCAATAGGAGACTAGAGATGAATCCAAAGCATGTTTGTTATGAAGCTGATAGAAGCAGGGTCAAAAAATATAGATGGATGTGAGAAATAATATAAGTACTGGATCGCTAGCCCTTAAGAACTATTTGCAATATGCCATCTACTATATATTTGAGAGAGTCTGCCTGTCTGTTCTAGAATGCCTCCCAAATGTTAAGAGCTAGGACCACCAAATTTGGTATGCAGCTTCCTCTGATCATAACTTAAAGCAAGGTCAGGGTTTGGTTGTGTGAGGGATGGGATGTGCCTGGAATGGGATTGATTTTCATAAAACCATACAGAAAATAGAATCACAAGGCAGGTGAAAGGGGTTGGCTGGGGATGCACCCACCTCTCATCTAAGACTGCCCCAGCCCCAAGCCTCCAACCCCCCCAGGTGCCCGTTAGGGAGGGTGGTGTGGCTGAAGCTCTCTCCCACCATTTGTACAGGAACAGTGCTGGCTGTGCTGGTCAGAGAGCGAGGGGAAAGAACACAGTTTGCTGCATTCCTCATTCTTGCTGGGGAACACAGCGGGGTGTGGGGGACAGATGAACCTGGACCTGCTCCAGCCTGGGGATGTGCATCCCTCCCCCCAGCTAACAGCAGCCATGGAGAGGTGCCTCTCACCTGGCCCCAAGCTGCTGCAGTGAGAGAGGGCTGAGGTGGTCCTCTCTCCCCCGGGAAGCCTGCATACTGAACCCCCTCATCCCCAGCCCTGCCCCAGAGCAATGATTTAAATGAAGTATGTACATTTTCATTTTATTTTACAAAAAACAAAAATTAATTGAGTTAAGGATCCGAGCAACACTGGGCAAATCTTCTAGTTTACAAATAAAGGGTGAAAGCCTCATTCCTGCTACATTGCTTTACACTGTGTAAAATGGCCAGAGTGGCATGAAGGGGCTTCCCAAAATGGAAGAGACAGTTGTAAGGTTGCCTTCCATAGACTCCGTCACAACACAGGGGTTCTGCCTAGGGGCAGGGACCCAGCTGTGGTACTGTGAAGACTTAAGGCAGCTCTGGCCTGAAAGGCATCCTAGGAAGGCTGTCATGACTTAGGCCCCAGGGCTATCTGAATTACATTGGGGTCATAGAGCAGTCCGGGATAGAGGGACAGGTGCAAATGTTGCTTAAAACCTGCTTACATCCTGCTCCTCTGAGGCTGTAAGTTCTGCTCTGCCTCTCTCACAGATCCCACTCAGATTTACATGAGAATGCTGACACATGATTAGACCATAGATACTAACTTTCAGATCTGCTTTTTGGCTCTAAAACATCCTAATCCAAAAAGAACAGAACGCAGAGTCTTGGAAACCTCTGGTACAAGGTTAGGCAGAGAAAGCACAGCTGCTTATTTCCTTAAGCACAACTGTCTCATTTTTACCTTCTGCTGCTCTTCTCACCTGCTTGTGGGATCTACCTGTTAATCTTATATTTAGACTGTAGGCTCTTTGAGCTTAGAGGGGCATCTGGGGCTCCTGGTGAAGAGATCCATGCCCAGAGACCAGTCAACTGCCATGCTCCTGGCAGGGAGCAGAGAGTTGGAAGCCTAAGTGGTAGCTTCACTAGGAGCATGGAACTGAGACCCCAGGTGGCCTCCTTAGCTCAGAGCCAGGATGGCAGAAGTAGAGACGCATTAGCAGCCCTGCTGGGGAGCTAGGAGCTCACTTTATTGTCATTTTGGAGCCATGAAACTGACAAGAATGACAGTCAATAGATATAAGTAAGGCAGTATCCACAGGACACTTTGGGTACATCTATACTGCAGAGCTAAACTTGAAATAAGCTATGCAACTTGAGCTGCACTAATAGTTTATTTCGGAATTGGGTACGTCTACACAGCGCTTATTTCAAAATAGAACACTCTTCCTCCACCTTCCCTTACTCCTCATACAATGAGGTTTACAGAAGTTGGAGTAAGAAGCCCGTTATTTTGAATTTATTTTGAAATAACGGGCTTGCTGTATAAATGCTCACTATGTTATTTCAGAAGAATGTCCATTATTCCAAATAATGCTGCTGTGTAGACATACCCTGAGTCATCCTAACTACACCAACAAAAGTCCTATGCTTCTTGGGGAGGTAGAGTTAAATAGGTGTAGTAGGGCACTTACATAAGCAAGAGCAAGGCTGCAGTGTATACACAGACATAATTAGGCTGATGTAAGATGCCTTATACCAACTTAACACCGTAGTTTAGACCCAGGCCTTAGTCTAACAGAGAAACAAAGCATGATTTTAGAGATGGGGAATTGAGACTCCAACAGATTAAATAATTTGCCCAAAGTCACAAAGGAAATCTATAGTTAGGATTTCCCATCCTTTGCTTTAACCAGAAAAGCATCCATAGTCTCAAAAGGAAATTCATTCAGGTCTCTCTTTCTAGGTTTGCAGTATATACACAGCTTCCACTGCCTCTATGGCTGCTAAGAAACAGCTTTATACAAGACTTTGACTGGCTTTACTGTTGCTATTCAGGATTATAGGGGCAGTGGCGACTCTGACAAGGAAGATACCAGTTCCAACTTGCTGCAGCTTGGGAGTTATGAACAGCATCACATGCAGGCATCAATCTACTCACAGGGGAGGTAGACAAAGCAGAGACTGGAGGGAAGAGATCCATTTCCCCTTGCAATAGCCAATGAGATAGGAAAGCGGTAGAGAAGCAGCGACCACTCACTGTAGTTGACAGGTTTTGGGGAGGAAAGTAGACGAGAGAGACCAGGAAACTTCTTCCTTCTACTAGGCAAAGGAAGGTAAAGTTCATGCTACTAGTTTATCAGATACCAACAGTGTCTAGCAACAGTATCCTGGTAGAAATTCCAGGAGGTGAAAGAACATCTATTGCCTGTGTCAAGGGGGTCATGGATCAATGTTCTCATTACACTACCCATCAGTACCCTGTGTAAGCTGAGGAAGCTAATTATCCAACCAGCAGATTACATTTGGTGATGAATCCTGGCCGTGGGCCACATGAGGCACATTGAGTATTTGCTAGGAAGAGACTTTATTGCAACTCCAACTTTTTTCTACCATTTTCTGGCTTACAGGCATCTGGTCCAAGTTTGGTGCCCTGAAATTACTGCTTGCTGTTGAACATCTCAGATATGGCCTAAATTCTAACATCCTATGGATTGAAATGTTGTCCCAAAGGAACGCAGTAACACTGTAGTGAAGGATCAGCAGCAAAGCAGTTCATTAATCAAATCTAAAGCTTCAGGCATGCACCATTCCAGTAAAGGTTCTCTGGAATTTTGCTAGCAAATGAATTATTTGAAATATAGCTAATTAGCCAAAGGACTAATCCCTGGCACAAGCAAATTTAGAAAGGATTCTGCAGTGTATTGGAGACCATAATGCAAATAGCTACAGAGACAATTTCATAAGCTTGTGTCCTTATTTTGAGTTGTCTCACTCTTTGTGTCTGATTTTATGAAAAGATCTTCACTTCACAAAAAGATAATTGAGTCATGAAAACCATGAACACAGTTTTGCAATTTTATAGGCCATAAAGACCACAGATTTTACTCTGAGAATATGATCTTTTTCAGCAGATCTCTGGATTTTCTATGCAGATGGTGATGGAAGTGCATAGAGTTTTATATGAAAATATTAACTTAAATATAAGAGAGACAAGGTAGGTGTATGTTTTATTAGACCAACTTCTGTTGGAGAAAGAGCTCTTCTTTAGGTCTGGGAAATGTATTCAGCTTGTTCAGCATAAGGAGTTAACACATCTTGTAAGACACCATTCAAAATGAAGTGAGCAGGTAACACTACTGCAGTCATTGAACAAGGAAAGGTTTTTGGGTTACAGGACAGTCAACTCTCTGACACCATCTACTATAAAGAACTCAAAGAAGTCCCTCTCACACCACATTTCACAGGATCTAGGTATATCATCGGATCCTTTCCCAAACAACTCCAAGAGACACTTTACAAATTAATTCCCTATGAACCTATAGTAGGGACTTTCCAAATGCATACAAGAAAAACCAGATAGACCCATCATATCTGGTCATGGAACTCTTTCTGAAGGACTATCATCACTCATGGAAGCCATCCTTATTACACCCACAACACAGAGCCAATTCCTTCAATGACACAACCGACTTTCTCCAGAAGCTCTGCAACATTAACACCTTCCTTCAGAACACCATCCCTATCACCCTGGAAGTTACCATCCTCTACACCAATGTCCCTCACAATGATGGCATGACTGCTTGCCTCAAATAGCGATGAGACAATAGATAACAATCAGATATCAACTCCAAACACATTGCCAAACTCATCCATTTCATCCTTCCCATAACAATTTCACACTCAACAAAAAAACAGTTTATCCAAATCATGGGAATAGCCATGGGCATTAGGATGGCTCTCCAATATCCCAACTTCTTTATGAGTCACCTTGAGAAAGAATTTCTGGACAAATGCACCACAAAACCAATGATATACCTGAGATACATCAAAAATATGTTCATCATGTGTGCAAACCGACTAAATGTTTGGAGCATAGTCATAGTTAGTTGAGATAGAAGACTTCTGGGAATTTTAAGCGTCTGTTCTGTTAACATTTAACAGCAAAATCATAAGTAAAACTGCACAAATGTACAAAATGGAAGAGTAATCATGTTTGTGAGGGAAAAACTAAGTAAAGAGCTAGAAAAGATTGGTTTGAACTAACATGGACGTAACAAACTAATATATATGTATAAGAAAAGATAGCAAAAAGTTATAAATAAGTTTGTGTAACAGAGGGAGGTAGAAGCTGTATTGTTAGGAGGCAACTGTGCTGAGATCATCCTGATGAGTTTCCCACTATAAATAATTGATCATTACTTGCTGAGTGTTTTGCCTTAATGATGATCTGTTGGACCCATTTGCTGAGTAAGTGAATCTCAGTCCAACACTAAACTCTCTCAAAGATTTCCACCACATCCATCCATCAAATTCTCTCTAAAACACTCCCACACCAACATCAACTTCCTATACAAACTGATCAGCTTCAGCAATGGAACCCTATAAACAACTATATACAAGAAATCCACATGCTGTCACAAAGCCCGTAACTAAACATACCAAGAAATCTGCAAGCTACAGCTAGACACCTAGAGATTACAGTATGTGGTCAAAGGAGAAAGGCCAGGGTATACAACTTAACACTCTTAAAACCATCTTCTTAAGGTACAAACATTCACCAGAGAAATAGACTACATCATAGAACCAGTCAGTCTAATACCCGGGGGGTATGTCTACACAACAGCATTAATTCGAGTTAACTTAATTCGAAATAGTTAATTCAAATTAAGCTAATTTGAAATAACGCATCTATACACAAAAACTATTTCAAAATAGTGTTTTGCTATTTCGAAATAGCACGTCCACACTGAGTGGACCCTGAACCGAAGTTAAGGCTGGCCGGAACCAGTGCCGTCAGGGCATCAGGTTAGGACTTAGTGTGTGGGGCTGCTGCCTGAGGCTAACTGAGCTCCGTGCTTAAAGGGACCCTACCCTCACCCCGGACAGACAGTTCTCAGAGTTCCCCGTTTGCTTGTCTACCTTGATGAGGGACAGCAAAGCAGTCCTGTCTTGGAGTGCCCTGAGTGCCCGCACTCGGGATGCCACAGCACTCGGCCACATGGAGCCAGAGCTGCCCCTGGGCATGCCGGTGCATCTCGTGGGGTCATTGCCATCAGCCCAGCTGCACTTGCTGCAGGCTGCCATCCGGGAGGTCCATCGGGGGGCTGTCAGTATCCAGGGGGCCCTGCGGGAGAGATTCTGCCCCGAGGAGCACTAACAGTCTCCCTGGTCTGCCCCACTGGGGGCTTGTGCCTCATTCCTCCCACACGTCCTTCCATTTACCCCTCCCTAACCCTCCTCTTCCTGATGTCAAATAAAATACACTTTTTTTCAAAAATAGTAACTCTGTTTATTTAACAAAATGGCGGGGGATGAACCTCTGGGGAGACTTGGGAAAGGAGACGGGAGACGGGAGGAGAGAGGGTGGGAGAGCGGAGGGGGGAAACTGGGAGGAGAGAGCTGGAAGGGGAAGCAAGGGAGGAAGGGGAGGGGAAGCTCAGCACGGTGGATGCGGGGGCCTCGGCGCCCCGGGGATGGGGAGGAGGGTGAGGAGGGAGAGGCGGGAGGGGGAGAAGAAGTGGGAGGAGGAATGGTAGCTGGGGGGGCAGCAGGCGCTGGAGCAGCGCGAGGCAGCACGCTCTGCACCAGGGTCTGCAGATGGGTACGGATGGCACAACCCTGGGCAAGCAGCTGCCTCCGGAACTCCCATTCTTCCTGTGCCCGCTGCTCCATGATGCGGGTCAGGGCTTGCAGGCCCCTAGGTGCTGCTTTCGGTACCCCTGCCATGTTGCGGTCGTCCTGTGGAGCCCTCTGGTGCGGGAGCCTGTCCCAGGCAGGGTGGTGGGCCCTGAACGAGCAGCTGGTGCAGCTGTGGAGAAAGAAGAGAAATGGTCAGTTCTCCCTAGGGACACAGTGGGTGCCCCTGCACCATCAGAGCCGCTGTGCTTGCAGAGGCCATAGTCGGAATGTCCGTCTATTCCCGGGAATGGAAGCTGCCCCTAGACCGCACCCATGCCCCTGTGCTGTGTATAGTGTGGGTGAGGTGGGGGGGAGATGTTAGAGGGAGCTTGTGAAGGGAGGGCATCCTGCTGTGTCCCACCCCGTGGTCAGGAGTATGTCAGGTCTCTTCACACACGCGTGTGGCTATCAGGCCACGGCCCCTGTGTGGCAGGCAGCTGGAGCCACCTGCCCAGGGGTGGCACGGCACGTGGTCGCACATGCACAGGTTGCTGCGTGATGCATGGTAAGCAAGGGCCACACGCGCAGTCCCTGGTCTCCCTCTCCGCCCACCCCCACCGGGAAGGGGAGAGTGACGGCACTTACATGGTGTGGCCTCCCCGGACGACCCTGCTGACTCCTCTCCTGGGACTGCTCGGGCGTCCTGCTGGCGTGGTGGCTCTTCCTCCGTGCCCTGGTCAGGGTCCTCCGCTCCCAGCTCGCTGCCCCCCAGGGTGGCACGGACCGCACCGCTCCCCAGGATGCGGTCCAGGGCATCAAAATAGGTGCAGATGTCTGCCCCTGCTGAGGAGCTGCCCCGAGTGGCCCTGGCATACCCCAGCCGCAGGTCTTTAATTTTCAGGCGCACCTGCTCCTGGGTGCGCCTGTGGCCTTTCTGGGCCATGGTGGCAGCTATGCAGCCATAGACGGCTGCGTTCCTCCATCTAGTGCGGAGATCATGGACATTGGGGGCCTGCCCCCAAACCTCAATGAGGTCCATGATCTCGTCACTAGTCCAGGAGGGAGCGCGGCGTCTACGTCCCCCTGGCTGGCTCCTGGGTGCTGGGGGACTGGGCAGGGGACGGCTGGCTGGCACTGGCTGCCCAGCTCATGGTGGGGCCACTGGGTCAGGGGCAGAGACTGCTGGCAGGCCTGGATCTGGCATGTGCAGTCTGGCCAGAGTCTACCCCTTTAAGGGCTCCGGGGCTGGGGGAGAGGAGAGGAGTTTTCCTGGTTTGGCCCAGAGTGGCCACCAGGGGCAACTGGGAAGGGCTGAAAGCCAGCTAATTCGAATGAAGTATCTACACAGCACTTATTTCGAATTAGCTATTTCGAATTTGGCATTACTCTTCATAGAATGAGGTTTACCAAATTCAAATTAAGCGCTCTGCTATTTCGAATTAATTTCGAAATAGCGGTTTGCATGTATAGACGCTATTAAAGTTCATTCAAAATAATGGCTGTTATTTCAAATTAATTTTGCAGTGTAGACATACCCTAAGAGAATCTGCTTCACTACAGGAAAAAAATCCTACAACCACACATCCCCAGCTGGCACCTGCCTCCCCCTACAGTAACCCAGAAAGGGTATCATTAGATAATTACAAACCATTCTCAGTGGGAACAACATCCCGAAGGAAATCTTTTCCATACCTCTGCTTCTGGCCTATAAACAATCCCCCAAGCTCACCAATCAAAAACAAGCTCTGCACAGGCTAGAACACACCAACTCTAAGTGGTATCAGATTGTGCCATAACAACAATTGCAAAATCTGCTCAATACCCCCTCCACAATACCCCTTTCAATATCCATAGGTCCTACACAGCCTTATCATAGCATGTGATACACTATGTGATATAACACCATGTCACCTGGAGGTGAACCCTTCACAAAATGATCACTCAGTGTTTGAATTCTTGGTCCTCATTCTCAAAGGAAACCTTTATAACACCTTCAAAAGACAAGCATAGGAACTTAAATTCATAACTTTGCTAGACACAAAAATTATAGACTGAATAGAAGCACTGGATTTATGACAATCTGCAACTCATTAGCTCTTCTTTGTCTTATAACTGCATGTGTGAACTGCCCACTTCACTTTGAATGGTCTCTTGTGCAAAGTATGTTAACTCCTTCTTCTAAAGTCTATTTGGCCCACTGAGAACCTCTCCCAGACCTGAAGAAAAGCTCTGTGTAAGCTCAAAGGCTTGTCTCTTTCAACAATAAAAGTTGGTCCAATAAAAGGAATCACCTCACCTACCTTGATTCTTTTATGCTCTGGGATCAACATGACTACAATACTGAAAACATTAATAAATATAATGTTTTTATAATAGCGATCCAGAGATTTCCAAAACTACTTTCCCAAGTCAACCAAAAGGTCTTGTATTAATCTTCATGTCAACCAAATTTTCCCCATGACACATTCTCCAAGATACAGAAGGATCAATACTAGAGTGAACTTCTTGTTTTGTTTTATCATTGACATTTTACTTTCTGTAACATGGGTAAAGTGACATGTACATAAAAGACTATGGAGAATTGTGGCACAGCCCATTTGCTCCTACCTCTACTCAAGTCCACAAACAGCTCAGAGACCTTTTCTGCTGGTAAACACCCAATGCAGTTTATTTTCAATATTAGTTTCCATGACCCTTTGACTAGGTCTAGAACACATATTACTTCGGTATAACTTATGTCACTCTAAGGTGTAAATAACCCCCTGAGTGACAATCTATATGGACCTAAGCGCTGGTGTAGACAGTGCTATGTCAACAGGAGTCATTAAGCCTAATGGAGAGCTCTCTCCCATGTTTAGAGCACCTTCACCAAAAGCACTACAGCTATAAATGATGTACTGTAAACACAGTCCTATACACTATATAGCCTCTCCCCTACAGTTTTAGGGAGCCCTGAGCTCTTGAAATAAGCAGAGATTAGCAATCTTTCTTTCTGCTTCCTCCTTTCTCACTTCCTTCCTCTGCCTTTTGTATCCTCAGCCTGCCTGATTAGCCTCTTAGCTCTCCTCAGCGCATCAGTTAGGCACAGTTCTTCTTAATGACATCTGCTCTGGAGTAATTAATTAGCGTTGCAGTGACCAGAGTGCTGATGCAGTTGCTGTTATCCAACACTCCGTCACAAGACCTCAGAGAGCATTGATCAAACACCTAACCCAGCAAAGCATCTCAGTTCAATAGAACACTTTGGTCCAGCCACACTTGGTCCATCTCTGAGTGACTAGCTGGTGAGCGGTAAGAAATTAATTGCTTTTTTTTAAAGTATATTTTTGAAGGGAAGTAGAATGTGTTCCATCAATACTAATTTTATCACTTATTTATCTGGAGTTTTACTTCAATGGTACTGATGAAAATATATTGAAACCCACTTCCTACAAGAGGGGTCCCACCCAGGTAAGGGGTTGTCATATTATCAGGGCATAATAGAAAAGCTTGTACTGCTTCTGCTATACCTGGTCTGTGGATAATCAGAGCACTTTGGCCTTCCCTCAAGGTGCATCTACACAGCACTCTAAAGGCAAAATAAGATACACAATTTGCGCTACAGAAATTGCGTATCTTATTTCAATTCTATTTTGAAATAGCTTATTTTGAAATTTGGTGTCTACACTGTGCCAAATTTTGAAATAACGCACTATTTTGAGACATCTCTTAACCCTTGTGGAACAAGGGTTTCAGGGATGCCAAAATAGCATGCCAGTTATTTCAAAATATATTGTTAAGATGCGGGGTAGCTATTTTGGAATACCTCCAGTATCCTGAAATAGCCTCACAGCGTAGACACCTTCAGACATCTTTCGGTAAAAATATTACAAGAAAACCTATTTCCTATAGAAGGCCACACAGTTGGGTCAGATTTGAGTTTAGCTATACGCAGAATGCTCTGTTTCAGTACTCTTGGAAATATTTCCCACATACTGCCCCTGTGGTAAAAGGAGTATAAAGAAGTCGCAAAAAAGCCTTGCTTTAATCAGCCCTGATGAATACAGTTTCTGCCTACATCACCTGACGTTTTCTTAGTGAACAGAAACTCAAGGAATCATTCAGTTTTTCATTCAGTCTGTACAGAATACGCTGAACCCTAAACTTACTTAAATGAAATATTACAGTGAAAAGCAGCCTCAGACTGTTTTATTGGCATCTCAAGGGTCCAAACGAATATTTGAATGAAGAGGCTTTCTTGCCAGGACAAAACAGGCTATTGACCTGTATATGCTATATGGTACACACCGGCTGCTTGGACACATCTGACAGCACTCCATGCCTCCGTCACCATCGGCTGCAGCAGGCTGACCTTAGAAGGGCATGGATTCTCAATCAATGGAATGCTACAGGTAGCTCAGATATTTTCCTAACATGGCACACAGAGTTCTGCTTTCTGTTGTGTGACTGATTGCCAGGGCTCTGATCAGAAGATTTAGGGGATGTGCTGTTTATTATTAGAATAACAAGGAGTCCTGTGGCACCCTAAAGACTCACGAATTTATTAGGGCATTCGCTCAGTTATACAAGCAGTTTATCAATTTCATTTTGGGAGTGGTTCAGTTCCAGATGTGAAGGGGGTAGTTATATGCTCTTCTCCATCTTATTCAATACATTGGTAGCGCTATGCCTGTGGCCTGGGGTTTTGAGAACTTCTTTTCCATCATGGGGTTAAATGTTCCATCTTTCCTGTACCTGTGAAACCATAAATTGAATGTAGCAATTTCTGTTGCATGCTACCTACCATCAGTCATCCCAATCATGGTCTAGGAAGTTTATCAATCATGAGTGCTAATTGTAGCTGCAAAGGGTGTGGGGTCTGGATCTCCTTTTCTCTTGTGGTCACCATTTAAAAGTACAGAAACTGAACACTCTAAGATCCTCCTAAGCTGCAAGGCCATGCAGCTTCCCCTTAAGCTCTGGATAGGGGTCAGGGCTGAAGTAGGGAGAGATCTCTTTCACAAAGCATTGAAGCTGCTGAGACCAGAGGGAAGGGGGCCGGCCCCAGCACATAACTGCCATGGCTGGGGAAAAAGATCCCCTTCTCACCATCCCTAGCACGGAGCTCAGGTAAGTTTGAGCCCCAACCCTCTGTTCCACCTTAACTCCCCACCCCACCCTGAGCACCCTCCTGCACCCCATAGCCCTCATCCCATCCCCTACCCCAAAGCTCATGCCTCCAGCCTAAAATCTGTACCCCCTCCTGCATCCCAACTACCAGCCTAGATTCAGTGACATCTAAAAATAAATCAACAGGGCAGTTTAAGTTCTTTTTAATTGTTTAAGGGTCCAACTTTAGTGTTTGGATTAAAGCTGCTAAAAGTGACTTGAGTATGAAACAAGAATGGTGGATGCAGGCAATATGGCTTTTCCATTAAGAACAGCCTTTAGGCATAGTTAGGAGTTTTGTAAGCATTATAATGTTTTCTGTGGCTAGCCGAAGCAGAAGCTGTCCCAAACATGGCAACCCAAGATTAGGCAAGGATTCAAGACATACGGAAAACCCAGGGGGCTTCTGAAAAAAAAAGTTCGAAATGAAAGCATATGCATCTATTCAAAGGTCACTATTCTTCCAACAAGGGATATTGCCATCAATAAAACAGCTGTGCTCTGCCATCAGTTGCAATCAGAAAAACAGGTTAATTCTGAAAGCTTTTAACAAGATTTCTAAGAAAAATCCATGAGAAAAAACTAAAATGTTGTTTCAACAACAAAAATTGAACTCCTGTATTTTACAAAGCTGTACTGGATAATACAGCTACCCAGTCACATTTGCTCTTAGAAGAACCTCCTCCCCTCTCCCCAAACCAATCACCCCCAACACAGAATGTCCTGGATTCAGATACTTAGCACAGCACTACACATGGAAGCAACAAATGTAGCAAACGGTCCTTTAAAATGTGAGGAAATATGGTTGTAGGAGCACAAGGACACTTAGTAAATCAGGAAGCCCAAATGATTTTTGTAATCTAATCAAAATCTTGACTCAACCACAGTATAGTCACAGAGAGTGCAGACACTCAGTGCGGTCCTCATCAATGCTATTCTCCCCATTGGGGGCAGTGAGGACTGAAGGTGGTTCTTATTCTCCAAACTCTGTACTGACTGAGGAGGACAGGCACAATGAGTCTACACATACTTTATCTTTTCAAATGGTGGCAGTGCTTTTGTAGTCCCTTGGATTCTCTGGAGGCATTCTGGGTGAGTCAGCAGGAATTCCTCAGGGGGCTTCATCTGTAGCATTGGTGACCCCTCCCTGTTCCTTTAGAGGCCTGCTGTACATCAGAAGCCCCAGGGAACATTTGATCATCATAATTTTATATTTCTATAGGTAACAATTGCCCTAACAACTAGCAATGGTGGTATAATTTTTTGTAGGGGGAAACAAAAAAAGATGTTTGATCTAGCAAACACAGTCTCTCTCTCTCTCTCTCTCTCTAAGACAATTATTCACAGGGAGGAAAAAACATGCAAGTTCTGGATATTGTGGTGTTGGAGAGCAAAATTAGATACGTTTTTGTTGTTCTGGGGGGGGTCTATGTTGACCCAAAGGAGACTGTGGACAATTGAAAGGAGGCATGCAGGTGAAGTACAGCCAAATACAATTGACAGAGGAACATAATGTTCTGCCTGGAGGAACCTCTCAAAGTTGGTGAAACTAATCTTGAAAAACAAAAACCCTGCCTGCGCTGCCAAGATGGCATCCTGGCTTATGATTTGTCATTTTCTGCTTGCTTGCCTATGCACTCATTCCTCTCCTCCTGACCACCAGTGGGGATTCTAACAAGTTCTACTCAGGCTGAAGTATCTGACCATGCCTTCTCACCAATTAACAAGCACAAGCAGTTTTAGTTGGATAGAGGCTGC
Source organism: Rafetus swinhoei (assembly GCA_019425775.1). NCBI lineage: Eukaryota > Metazoa > Chordata > Testudines > Trionychidae > Rafetus > Rafetus swinhoei. The sequence goes on along the minus strand of CM033446.1, from coordinate 79,958,252 downwards.
TTAGTTTCCAGTGAAACTGAGCCATTCCTCAGTCCACAGAGACACCATCTTAATGCACAGACTGGCCACAGTGTCCTGGCCCTGTCCTTTCTCCCAGTTAATAGTTCAGACTGTGCATTTCCAGAGATAAGGCTGTCAGCATTACTCATTGTATAGATATGAAAGATCACAACCCCTGCTGTAAGCTTATGAAACAGTCGTATTAAATCAGTGTCCTTCATAGATTATTAAGTGCGGGGGAAAAAATTGCCAAATGCCTTTTACGTTGAAATAAAAACTCTTTAATTCAGAGAGTAAAAACAAGAGGCTCACAAGTGAAGGCGATGGTTTGATATGACATTTGATGGAGGGAGCAGTGGAATCTTTGCCAGGCAGAGAGCCATCTTCAACACATGGGCTTGCCATTTCTGACGTTCTGAGCACACTGTCTCCCCACGTTTACTCCTTGCAGCAGGGCGTCACTAACGTCATCAAGTCCCACCAATGTAATGAAAGGGGAGACAAATCCATAAAGGCCTGCCAAGGCCATGCTTAAAGGCCAGGCGAAAAAGACCAGTACGAACAGCCAGAGCAAGCCCCACATCAGATAGCAGCAGCCTGTCTGAAAGCGCTCACTGAAACACCACAAAATAATCTGGATTAGTGACAAGTATTTTAATGACATTTTTCTTTCTATTCTTTTTTTCTGTGCTAATCATAGATAGCAAAAATATAAGATTTAGATCACCTTTGCTGAGCCAAGGTGGTAATATAAACCTTGCTTGGTACTGAATTGATACAAAATAATGGACAATGCCCCTTTCTGAAAGCATAGTGACCTGACTTACAGAGCAGTAACTTCTGTAGGTGCCATTTAGGGCCTCAATTCTGCAAAGTATTCATTCACACTCCATTCTTGGATGAAGAGGTGCTTATGTAAATGCTAAGGCCAAAATTTCAAAACATGGTTCATACATCCATATTTACACACTTAACATTAGATTCAGAACTCAACTTTAGGGACCCAGTTTTGAAAATCCTAGCCTAAGTATTCAGATACAGATATTACTAAGTTTCCAGAAATAATAATTATGATGCAGGCAATGAGTCTCTCTCTCCTTTTTACTGTCTTTCTGCTCTCTCAAGTCATTTTTGTTTGATAGATTTCTTATTTTAGAAGCTGTCAAGCTCTCCCTTCTTCCATCTCCAATCCCATATACCTTTCCTCTCCTACCTTCACTCAAAGTCATTCCTTTCATCTTTTGCCAGCTGTCAAGAAACACTGCATCTGGGCTGCATCTTTCAGCAGTTGTCTGAGGGGAAAGTAGTCCCCCAAATTCAAACCAGTTGGAATCATTGCACGCACACAACTCCAGTCATCAGTGTAGTTAAATCTGCTTTCAGGAGATTTAATTAAAGTTGCTATAAAGAAACACACACACACTTTGATTTGTCTACTCTAGCCCTCCAACCAATTTTAAAACTGGACTGAATTTTTGGGAAAGTGTTTTTTCTGAGGTGCGTAGCGGCACTTCCTGGGTGGTCTAGTTTAGCTCAGTTTTGTTCCTTCTTCCCACCTCTCTGTTGCATGGTTGAGAGAGGACATAGTTTCAAAGCAACACAAATAAATTATTGGGGAAGTTGCTTCTACTGTTTAGGGAGCACCAGCTCCTCCTTACAAATGGTCATTTCCAATCTTAGTGACTCTCTTGCTCCACTCTAAAACCTTGCATTGAGAGCTGGAAGAATAACTGATTTTTGGTTTGCTGTCAATTCCCAGTCATCCAGAAAAATTGAGTTGGGTGAAACGGAAACTTCTGAAAATTTTTGACTCAAAAAAACAAACAGAAGTTTTGTTTTGAGACAGACTAAAGATTTAGCTCAAAATGAAATGGTTTGTTTTAAATTATTTTCCCCTCTGCCTAATGTGGAGCAGGGATTTGAATTTAGATCTTCCAGGTGGTGAACCAAAAACCATATTAAAAGTATAAGTCATCACTTATAATTCTCAGGACTTTTTTCTGTCCTGCTTGAAGGCTAAGGAGCTCTTCACAGAAGCATGCAGTTTGAGTGTAGCCTCAGTCAAAATATAGTCAGCAAGCCTAGAGCAAGGTGGAGAGAGATGTGTTTCTGCTTTAGGGAGCAGGCTGCTTTGCCTCTCTCTGTATTGGGATTCTTGTGTATGGTAGGGTTCTGAATTCTGAGATAAAATAGTGTTACAGTGCAACCTTCCAGCAAGAGAATTTGTTTTTATCTAACTTCTCTGTGTATATCATGTCCTAGAGCCATCCCTACAGGGGTGCGGAGCTCAGGACGTGGGTTGCCATGTTTCTAATCTGCTGGGCGGTGCTCCTCCTTGGCTCTGCTCAAGCCCCACCCCCGCTCCATCCTTTACCCAAAGCTCCCCCCACCTTGCTTCTTCCCACCCCTACTCTGCCCTTTCCCTGCCTAGTTCCAATACCACCCTTGAGAGTGCTGCTCCTTTGCTCCTCCTACACTCTCCCCTAGCACTTCCAGATCTGTAAAACATCTAATTCATGGCAGGTGTAGGCACTGAGAGGGAGGGGAAGATGCTGATTGGTGGGGCAGAGGCACTGGTGTGGAGGGAGAGGTTCTGGTAAGCGTTTTGCTTACCTCCTGCCTCACCTTTCCACCTGCTTTCTCATTATTTCATCAAAGCATGGGGTCCCCCAAAATGTGGGGCTTTGAGAGGCTGTCCCAACTCACCATACTCAAGGGACAGCTCTGATACCATGAACATAACATCCCACATGGTAAGAGAATACCTAACTAGTGGGGTATTCTAGGGCATGTCCCTCTGTCTCTTTAATTGAAATCATATCACTTTGAATAAAGAGTTATTGGTCCAGAGACTTGCTTTTGGCTCTTCTCCACTCCCAGATGACTATCCTAATCATTGTGCAGTAGGGTAATACAGGGCCAGAAGGTCCCAAACTCTCCTACTGAAGTTGTTCCACTTTGTATAAAATACCTGAATAATCACTATTCTAAAGAAAGAATGAGAATGATTCAAAATTGGTGAGTAAGGAACACACTGGGGTTGGGGGGGGAATGGATAGGAAGGAATCCAAATTTAGGACCCTATTTATTTAACTATCTAGACAGTGCTTGATCCTGCAGTGAGGGCAGGGGACTGGACTCGATGACCTGTCGAGGTCCCTTCCAGTTCTAGTGTCATGATTATTTATACATAGTGGAATGGCTTCAAGCAGAACAGATTTATTTGACCAAGAAATTGATTTTTTAAAATTTATCTTAATTGACGATGCCTCCAATTATAAATATTTCCTGTAAACAGACATAAAACATACCTACTCCATTATGGCTACATTGAAAAACTGCAGCCTCCCTTGTAAGATGAATGTGAACACTGTAAAGAAATAGTGCTATGCTACTACTGATTGGCGTACACAGCTACGGATTAGGCACCCATCTAGTCTATACGGACACATACCATTATCATTCTTATTTCCACCTCTTATTTCCTACTTGCACATCTCACCCACGTTAGGTCTTTTATTGTAGATTGAACATGGTTTGCGTTAAAGATTCATTTTCTAGGTGTCTGAACAGTATTTAAGCACAAAGGGGTCCTGAGGTACATGAGTTACTACTACAATATAAATAATAAAATTACACACAAATAACTACATTACAGGAACATTAAGGTTGTCAAATTGACAACTCGGAAGCAGGAAATGCCACATAAGGAAGCCTGGGCAGTTTTAATTCCTCCTCTATCCTCCCTACTCCCACCCTCCAGTCATTGAGTGTGGAGTTAGGCAGCATCTGCAGGGCCAGAGGCATGCTGAATGGCCAAATACCTATTTTCCTGGGTTTGTGGACCGCAGAGATAGACAACTCCCTGTCACCCAGACTGAAGCGCATCTCATCTCTCTGGGGGGCAGGGCTTAGAGTACATCCCTCTCATTGGCATTGACTACCTTAGGGAGAGACTCACCTAGAGTGCTGGGATTTGTGGAGTGCATTCTAAGGCACCTATCTGAGCCCCAGCATTATCACAGGAAGCCCATGTGCCTACCAGATCACACCAGTGATTTTTCAGGCACTGCAAAGTTACGTGTCAGCATCACAAAGCCCAAGGCCCTTTGTGGATCTGGGCCCCTAGAAACAGAACAAGAAGTTCTTACCTTCCATCAGATTTGTTAGATTTATCACCTTTTTCAGGCATTGATAATCAGACAAGCAGCACCTGAAGACACTATGACAAGAGAAACAGAATAGTGGAACTGCCTTCAACACAAAATGAACTGACTATTCCTGGAATACTAAATTCAGTTCTGGGAATACCAAATACCAGAAAGATATAGATTAATTCGAGGGAATTAAAATAACAGCAACAACAATTATTAATGTGCTTGTAAAAAAGACTAAGGGGTTGATCCAAAGCCCATTGAAATCAGTGAAAAGACTCCCAATAGCTTGGTTGAGATAGGGATCAGGCCCTAAAAGCAATGTGCTATCACAAGATTAAAGGGGAGGAGGAACAAGAACCATCTAGAAGTAACTAAAAGGGTTAAACACTAACTACTGAGACACATTTATTTAGAATGATGTAACTGAATATGGTATAACTGTGATTAATGAATGAATTTACTCTGGCTTTTAATTGTGTATCTCTGTAGATCTTATAGGTGTGTTCCTTTACCTTGGCATTTTCAAAGACTGCTAAGGGAGTTAGGCATCTAAATCCACTGAAATTCAGTAGGTGTTGGACTCCTAACTCCTTCGGGCTACTTAATTGTCTCTGACTGAAAGACTATTTGGTTGAGTGGGTGCAGTAATTCCATAACAACAAGCACTGGGTGAAATTTAATAAACTGATTAAACAAACAACAGGATGAATTTTAAAGATAGCTGCACAAATCAATCCAATTGAGAAACTGTCTCCTAAAGAAAATGATGGATGCCTCTACCACTTGAGACCTTTAAAGCAAGGCTAGGCACATTGTATTTTAAGTGACAGTTCTACAGTTGCAAATGGCTGGATTCTATGGCAGAGTTAATAACTATCTACCTAGGTACTAATGTGGCCTTTATTACTGTAATATGCAAGCATCTCCCAATTATTCAATGGATTTTATCCCCCCCCAAACTGATGTCACCTAAGCCTCTCTGCCCAGGACTAAAACCCTTGGGCTTTGGCGTTGACCCCTACAAGTCTAAGCTAGCCCTGGTGACTCCATTAAAACAGGATTGGGACCCACGTTGGAATCCTGACCCACAGTTTGAGAACTTCTGCTCTGGAACATCCTTCCAAAGAGTATGAAAATGGGGTAACTGTGGTGAGAAAAAACAGGTCAGATTCTCCAAAATGATCTGTGTGAGGGGGCCTTGGTCGCTACAGGATCTTGTTGGTTTCAGGGGAGCTCTGCACAGGTTTGTTTGCCCATGTGGATCAAATCAATAGAAGGCTTACCTTAAGAAAGAGAGATGTCTGCAGTCTTTTAATGAAAAGTCACTCTGATCCAGGAATTCACTGAAGCATGAACATACAAGTAAGTCGAATATCACAAGGACCTTGCAAAAAACCCTTATTTCCCCTTTATGCAACTTGAGTGAGTATGATCCTACAAAGGGGTATAAAAAAATCACTATTTCCAAAGCAACTAATGTGATGTCACAAACAGACCCATGACTTAATGAGGGGATTAGACAGCAGGAGCAGATGAACTCTAAAGGAAAAAAAAAAATGTTTTCATGATAATATCCCTAGTTTAAAAGCAGGAGAGGCAAAGTAAGAAAAGCTAAATGCTATAAATGTGGACATGTCTTGGATTAGAATGTTTAATAAAGCTCTCTGTTAAGTTACTGTTATTTATATATTAATTTTTATATATTGCTTATGCCTTGTAATAAACCATCAAGGCTGTTTCTGCACTCTGGCACTTTGAGTGCAGAACATGGGGGCTGCAAAAGACTTTAAATATCTGGCCACTAAAGACTTGTGTTAAAACTCCCCAAAGTCACAGATTCCCTGGTCTTAGATTGGTATTGCTGCCACCACCCAAATGCAAAACATCTTTTGAGAACCCAAGAAGATGCACTTGGGAATTCCTTCCTGTGAGATACCCTGAATGTCTCTTATTCCTTCCTCTGAAGAGAGATTGAAACCAGGCTGCTGAGAAGATGAAAATGGAACTTTAATTTCTCTTAGTATGACTGGGCAGTCGTAGGCTTTGTCTACATTTCTAAAATTAAAGCACAGCCACGGCAACACTTTCAAGTAAAAGGGTAGCTGTGGAAGGAGTGCTGGGAGATAGCTACTCCCTTTTTTGGTGGTGGTTCACAGAGAGCAATGGGAGGGCTAACAGTACTGGGAGCATGGGAGACCATTTACACTGACATTTTACAGCATTGTAACTTACTTTGCTGGATAAGGGGGCAGTGTTTTTTCACACCCCGAGCCAGAAAGTTGTATCTTAATAATGTGGCAGTGTTGATTTAACCTTAGACATATGCACACAGAACCTCCCACCTTCTAAGACACAGGAATCAGATCATGTTCTTAAAAGGGTGATTTTTATGTAAAACACCCACATTTGGTAAAATTGCTGAGTGTTACTGAGCAAGTGAAAACTGGATTAAAAACACAAAGAATTGCTTCCCCTGGGATTCATCTTGGAAAATTACAGTATAATGAGGAAGTTAGACGTGCTCAGCACAGAGAAGACCAACAAACCCACAAATAAAGAATAAATCTGAGTGCATCTGACTGAACATTCCCTATTCTCCTCACATATCTGTAGTTTTAAGACTTAGTCCTTCCCTCAGTATGGATGTCACTGGATTCTCCATGCCTGGCTTCCTGGTTTCTTACATGTCCTTCCAGGAGGCCTTCCTTAGCCGACAGGAATGGCGGCTGCTTCTGTTTTCGTTGGCTCTCCTGGCATCCTGCCAACTCACTTCCTGTTTCCCTCTCTAACCTGGGTTTCTCTAGGACTCACTGTCTATGGATTTAAGACCTTAGTGGCAAGTCAGTTAAAATTAGGGCTAACGAGTTAATAACAGCCAAAAAAAGATTTTAGCGAATATGGCCGGCACATTCAAAGAAATAGTACCCCAACTAATTTCACCTAATAAACCAATAAATTCAGGGACTATTCATGCCAACGTACATCTTCCACCCAAAGTGGATATACAGAAAAAAATTAGGGTTATTACAACACCACAAAGTGATTCAGTGGCAGAATTCTGCATGCATTGCGGGAGATTGCAGTGTTAGTTCTATTCTGTCACAATGTCATTCAAGAACATAACCAAGATGGAAATTCAGCAGAGTTCCTCATAGTTCCTCAGCCAGAAGTGCTTCACATCACTCAGCATCAACCCTTCATTCAGCCAAACTGGGGTCAGTGCAGGCTGCAGGATTACTGCATGGGCATACAGCTCCAACAAGATGATGCATAACCTCTGCCACAAGCACAATCTGACTTCTTGTAGGAGGGAATTTTATTGGCTATCTGATGCTATCCAAAGAATGGCCCTCTAGTTAAGGTATGGAACTCGGAGTCAGGAGCCTTTATCTAGCTCCAAAGCAGAAATCCTATGTGCCCTTGGGTAAGCCACTTAAATTCTCTGGGCAGATTATCTTGCATTAAAGCCCTTTGCACTGCTTAGGAAAGCTACAAGACTCCTGAGGAATACTCCCGTGCAGAACACCCCTGATGTTGGCATAGCCAGCTCCATGCTATCTTCACTACACCCTCTTAGGAATGTTATCATAGTGGAAGTGCAAGAAATATGAGCCGGAGAAAGCAGAGGGTGGATTAGGGTTTAGTGGGGCAGACCTGAACTGTCACCACGCTGTGACCCTGCTATAGCATGTACCGACTATTGCAACAAGTTCAGGTAGTTAGGATTGTCCCAGCTTGCTCCAAGGGGTTGCAATTACTTTCATAGACCCTGAACAGAGGAGGCAGAGGTAGCTTCTTCCTGTCAATTATGTTGGTATGAAGTCATATATGCACTTGTATAACTACAAAGGGTAATTCAGTAAAATAAAGGGAGGTGATAGTAATGGAGAGAGGGGAGATGAAGGAAGAAAATAGAGGGAAAAAACCAAATATGTGCAACCCTAAAGGAAAGAAACCAGCCCAAGGACAATGAAATCTTACAAGAGAGAGTAATAGGAGGATATAAACAATGAGGAAAGATGAGTATTAAATAACAAAACAAAGAAATGTAAAAGAAAAAAGGCAAGGAAATAAATCATGAAAGAAAAAGTAGAACAGGAAAGAAGAAAGTAAAAGAAAAGGAAGAATGATTTAAAGGCAACCTGGCAAACATGCGTGATGTATCTTTACTCACAGGAGCAGACCCAGTGAACTCTGATGATGATTTTGGCAAGCCCATTTCAGTTCAGAGTTGTAAAAATGATCTAATTTATACCTAAGGCTGATAGAGAGGCAAAGAACCAAAGGGAACAATTCTTGATCCTTTTGCAAAGATCCTTTAGCACTCTGTAACGCTCTGTTTGGCTGAGTTCCAGGAAGGTTTTACGGCAATGTCACCAACATATCCTTGACATTAGTAGTGCTCAATGGTAGACACAATAATTAAGAGAATTCATGTAATGGAAATAGAAGTGAAGAGGAAAATCATCAGTGCTTCAAATCTCCAGGAGAACATAGCTTTGATTGTATCAAACATGAATTCTCTTGCCATGTACAAAATACATTTCAGATCCCATTGTATTAATTACTGCTATTGATGTACTTAGATCAAAGAGACATGCCAGGGTTTCTATAGTTATGAATAGAAGGCAAACTTCATTACCTTTTTGTTTTAATTTGCTTATTTCTTTCCAAATAAATGACCATGTAACAGATATTTCAAAAGTAGTTAGGAGGATTCAACCTCTAATACATTTCTGGAATTAACTTTCCATTGCACTTTCTGCCTGTAAAAAGAAAGAGCAACAGCCAAGAGCCTTCAAGGGGGACCCCACCGTTTTGATTTTCCCACAGAAAATTTAGATTTTGCCAAAAGGGGGTTAGATAGGAAAATCTGGACAAAAAGCTTCCTAACTCTAACTAGTAATCTTACTTAGGCCCCTTTGTATGTGTGCATGAGGATTAGAGCTGGGCAAATAACTGAATATTTAGTTCACTAGCAGTTTAAAAAACATTTATGAAACAATTTGGAAGTCAATAAAGTTTGAGATCAAACAAAACATTGTTTGCAGGTACTTTTAAAGAGCTAAATTCACAAAATGCCAGGAGGAGAAGGCTAGGGTGGTAGTCCTGCTGATGGATGTTCATCTAGGCATTCTCCTGAAATGTGGAAGATACATGCTCAAAGGACCAATATTTGTACAGCTTTAAAAGAAAATACTGAGACTCAACCCCAGACTACCTGATAGTCCATTGGTTAGCACACACACCTACAATATAGCAGATACAAGTTCAAAATCCTTCTCTGCATCAAGCAGAGAGGGACAATTAATCCCTGATCCCAGATTAAAGTCATGTGGAAAAACATTTACTCAGATCAGTATAGTATGAGTGCTTAAACATTTATAGATTTCTTTTCAGAACACCTCTGTGGGAAAGGGAGTATTTGTGTTCATTTTATAAATGGCAAAATTGTAGCAGAGATTAAAGTCAAAAGCAGAACTGATCCAGAACTTTTCGATAATATTATCTGATGGCAAAATGTTTTAAGTCATTGACTCTGAAATTTTAGAGCAACATACTGGTTTGAATTAAAATTTTACTGAGAATGTTTCTCAAGTCCAGGTTGGAACTTCTGGTCAAAGCCAGAGTGGGAGATCCCAGAATAGCTCCTAGTCCAGAAGTTAGGGATGTAGGAAAACAAGGTCCAAATCACTGGGCCTCCCACATTCTAGGTGAATGTCTTAGTCTCTGGGCAATTGGCTGTCAAGGGCACAGGGCTTTTGTCTCTTGCTTGGTTTTCATTAAAAACTTCAAAAGATGTTGCTTTCTTTCTAATGAGGAAAACAAAAATTCTTGAAATTTTTCACAAAACAGAATTCTTGTTTTCCATTAGGCTCCAAATAAAAAAAAAGTCCACTCATTTTGGCTACCTATTTTGAGATGGCTAGCAGTTCACTTTTTCAGAGTCTTTCATATTATATGTTCAAACACACCACCCATTAACTTCAGTTTCAGCAGTGAGTTCTCAGGGTTGGGTTTTTTGTTTGTTTGTGTTTTTGGTGTGTGAATCAGACCTCAGGGTCTCATGTCAGGTCCCAGAAAACGAGGCACACACTCTTAGTGACCCAATCTGAAAAGTTTAGTTTAAGTGATTTCTCTAGCATTATCTAGGAACTGTGTGGTAGAAGCAGGACAGAATCAAATTTTCCAAGGCAGCATTCAACATTTCTCTTTGTTCCAGCAGTCCTGTCACTTACTACATGCCCTCCAATTTCTGCTTCAAATGTGACGGAACTCCTACAAACAATAGCCTCCCTCAGTCTGTGACCGCATCTTCTTTGCGCCAACTGGCAGCATTGTCTTTTACAGGGATCCCCTGGATCAAGTATATGCACCATAAATCCCCAGAGTGTGGCCTGAAGAATTGCTACAAAGAGCCAGTAGCAATGCATACTGGTCATCATAGTCATTGTGAAAGTATGCGATATTTAAGACATTATGTATCTATACTGGAAAGTATGTTCTTGAACTTAAAAGGCTGTTCATCAGGAGATGACATGTCTCAGATAGATTCTGTTCAATAAAGGGGTAATAGACGCCAGCTTCCATATCTGATCATTGTGCGCCTCTCAGTATAAGTTTATTTGCATATGCAGCCTCCAGTTAATCAAGACTGCAGAAATGATAAAAGATGGCAAAATTTCCAGCACAGGGCCCACAGCCGGAAAGGATTCTGTTTATGACTAACAATAAAGAATTAATTGGGTACATCAGGAGAACACAGAGACATAGGATATCCTTCACCTGGCAGCATGACTTGTCTCATGAAAAAGGGATCACAACCTGCCTGGTAGAAAAGTGCTGGTAAGCAAGATCTTATTAAAGAGATGGGTGTCTTGTTAATTGTGGCTAGGCTCCAGTATGCATGCTATGATTTTATTTTATACAGCCATTTGTTTCCAATATTTTCACTTGCTGTCAACGGAATCTCTATGCTAAGGTAAATAAATTTTCTTTTTTTCCACTATAAACATAGGCAAATGTTGTGTGATCTGATGTTGTGTGACTGGTACACTGGGATGTATTCTTCCTCTTGGTACAGTGAATCTGTGAATACTGTGAGTGTCCAGTGGATCAGGGCTGGACACTAGAGGATGCATGGAGGACTTGGGGTTTGGAGCAAGACCATCACTAACATGTGGAGGGACAGCAGAGCCTCTGTAGGCTGAGAAGGGAGCATTAGCATGTTGCTTGTGGCATGAGATGTCAACCTGAGGCAGGCACAGACAAGGCTCCCTCACACTGAGGGTATGTGATAGGGAGGTGTCTCAACCCTGCATACCCCCAATAAGCAACAAACCTACTCAAGTCTGACTCATGCCCAAAGCAGGGCTATCCTGGACCATGAATAATGCAGAGATCCTGTTGAAAAATTGTATGCAAACATGTTATGAGACACACAAGGGGAGCAAATTAAGATTACACTGGCAACTGAATACTGACATTTCCTAACTTTTGAGTATTTTACTTTGCAACCATCATTTGTAATGTTCTTTCTCTGTGTATTTTCCTATTTTTAAAAAAAATGCAAATAGAAAATTCCATCTTAGCACTACATGGACATTCACATGATCGGAATATGAGATGTCTCATACAGATCTTTGTCACTTGAGTTGGGGAAGTAAATAACAGCAGTACAAGGTTGAACTTCCCAAATCTGAGACGCTTTGGTCTGGCAACATGGCCTCCTAGACCAAAGAGCCCCAGAGGTGGGAGCGGGAGCCAGCTAAGAGAACACAGGAGCCCAGGCAGGGCCAGGCAGCAGTTGAGGAGCCTCCAACCCAGCTTGGGAACTCCTGAAGTCAGCTGGGCAGGTGGCCAGGGAGTCCCAGCCCTACCAGGAACCCCCAGCTCCTGCGGGGATGCCAGCAGTGGGCATCCCAGCTAGGAACCCCCCAGCAGCAGCAGAGCAGTCTAGCTGGGAAACCGGGAAACTGCTGGTGGCAGTTGGGGCAAGGTGACTGGCAGCACTGGCTGGGGGAACATTCTGGCTAAAGCGGGGCTGGCAAAGGCAGGCAGCCTCTACCAGAGAACCCCAGGGAATCCCCAGTGGCAGCAGGGCTGGCCCGGGCAGCAGGGCAGGGTAACTGGAAACTCTGGGGAGCACCCTGTGGCAGCAGGACCTGCAATGGCCAGGTAGTCTCAGCTGGGAACCCCAGAGGACCCTGGGGCAGCATGGGGGTAGGAAACTCTGTTGGGTGGCAGGGCAGGGAGCCCCAGGGAGAGGAACCCAGGAGCTGGGCAGCCAGAAGAGGAGCACTGACCTCCCCTGATCTAGCAGTTTCCCTGGTTCGGCAAAGCTCAGGTCCCGAGGGTCCTGGACCAGGGCGGTCCAACATGTAGTAGGCTGTCATCCACCATGTAAATAAGCACTGGACAGGGATGAATCATACACTTGGCTTCCAGAGATAGTTGCTGGGTACAGAGGAAAGATGAGGCTAAGGAATCTTGGGTTCCATTCCAGGAGGGAAGTTGCTCTCATAGGAACAAACGGTTCTGACAATTTTTCCCAAGTTTGACCCCTTTTGTCCTACCCGCCCCAATCTGTCTCTGTCCTACTTCTGCCTCTACCCACTCCCAGCTCATTATCAAGTCTCACCTACCCAGCTTCCATTCCCAAGGCTTTTCTCCCCAGTCCCAGTCCCCTTGCTTAAACAGACCAAATCTTCACACTAGGGTTCCAGTATCTTCTCAGTCCCAATCTCCTTGTTGAACCAATCCCAGTTCCTTTTCCTCTGTTATCCTCAGTTTCCTTACCCAGTTCTCTCTTCCAGGTCTTTGTACAATCTGTGTCTCCCCCTCAATTTCAGATAATCCCCAGCCTGAAGAGGACTCCCAGCTCCAACATTTTTAGCATAGAGTTACAGACTGACAAAGTTATAAGCAATTGAAGTGAGGATATTGTAGGAGGAAGGACTGGGTAACCTTAAATACATGCAGCACTGCTAGCTGCACTCTAATGAATGAGAAGAATAAAACATAATTTAGTTGTTTTCACTAAAAGCCAGTGCAAACAACAAGTCAATGAAACTTCACAGCTATGTCTGCAAATATCCAGAACTCAGAAAATTCAGACTTATGGCTCTTATCCTAACTGTAACTGGACCACCTTACCTATTTTCTAAAAAAAAATAGGTTGTATAGGCCTTACAGTTATTAAAAACATGAAATGATCTACAATCAGGAGTGATACTGCATAAGATGTTGAAGACTCAATTGGAACGAGCTATTTCATGAACAGATCCACAACTCTGTAATTTTTGTCTTTCAGGACTCTCTTCCCATTCTTTTAGCTTTGTGTCCCTGAACCTACTGAACAGCCATTACAGATTGGAAAGACTCCCATTGTTTTGAGGAAACAAGTCCTTTTCTTTGCTAGATACAATGAATTTGCCATATTGCATCAGAAAATTGGCCCTCTTAGTCCCACACCCTGCATCAGAATCAGTTAAGTTCCCTCCAATTCCTTTCTAGGCAAAATATCTAAGCAATTACTGCAAATACACAGGTAAGCATATAGCCAATTTCACTCTGCCATATAATGGCTACACATTCAGTATCACCCAACTAATGTCTGCTTCACAGGATTACAGTTTCACAGTTCTTATAAACCCAAAGATAATTTTCCATACAAATGTTTACTGTGACAAAAATATGAGAAGAGAAATGCAGCAAAGATGGGCAATATAAAGAAAGAATGAAAACTTATAAAACACTCGGTTTCCATAATTTTTAGCATGTCTTTAAAGTTTCTTGACAACTGGTTGGACAATGTCATGGCTTAGTGCATCATAAAATAATAAAATGGCAAAGCAAAAGAAACTTTAATGTCTGTATTTATGAGAACTATTTATGAATATACTTCAAATTAATATTTCAGTGTAATGAACTTTCAAACAAAGTTGCCATCATGAATACTCCTAGTAAATTAAACAAAATGGTAAAGAGGAAAGAAAGCTAATGGCTACTATAAACAATTAAGCTCTACATCCATTTAAATATACATATGGATGAATAAATATTTAAAAAGAAACAGTGATCTGACCAGAATCTAACTTGCACATATTTTATAATGAGGCAAAGTATAATTCAGGAGCCAAACCTTCCCCAGAATAGGGTTTAAACACAAATTCCCATCTTTCCAAATCTGAGCATCTTTTGATTACTCCTATTAGACTGATTTGAGTTCTGGGACAATGTTTTCAAATTTGGGTGCTCCCAGTTTGGACCCAAGTTTTGAGAACTGTGGTCATTATTCCTCACATGAATTTGAGGTACTGCTCTGGAGTTTCAGTTCTGGTTTCTCTCTCATTTCAACCCACATACACAAATTAATGAAGACAGCACCATTACTCTTTGTGAAAACAGGAAGAGTGGTTTTAAAAGACAAACAGCAGCATTGCTATAGTTTCCTTCAGAGATTATCCAGTGCCATTTATACATTATCCAAAAACCAAACAACTTTTGTACAGAAATGCAAATATTTTAAGGTTAACAAAATAACTGTGAAATCCAGTACAGCACACAGTAAAAAGCTTGTCAGTTGCAATTCCGTCTTCATTGCTCAGCAGAGGGGCTTTCCATTTTGTACATTCTTAGCACACTGCCTCCCCAGATTTACTCCCCTCAGCAGTGCTTCACTGAAGTCATCCAGTCCTATTAAGGTAGTGAGAGGGGAGAGGAACCCATAGAGGGCACCCAAGACTATGCTTAAGGGCCAACCAAAAAACACCAGCACGATGAGCCAAAATATTCCCCACATTACACAGTTGCAATCTGCCATCTTGAACCTAGTGAGACAGTTAGAAAATAGGGATTAATTTAGACAGGTTCTGTTAGCAGATATATTTATACACATTTTTCCTAAGAAAAAAAATCCTATTCAGAAAAAAAAAGGTTGTTTCTGCAAAACAAATCTAACGCGTATATTTTACAAAACAATCCAAGGCAATACAGTTCTCAAGTCTCTGGGTGAAACAAAAAGCTGTATTAGAACCACTGTCTCCCAGCCCAGAAAATGTGACTCCAGATAAAGACCACAATGAAGATTAGTAAGGCAGGAAGCCCATACGATGGCAATAGTATAAAGTAACCCAGGTTTTATTCACAGGCCCTTTGAGGGTGCACAAAACGTCTCAGGACACCAATGGGTAATGCTAAATGAGGTCAGTTCCTGCTGCTTACTGACTGGCTTGGGAGATACAGTATGTACTCAATTAAAACCAACTCTGCTCAGTCTCAGTACCTGAGGGACCCTTTCCCTGCCACTTCCTCTGGGAACCCAACAATGGGTATATGTGATCTCTTTGACAACCCAACAGACCAACAGGCCAGAGCCACCCTCCCAACTGAAACTTAAGATATGTTGTGAGCTGTCAGGGCCCTTTATTTTTGTCTTGTTATTTCTTCCAGTAGCCTGGGAAAACATTAAGAATTTACATCTTACACAACCCCATATGCATCTTGATGCGACACTTGTGAGGACTCCAGTTGCTATTTGGTGGTGATTGTCACTTTTATGTTCCTATTGGGTACATAAAGGATTCCTCACAAAGGTTTTTTCTCCCCCAAAAGATTTTCTTTGAACTGTGTCTATGTTATACATTAATTCAAATATGTAAAATGTGGAAATGCACAGACAGAGCACCCAGATGACTTAACTCTGCCCCGTGGTGGCACCATGAGGGGAAAAGAAAAAAAAAATGAATGCATCTTTCAAAATCTAATCTAATTTGGGATCACAAACATTAAAATACCTTAATCACAATCACATGCTTTTGGAAAGTGTCATTACAGGATAGAGTTAAGGATTTTGGTGTGCCTTAACTGTTCATGTTTGTACTTTAACACATTTGGATTGAAGTTTAATTTTTAATTTCCTACATTTAAAATGCAAGCTTTTGGGACAATTACAATGTAATTTATTTTACCCCAAATTTCTGATGTATTTTCAATATTAATTCCATGTTCACGTAGTCCTTATTGAGGAATTAGCATTAAAGCTGGTCAAAGAATTTTCAACAGAATAATTTTTAATTGGAAAATGTAGTTTTGCCAAAATCAAAATGCTTTATTGGAATGTGTTGATTTGAACAAAACTTTCAGCAGACAAATGTCAAAATGAATTATTTTGACTTTCTTGTTTCATTTCAATATGGTTGAAATGTCTGGTTTTGATAACGTAAAAGTGTTTGAGTTTTTTTTACTATCTCTTTGTTGCATTTCATTTTGATGTTTAGATAATAACGTTTTGATATAACATATTTAGTATTTCAGATTTTATATTAAGTTTCAACTCTAAATGAAATGCTTTAAAGTTACATTTTTAGGAAATTTTCCGAGACAAATTTTGAAATTTCAACATTTTCTTCTGATTCAGAACAAAAACAAAATGTCAAAAGCTAGTATTTCTTGTGGAATAGCAATGTGGTTTTTTCATGCAGGTATATTTATTATTTGTAACAGTAGCAGCTACAGACTTGCTATGAGATGACAGTCACATTGTGTTGGACTATAAAAACACTGAATAAGAGAGAGTCTCTGTCCTGGGGATATAAAAAAGGCATAGAACAATAAATGTCTTGACCAAGCTCATATCAATAAGGGTGGAGCCAAAAGATCAACTAAAATCTCTTGTTTCCCAGTCTAGTGCACTAACCAGAAAGCTGTCCTTCCTATCATAAATTACACAAATAGTCCCAATTTCATGAGGAATCCTTATTCATGTACATAATCCCATTGGGTTGGGACTACACACATGAAGATTTGGGCCTTCAAGTAGTAAATTCCATGGGGTAGGGATGTACTATTTTGTAATTATCTCTAAAGAGTAATTGCCCACACCAATGGCACTATATAAATAATCATTTTAAAGTGTGAAATCCATGCATCAGTAAAGTAATATCACTTGTCATATATGAATTATAATACAAAATATATTTTTAAAAATTGCTACCTTTAACCAGAATTTCAAATTGTCACCTTACTCCAAAAAAAACTGAAGACTGGACCAAGCTCCACCTAAGGAATCTAAAACAACAAAATCAGGATAGTGTTGAAAGAGTTAATGAACAAAATAAGCTGACTATGTCTGGAATACTGCATTCTGTTCTGCATTGCATTCAGCCCTGGGCACCTCAGCAACAGAAAAAATGTAGGTTGTTTGGAAACAGTTCAATTAATACTAACAAAAATGGCTATGGTGCTGGGATTATTGACTTAATGAGGAAAAGTTAAAAGAACTGCTTGGTTTTCAGAAGATTAAACAAACTGTGATACCCATTAATAAATATGAAGTGGTTAAACACCAAGGGTAGAGAGAATTGACTTAGAATGGCAAAATGGTAGAATAATTAGCCATCATGAATTGACACTGACCTTTTTAAATGAAGTATCATTGTAGATAGATACTACAATATTACTGATTTAAATTGGTTTTTTCTAACTGAGATGCTATTAAGATGCAAAAGATGCTATGGTAATAGGCATTGTTAAAAAGACAAACAACAAAGCACAGTAGAATCTCAGCGACACAAACACCATCCTTATGAACTGACCAGTCAACCCACACACTTCATTTGGAAGTGGAAATACACAATCAGGCAGCAAAAATGGGGCAAATAGAGTACATACTGTACTTTAAACAAACTAAACGAACTACAAAAAAGGGAAAGCAGCATGTTTCTGCTGCATAGTAAAGTTTCAAAGGTGTATTAGGTCAATATTCAGTTATAAACTTTTAAAAGAGCAACAATAATGTAAAAACCTCTATTTCCCAGGTGTTCATAATTGTGAGGTTCCACTGCAGGTAATAAATGATGGGATGAAATCAGAAAAATTTAGGATGGCTACCAGAATAAACTTCTTGACAGTGAAATGAGTCAGGATGGGCAACAATGTCCCAAGAGACATTCTGTTGCTCAAGACATTTAAAGCACAACTAGAAAATGGTGTGTACGATAGATTATTATCCTGTTCTGATACAACTAGTGGGCAAGAGTCTATAGGCCCTTTTTTATTTCTGATTTCCAGGATTCTGTGGTTAAATTAGTAAGAAACAAATACACCAACATATTTATCATATAAGTAGCTGGGGTGTATAAGAGGACACTGTTTTCCTAACTTAATTTATGCTGCCCTTTGTCACAGAAAGGTTAAGTATTTTGTTTGACTACGAGTAACATAGTAGTAGAATGACTTACCTTTAAAACGTATGTATTTCTGTGGTCTTTTAAATGACCAGACGTAGTCTTCTAGGCATTCGCTGAAGCACAAGAAAATAAGCAAGTTGAATAACACCAGGAGCTTAACAAAAAGCCTTTGTCCTCCCTTATGCAACTTGCTGACATCATCTAACAGAAGTGTATCAAAACATTAACACACCCACAGTAACCAATGTGACATCACAAACAGACCACTGTTTCTAGTGGGCAATAGAGAGCAGTTGAGCTTAAACAACAGTATAAACAGGAGGGAAAATATTTGCCACTGGTCATTTAAGAACTGCACATACGGTCCATGCTCACACATCCTTGTGATTTGTTGCCCTACCTCTCCTGCCTTTGCCCCTTCTTTTGGGTCCCTGTCATTCATTGTCCCCATCTTGGGGATGTCAGAGCTGTGTACCTACCCCAGCCCTGCATAAGCACCAAGCTAAAGAACCTCTGCCTACCACCCTTCAGGAGAGGATCAGGAATGGCAGCTGCAGGGCATGGCAGAGGGGGCTCCAGTCAGATGCACATAATCACCAGAGTGGCAAGCGTCCCTGGCTCCATGTGGATGTGGGGCCTGCCTCAGCAGGCGCCAAAGAACCTGTCTTACCCTATGGAGAGAGGACCCAGACCCTCTGCTGCCCTGAGGGAGTAGGTAAGAGGAGTGGGCCCAGCTGTGGACACCTAGTAATTCACTGTTGCCAATTCAGAGTCTGCTGGGATGGAAATTTAAGCAGAAAACTCCCAGCTTTTAATCTTTCATGTCTTCTTCCACACCCACCCTGGCAGGGCTTGGTTCATCTGGCAGCTTGTGCAGACCCTTCCAACTGCCACCCTGTGGCAGTTATTCTTCAAATGTGCCCATATCTAGGGTGCACTTAACAGGGGGAAAGAAATCCATAAAAACAGTTCTGTAAATACACAGAGGCACTGTAACTAAAGGAGGCAACAGTAATAAAAGAACAATTCAAATAAAATATTAATAAATTATCATAATGGCTGAGTGGGGGGGAAGAGAGGGAATGTAGAAGAAAGACAGAAAGAGGGAAATAATGTATTTATTTCATTTCAGTTTAACACCTGAAGGGGTCCTAAGGCAGATAGAAGCCAGTTCAACTCCAGCTGCCCTCACTTATCACTCAAAATTTATGCGACACACAAATATTGAGGGAGTGATAAATAATGAAGAAAACAGATCACTGATACAGAGTGATATGGATCTCTTGGTAAGTTGGGCACAAGCAAATAGTATGCATTTTAACACAGCTAAATGTAAATGAATACATCTAAGAACAAAGAAGGTAGGTCATACTTACAAGATGGAGGACTCTACCCTGGGAATCAATGACTCTGAAAAAGATTTAGGGATCATGGTTAATCAGCTGAATACGAGCTAATAAGATCCTGGGACATAACCAGAGAGATTATTTCACCTCTGTGCTTGACACTGGTGTGACCAGTGCTTAAGTCCTGTGTCCAGTTCCGTTGCCCACAGTTCAAGAAAGATGTTGATAAATTGGAAAGGGTTGAGTGATGACCAACAAGAATACTCACAGGATTAAAAAACATGTCTTCTGGTGATAAATTCAAGGACCTCAATTTATTTAGTGTAACAAACAGGTTAGAGGGTGATTTGATCACTCACCAACAAATAGCTGTTAATGGGTTCTTCAGTCTAGCAGAGAAACATATAACATGTTCCAATAGTTGAAAATCGAAGCTAGACAAATTTAGATAGGAAATAAGTCATAACATTTTAATAGTAAGGGTATTTAATTAAGAATAATTTACCAAAAGTTGTGGTGGGTTCATCATCACTAGCAATTTTTTATATCAAGGTTGTTTTAGGACATGCTCTGATTCAAAAGGAATCATTTCAGGGAAGTTCTTTGGTCTGTGTAATACAGGAGGTCAGATTAGATTATCACAATGGTCCCTTCTGTCCTTGGAATCTATAATTCTATGTTGGCTAGCCAGAAACTCCATTATGCAGCTAGTACTGCCCTGTGTATGGCGGAGTTGTGTAAAGCCTACTATGCCAGTCAGAGATTCCCCTAGAAAAGGGAAAATTCCAGCTGCCTTTTTATAGCAGTGATATGTCTCTCATGCCACAGAGCCGCGAAAGGGGATCTGCTCAGAACTGAGAATCTGACCTACAGTTTTCAGTAATGATTCTGGCAGCAGCATTTCAGTTCAATAAACAGTCTCTTATACAGTCTCTAAACCTCAGGGAGAGGGGAAAAAGGGGGAAAAAATCCATGGGGAACTTAATATGGAGTTTAATAAATATATGGATGGGATTGTATGTTATAGCAGAAAACAGGGTTAAGGTCCAGAAGGGATCGGTTTGCTTGTATGTCCTGTGTTCCTATGAGATAGGCAGGGTCCTTTGTCTGGGTCCTCTAGGTATTTCTTAGCACAACTGAAATCCAGAAAAGTTTTGCTGCATTGTGATGGACAGTCCTGGCAGTAGTAGTGCCCAAGGGAAACTACTATAGCATGGAGAAGACAAGTGATGGAAGCAATGTAAAACGAGAGGGGTGCTCCAAGGCCCCAACAGAATGTTGTTGTGGTTGTATCAGTTGTAACATCCACTTTAAACATTTTCAAATTCCTCTGATACATTTCAGATTTTTGTTTACTTGTTTCTTTTGTTAGGAGAAGACACATATGACAGCATTTCTGTAGCTGCCAAGGGACTTTCATTTTATACCTTTGTTGTCAATACTCATTTCTTAATTAAATAAAGTTCAATTAAATTTGGTTTGCTACTTTGGATTAGCTTACAACAGATAAATGCTATTTGTCAAGATTCCAGCAGGTAGCCCAGTTGCGTGCCAGTTACAGGCTTTGGCCCTCATCACAGTGATTTAAATTCTACATTCCATATTCAGGATATATACATGGTGATCCAGATCTTTCATTTCTACCCCTTATGCAGTCATAGTTTATTTGAACAGATGATCAATCACTACTGAATTTTTATTTTCATGAATAACATTTTCAGTGCAAACTGTGTTAATGTAATATTATGATTGATAACTTACATGCACAGAAGTCACAGAATTCTTAATTATGTCTTTCACAGCAACCTTAATTTGGTCATACTGCAGACAGATGTTTGATTTTGGAGTTAAACCAACCGTTCAGGAGGCAGAGAGTCCTCTTCCATTAGCTCTCCTTCCCACCCCACCTTCCATGAGCAACTCCATGCTTTCCAGTTAGAGCATACTTTTTTCCCTTTTAGAGCTTCATGAAGTTAACCATTACTCTGAACAGGTAAGCTCTCAGTGCAAGCAATCTCCCAAAGTACTGCTCAGTTTCCAATCTCTTTTTCTTAAGCAAGTTAACTAAGAAGTTAACTCAAAATAGGCTTCAATCACACCTCCCTATTGCCAACATCCATCCTGATAAGGTTTCAGGCCAGGACATGGTAAAGACACAGCCCGTGTGGCTCTGGTGAAGGATTTTCTTATGCCTATAGCTGGGAGGGTAGTCAATGTATTGGACTCACTATGGCACATGAAATAGTTGGCCACCAGGTTTTCCCCTTCCTGTCTGAGAGGCTGAACAGAAAGACCCTGAAATTGCTCAGGTCTGTCATCTTTGAAAGTATGAATTAGCCAAGTGTTGTAGGTAATATATTTATACCATCCATGTAAAGTAAGCCCTCTCCTATTGATCATACTTCTTAGACTTACTCTAATGAACTATTTCATATATTCTATTATGTAATAGTGTAATTACAACTGTGATTAATTGTGACTTTTTAATATATTTAACTTGTTTTGCATTAATTCCTTGAGTTCACTTCGATTGACAGCCCTCCTTTAAAGCACTTAAATTGGCATGCCAGTGAATTTTGCAATAATGGTGGAGAGCCAGCAGCTCTGGGTTTAGATTCATCTCCTCTCTCCCTGTGATGCACTGGAGTTGTGGTCAGAGATGCTCTCGCCTCCTATAGTCTCCTCTTCTTCCACTCTGGAGTCCCTGAGCTTTGGCTTACTCCTCCATGCCACTGCTCGTGTCACCCAGGCCATGCTTAGCATATGTATTTATAAGGTATACCTTTTTTACTGCAAACATATATTAACAGGTATCATTGCACTACAGAAGTAGTTACTTGTATCTTTATAACCTTTGTAATTCCCTCTCGTGACTTTCCTAAAACATTTAAAGGCACCAATTCAGAGCAAGTCCACCAAAACAAATCCAATTTGGAATTTGCAGGACATGCCTCTTTCAAAGATGAGGAAAGAAAAAATTGCAGCATTAGGAAATTAGTACTGTAATTGAAAGACTCCTAGGATACTGAGGCCTCAGCTTTCCAGAATGATCCCAAAACAGCTTTTGCCAAATTTGAAAAGACTGTCTCGTAACGGTGTCCTTCAAGATGTGTTGTTCATGTACATTCCAATCAGCTGTGCACAAGCATCGGACATTTGTCCCCTAACAGCACCCATCAGGGTCACTTGTAGAGCCCCCTGGAGTGGCACCGCTATGGTTGCCTTTATATACTACTTCCACCCTGAGCCCTCCCTCAGTTCCTTCTCGCCAGCTCCTCCGACAGAGTGAAGAAGGGTGGGCATTGGAATGGACATAAACAACATCTCTCAAAGAAACCAATTCTGAGAAACATGTAACTGTCTTTTCTTCTTTGAGTGCTTTGTTCACATCAATTCCAATAAGGCGACTCCGAGACAGCTACACCTCAGAGGTGGGTTCAGAGTTAGGAATCACTGACTGGAGTATGACTCTGCCAATTGCTGTCTCCGCTCTATCTAGCTTGCTGTTTGATGGCATAATGAGCAGTGAACATGTGCACCAAAAACCAGGTTGCAGCCCTACAGATTTCCTGAATTGAGACCTGGGCTAAAAACGTGGTGGAAGAAGCCTGCGCTTTGGCAGAGTGGGCCGTGACTGCAGGCAATGGGATTTTAGCCAACTCATAACAGGTGCAGATACAATCCAATATTTAGTTAGAAATGTGCTGTGATGAGACCAGGAGGCCCTTCATCCAGTCCGTTATTGCTACAAAAAGCTGGGTAGATTTCCTAAGTGACCTTGTGAGCTCAATTTAGAAAGCCAGAGCTCTGCGCACATCAAGAGTGTGCAACACTTGTTGTCAAGCATTTGTGTGTGGTTTGGGGTTAAAAAAAGTGGGAACAAAATCTCCTGCCCCTGGTGAAAATGTGTGACCCCCTTAGGTAAGAAGGCAGGATATGGTCTAAGTTGTACCTTATCTCAAGGCCCATGAGCTTACTGAGGCCCAAGATAAAGATAAAGTCCCATAGGTGTATAGGCAGAGGGGAATAAGGGAAGAGAGGCTGTCCAAACCTTTTCGGAAACAGGCCACCATGAGATCAACAAACAACGCCCCAAGTGGCCTGGGGGAAAGGCTAAAATAGCCGCGATGTGGACTTTAAAAGAAGATGGTGCTAATCCCTAGGTTTGTAATTGAAAGAGTTATTCCAATATGAGAGGCACTGTGCTTGCAGCAGGGGATATGTCTCTGCTGACACCAGCAGGAAAACCTCTTCCATTTAGCAAGGTAAGTGGATCTAGACAAGGGTTTCCTACTATCTAATAGTGCCTCTTGCACTCATGCTGAACATTGCCGTCCTATGGCATTCAGCCACACATTCTCCATACCATGAGATGGAGGGACTGAAGGTCTGGGTGTAGGAGATGGCCTTGATCCTGAGAGATCAGGTCTGGATACAGTGGCAGAGCACTCGGGGCCTCTACTAGCAACTCCAACAGAGCTATGAGCCAATTCCTGCACAGCCATGCTGGAGCCAGAGGATCATGTTGGCCCATCCCTGCAGTAAGGAGGAAAGTGTGTGTAGTCAGTAAGACAAACGATAAGTCCAGGCTTATCACTTAATCGTGTAAATGACTACACACTAACATCCCTACTTACAGACTCAAGGGCAACCAGGAAGTCTAGTCTTTGCTCAGAAGAGACACCTTTGGCTTAGAATGGCAGGTCTTGTAAAGTCTCCTGGACTTCCAGTGGGAACTCAGAAGCCTGCAGACATGGTGGTAGTTCTTCACTAAAAGGGTATAAACTATTTTACTGCTCCCAGGGAGCCGGGGGAGAGAAAGAGGGCGTCTTACCTACCCAAGTGCTGCTCACCCTGGGGCAGCAGCTGGGCAGGGCCTTGGCCAGGCTAGGGGCACTGCCTTGGAGAGGCTCTGGGGAGCAGCAGGACTGGCCCTACTGGAAATCCCCCCCTCATGGCTGCAGCCCAGGTTCCAAGGGGAAGAACAGGGAGGGCTGGTGGCAGCTCCCCCTTACTCCAGAGTCTCTGTGAGCAGCATATGCAGGTCACTTCCTGCTGCCGGGCCTGAGCTGGGGATCACTTCCCCCAGCTCCTGCTGCTGGGTCCTAGTGCAACACCCAACACACTGCAGCCCCTGCTCGGCCCCAACTCCCAGAGCCCCTACCTGCATCTGCGTCTTAGTGTGACACCCGCCATGCTGCAGTGTGCCACGGCCCAGCAGCCAGTGGTTCACGGCCAGGCACCGGTCCATGGCCCAGCGGTTGGGAACCATTGATCTAGGAAGCTTACCTCAGACTTTAATTCTGGTGTTACAACCTGTCTCCCCATTAGTAATGGGTATAGACACAGAGTATATAATTTATTTCATACAATAATAGAAAGCCATTAGCATCCTCTTCCTAATTTTGCATCGGTAATATCTTACTTGATTCAGCTCAGAATTTTATAGTAGGGCACTGTGTACGGGACTGAGAGAGAAGTCAGCAGCAGCAGCTGTCCTCGATGCCTTCTCTCATTACATAGTTCAGGCTGACAATGCCAGTGGGTGAACATTGTGGGAGTAGGGAGCACTTTAGGACAGGGCCCACCCCTGAAGTCTGAGTTGTGTGTGGTGTGCAGGTGAGAGATTAGGACCTAGTGCTTTAGAAGCCTCTGTGCTCAGTGGAGATTAAATCAGTTTGCAAATGAGAACATATACTAACAGAATCTGAATTATGTTTGGATCATTTGGTACCTACGAGTGAGTCTAAGGAGATCAGGAGTAGGGGTAATCAGGCTAAAGGCACCACATCAGTCTATGACTTCACTTCTAAACAGGAGGGGAGAAGGCACAGCACAGGTTATTTTAATTTTAGTCTTGTACTTCCTTCAGGTTACACTGGCTCAGTGATTTCTGTGACAGGACATGGCAGTTTTTAAAATGTGAACTGAAGCAGCATGGTAGATACAAAGAGCTCAGTCATCAACTGAGCCAAGTTTACACGCAAAGCAGCTGGGAAAAGACATTTTTCTTTCCTCTGATCCTGAACTGATCACCTCACAGCTACTAAATTACAACGGCTGGAGCAGTCCCAGTGAGTTTTCTGTTTTGACTAAAGATCAGGCGGAGTACCATGTGCCCCACCCACTCCTAAATTTCCCTTGTTACATACTGAAATACCATGGTGATAAGAGCATTATACACATTTAGATAGATGCACATCACACTCACACTTGTCAGTAGGATTCTCATGCTAAGGAATGACTTTAACAGTCACCACAAGGCATGTATGTAATGTTCTACTTTAAGGTAACACACCAAGACAACTGAACTGAGAAAACTAGAAGTCAATCTTTTTTGCAGGGGCACTAAGCATAGGCATATTCTCTTCATTTATAAACAATTGCAGAATCATAAAAGATAGTAATCATTTCCGTCATACATCCTTGCTAACCAGAGCCATTCTCTTTTAAATACAAAACTGTGGTTACAAAAGTTATTTTAAAAATAACTTACAAATGAGACTGGAGCCAGAGCCTCAAAAGATATGTAGGCACCTATCTTGTATTGATTCCAGTGGGAATAAGGCACCTGACTACTGCTGAGAATCTGGACCTCAAACACTTGAATGGGCTCACTAAAAATTGTTGCCATGCAAAATAAACACAAACTTTTACTACTTAGTGGGGTCTGTGTCTTTCAGGCCCTTCCTTTCCTCGGGGTAGTTCTTCACTAAAAGGGTATAAATACTTCAGCCAATATCAGGATTTACGGTTATTTTTATATTTTCTGTCCAAGCTCACACACCCTTACATATATTGAATAAAAACACTGCCCAGACAACACCAATTCATATTTCCAAACAGTAGCCAATACATGTGCAAAAGGAAAACTCCTTGACAACTAAGTTGTGATGGGGTGGACAGACCCCCTCACTATGGAGAAGGGGTTAAGCCAGTGCTCTTAGCTGCGGAAGCCCCACTCTCCCGTCATGGCTGGGCATATTCCAACAACCACAAAATAAAAGGGAGTGGCCCAGCTCTGTCTGGGCAGACTGTTGAGGAGGAATGATGTGCTGTGTCAGCCCCTACTACAGATCAGCCTGGAACCTGGACCATGATGCTGGAGACTCCGATGCACAGAAGGGCACCCTGACCCCCACAGACATCCATGAGAGCGCACAGTTGACACTGGAAGAGGAGCTCCCAGACTCCAGTGACATCCCCCAGCAAGAGGACCAGTAGGAAGTGATCCAGGAAGGGTATGTGAGTAGTATCTTCTGCTCGAGTGAGTCAGCGTGTTTTAGAGGAATTCCCCACTGATCCTGGGGCAGGCCATTCTGCAATTGGTTGGGCCATAGATCACTCCCACCCACACTACCATCCTGTCCCAGGGTTCTGGCCGCTAAGCCACATTTCCCTGAGGTTAGAGGCTTCTGCATATTGATGCTGGCCAATTGGCTGCACTGCCCTACAACTAGGCACTGATGAATACTGACTTTGGCCATTGGGCCGCACTGCCCTGCAAATAGGGGCTGATGTTTAACAACTCTGCCCTGAGAATAGGAGTTAATATATATTGACTCTGGCCAGTGGGTTACTTTGCCCTGCAATATATACGTATTAACTTTGACTCTGGCCACTAGACTAGGCGATTGGCTTGCTGGGCACAATACAAGTGAAATGATGCAGTAGCCTCATGGTTATCACCCCACCATCAGAGGACAGAGATGAACAGACCCCACAACATGAGCATTCTCCTAAAACTCCTGTCTCTCTTTTCTTGCATGTGTCTTCAGCTAAAGCAGATGATTTTTAAGGACCTCTCTCCCTACCCGAATCAACATCCCAAATGTATGTGTTATGTCTCATTTTAGAAAACATGGTCTAATATTGTTCAATAGGATAGAGCAATTGCTTACTGTAATTGGAAATTCTTTGAGATGTGTGACCCTATTTGGATTCCAGACATAGGTATGCATGCATGCTGTGTGTCAGAGCTGGAACTATTTGTAATAGTGTTTGTTGGCCCTCACATGCGTTGGCTGCATGGTGCACCTAACGCTTTAAGAGGTCATGTGGGTTGACGCCGCTCCAGGTCTCTCTCACCAGCAAATTGTTACCATGGATTTTGAAATGTGTAATGGGATGATAATATTGTGAGGCAAATACAAAATGGAGTCACAATGGGTGCCATGTTAGGTGAGAGGCAAAAGTCATTCTTTCTGCCTCAGAGTTTCCCGCCTAATGTATGCTTTGCACTTGGTACTAGTCTGTGCACCCCATCCCAACAGAGTGCACATGACCCTCCAAGGTTATGCACACCACCCATTATGCACTAGGCACCTCAGATCTGCACACCACCCCTAGGTAACCTGTGTGCACGTGTCACCATTAAGTGCACTCAGCCCTCTACAGTTTTTCCCGCCTTTGAGGCAATATAACCCTTTGTGTCTGAAAGGACTGGGTTTGTTCATTGGGTTTGTTCCTTCTGTGGGTTCGTACCTACCGGATCGCATTGTGTTTGTCTGTTGTCTTGTCTGTCTACCTAAGTCTGTCTTGTTAGTATGAGTGAGAGGTTGATTGATCCATTGTTATCATCGAGAGTTAGCAGCAAGTGTTTAGCTAGCTGGCTAGTTCTGTGGCCACCTGCGTGTGGTGTATTCCCGCGTTGGGGTATTAGGCCAGGAATAGTGGTGGCTAGACCAACATCATTATCACCTGTGGATTACCCAGAGCGTGCTGAACAGTTGCTTTCCCGTGATTCCTGTGCGTGACTGCTACCCCAGGAGCCGAGGATCCTAAGACGGACCAGTGTCTTAAGGCCTGGGAATCGAGTTCGAGGGATCTCCTCACCGTTCTTCCATTGCGGCTTTCTATTAGCTAAGGTGTAGAGGTCGTGAGCAACGGCTGTAGTATCAACCAACTGAGCAATTGTAATGTATATACCTATTGTTTGAGGGACTTTTCTATCTCCTTTTCTTCTTGGTTAGGGTTGGTTTGCCAATAGTTGTTCAATTTCTGTATATGCTACCTAAATTTGTTTACAATATATGGTTTGGCCCCAAATTGAGCGTCTGTCTATTCTTTCGGAACTCCACCGGTGATAGATATGGTCTCAGGTGAAACTCGCTTCTGAAATAGGGACAATATAATAACCAGATAGTCAGGGCGAGCTTAAATTCATTTCAATTAGAATAAATTAATCGTTGCAGCATTCCCTGTGCAACAAAATGATGGAGTCTGCAGACGGAGGGAAGGTATCGGAATGTAAATAGGGACCACACATCTCAAAGAACCTCTAGTTACAGTAAGTAACCTTCCCTTCTTCTCTGAGTGATGGTCCCTATATGGATTCCAGATGTGGGAGGAATACAGTGCTCACTGTAGATGTAGGTGCCGAGAACATGCAAGAAGTCACTGTCTGTGGGACAGCATGGCAATGGTCTGGACAGTACTTGGTCCTGCCATGAGGGCAGGGGACTGGACTAGATGACCTCTCGAGGTCCCTTCCAGTCCTAGTATTCTATGATTCTATAGCCCACTGCTGCATCTGCCACCACTAGTGGGGCACGGCATTGGGAGTGTATAAAGTATGGATGTAGGACCATGTAAATGCCTTACAAATGTCATGCCATGGTACATCCACAAGAAAGGCAAACCTGGTGACGTGCCCATGGTTCTATGTCAACAAGCCAAAAAGGTGATCACGAAGGGCAGAGGTGATGGTATGTGATGGTGCAATGAAGAATCAGTTGTTAGAATAAGGAAACAGTGGCCAAAACATCACATGTGGGCCGTGATGATGGTGAAGACCTTTGTGAACATGCAAGGAGCAGTTGCAATCCCAAAGGGAAGGATCCAGAACCAATAATAAGTGTCACACCATAACGCAGAGGATCTTTCAATTAACTGGGTGGTTGTGCACATGGAAGTAGACTTCCTTCATAGTGAGAGCTATGAACCAGGCTCCACATAGGTGGGATGGGAGAAAGAGTGTGTGACCATCCAGAACTGAAATTTGCATATGAATTTGTTCAGTAACCAGCAGACCAGAATGGGGCAGTAGCCAACCCCTTTTATGGCACAAAGAAATAAGGGGAATAAAATCTACAGCTATGGTAACTGTGGGGGATGCATTCTATGAGACACCCTTCTAAAGGAGTTTGTGCACTTTCTCTCAGAGGAGGTTGTGGCAGGAAGGATCTCAACAGCCACCAAGGTGTGGCTGACAAGTGGGAAATAGGAGGAACTCTATCAGGTACCTCGGTCAGACAACATACATTAGCCATCAACTCAGTTGTAGGTCAACTGGGAAAGATGGCTCCTAAAGATGCCCTGAGGCACTGTAGGAGAGATGGGAGATGCTTCACAGGTCTCAAGCGGAGAGTCAAAATGGCTGCTTGGGCAGACTGCGCAAGGGATTGAATCATGCTGCTTCTCAGCCGGGAGGAAGGCCTGGAATTCCACCAGCTTTAAGTGGGAGAGAAAATTATATTTTGTCAAGATGGTCTGGTAATTGGTAACAGACCATTTTCTTCACTACCTGGTCTGGGGAGCAGAGTTGTGGTCCAGAGGTATTGCTATCGGGCATGTTTGGTCGCTGCATGGATGAAGACTACAAGTGACCGGGGTGCAGGCAGAATGAGTAAACAGGAACTCTGTATTGTTAGATGAGATGAAGTAGTGGTGCTCAGTATGTTTCTGGTGGGAGTCTCATGGATTGGGAGGGCCCTGGCAGTTGCAGAATGTCCAGGAACTGGTTTGTATATCCTGGACTTCCCCCACTTGTGCTGGAGCAAGTCATGGTATTGTGCACAGTCTTCCGGAGGGGAGAGGATAGGCGGAATGACAGCACTGTCTGGGGTTGACAAGAGCCCAGTAGGGCCCAGTGGTACTGGCAGTGCAGGTGATATGAGAATGTCCTGCAGTTCATTGGAAATGGAAGGAGGAGTGGTGCAGGCGGGGGATGGCGAGTAAAGTGGCAGTGCCTCGCAGTCCAGTAAGAGTTTCAAGCTGTCCAATAAGGCCAAGCAGACAGGTCTCTGGACATCAACGGCATCACACATCAGCTGTAAATTCATATTTGGATGGGTAGGGCAGCTGGTGCTGAGGCTCCAGGCTATAGGAGTGTGCAGAGAGAAAGAGGTGCCTGGTTCGGAAAACCACTCAAACACCAAGAACAGGTCTGGGAGAGGCGGGGTCATTAGCACCAGTAGTGCCATCAGTGTGAGGCACAGTGGAGCAGGACACTGCCTCAAGAGAAGTAGAGGTTCATCAGAAGAAGGTGGAAGCCCTGGGCAATCAGAGTGCTGAGGGGAGTCAGCGTATGTCAGCATCAGCTTGGCCATAGGCAGCCAGAAAAACAGGTAGCACAACACTCACAGAATCAGGTGGGAGACTCCAGAGCGGCCCAACACTATCAGTGGCCCCAGGAGTGAAGGTGATGGACTCTCAGACCTGGCTGGAGACAGCACTGGCAGTTTGCAGTGGAGCTTTGACTTATGCTCCATGCAGAGCCTCTTATGAGACAGGTGGATGAGTCAGCATGTGATTTCTCACCCAACCCAGCATGGCTCAGGGATGTAATGCTGCATTTAGACATGGTCCCTTATGCCCATGGCTGTGCTTCTAATACACACAGTGCTGCTGGGGTTGCAGTGGCACTGTGGGTGCCGACACACAGGAAGGAACTGGGGAGGTGCTCACCAGTAGTGACAGGCACTGTTCTGGTAGCTCCATCAGTCCCAGGTTTGATTGCAGATGTGGCTGCAAAGCCTCTTCCTTCAGATGGTTCAAGTGGTGACGTTCTCTGGCTTTCCGAGTGTGTGGCGGGAACAAGTGGCTACAGAGCAGCAGGTGACAACGTGGGCTTTGCTGAGGCAATACAGGCAGCGTTGGAGCTTGACGACGTTCACACAGAAGGAACATGGGCACAAAACATAGCTCTTTGAGCTGGCTTGTTGGGGCATCGTCCTTGGAAGGGCAGGAGACAATGGGAGGGGGGGATTCCTACAGGGGGGGGAAAAAACCCAACAGAAAAACCCAACAACTGGGTAGCTATATACAATTGAAGAACAAACTATGTACAGGAAACAGGAACGGACAGAATTCTCTTAGCAAGCTAAGAGCACCAAAGAATATGGGTTCTGATTCTGGCCAGGAGGCATTAAGAGAGAACTGGAATGGCATCAACCCGCACAAAGCCTCAGATGCGCCACTGGGCTGACGCAAATGTTGCTCACTGGACGCTACTACAAAGTGCACTCACATCTGGGACCATCACTTAAAGAACATAAGAACATAACATAAGAACATAAGAACGGCCGTACTGGGTCAGACCAAAGGTCCATCTAGCCCAGTATCCTGTCTGCCGACAGTGGTCAGCACCAGGTGCCCCAGAGAGGGTGGACCAAGACAATGATCATTTGTCTCCTGCCATCCCTCTCCAGCCTCTGACAAACAGAGGCCAAGGACACCATTTTATCCCCTGGCTAATAGCCTTTATGGACCTAACCTCCATGAAATTATCTAGCTTCTCTTTAAACTCTGTTATAGTCCTAGCCTTCACAGCCTCCTCTGGCAAGGAGTTCCACAGGCTGACTACATGCTGTGTGAAGAAGAACTTTCTTTTATTAGTTTTAAACCTGCTACCCAAAACTTTCTTTTATTAGTTTTGTACCCAAAGAAGAAATAAGCGTTGCTGCTGAAATTACTCTTAAAAAAAACCACCAAAACAAACCAACCAACCAAACCGAAGGCTAAGGTCAGAAATAATAAATTCTTAATGCTGCTATATCACACTCCCATCCCTTTTCCCTTACAGCGGTTAAAATATACTCTATGACCCTAATTACCATCCATCTAAAAATAAGTGCTCTTCACATAGGGAGGTGCAAACTTTGCATAGTAGGATGCTGAAGTGTCTCTCAACATATAACAGGAGTTCATTAACAGTGGATTGTGGTAATTAGAATTCACAGTTGATAAACACAATAGGGTCGGCTTCCTTTATCTCTCACAGGGAGTGTTGACAGCGATGTTGATGACCTTTATATGATTTTCCATCTGAATTTTTTAAACCTATTCTCCATCATCAAAACATTGCAGATACTTTCACTGGCACAGTATCTGAGGGTAGGTATCAGGATTTTTTTTCCTCAGAAGATACCAGAGATTGATCCAGAGGGGAGGTCAGAGGTCAGGATACTCCCTTCCCTACGTATGGGCCCATGGTAACACTTGGTTGAGCTTGAGCTGCTGTTCTACATGGGGTGGGATAAGCAAATTTAATAGACAACCTCAGGAATTGGGGAGCTCTTCATCCCTTTGTAG
This sequence comes from Rafetus swinhoei, assembly GCA_019425775.1. Taxonomy (NCBI): domain Eukaryota; kingdom Metazoa; phylum Chordata; order Testudines; family Trionychidae; genus Rafetus; species Rafetus swinhoei. The sequence continues at coordinate 79,925,243 of CM033446.1, read as the reverse complement.
ATTGCCTGTCAACACTGCTGCTCTGTTCTTTTGCCCCACCCCACTGATCTGATTTGGAGCCCTGCCATGTAGCAGAGTAAGAATCAGAGCTGTGAGCAAGAATGGCAAAAAGTTTGCCTCTCAACTGTCAAAGAATAACTTATCCTAGTTTCCTAAGAACTTGGCTGAACTGCCTCAAAGTCCCATGAGTAGCCCATTAGTCATAAACTGAAGAAATGCTATGATACAGAAAAATCACTTGCTGAAAACTGCAGTTTTTTCATTATCCCCCAAAGGGGTGGAAAAAAAGGTGGTTTTTTTAAACATACTAAGACCTCGTATGAATATGTAAAATGAACAGAACAGAGTCCCCTGACTTAAGGTTACTTGTTTTGTGCCTTTGTTCTTTTAGTAATTACACAAATAAGTAGTACATTAATCACACTGGACAATTTCAGTAGGTTTGTTAAATATCTTTCTATATTTATAAATTCATCACTATAAATCTGCATCAGTCTGATCTCACAGAATCATAGAATACTAGGACTAGAAGGGACCTCGAGAGGTCATCGAGTCCAGTCCCCTGCCCTCATGGCAGGACCAAATACTGTCTAGACCATCCCTGATAGACATTTATCTAACCTACTCTTAAATATCTTCAGAGATGGAGATTCCACAACCTCCCTGGGCAATTTATTCCAGCGTTTGACTACCCTGACAGTTAGGAACTTTTTCCTAATGTCCAACCTAAACCTTTCTTGCTGCAGTTTAAGCCCATTGCTTCTTGTTCTATCCTCAAGAGGCCAAGATGAACAAGTTTTCTCCCTCCTCCTTATGACACCCTTTTAGATACCTGAAAACTGCTATCATGCCCTCTCAATCTTCTCTTTCCTAAACTAAAACCCAATTCTTTCAGCCTTCCTTCATAGGTCATGTTCTCTAGACCTTTAATCATTCTTGTTGCTCTTCTCTGGACCCTCTTCAATTTCTCCACATCTTTCTTGAAATGCGGTGCCCAGAACTGGACACAATACTCCAACTGAGGCCTAACCAGCGCAGAGTAGAGCGGAAGAATGACTTCTCATGTCTTGCTCACAACACACCTGTTAATGCATTCCAAAATCATGTTTGCTTTTTTTGCAACAACATCACACTGCTGACTCATATTCAGCTTGTGGTCCACTATAACCCCTAGATCCCTTTCTGCCGTACTCCTTCCTAGACAGTCGCTTCCCATTCTGTAGGTGTGAAACTGATTGTTCCTTCCTAAGTGGAGCACTTTGCATTTGTCTTTATTAAACTTCATCCTGTTTACCTCAGACCATTTCTCCAGTTTGTCCAGGTCATTTTGAATTATGACCCTATCCTCCAGATTAGTCGCAACCCCCTCCCAGCTTGGTATCATCTGCAAACTTAATAAGCGTACTTTCTATGCTAATATCTAAATCGTTGATATTGAACAGAGCCAGTCCCAAAACAGACCCCTGCAGAATCCCACTTGTTATACCTTTCCAGCGGAATTGTGAACCATTAATAACTACTCTCTGAGTACAGTTATCCAGCCAGTTATGCACCCACCTTATAGTAGCCCCATCTAAGTTGTATTTGCCTAGTTTATTGATAAGAATATCATGCGAGACCGTATCAAACGCCTTACTAAAGTCTAGGTATACCACATCAACCGCTTCTCCTTTATCCACAAGTCTCATTATCCTATCAAAGAAAGCTATCAGATTGGTTTGACATAATCTGAAGCATCCAAAATATAATCTCTGCTTTTTCGGCTCCCATATTCAACAACAGTGGGCTAAACAGTTACAATTAAACTGTCCTGTCCAGTGGCAATCTGCTTCACAACTCTCCTCACCATTTTAGGAGCAAATCTACATTGATACTCTCAGGGTCTAGCAGGGCTCTGGATACAGCAGCACAAGTGCAGATTGCTTTACATACACTGCAGAGCCAGAATTCCTGGGGACCATGAAGAAGGGTCTTCACATGTAGCATAGCTCTACAGGCACTCATATTTATAGAAAAGAGGATGGAAAGCAAAGACGACCCTCAGCTGAGCTGGTCATGTTGCCTGAAGGCCTTTGTACTATTCATCTCTGATTACACATATGCCTGTTAGTTTATGAAACTCTACACCATTCATCCCTCCCCTAGCAGAAAATAACCTGGACATTTTTTTTCTTGCTGGTAAAAACAATGGATGGACACCCTTCTCAAGTGAGGCATTTTCTGTATTGGCTGATATATTTGTTTTCTGAACTAACAGCTTACAGAAAGGCTGGAGTACCAAAATTAGATTCTGTGATGTGCAATGCTGGAGACATGCCCTTTCTAAATTAGGAAGATTGATTTTAGTGAGGATGTGATTGAGGGATTCAAGTTTTGCTTTTAATTTTTTCTTTGCATTTGGTTCTCATTTTATTATAAATATATTTAGAAAACATAAATGTTTTACACTTAACTAATATGAATGATTCTTTTGTCTTTATTTTGTGAGGAAGTCTTGCTGGCAATTTCACAACTGAACATTGTTCCTTTGCCAGCAAAGAATATGAAGGAAGGTTCTTTGGTTACTGCTTTGTTTGCACGTCTGTTGCAAAAGAAGCGTTTCATTGGACCAATTGCCAAATGCTGTGGGGGTGAGGGCAGGTGGGAGCCTATACATGCAGGAAGCTGGCTTTCAAGCTGACACCCTGCGTGTACTGACTCAGCTCCCATGGAGCTGCCTGCCTCCTTCTTTCCCCACCCATGCTGCTGCCTCTGAGGCAGCAGCACAGGAGGGCAGAGGGAGCTGGTACGCATGGAGCTCTGGCTTTTAAGCTGGCTCGCAGCATGTGCCAGCTACCATGGAGCCTCCCACAGAAGCAGCAGCACAGGGGGTAGGAGGGAGCTGGTGTTCAGGGAGAGCCAGCTTTCAAGTGAACTCCCCATGCTGCTGCCTCTATAAAAGTCAGCTCCCCACAAGCACCAGCTGCCTCCTCCCTCCTGCCCCCTGGCATGTAAATGTGTAAGTTCTAAAAAATCCAGCAATTACACATTTACACAAATACACATTAGTTAACATCCCTACTTTATAAAAGCATTAGGGAAAAATGAACATTAAGAGGGATGGAAGATGATTAATTAAAATCACTAGAACAGGGGTGGGGAACCTCCCATTAGCAGCCCAAATCCATCCCCCTGCTTAATTTCATCCAGCCTGCGGTGGCCCACTACGGGACTGGAGCTGTGAGTCTGGCTCATGGCAATCAGGGAAGCTCCATCTGCTGCCTTTGCCCGCAAAGTACCACTCCCATAGCTCTCATTGACCGGGAGCCATGAGCAACAGGAGCTGTGGGGGTAGCGTCTGCAGGCAAGGGCAACATGCGGAGCTGCCTGCCTGCCCTTAGGGGCCGTAGGGACACATGCCAGCCACTTCCAAATCTGGGAGCTGCCGAAGTTAAGCTCTCTACACCCTCTCTTGTACTCCAACCCCCTAATCCCAGGCCTTAGGTCCCTCTTGCACCCTACCATCCTTCCAAACCCAAGACCCCAACCCCGTACCTCAGCCAGATCCCCCTCCTACAGCCAAACTCCCAACCCAGACACCACACCCCTGCTCCAACTTCCTGCCTGGAACCCTCTCCTGTACTCAGAGCCTCCTCCGGCACCCCCACCCCCACCCTCACCCCGGAGCCTGCATCCACAGTTGGAGCTCTCACCAGTCTCTGCCCCAGCCTGGAGCCCCTTTCCTTTATTTTTGACCCTATGCCAATTACAGGGTTGCCAACTTTCCTGATTGGATGAACCAGATGCTGCTGCCATTTGCAGCAATGGCGTCCATTTGGGAAAGTTGGCAAATGTAATCCCAAAGCTTAGGGGAAGCCCAGAGCCACCTTCCCCGCTCTGCAGGGCTGCGTGTGGCCTGCAACTGCTTTTTTCTGGTGATCAGTGGCCCCTGGTAGGGAAAAAATTCCCCACACCAGCACTAGAAGTTTAAATGAAGCAATTAAAAACCATGTATGAAAAACATTTTTACTAAGTCAGTCATGAAAGAAAAGCACTTGCTATTTACTACGAATAAGTACAAAGTATTGAAACTGATAAGAATTCAGTTCTCATTAACATTTAACTCTACACACTAATTATTAAATTTGTCCCCTGAAATATTCAGTGAAAATTATGCAGAACAGGTCACAATACACAGCCGCTGTTAACAAGGTCCAAGTTATTTTTTGGCTCTGTCATTGTCTCCAGTCTGTGCCCAAAACTTATTGAGGGTAAAGATCACTTTTCAGTCTCAGTCTCAACTTCACTGTCTTCACTATCACTATCTCTTCCTGGATGCTCTGGCATTTTCCTAGGCTCTTCCTCTTCTGCCACTTTCATTGCTCTTCCTCCATTGCCACTTTCACTTGCTCTTCCTCCATTGCCTCTTCCTCTTCTTTCATCGTCTCTTTGCTCTCCACTGGTGTGCTTTTGGTTTCAACTTCCACTTCTGCTTCCTGAGTTTGAACTGTTTCACTGTCTTCAACCAGGGCTGGTGGGGGCAATAAATCCTGCCAGTATAAAAAAAGAGGAAGATTGTCCAATACACAAACATAACTTCAAGTTTTATAAGACTTGTATACTACTTTCTCGTTTAGCTCAAATTGCTCACCTTAGATCTAAGACCTAAGCACTTTTCATCATTTTTGCATAAAAGCAGAAATACTAACCACTAAAGACTTAAATTTCTGTCTTCCTTACATTCACAAGTATTCACTGTTTCTGAACATTAGTGAACAATTAATGAAACCTAGAGAGGTGAAGGACTAGTCGACTACACAATAAGCAAACGTCGTCTCGGATAGTCAACAAGATAGTCGACTAGTCGCTTCCCCCCCCTTGCTGCCTCTATCACAAAGAGGAAGCAAGGGGGTGGGGAAAAGAAGAGGGTACTTCAAAGTGGCAGCACCGATTGAAGCCTGGTGCCAGACCCCGGGCTCCATGTGGCACTGCCACTTTGAAATACTGCGTGCAGCCCAGGACCAGCTGTGGGGTCCCCAGGCTACAGGCGGCGTTTCAAAGCGGCAGTGCCACGTGGAGCCCGGGATCAGCTGCGGACTCCCCCACAGACCCCGGGTTCCGTGCGGCACGGCTACTTTGAAACGCCATGGGGAGCCCAGCGTCAGGCTGCACGTGTTATTTCAAAGCAGCAGCGCTGCATGGAACCCCAACTGATCCTGGGCTCCATGCGGTGCTGCTGCTTTGAAATGCCGCGAGGAGCCTGATGCCAGCAGCGCAGCACGGATCCCAGGGTCCAGATGGCACTTTTGCCTTTGAAAGTTCAAAGGCGGAGGCGCCCTATGACTAATCAAATAGTTGATGCAAAATGCATCAACTAGTCCAGCAGTTCTCAAACTTTTTGGGCTCCGGAGCCCTTTGCATGCGTAAAAATTTATGCGGAGCCCCAGCGGTGTGTGTTAATTGAGTCAGTTCGAGGTGATTCTCAATTATGCTTTTGAAGGCTTTCCAGTTTGTCAACCTCACGGAACCCCTGGAGATGTTTCACAGAGTCCTGGGGCTCTGCGGAGCACAGTTTGAGAAACACTGAACTAGTCAATTAGTCGATATTTAACATCCTTAATACAACCCCATTAGAGATATGATTGAAAATGAATTTAGCACACACTCAGGTCTTACCAGTTCATGCTTTCCAAATTAACTGAATCCTATGAAAGAAAGGGGAAAATTCACCCCTACTAAATTGGGGGCAGCACCCAAGTAAGGATAAAAGGGTTAAAAAAATGAGTTGTGTCATACAGCGGTCTACCAGAGACCACTTAACTAGGAAGAAGAAGAATAGACATTTTTTAAACAACAAAATCATCCAAAACACAGGATTTGGTGGTTGATAGGGGACTTAAACTACCCAGACATCTGTTGGGGAAATAATGCAGCAGAGCAGAGATTATCCAAAACATTTATAGAATACATTGGAGCTAACTTCTTAATTACAGAGGGTGGAGAAAACAACTAAGGGAGAAGCTATTGTGGATTCGATTCTGACAAACAGGAACTGAGAATCTGTAGGTGGAAGGCAGTTTGGGTAGAAACAATCATGAAATGACAGAATTCATGATTCGAAGGAATAGTAGGAAGGAAAACAGCAGAATACAAATAATGAACTTCAAGAAGGCAAACGTCAACAAACAGAATTGATTACTAAGATCCCATAGGAAGCAAGTGTAAGGGAAAGAACAGTTCAAGAGAGTCAGCAGTTTTTTAAAGAGACATTGTTAAGGACACAAGCACAAACTATAACAATGTACAGAAAAGACAGGAACTATCTTGACAATCAAGAAATCTTAAATTACTGAAACTCAAAAGAGTCCTTCAAGAAGTGGAAAGTAAGTCAAATTACAAAGGATGAATATAAAAAAATTACAGGCATGTTTGGACAAAATTGGAAAGGCCAAAAGGAAATTAAACTATATTATCGACAGGGGCAGAAGTGCTATAAAGGGTAACAAGAAAGCATTTTACAAATATAAGAAAAGTAAGAGGATGACTAGGGACAGTGTAGGTTCATTAAAAAATGAGGAAAAGACAATGAGAGAAAATGCAGTGATGAAGAAAATGCTTTTTTTCTTCAGTTTTTCTCCCAAAAGTTATTCGTAACTAGGTGACTAACATAGTGAACATCGTTGCAAAAGGGGTAGAGAAATGGAGGCTAAAATTGGGAAAAAGCTAACAAGAATTACTTCGCTAACTTAAATGTCTTTTAGTCAGCAGGGCCTGATTAAAATATATTCTAGAATACTCAAGGAACTGGCTGAAGAGATCTTAGAGATACTAAGTGAGTATCTCTGAGAACTCCTAGATAGATGAGAGATACACCAGAGGACCAAAAAAAGAGCTAACAGTATTTATCTATAAAAAGAAGAATAAGTAGGCCCGAGAAATTCTGCGCACAACATTTAAAAATGTTGTACATTTGTCAGTAAATAAATGTGGAGACGCTAGCCGAGTCCACTGGCTACATGGAGGTGGGCAATCACCCTGCAATCTTCCCCATCAAGACACAGACTTGGTTCTGAGGCTACAGACAGAGCAGCAAGGGACAGATCTGCCCTCAAAACACCCGAGCACCTGGCTCATCTGCACCAGGAGCATCAAGATAGCAAGCGAGGGGGACACAGTGTGGGGGGATCCAGGGTTTAGAGGGTTCTGTGTGTGCCAATCTGGGTGTGGGCAGCTCAGAAATTGGGTGGGGGGGAACTGTATGAATAGGGACTTACTAGGGGTTTCCTGGTTCATGGTAAGTGGGACCCTATGAGGGGGGAAGGGGGTCCAGGTGAAGGTGATTGGGTCTCAGCAAGGGGGTCTGGATGTGGGGTGGGTGAGGCTCAGAAGTGGGCAGTCTAGGTGGAGGAGGCTCAATAGACTAGTGCACAATTAGGGGAGGCTTAGTGGGGAGCGCACAATTAGGTGAGGTCCAGATGTAGGGGAAAGGCACTCGGCAGAGGTCTGGATGCAGGAGAGGGTGGGGGTTGGTAGAAGGGGTCTGGTGAGGCTTGGCAGAGTGAAGTTTTAGGAGAGGAAGGGGGATCTGGGTGCTGGACAGTGAGGCTCATGGGGGGGGGGTCTAATTACAGGAGGGGTCCATATGCCTGCGGTTTAGAGAGGGACAGGGAGCAGCTTCTCCATACCCCCAGCCAGTTGGACTAGCCGCTGATTTCAACCCAGGGCTGGAGCCACTGGCCAGAGAATCCCCAGGCCTCCCCCAAGGTGATTTCTCTCTTGGCCAGCTGCTCCAGGAACCCAAAAGCAATCCTTAGGTAACCACATACTCCATCACAGCAGTATTGTGAAGATTAATTATTCAATATATGCAAAGTGTTTTTGTCCTCAGATGGACAGCATTAAGAGCAGTAATATTAACTACACTATGCATACCTGGCAGAGAAAAGTGAAGATAGTCAGCTGAAAAAGAATGCTGAATATAGGGCAAAATTCCAGGTTGACAAGACATGTGAATGTATGATTCAGCTACATGATAGATAATTTTTGGTAATCTAGAGAATGGCTTTAAATGAACCCAAAGTACAGACAAAGCTCCAAAAAGCACTGTTTAGTTATGGTTGCCTAAAGGGAGTTTCCCTTCACACTATAAATTAAGTATTAAATTACACTGAAATCTTATCTACAATTAGCTGACATTGGTGTTACACATTTATGACAACCACGGAGAGATCTATATATAACTGTCATTAAGGCTAATTATGGAGATAGAGAAATAATCTTACGAACTTAGAAGATATCATAGCGCTCTTCATAATACTGATCATGGACACATGAAACAATAAATCTCTCAAACTGAGGTTCTGTTTTCCTTACTAAAGATATGCTTCCTGATGGCAGATGTAAACTGGGACTTCTATAAGGCAGCCATTCCTGTTTTGCCTCACTTCTTTTTTGTAAGAATGGATTGATATAAAATTAAAAATTACTTCTTGTATTAAAAAGGATTATGAACTATACAATGCTTTCTAAAAATCTGTATATTTGGGGATTTTTCCAACTTTTGACACCATTTTTCCTGCAAGGACAGCATGACTCATTGTCACAGCAGGGAACAAGTAGTTGCACTGCTAGTGTTAGCTAGTAATGAGTTAGTTTTAGAAGCTAGTAACAGTAATCAGATGCTAGCAAAATTATGAATGCATTTGTAAGTTCTTTTACACTCTTAGGTGTCAAGAGTTATGCAAGTGTAAAATATCATTTGTGCCTGATGCCACACACAACTGTTTCTCGCATGTAACACTACTTAATGATTATTTTTATTATTTTGACTGCTGTAGCAGCAAAGGACCCTAGTCAATGATCAAAGCCCACACTCTACAAATTAGCACAAAGACAGTTCCTGTCCCAGAGAGCTCACAAACAACAATTTAAGACAATAAGCAGTAGGTGAATAAATGTGGAGGGAGAGATAAAAACAGGGAATGAGGCAGAGACATGTTTGCAAAAATTAGTGTCCACTGATTACTGTGATGGCCGTTAATCAATACTTAGATTCTTCTCCCTAATTGACTACTAGCAAACTCTGACTCTGCATAAATGCTGAACCATCTCTCTACTCCTCCATATGGAACTAAAGAACCCCACCATTGCCACGTAACAGGAGACAGAGACACGCTTACACAGGTTTTGGGTAGTTGTGGAGATAGTCAGATAACTGGTTGTGGAGGAAAGGAGTGGGCTGGTCTGCCTCAAACGAGAGTGGTGATATTAGAAGTGTAGTAGTAAGTAGGAGACAAACTCCAAACCACGGGGGGCTTGTCTACACTATGGCGAACAGCGACCCTCTTGCAGTCAATCTTCTAGCGTTTGATCCAGCAGGTCTACTGTGGACTCCCAAACTGAATGCTGAGGGCAGGCCCTGCCGGTGTCCTGTATTCCTCATTCTGTAAGGAGTAAGGGAAGCTGACAGTAGTGTGCTCCCATCAGACTCCTGCAGGGTAGACATTGCAGTGGCTCAGCGTAAGGCAAGCCAAACCCAGCTACGCATTTGGTGTAGCTTGAAGGCATAACTTAACTGATGTGCCTGGTCTAGCGTAGACCAGGCCAGGATGTGTATATTCTATTTTCCTTTAAAAGAAGATTTTTATTATTTCAACTGTTTATTTTTAAAAATAGTGATCACATACTGTATAATGATGGAGTCTTCCACTGAGTGATGGATGAGCTAGTCAGATACTTATTCTTGGTTTGCTCCTAAAATGAGTTCCAGTCTGCCATTCTCCATAATAAACACTCTTCAGTATTCTACTATCTGATATGCGAACCACACGACTTCACCAGCCTCACTGAATTATTATAAAAGCTTCAATGCGTGTGATATTGCAGGACTTTGATATTTGAAACCAAATCTTGCTATTTAATTCCCAATATCCACTGTAAACATCATAGGTGGGACTGGTCCAAGTATTTTACATGTTGTTGATAGTCCACGTATCACAGTCAATGGCACAGATCAGTAAATTTCAATTTTTGTTTTGCAGTCTGGCAGTGTGTTCATTCCAAAAGACAACACTGAAGTTTTCCAGAGGCAGAGGAGAGAAAGAGGGGGAGCAGGAGCTGGTGCTAGGGGGAGCCAGCTTAAAAGCCAGTTCCTCCCAGCGCTGTCTCCTCACAGAGCAGGAGAGTAGCAGGGACCAGTCCAAGCCGGGAATCAGCTGATTCCCAACTCACACTCAGACCCAGTTGCTGCAACTCTGCTTTTTTTCTTCTGCTGGCTCTTAATACATTTAAAAATCAGAAGTGCAGTGGGAGGGACCCAGCGCAAGCTGGTACTGGGTCCCCCCTGCTGCGCTTCAGCCTTTTAAATGTATTAAGAGCCTACTGGCTCTTAATACATTTAAAAGGCAGAGCCGCAACAGGATTAGCTGTCAGGATCAGGACCTAACCCCACTGCGGCTCCCCTGCTTATTGACTAATTGACTAGCCAACGAAAAATCCATCAACTAATCGATTAGTTGATTAAACTATATTTAACATCCCTAACCAGGACTAAGCTGGGCTGCTGGCCAGCCGGCTAAAAAATTTACTGGAAGGAAGGACAGGGGAGGAAATATGTATAGTCTATAGCATTTAACCGATAAGGAAAAGCTTATTGGTTATATCCTTAGTGCTGATGCCGATTGTGGTGGACTGGCAATTCAGAACCTTAACGTGTTCAGCCCACCTTTTCAGAATTTGATCACAGCCCTTCCACGGCACAGACTCATGACCACACTGTGGGCCATACGCAGCCTTCAGCTCATCAAAACCCCATTTGTAGTCTTTTTGGTCTGCTGCTGATTGGCTTCCATTTTCCACAAGCTGTTCTTTATGTGGGAAAGCTTAACTTGTAAGTAGCTTGTTAACTATACAGTACTTCATTGTATTCTCTCTCCTACATACTTTACACAATTGTTTTTAAAAAGAGAGAGAAGCTGCTGCTCAGAAATGGTAAATTTTACTTCTTTAGTCCTCCTACGGCAACTTCCAGCTGTTTTGCCCAGTCACTGCTGAATTGATACACTTAGGGGGTCTTCCAGTACTTTAGTGATATTTTTTGTGTGTTTGCTTTTTAAACACGAACAGTTCTTGCTCTTTCTTCCAAATAACTTCTGTCAGTAATAAAATCAGATTCCTTTCCACCATTTTGTTTCTATCCATTGCACTCATACATATCTGTTAATTCAAAGGGAGTTTTGAGTGCTTGCATTGCAGGAAACTTTTCTAAACTGAGAAAGGAATCACTTCCTCCTGGCCTCACTGATCTAAAAAGCTACCCAGAATATGGACACTAATATAAGAGGAGCTATATCTAATTTTAGCCTACTTATCTCAAAGGCATCCCACCTAACAGGTTGTTTTTTAGAATGAATTACATTTCAAATGAATGCTTTCCAACATGTCTAAGTCTACTTACCTGTCTGTAGTGGCGTGTACTCTGTATCGTGTGCATATACATATTGTACACAAAATTAGCCATCAGAGGCATGTTCTTTATAACATGTACTTGGTGAGAAGGCCTTTCTCCATTCTAGGGGGAAAAGAAGAATAGTTTCTGTGTTACTGAATGTGAACGCCACAATGGATCTAGAGAAAGGTACTTTTCCCATGTTAGGGAAGACATGCAAAAGCACAGACGTGAAATTAAATGTTTTTTAAACAAGACTGTGTGGAGGGAAGGGGACTAGCTTCTTATCTAGATATGCAACTTCTATAAATGTAATGGAGCGTTCTCTATGCATTGAGAGAAAGACATTTAGCAGGAACAAAATATACAACATTCTGTACTCACTGTATGTAAGCATTTAATGTAAAGTGAACTACACTGTAGATTCACAGTGTTGCACAAGCAAAGCTCAATGAGAAGACATGCACAACTGATAAAAATTGTGCCTATAACTAAAATGCAAAAAACAATTCAATTAATGACAGCTACCACAAAATAGTAAATTCCTGAGCCATAATCATCCAAAAGACATTTGTCTGTAACGAGGAAGTGTTGCAGTCCTGCCTTTTATTTATGCCTCAGTGAAGAATGTGGACTGCTAACACACTATTCTATGTAATACAATTTAGAACGGATGTGCTTACCTGTCTGATTGTTGGAAAATACTCGGTGGGAATTATATGCAGTTGAAGGGGTCGAGCTGTGAGTTGACTGAAAGCTGGAGTTAGCTCAAAGCAGTTCTGGAAGAGGGATACTCTTGCAAAGATATAAAGCCCAAGCCGGGCTCTTGACATAGCAACCACTAGACGTCTGACATCCCTTCAGGAAACATAACATCAAATACATCATGGTCTTTTTACTACCTATAGTGCTTTGTTTGCCACAGAAATGTCTTCATAAAATGTTAATCTCATAGCCACACATAAAAGGCATATACATGGGGTGGGCAATAATTTTTCATGGGGGCCACTCTCCAAGAACTTGGTAAGTGGTCAAGGACTACACTCTTCTAGGGTATTAATGGAGAAGGTGTGGGGTCCGGGATGGAGGTTAAGTCCAGAAGGGAGCTTGGAGAAGGGATCGGGGTGGAGGAGGGGGTGCGAAGTGTAGAAGTTTGGGTTGTGACCTAGGACAGGAGAAGGTTGTGGCTTGAGGCAGGGGATTGGGGTGTAGGGTTTGGGTTCAGGAGCAGGGGTGCAGAGGGTCTGGGTTACATGGGGGGGGGGCAGGTTGTCAGAAGCAGGCCCTGGCCAGGAGACACTTATTTGGGTGGCTCCTGACCAGAAGCCCATCAGGTCCCTCAGGCAGCCTCTCTGCCTTCCATATCCCCACAGACCACTCACATATTCAGCTGCAGGATCCATATGTGCTGCTCTGATATGCTGTGAACCCGAGGGAAGGAGGGAGAGGAATACTTCATGCGCTGCCTATTTTTCAAACAGCCAGCTCCCATTGGCCATAACCTCCCAGTGGGAGCTGCGACATTGAGCTGGGGGGAGGGGCAGCACATGAAGTCTCCCCTCGGGTTACAGGTGGCATATAGCCTTGTAGCAGACTTTTCTGAGCACCTTGTGGGAGCGGGGCAGGCAAGGAGCCTGTCTGAGGCTACCATGGGCTGTATTTTGCCCAACCCTGGTATATATAGTATTAGGAAATCTGTAGCTATCAGGAAATAATCTGATAAGACACACTAACCTTTGTTACTATAGGTTGGACCTCCCGGCAACCTAGGAACCTGACCGGTCCCGGATGAGGGATTTTGCCGGACTAGAGTTGGCCACTTCCAGCCCCCCTGCCGCCAGCCCCCTCCAACCCTGGCCCGACCACTGCGCTCCCCCCTCTTGCTGTTCGCCTCCCAGTTCGCTCCCCACTCTTGCTGGTCCCGCTGCCCTGTCAGCCCCTGCTGCCTCTGCTCGCTGGGTTCCTACTACTGCGCCAGGCAGCCCTGCCACCTGTGTGCGCGCATCAGGCTCCTACTGCAGCTCCCAGCAGCCCCGCTGCCTTCACACACTGAGCTCTCAGTACCACACTGGGTTCCTGCTGCAGAGCCTGGCTCCTGCTGCCTCTCCAGGCAGCCCCACAGCCTCTGTGCCAGGCTCCTTTGCTGCTGCGTGGGGCTCCTGCAGCCCTGCCAGGAATCCCTGCTGCCCAGCCAACTTGCAGGGCTCCCAAGCGCGAGTCCTCCACTGGGACACTCTGGTCCTGGAACATCGTGGTCTGGTTGCTGGACCAGAGAGTCCTGGTTAAAAGAGTTTCAACCTGTACAATTTATTATACACGTAATATGGACACATTACCGGAAACTTTTCTGTGGTAAAATTAGGCAAAGTGAATTACACATTTTAATGCATTTGTGAAGATATATTTTACATACCTAAGGTGACCGACAGCTTTGGTTCGCACTAATGAAAGGATAATATAATCATTTTGTTGACCTTGAAATCTGTCTACAGTTGTCACCTAAAAGGTGAAAAGAAAGATAATTATAATGAATTAATCTACTGTATCTTCTAAAAAAAATTGTATTTCCAAAGGTTTTAAGAATAATTTGGAATTTACTAGATGCAAACTGGCCCTCGTATCAAAAAGTTTAATGCTGAATTTATGCTGAAGGTTGACATGACTTGGGATGAGGGGAATCTCTTTTTTTTATGGTTTATTTCTAACTAGTGCCTGAAAAACATCAACCTTTATGGGCTGGGACTATGATGAACACAAAACAACTTTTTTTACTGGAGAGACTGAAGTAGCTTGAAGACAATGAAAGTATTCAAAACAAAAAATCACAGAACACTATCAACAGTATTTGTAGCTAACTCTGATTTAGAGATGAGATGAGTATTTACAATTTCCAAAAAAATTAAGAGTTGAACACCTTTGACATTCATTGATGAATTCTTAAAAGTTGGAATGCTAGTTCTAATGTGACACCCATAAAATCAGGCTTTCAGCTATCCTTGGTGATTACTGTGCCAGAAAAAACAAACCTTCGTATTCAAGGCTGAATCTATGTTTTTATATTTAGTCTGCTATCAAAACTATATGAGGAAAAACAGTTATCTGCCATTTAAAGTTCACAGTCACTCAGCTGCTCCCACTAAATACGTGATATTCCAATTGTGCAGCAACAATTGCTAAACACCTGATCCGACACTCACCCCTCTTACTTTTTATTTGCAGTACCAAATTACCTCTCCAACCTGTATATACATGATCTGTTCAACCATCTAACATTGGGGTAATATTACTAACAGATTTTGAAGTAGCATCACTATCTTAATATACTAAAAAGCTCAACTGTTATAGCCTAAAACCCTGCAACAGACTCCTACCATTATGTTAGTATTTCGTTAATTAGGATTTTTAATAGATATTTCACCTAATGGGCATCAATATTCTGGAAAGGCCTTTTGTTAATAAATTATGGTCCTCCTGTTATGTAACACTGTCAGCCAATTAATTTATCCTTATAGCTTGCAATCCAGGAGTACCATCTTTCATCTATTTATATAGCCTATCCAAGAGTCCAAACAAATAAAAATGAAAGGATGAAGGTACTGTTGAGTAACACCTTCAGAACAGTGGTCTATCCACAGCATCCCAGTGATCAGAACATCTGGACTCAAAGAAAGAACTCACTGTGTAGATATTGGTGAAATTACATAGTTATACTCTTTTGTACCTTATAATTCTAAAAAGTCAGAGAATGATAATAAATATTTGGTTATTTTGAAAATTACCTTGTTTGGTCGGCCTATAATTGGGTTATTCCCACAACGCTGATTAATGACATCCCGGATTAGGTGCTTTTGTCCATTATAGGTTGTCAGAATACTTATCTTGTCTGGAGGGTAACCAAGCAGGCACATATACATGAAGAGTGCCACAACATACTCTGCTTCACCAAGATTCTGCATTTTAAAAAGGAAAATAAAATGTTAGGTGGCTCATTTGTGCTGCCAATTTCAGGTGTAAGTTGAACCTAACTGAAGCATTCTGGTGCTCAGAAGACCCATGTCTGAAATAAATCAAAGCACTGGAAAATAAGTGAATTATAGGAAAAAGAGGTATGAACCCGATAGCCTTAGGTTTCATTCATCTATTTAGGCTCCTCATGAATAAAGGGATTGCTGAAAATCCAAGTCCACATATATTGCTAACTAATGTTTCTGTGGTTACATTGGCTGATGTGCTGGACAATTAAAATATATAAATTGAATAAAAATTCTTCTGTTACTATTGGTGTGACATGAACAGATGAAGAAAATATTTACATAAAAAGCGCAATGCTAATAAGATATGTGTAAAAAAAAAAAAAAAAAGGCTTTCCACCTAACAGGAGATAATGCGAAGTTACAATTCTTATTTATACAGCCTCAAACCCATTTTAAGGTTGAGATTTTTCAACAGTGCTTAGCAATCCTACTACAGCCACTTGTAAAATTCCCACTGATTTCATTGGTGGCAAAACTAGTATAATGCTGAGGATGTTTGAAAATCCCATCTTTTTTAGTATTATGGCTTCCAAACACTACAGAACAACTGATGTCCTTATGAATAAAAAATAAGGATGGTGTTATAGCGGTGATACATTCATTATAACTCAGCCATAATCTACAAACATCTTTATACCCCATAAAAAATTATAAGATACAAAAATAAAATCTTCAGACACAATCATGAAAATCCTTAACTGTGTAAATTATATCCAAGACTTTCACAATAAAAACTGTAACATCAGTTCGTATTTTTGTATATCTGTACCACAGTTTTTAAAAGAAAGCGTTAGCTAACAAAGGAACAGAACTGAAGGTGTGGGGCATTAGATTTTCACTGTGATGGAGAATGAACACATCATTAATGAGGTCAGATTTAGATAAAGCACAGTCTTCAAACTGGTTGCTAGCTACTATGCATGTGACATAATTGAACTGTGAATTTCATAGTTTTTTTTAATGCTTGCTTTGATGGTGGTTATACTTGAGCATGTTACACAAAGTATTGTTATACAATATTGTGTTGAAATACATACATCCACGCACACAATATACACATAGTTCAATTTGATCCTTGTGAAACCATTTTTTGGAACACTATATGCAGATCATAAGAACAGAAGAACGGCCGTACCGGGTCAGACCAAAGGTCCATCTAGCCCAATATCCTGTCTGCCGACAGTGGCCAGCACCAGCTGCACCAGAGGGGGTGGACCGAAGACAATGATCAAGCGATTTGTCTCCTGCCATCCCTCTCCAGCCTCTGACAAACAGAGGCCAAGGACACCATTTTATCCCCGGCTAATAGCCTTTTATGGACCTAACCTCCATGAAATTATCTAGCTTCTCTTTAAACTCTGTTATAGTCCCAGCCTTCACAGCCTCCTCTGGCAAGCAGTTCCACAGGCTGACTACACGCTGTGTGAAGAAGAACTTCACTAAAAACAATAAAGATCAATAAAAACAGTGACTCTCCCAGTCTGGATGTGGACCTCAAAACAAATCCTCCATTTCCAAGGACATAAAACTCTGCCAGGTATTTAAATGCTGAAACAGATGAACAGGATAACTGGCTATAACTGTCACTAGTCCAAAAAAACTATTTATTTGCAATAAAATATGCAAACAAGGAAAAAAAGTGAAGTTCACTTCTACTTTTGGGGAATGGAAAGGAAGAGTCAAGAAAAATCATTATTCAGTGTGAGAGGCAAACACCTGTTCCCCGTACAATAATCCTTATGATTATTAAATGATGGAGATCATAGCTTTATAATAAGAATTATTATTATCATCACTAAAACCTGAATTCTATTGTATATGCAAAAATATAAAAAACACTGTAATGCTCTGAAAACTTACTTTAACTCAGTTTACAAAAAAAATAAATCAATATTCTTTCTTTGTTTTTTTTCAGGTTTAATGAGGCTCAATGCTGTATTTCTAATATAACACTGAATCTTTTTTCTTACCTGATAGAAATAAGGATTGGGTTCAGACTCTCCCACACCATGGAAATCTTCTACATTTATAAGCTGGAAATCATAGAGAAATCCAGCGTTTGCAGTTCTGAACTCTGGCAGAAGTTGCACATGAGGCAGGTTACCCAGATTCTTATAACGCCAATTGTAGAGGTTACACAAGCTTTCAAACGAAATAAAACAAAACAAAACAGTAAGAGGAGTTTGAATTCCTTCCCGTCACAGATGAAAAATATTTTTAAACGTGACATGCAAACCAGACAGATATAATCCTTCTTTCATCTTCCTCATTACTATACCTTGCTATGTAAATGCTGCCTGGTATTTTAAAAAAGTTTTTTGCTTCGGTTTCCACAGTAGGAAATATGGGGTCTCACTACTCAGCTTAATGGGAGGAAGATGGCAAAGCATTTGGAGAATGAGAATAGTGATATCACACACTGTAATCTGAGCTGTAATCTGAGCTGCAATTCTCCCTTCCCTCAGATGAAGGGCAGCAGAACCCGGACATATCTTACCAAGATCTTCTGGTAAAGAGTGATGTGAGGATCTGACATTCCCATAGTAGTAAACTTTTCAAAAGAACTTTTCAGAAGTGATGGACATTTAGGAGCTTAAGTCCCAATTAAAGTCAATGAGCTGCAAAGTGTAAATCACTTAGAAAACACTTAAAAACATTTTTGAACATTCTGCTTCAAGTAACCTCTCAAAGAATGCACAGGAAGACTGTCAGAGAACAGAAGTTGAGCTCTGGGTCTCTTGAATGTCTGACTAGTGCCCTAACCTTTGTATCATCCTTTCTTCTGGAACCAACCTCTTCCAAGTGAAAAAAACCCCTATCTTACTGCAAATACTAGAGGAAATTAGATTGAGTATATTCAGTACCCATGGACAAATCTGCCTTTACATAGAGCCACATGAAAACACTGAATTATGAGCAGATTAAATACAATTTAATGATGACAGTTGGGGGCCTTGAAAATACCGTCATCTAGAGAATTGGAAAACGTATCTCTGATGGGGCAGACTGAGGAGGAGAAGCCAGCCTCAGAAATAAGGCAACTATGTTCCCATTCTGGATTCTGACTACTCCCCCCTGTCAGAAACAGTTGGGACAAAACTGCAATAAGGAAAATAGGTAGGAAGAAAGAAATGGGACAGAAGAAGAATGTTCCTCCTCTAAAATTAATCTATTTTGGGAACACTGCTAGGCACCTTCCTGCCAAAGGATGTTTCTGCAACGGAATGCAGGTCAAGCCTGTGGGGCTTTTATAAGAGTGTTGATAGATGACCAGGTGGCAGCTTCACAGATTTCCTTTATGGTGGCTAATGCCCTTTCTGGCTAAGACATTACAATGAATGAGCTGAGTGGGCTCTTGTTCCCTCTGGGATCAGTTTATCCATAGCTGAATACACTGCTCATAGAACTTGATCCACCTAGCCAAGAACAGTTTAGATGCTTCAGACACAGATATGACAATTTAAAAAAATGTTTTCCTATATGGATAGATGCAAACAACATACATTTTAACTATTTAAATGCTTTTCCTTTTGGATATTAAGTCTGAATAAAATGAACAACTAGTGGATAGGACAATGGAATGCAATTTAGGTTCTATTTTGGCTTTGCCAAGTGCATGCTAGGTGATCTTGGGCAAATGACTTCACCTCTATCAGCTTCTCCATCCATAAAATGCAGACAAGGCTGACCTCCTATATAAAGCACTTCAGAGAGCTACTGATGGAAAGCACTACATACAAGCTAGGTATTATCGTTATTAATAAGGCAGACTTATTTCCTATGGGGTACCAATCTTGGACACAAATGACTCTGGAAAAATTACAGTGTTGATCCTGTGGAAGATGCAGTAAGGCTAGTGTCTTCTGAGAGCAGAGATTTCAGACCCTCATCTAGTTTTTACATTTATAAAATGGAAACAGAAAGCTGGACAATGAAATCATACAGTACTGTGTACAGATCCGAGGTAGGAAAAATTGCCCTAATTATTGGTTTGTAGTAGCAAGAGTAGTCATACTACTCGAGGGAACTTTGTTACCATCAAGAATAGGCAACTTGGATGGGCCTGTGTTTATGATGCTATTTAATGCTGAGACATGTAATGAATTGGTGTAATGTCTTGGGCTACCCTGCAAGAGCGTGGTAGCAGGATCTAGAGTTTGATTTCAATGTTCTTAAAAATCTGGGCAACGAACCAGTTCCTTAGAAGGATACTTCCACCTCTTCTAGCTGTTAAAAGGATAACATCAGATCCAATCTGGCCTTAATATTTAAGGACACAGTTATTCAAAGCCATATTTTTGACCTGTTACTTGTGAATAAGACCTCCTCTCTTTTTTCCTTCATCTTACCTTGCTCTTGCTCTTCCTTGTGCATCCAAATCAACAGTTGGCACCCCCACTCGAACAAAACGTGTAAAAAGAGATTGTTCCATGTTGGAATATTTTTGAAAAGCCATATTCTTAATGACAGGTGGTAACTGATGATGGTCACCAATCATAATCCATCGTTTCAGTCGGCTGAAACCATCTTGGGGGTTCTATTAACACAATTTAATTACAGAATTAACCGGGGTTATCATATAGAATTAAATAATTCTAATAAAGTAAAGGTTATATTATCTTTGTTGTAAGCACTATTTTTCAATATTTAATATAATTTGTTTTTAAACTACATTCAACTGTAAACTAGGGATGTAAGAGCTTAGCTGTGCAAACAGATAACCAATAAGAATGATTCAACGGCAGCGGTACCGGGTGGCAGGCGGGAACCAGTAAGTGTGGGGAGCCAGCTATTCCGCATCTTTTGAGGGCGCTCGTTATTTCGAAATATAACGGGCTCGCTATTTCAACATCCTTGTAAACCTCATTCCACGAGGAGTAAGGAATGTTTTGGAATAGCAATTTATTTCGAAATAAGTGCTGTGTAGACAGCGCCAAATTTCAAAATTAACTCAAAATAAACTACGCAATTTGCGTAGCTCAAATTGCATAGCTTATTTCGAACTCCAGGTGCAGTGTAGCCACACCCTTAGTAACTATGCCAGAGCACAGCCCTAAGTAGCAAAAGCTGGCAAAGGGACAAAGGCCCCACACTGCACCCTCCCAACCGTATACTTCAATCTTTCAGCCCCCACAAACACACATCCGTGCTTCTCTGAGCCCTTATTTTCCCTAGCTCTGCACCAAAACAGTTACAAGAATCTGAAAATTTAACGTGTGCTGCTCGTAAGAGGGCTGTATATCAGCAACCCTTGGACCAAGTAACTCAGCAAGATGCTTTCCTTTGTTAACATTCACTGTTCTTTTGTTTCCACTGCTCAGGAATAGGGTGAACTTGTGATTACATTAGGTTAAATGCACACTGGAGACTTATCTTTCCTCCATTTAAATTAATGCTAATTTCCATGACTATTTCTAAATTAAAATCGAAAGTTGCATGTAGATTTTAATAGAACTTTACAACACTGTTCTTAAACCAGAAAGTTTGGTCTGAGTACAAAGATTCCAAAAGGAAACCCTGCAGAAACAAGGCAAAGAGCTAGGAACACACAAGACTCATTCGCAGAAAGCTGCAATGAGCAGGGTTTGAATTCTCAGTACACAGGTGCTGCTCGGCTTCAATGACCACACTATATCATCTGAGTGTCCCAACTTCTCTAGCTGTTAAAGACCTAGTACATTTCACTCTTTGCCATGTCAGTTTAACTCATGCCAACTTTGAGTTACAAACTTTGCCCTTAACTTTTACAATGTGGCTTTCCCCAAGGGAGCAGTGGGATCTGTGCATTAGCTGAGATCATTCCTGAGTGGCTGTAATCAAGCTGTAGAGAATGAGAAGCATAGTTTGAACCTCTGATGTGTGCAGAGAGAGAAAAATCAGGTGATTTCTTAAGCAGCTGATGGGAGAGGGAAAGAGGAGGTGGTTGCATTCCAGAAATCCCTTGTTCAAATGACTCCAAATCTGGATCAATAAGTTTCCCCTGGATCCTATAAGGTACAGCAAATTTCAAGAAAATCTGAATGTGCATGACTATTTTGGAGCACTTAGAACCCTATTTAGAGCCCCAGGATCAGCCACACTGACTGCTACAGAAGTCATGGAGAGTCAAGTAATCTCTGAACAATATGAGACACACAGAGCTCTAGTCATAATGCAGAGTTTATGAACTAAGGGCCTGATCTTAAAAGTGCCAATTCTTCCCCAACTCCTGCTACTTCAATGGAAACTGCAGGTACTCTGGAACTTTCAGTAACAGGCACTCTTTTGAGGATGAAACTGATAAACCCATAATGCCAAAATTATTTAAAATGTTACAAGCAAATACTAGTCTCATGAATGCATACCATACTTTCAGTCGTACTGGTCAAGATTTGAGAGAGGGATAATTTATTTTACAATGAAATTTTCACCTGCAAGAGGAGAGGTATGAAAGTTTCTATCTCCAGAATCTGAGCAGACTCTTCCATTAAGATGTTATCATACTGAGAGAGAAGAGAGGAGAAATTAAAACTTCTGATCCATAAACATATAAAACAGAAACAGCAGTACATTTATGATGGGAAGAAGTTATTTCAGAACCACATTTACAGACAACTGAAATTAACTTTTCACAGATGTGTTACAAAGTACCAGAAACATTTCTTCTATGTCTGAGAAGCATCCGTGAACATGAAGGCATTTTTCCATTAGAACCTAAATAAAGTCCACCTGTATTCTTCCGCAACTAAAATATCTCATTATCGGCATCAACCTACAATGCCGCTCAGTACTCAGTACATAGGCACAAAATAAACTGTATGCCTACTTATTCTTCCTTTTCAGAAGAAACTGTGGCTTTTACCACTGACAGAATAAACTGAAGACCAATCCTGTTCCATTAAGTTTGCAATTTATTTTGCTTTAGGCTCCTATCTTATTTCCTCCTTTACTTTTATGTTTTAGGAGTAAGCCCTAAGCTCTTCCTTCCCATTCACACATCTGAAGATCCATGGCAGGAGGAGGGGCAGCAGTTGCTGCTCAAGACAGATTCACCAGGGAGACAAGCAACTGTATTTCTTCTGTTTATCCTGCTCCAATCCATTACTCACACAGTAGCCACATTTAGTTTGGAGGTGGAAAGGACAAACCTGCCCTGACCCATCTCCAAATAGTTTTGCCTGCCTTGGAAGAAGAAGGACCAAACACCAAAAACAAACTAACATTTTTAAAGTGAAACAATTTTGATCTATAATGTATTGTATCTCTAACTGAAATAGCTATACCAGTATAAACACCGTGTGCTGACCAAACTTAAGTGAAAATGCAGCAGACACTGACACTCCAGAATGGAAAAAGCAAGTGTTGCTACAGGATCCTCTTCTTCAAATTGTTCATTATTTAGCAAAACAGCATGTCAAGAGGGTCTTGTTTATTTCAGTTTTGTATCTGCTTTTATCTTTGCATGCAATCACATCACTACAATTTATCACAGTCTATTACTATAGAAATTTACGATTTCTTAAAAAAAAATACACGTATGGAATGAATAAACAGAAATACAGCAAATTATGACTCTGACAAGGAGCACACTGTTTGATATATGCAAGCAATATTCAAATTGACATCTTTACACTTTTCAATACTCAAAATACCATAAAAGATCTCAACTTGTACTTATGTTCATTACTTTTCAGTAAAAAAGGAAAATCAGGTAATTTAATATATCAAAAACGGCAGTGAATCAATACGATGCAGTGGTTATGTTTACAATATAAAAAACTGAATGCAGGAAAATATTTTAGATTAGCATATTGCCATTATTGGAATCATTACCTTAAAGCCTAATTCAACTAGGTCATGTCGTTTCAAGGCTGCATGAGTACAAGTCATTGCAATGATCTTTGCTTCTTTCACCAAGAGGTATTTGGATCTATCCAGGCCACTGCGGAGGAGTTCAAATGCCCTGAATTCCTGCAGAAAGGCAAAAAAGCACTCTCTCAAGAACAAGAATTCAAAATGATATTGCTTACAACAGAACTATGGACTCAAAATCTATCAAAAAAGATATAGGTAAAAAGTACTAGCCAACAATAACTTCACATTGGATTAATTTCTTATCTCTAGCAATACCCAGCTGTGAAATATAAACAAAATTTCAAATAGGACCTATAAAAATTCACCCACAAAACTGAAATACAAACACACTGCCTGATAGTTTGAAGACTCATTCTTCAGAAATAACTTGCTTTCAATGGTTCCCTCTTTATTTGAGACTGGTTTTTATTGTTTCACAGGATCAAATTTAGAGATTAGGAAATTAGGCCCATATAGTTTTAAAGCCACCAAAGACACAGATTAGATAGTGGCTCTTAATCCTTCTAGAGTATCGCACCCTGTTGAGTAGTCAGATTTGGTGAGCACAACTTGAAGTTTCAGTTCATTTAAAACATACTTTCTTACAAAATCAGACATAAAAATACAAGTGTCACATCAAAATATTACTTAAAAATTGCCTACTTGCTCATTTTTAACATACAATTATAAATAAATCTGAATATGAATATTGTTCAAACATTTCAGTGTATAGTATATTATATACAGTGCAGTATTAAAAGTCATTGTCTGAATAAAATTTTCGTTTGTACTGGCTCGTGCTTTTTATGAAGCCTGTTGTAAAACTAGGCAAAATATCTAGATGAGCTGATCTACCCACTGGAAGACCTCTACATATCCCCAGAGGTATGCACACTTCTGGTTGAGAACTACCTGTCTATATATTTCTATTTATTTCCTTTTTTTAAAATGTCCCCTCAAATACATACTTTAAGCAAAAATCCAGTAAATTGAAATGTTACAAATCTTACCTCAAGTTGAGTGAATATTTTCTTAATGTGTCTAAAACACCCTTCAGCAATTTCCATGTCCTCTTCATAAGATTTGCCTTTAAAAATTGGTTGAGGGGCATTTGCAAAGTACTGGCGAAAAGGGAAGAAACTAGAGACATCCACAACATCAGGAAGCTTGCCACCTTTAACTTTCACTTTGCTAATATATTCTTCCCAACGAGACATGACCTGCAGCGAACAAAGGTATCATATTGGTGTATATACATTTTTTATTCAAAAGTCTTTATTAAACCTTATGATACCTATTTTTATTTAGAACATAGTTGCATAAAATCACAGGTATATTTGTTTTTCACATAATTTCATTAAAATAATTCACAAATGTATTCAAAGAAGAGAACTGAATTTCTTTAGTAAAATTAAGCTGTCTCTGAAACAGATAAGTTACTATTTTGTTGCTGTATTCTACCATAAAAATCAAATGTAAAGTGAATTTCCAGTTATTGTATATATCCTTTGTTTTCCTAACAAAAGCAAAAGTAAAGTACTGCTCTAATATCCATCATCAACAGCATGAAGAAACTTGCTGAGATTGTCATATCTAAAGAAGAAAATCCAAATCAGAAACTTTGCCAATAGTTATATAAAAAAGAAGCACGAATTCTGGCCTTTCAATTTATGAGTCATCAGGCAGAGTTAAAAACAAATAGCAACACAAACAAGTAACATTATAATTATAGCTTCAGTTGCTGTTTGCATTTTGAGCCCCCCAAACAAAACGATTTTTTTAGATTCAGTTCTAAGAAATTCACTCCAATATTCACATTGTGCTTCATAACCTAGTAAGGTCCAAATCTGCTATTTGGAAAAATATTTCATCTCTTACTTGGTATAAGAAGAAGTGACCAGCTGTTTCACAAGTATAAGAAACATCTCCTGGGACTCCCAGGCTCTCTTGTAATCGTCCAACCTCTCGTAGAAGCTCTAATCTTCGAGCGAGGACATAATTAACTCTTCCATACCTACAGAATGGATACAATGTGATACAAATAATTATGTATTCTGTGTTTCTCTCAGCTGAAATTAATTGTGCTGAATGCCAACACCTGTATGTCACAAAAATAACTACACAGAACAAGCACTAGCCTTTGTTAGTTACTAACAAAAACAGAACAAAAAACTGCTACCCACCCACTATTTTTATATATCTAGATAATACTTCTATGCCCTCATCCCCACAGAATCAGAGCACCTCAAATGTTAATGAAGTTATCCTCTCATATTCCTGAAAGGAAGGGACATCATTCTTAGAGACAACTGTCTCCATCCTCTGATAACTGCACCCCAGACAGGTGATTGGGCCCAATGGAAGGGATGAGAGGGAGATACCTTCTGCCTATGACAAGAATGTTCATTTCACCCAATTCAAATCCAGACTGTTTCCTTTGCACAGTCAGTTTTCCCAACTTGTTTAAGTCTTTCACACAACAATGTGAGAGAAAAACATTCAACAAAATGAGAATATGTAACTAAAAACCACAACAAGTGGCATAGAAAAAAATCAGGGGTGAGAATAGTATGTACCACTATTTTAACTCTTTCTCCTCCCTCCTACTTATACTGACAACACTCCTTAAAGGTCAAATCAAAATTATGTTAGGGCACATCTACACAGCAGGACTAACGACGAGATGAACTACGCAATTTGAGCTATGTCAATTGCGTAGCTTAAGCTGAAATAGCGCCAAAAGCAGAATAAGCTATCTACACAGGAAGTCCGAGAAAGAGCACTCTTCCTCCGACTTCCCTTACTCCTCGTACAATAAGGGCTACCAGGAGTCGGAGTAAGCAGTCCTCCAGCTCGACATTATTTTGACATTATGTCAACAAAACTGTTTGTGTGTAGACCCCTGTGTTATTTCGGCATAACATCAGTTACTCAGAAATAATGCTGCTGGATAGACACAGTCTTATTGAGCTTAATGAATTTTCCATATATGTGCTGTTAAAAGATAATTTTTGAATGTGAGAAAGGCTAATTTTGAAAGACAATTAAAGCCACTAACAAAACATGTAAATATGCAAGTTTCTCTCATAATAAAATAAAATGGAATTTCCTAGAACTCACCCTGTTTTTTAAGAAATAAGAAAATAGAAATAATTGTAACGGAAGTAGGAAATATGAATTCTGTAAATTACAGAACTGAAAAGAGTACTCTTTTACAACTCAAGCAACCGAATTACTTTTCCAGTAGCCATAATCAAATATGCTTTCTGGAGAACTAAACATAAAAATCCAACTTCCAGAGTTACAAGTGACTACAACCAGATTTTTCACTAAAGAAAAATGTTCTCTCTCATCATAGTCCATGTCACATGCCCAGATTTGTTTAGTTAATATGTAAAAAAAGCACACACACGGCTAAAACCACCTTTCATATGTTAAAGAGACAACTGTACCGGCATGAAGAATAAACTCAAAAACAGCCCAAATACCAGAAAGTAATCAGTCAGAGAAAAATATCAACTGCCCCGGCCCCAAATGCTTCTTGCCTGCCCAACACAGGGAGGCTATGTCTACACTACAAAGACAAGTCGGAAAAAGATATGCAAATTGCGAACTGTAATTTGCATATTTTTCTGCTTTTCTTTCAAAAGAGGCTTTCGAAATTTGTTATGGCTACACAGCACCAAATTTCGGAAAAACCTCCTCTTTTGACACATCCCTTCCTCGTAAAACAAGGTTTACAGGGATGGTGAAAAAGCGTGTCCGCTTTTCTGAATTTTTTTTAAAAAAAGCAGATGCATTTCTTGGATGCAGCATAGCTTTTCCGGTATCCCACAAAAAAGAGCTGCAGTCCAACTGTAGCCTAAGTTAATTGATGCTATCTTTGCAGCAAGACCTGAACGTCAACAATCTTGGATTATTTTGAAGGGGAAATGTATACATATTGTATAAAATACTGGATGTTAATATTTGTTTGAAGTGCTACAGTATTCATGTTGCTCTCCAGATATGAAAAACAGAAGGTGGGTGAAGTAAGTCAAGATATTGCCAAATTAATCCAGTACTTGTTCTGTACATTTATTTTCCAATGCAAGGCTCTGATCCTACATTTGTCAACATGTGTACTCCCAGTGAAGTCAGAAAGACAACTCACAAATGTATATTTAGTCATGCTAGTATTTACAAATACGGGTTCCTACATGTGCCACGTTATTGGATTTTTAAGTGAGCAGACAGATCACTGTTGCACCCATGGGTGGTGTTTGCCCCAAATTCTGTACAAAGTGGGCCATGCAAGGTGTCAAATGAAAGCTTATGCTCTACCGAGTCTATGTATGCTACTCATGTACTTGTATGATGTTTGTATGTGAAGTTATGAATATGGGCTCTGTACTTGTACCGTAAATGTTCTCTGTCTTGGAGGGAGCAATAGGCCTGGACTACCTATTGTGAGAAATGATAGTTCACTGAATCACTGTGCTAACTAGCACTGGTTTATGGACAATGGCTCTCAAGAGTGACCAATACACACCCGAGAAATGCATCTGGAAGCCTGCAGACTAGCCAGTGCCGCATGGCTGCTTGCATGTGAAACAAAGATAGGTCACTTAATCATGTATCCAGCTCCAATTTGGGAGACACCAGGAATATAAAAATCCCATGAGAGCGTCTCCATCTGGTCTTCAGTCTTGCTCCTGATTCCAGATGCATCCTTGCTAGGGACAGAGAGCCAGGAAGGACTGCTTACCCATCCTAGTACAGAATGCACACCAGAGACTTCTAAGCTAGCAGTCTGTAACATCTCTGCTAAGAGCCTGCATTAAGAACTTGGTGATTGATGTATGTAATGTATTCTCTTTAACAATCTTACTCTCGACCTTTTCTTTCTTTTATTAATAAACCTTTAGATTTTAGATTCTACTGGATTGGCCCAGCGTGCTCTTGTGGGTAAGATCTAAAGTGTAAATTGGCCTGGGACTGAGCCTGGTTCTTTGGTACTGGGAGGAAACTGCCCACTGTTTATTAGCAACATATATAAGAGGAGTTTAAACATACATTTGTCATGCTTGCCTAAATTATCTTATCATTAGCACTGTCCTCTTGCCCATCAGCTCACCTGCTGAAATCTTTTTCTGTTTCCAATTCTTCCTCTCCATGACCCAGACGAAGGAGATGGCGTTCATCAATGTCTAACGCCATGATTTTCTCAAACAGCTGGTTCAAGGCCTAAAGATTGATAAGAACAGGGAAAAAGATAGTTTTCAGAAGTTCAGAGGCTTTTGCAGGGAAAACTGAAGATTTACTGAAACATTCTAGAAAAGGATGCCTATTTGGCTACAAACTAGAACCAAAGGAAACATGAAGGTAACACTTAATCTAGTTCACTTATAGTGATGCCTTTATATGCTCTAGATACATATTAATTAAAAACAGCATTCACCAATATTCAAGTTTTTGCTTTAAAAAATTGGTGATCAACTTACAAAACTGTTCAAGTACTACATCCAATTACTATTTGATATGAAAGCAATAAAACATGAATAGATGACACACAAATCAAATTTTGTTCATTCAACATTTATTGTACATGGATTGTACCAGATCATCTGGGAAAACTCTACCCAGTATATCTGTCAGATGAGAGAAGTTATAACTGCATAATTCAATTCTGCCTTCCTAAAATTCCCCTGTAGTTTCAATTGGATAGGATACACTTCACTTTCTGTCAAACAGTGGTGGAGTATTGCTGCTTATAGGCTTTCATTTCAGGTATGGCTTCGTTTCAGTGATAACTAAAAGGAATCCCTATATACATGTTTGCAAACACTAGCCTATCTATATGCAGGTAATGAAGTCCTAAGACTTACCTCTCACATTACACCTTGTTTTATCAAAACCAGGATTACCTTAGTCTCAAGAAAGAAGCCATTGCACCAATACAGCCTGTAGCCAATCAACAGAAGAGTGGGGAGAGCCCCTTTCACCTGCCTGGTGATTATCTCTTTTCTGTATGGTTTTAGGAGAAGCAATCCCATTCCAGGCACATCCCATATTCCTAGCACATCCAAACTCTTATCTTGCTTTAAGTTATGATAAGAGGAAGCTGTATACTGAATTTGGTGGTCCTCGCTCTTAGGCTATGGCTACACTCGCGGCTTCTTGCGCGAGTAATATGCAAATAAGGCTAAGAGTGGAATATCGCCGAGCCTCATTGGCATACCTAATGAGCCACCATTTTTTTCAGAAGAGGCTCTTGCGCAAGAAGGAGCGTCTACACTGCTCCTTCTTGCAAGAAAAACCCTCTTGCGCAATGCCGGTCTTCCTGAAAAGTAACAGGTGTAACGGCATTGCACAAGAGGTTTTTCTTGCGCAAGAAGGGCAGTGTAGATGCTCCTTCTGCGCAAGAGCCTCTTCTGAAAAAAAATGGTGGCTCATTAGGTATGCAAATGAGGCTCGGCGATATTCCACGCTTAGCCTCATTTGCATATTACTCGTGCAAGAAGCCGCGAGTGTAGACATAGCCCTACTGTTTAGGAGTTCTTCAACAGACTCAGGCAGACGAACGGACATATAGACCCTTACACTTCCTCAAATATATAGTATAAATATTAAGCTTAATTTGCATTTTTGTTTATTTGCTAAGTAATCTGCTTTGGTCCGTTTGCTATCATATCTAATCACTTAAAATCTCTCTTCTGTAGTAAAGAAACTTGGTTTTGCTTCATCTAAAACCTGTGGTGTCCAACCAGTTCTGAAGCAGTGGCCACTATGGTGGCTACTGCTATAGTGAACTAGCCACACGCAACCAGCCAAATAGCCACATGCGGCTAGGAGCTAGCATGTTGGGACACCACGGATATAAACCAGTGCTCAGGAATCTTAGCTCAGGCAAAAGGCTTTTGCGTATTCCTCTCCACATTGAGGGAGTGGGTGAGTTTTATGAGCTTACACTGTACATTTCTCTGTGAAGCACAAGATAGCATAATTTTGGGTTTACACTCCCAGAGGGTGTATTTGCCTAAGCAGCTGGAAAGCACTCTACCTGAAGCCTTCCCATGCAGGGGTTGGTCAGAGCACCTGCATGTAGCTGCAGCTGTGTGTCCCTACCTGTATGTATGGTTGTAAGAGTGCAGGCTGGAGGGCTGGGCAGCTTCTCACAGAAGTACAGTGTGAGAGGGGGCCTAGTCTGGTGGGTCAGGAGGCTCAGTGATAAAGTTCCAGGTGGCACATGGAGGTGGGGGGGAACTATCACAGTGGAATATAGAGAAAATTACTTAGCAAGATTGGGAAGTATGCACTAAGCGTGGCTGAACTCCCCCAATGATGATGCTGTTGCATGGCCTAATGACTAATCTGAGCAGAGGGCAAGCAGAATTGGCAGTTCTATATTTCCTGAAGTGAGAGGAGGCTGCTAAGCATGGACTAAGGATACTTGCTGACACTAAGAAAATGGTAAGAAATGCAAGGATGTACAGTGTAGTCTATGGTCAATGACCTATCTAGATCTATACATATTTTAGAGGCTTGTGTCTGTCTGTGTGTCTGTCTGCGCATCTGCTTATTCAAGAACTCCTAAACAGTAAGAGCTAGGATCGCCAAATTTGGTATGCAGCTTCCTCTTCCCCAACTTAAAGTGCGAGCGCACACACGCACACACACACAGGATTAAAGGTGAATATCTGGACTATTCTAGTGGTAGGTTCTCCTGATCGTGTTTGAAAGATGTTTCCCTCATCTATTCAATTAGATGTCTTGATTACATAATCATAGGAAAAGGAAATTAGGTCTCTATGGCCTGTGAGGAGATGGTGGACGTAGGGAGGAGCTATGTCTGGTCTGTATGTGATAGACAAGACACAGGTGTTCTAGGCCTGTATTCTATCAAAAAAGTTGCACATCTGTAACTAAATTAATCTAGTCACACAGTGCAAACCTTAATGTAAACACATTTAAATGAGTTTAGTTTGCACAAATTAACCTAAACTGACTCAAGAAAGAACTAAACTGATTTAAGTGTGTCTATATTTGTGTTTGCACCAGTGTAGCTAGATGTATTTTATATTTAGTAACACTAGTGCAACTTGTCTGATATCTCCAAAACCACAGTATCTGTCTTGTCAAGGGAAGATGGACTGGAATGGTGCTTCAGAGTTAAGTGCCAATTTGAAGTCCAAATAGGGAGACTGGAGCTATAAAAGATATTTCAGGAATAGGAGAAGCAGAACAGTCCCATATGTTTAATACGTGAACAATATGTAACTTTTTGGATTCCACTCTAATCGTTTAAATGTCCTAAACAGAAAATGCATCTGATAACACACTTCAGAACGTTTTAAATTTTACTTCCATCGTAACTTCCTAATCTGTTTTTATTAGGCTTAAAACTCCACACAAGCCTGTTCAAGTCCACATCAATGGAAATAACTGTACTATTGAAGCCACAAAAATAGGGCAGTATAAGAAAGCATCATACAGAAGTTGTTCATTTACCTGGTTGGAATGTGTAACTATCAGGGTTCTCTGTTCTGGGAAGTTATGATAGAGATTGGATATTATCTGAACAGCTACATCAGTTTTACCAGTACCAGGTGGACCCACTACCTACAAAATGAAAGCATAGATAAGCAATAATTTGCAACATACAACAATCCTATTGGAAGAATTACAAGAAATTACAAGTTGGGCAGAACATGATGGTTTGATAAGCATCTTCATTTTCACATAGGAAGCTGATAACCAAAATTCTCCTCTAAATTGCTCCATTTATTGTCAACTGTGTGTAATATGTTACTTGTTTCTGTGGACTCCAGTCAGAAATGCAAAAATACGGTGGAAAATGTAGCCCTGTGCTAATGCAGAGTTCCATGCAATGGGAATATACCTGACCAAATAGACAAAACACTAGTGGAACACAGGGCAACCACAGAAAGAGCAAAGATTTAAATACCATGGATGAGAAAGGAGATATGGATCAGATTAATAGGTTTGGCACTAACTTGATGAGGGCCCTACACTTTTAATTTGCAATCTACAAAAATCCAAGACTTGCCCAGGTGACATCAATATATCGGAGATTAATATTTTGATAAGAAACGGCACAGAATTTTACATAATAAATACATTACACCTCTGTATCTCAGTTGCAATTCTTCATCTTAACAGTTTTGTTTTTGAAATGCCAAGCATTATATTTCATTCCATGCTATTAATTATAAATGCAGTATTTCATTTATTTGTGTTAGTTACTACTGATGTAGCTGCATTACCCTTAATATCACCACTTTTTGAAACGTGTATTTAAAAACAGTTATCCAAGTTCCTTTGTTCGCATTTGTCACCAATATATTTTTTTAGTTTACCGTATATACCCAAATATCGGATACCTGCCAAATACTATCCTTGAACTAGAGGGTACTAATGCCTGGAATATTCTGGAGGAATTCTATGGTTAAATTCATATCTAGTTCACATTTGCTTCCTGAAGCCATCAGATTCACCCCTAACTTTCTCTTTGCCTAACATTTTAAATATATGAGCAAAAATCCAACCTGAATAAGGTTTTTAAATGTTATGAGCAATCTCAAAGTGTAGTATTTTGAAGTGAGTTATAAAACACAACATACATCAGATTGGAATGTCACAAGAACACACATGACATTTCAACCAATATGGGCCAAGTCCTGCTTGCCTCCTTCAGACAAGCAGCTCTATCAACATATCAATTGGATTCCTTAAGCAAGGACAACAGATTACATCATTACCATAGTAATAGAGATGTAGCCATGTTAGTCTGGTCTTGCTGAAACAAAAAGACAGGACTATGCAGCACTTTAAAGACTAACAAAATGGTTTATTAGGTGATAAGCTTTCGTGGGCCAGACCACTTGGGTCTGGCCCACGAAAGCTTATCACCTAATAAACCATTTGTTAGTCTTTAAAGTGCTGCATAGTCCTGTCTTTTGTTTCATCATTACCATAAATATACAAAAATGCACACTCCACAATGGTTCATCTTATTTATTTTAATTGGAATGAAAATATGGGTTCACATTGTACCGTGAACTGGAAAGAGACAGAGTCAAACAGTTGTCAAAAACAACAAAAAAACCTTGTGAGCACAAGCAAGTAAAAATGTCAAGAGGCTTGTCATTTAATAAATGCTCATTTTTAAGTGTCACTTTTCCCATTTGGTATAAGAGAATGTTCTCCCAAATCAGAGAAGATATCTTTAAGACGAAAATAAGAGATTAGTAAAAAACTTTAGCCAAAACTTTAAACAATTTCTCCCAATAGTTTATTGTTTTGCTGATGGACTGCTGGAACTAAACATTACCAGGTACTACAATTTATACCAAAAAGCCTTCCAATAAAAATATGCAGATGGCACTTCATAATACATTGTGCTTATATGGAAAGTTATTCTGATTCATCAAAGATTAAATTATATTAATTAACAGTACATAACACTAGATTAAAAAAACAAGATTAAAACAAAGAGCTACATCACCTAGAGTTTCCCCCCTGGTATTTTGTATGTTGATTACATATTACAAAATGGCAATAAAGATTTTAATTTACTAGTCATCTTTCTAGCTGACAAGTAAGGAATACTGGTATAAGACTCCCATACACAAATGTGGGTATTCTTAGCAAAACACTATAATTATTAAAAAGCCAGCAGTTCAAATAAATGGGCTTGTTCCAAAAAAATTAACTAAGCAATTTTTAATCACTTATCACTAGTGAATTTTCCTGTTTCCAAAAACAATCTGACATGGAAAATGTCTTCTTTCATTTTAATATAACCCCTCAGGAACAGCAGAAATACTCCTTATAGGTCATTTATTTATTATTATTTACAAGGTTCTAATTAGTCTTACTGCAAGCTAAGTTTGTTAACCAATCCTACAGCCTTTACTCTAGTGAGTAGCCCCACTGATGTCAATGGGCCTACTCATGTGAGTAAGGACTGCAATATCAGTCCATAAAAATGAACTTAACTGTAACTGGAGGGTCTTCAAGATTTATGGTCCCTATTTGTATTCCACATGAAGCACCAGGAGTCTGAGTCCAGAGACTTTTAGTAAATAATATTCATTGGTCTGTCCATGCATGCAGAGGAGTTGTTCTCATGCTCCAAACCAAGAGCATAAAGAGCAGTGTGACTGATGCATCTCCAATAGGGATGCAAAAGTGTAAGCTTATCAGTTAATCGTAAAGGTTCCATGCCAGCTCCCGGCAAGTCAGGGAGCTAGCTGCCGCCTCTGTATCAGATATATCTGTACTGTTGGCGCTGCAGTATAGGTTTTGGGGTGCCACTTGCCTGTTGCCCCACACTGCTGCCTCTGTATCTGTATCTGAAATTTTTCTAGAGTGGCCTAAAATGAAGCTCATTGAAGTCAACAAAAAGTGGATACTTCATCAGGACCAAGGTATTACAACTACTGTAAATACAATCAAAACAAATTCAGCACCAAATCATTGTACTCTAAAATTAGCAGTCTCCCCACATCCAATACACAAACGCATGCCAATTTAGCGATCCAGAAACAAATCCTCAACTACTAGAACACAGGACAGAACCATATTCAGAGGGTTTGTCTGTTTATTTGCTTTTTGAAGGAGAGGCTATTATTGGGTGTTTCCCTGTATCTGACGCTAGGAAGAACACACAAAACACGATCATAGCAGACATAGAAAATTGAAGGTACCTGCACTTCAGAGAACCTATCCTAAACTTAAACAGCATAATTTTCAACAAGAAATATGGTAACAACTCTATTATCCTTACCATAGTTAGTCCAGGTTGCATTCCTGCACGTATAGCCTCAATCTGAGTGTGAGTAAACTGAATAGTATTGCTGTAATGAACAAAAATAGATTCAATAAATGCAGAAAACATAAAAAGTTTTTTTAAAGGGACTATCTACATAGGACACTAAAAAAAGTGGATCAGTTAAGCTGTATTGAACTCTTGTGGACACTCATTTAGAATTAAATCAGACTTAATTCAGTCTAGTTTAATTCACTTCTATTACCTACTGAAATAAAGAAACAAGTAAAAAGTTTACCCAGATTATGTAACCAAATCAACTGCAACCTACAACAAAACATTAAGTCTCCCAGACACTGAATTACTTATGTGTTTGCACAGACACAAAGTTACAACAATATTACCGTTTGGGTTGATTGTATGGATATGGTCCCCTGTTGGGAATAACATGAGGTTCAACAATTAATGTTTTAGCTTCTTCAGTCTTTTCTTCGTTCCCTTCCTCTTCCTTCCGTTTCTTCCCTTTTCCTCCCCTTACCGGGAAAGTTATCCTGCAACACATACTAAAGTTTTAACTTTATTTCCTTCACAAGTAGCTCAAATAGTCTTTCATATACATTTTTAGAGCACCATCCTATTATTTATGCATGTAGAATGCCATGTAAGCCACTCCATATTCCAAAGACAAAACTCAAGACTGGAGCGGGTTGGAAAAAGCTTATTCACTGGAATGTCGTCTTAGCAAATCTAGTCTCCATTTGGAGTAGGACAAACTGTGCTGCCAGTTGGCCCGGAAGTTTGAAAACCCTAGAGTCTCCCCAACACAAGGCAGTCCACATGGCAGTGCTGCCCCAGACCTTGGGAGCCAGTCCTAAAACTTCTATGCTCCAAGCTCCTCAACAGGGACTCTTGAAGCTCTAACTTAAGCAAGGAGCATGAAAGTGCCAAAAGAATGAAATTGACAATCTTGTAAATTTCATGGCTCCTACACAGGAAGCAGCAACTAGGAAATTAATTAACGTTCCTGTCACACAGTTGTTCTCAAGAACACAGTATCTTGGTGTTTCCAAAACCATTTTTTCAGGGATCTCTGATTAGCCAAAAAAATAAAATAAAATAAAATAAATTATATATATATATATATATATATATATATATATAAAATCAGGTAATTTTGCTTTGATTCCAAATGTAAACAAATCTGGAAATACCAAAACTTCCCCTGAAACAAAACCCAAGTTTCAGCCAACTTTAATCAAGACAATAGGACAAGTCAGGAGAGATAAAACGTGCGATTATTGATGAGGCACAAAAGGGACTCGTTTAAGGAGTATTATAGAGGTAAATAGAAAGTATTCTTGGCAAATGAGAACAGAGAAAGAGTTCTAGCCAGAAGGCATGAAGTAGAAGGTAGAAAATTGAAAAAAAGAGATAAGATGAACAAAGAGTAAAGTGGGAGAGTATGGAATACCACAGAGTGAATGGGGGAGCAGAGATGAAGGTGGGAGAAAATATAAATTAATGATAGAAAATAGACACTTTGCAAGACAGAAGCAATGGACTCTTGTAAACAATGGTGATCCTGCTCCTTGTAGTCGTGTTTCCTTTGCAGAATACCTACATTATTTTTATAACCTTAGAACCAAGACCTCCTGCATCCTCCAATTCCACTTAATACTGTATTGTGCCAGACATCTCTTCATAATACAGCATATTAATAAGAAATATCTTTACAATAATGAGGTAATACATTAAGGTGAATGGCTTCATTTTGCGGCATGGGCTGTGTAAATCAAAGGAAAAGTCCATGACAGGCAAAAAGTGCTCCCATATTCTCTTTGTGTGGGAATTACATCATCAGATGCTATAGATGAAGCAGTATTTGGAAAATCTTTAATAATTTATATTCCACTAAAGACAGGATATTCTTACAATTCATTTCTCAAAAGAAATCAAAATAAAGATTACATGGCAGGTTGGGATTTATTGCAATGAAACTACAGAATGCAATTTCTTGATGTTAGGACATATCACCTTGTACCTCACCTCCTGGGTATATATAGGGTCTCACCCATATATTGTCCCATTATTATATCATACCTCCCTTCCACGCACCCCCCAACTTATTCCATTACTTTATACTTAGATTGTAAGATCTTTGAGCCTAGGATGATCTTTTTTGTGTGTACACAGTGCCTAGCACAATGGGGTCCTGGATCCTTGACTGAGGCCCCCAGCCACAACCACAATACAAATAAATTAGTCTTGGTGCCTTCTTCTACATTGCCCACTACAGATCCATAAGGTACTGTCTCTCTCACCCACTTCATTTCCTTCAAAACACATGTCTGCTACACCAGATAGCTAATTAAATGATGGCTAGGTTGACAGACAGGAACAGTTGACACTTTTTGTATTTAGGATAGAAAAAATGTCAAATGTAAAAGCTGTATACAGCCGGTCCCCGAGTTGCAAACAGTCGACTTACGACCATTCGCAGTTACGACTGAAACTGTCGTAAATGGCGGACCCCGAGTTACGAATGCAATCCGCGCTTACGAACAGCGTGGTCACGTGTAACTCTATGGGGTCCGACTTATGAACAAACCGAGTTACAACAATTGCTTAGTCCGTAACCAGTTCGTAAGTCGGAGAGAGGCTGTATACACTGACTGTACCCTCACCCTTCTTATATCACTTTTTCCTATAGACTGCCAATAGGTTCGATCAGGGTAATGTTTTCATATGCACTTGTATAGAGTGCAGCACGTGACATCCTGATCTTAATTTTGGCTTTTGGATGCCACTGGAATATTACACTATTTATAATAAATTACAATAGCAACTTTTATGAACTATATTCTCAGTCAAAAAAACCCCACACTTGAGTCACTGAACTGAAAAGGACTTATAGTCTAGTTTTCAAGTACCAACTTCACTATGGTACATTTTAGAAATAAAACTGAAATTAGATTTATATGATAGTTTAAGTGGAGAATTAAGTGTTCGGACAGTACAAAAACAAGTACATCTAAGATTCTTGGATCACCTGAAAGGAGGTTTCTGTAGAGCTGGATTGTCAACAGTTACTTTTATGTTATATCCAGGAAAACTGGCTTTTAAATGATCAATGGAGAGGAAGGTGTCATTAAAATCCAGAGACACAATCTGATTTGGCATTTTCGAATAATGAGCACTGCTTGGGTCTCCATATCCAAGGATGATGTCATGCAACCAATCAGGAACCACACAGTCTGTGTTCATCAGATTCCGAATAGTCTCCAGAACAGCCTGACAGCGACAAAATAGATGAATTAGTAGAAGTAACATCTTTTATCATCACAATGTAACATACTGAAGATTAATAACTCTCTGAACTACCCCATATCCCAGTGTGTTCCAGAGGAAAAAAGAAGTTTTTTCCTCGTTGACAAGTGCTTGGTTAGATTGAATCAGTTGCTATATTTTCACGCTATATTTTCATAGCCAGTTCAACAAGCTAAATAGTCTAACTATGATATATCCCATCAGTGAGAACTAATTTAGCCCAAATGAAACTGGATTGTTTGGTTCACAATGGTGTCTGCATAATGCCACCAATCATCAACAGCGAAGTGCCAGAGCAGTCAAAAGTGTGATTCTTTAGAAG
This sequence comes from Rafetus swinhoei, assembly GCA_019425775.1. Lineage (NCBI taxonomy): Eukaryota > Metazoa > Chordata > Testudines > Trionychidae > Rafetus > Rafetus swinhoei. The sequence continues at coordinate 79,886,529 of CM033446.1, read as the reverse complement.
TGGCACTTTGATGCTGTAAATGTGTATCCTGTGTGTTTGATCAGGATGCTGAATTTGCTAATAATAGCGCTGTTCTCAGTGCTGCAAAGCAAATACACTGTATCTACAGATGGGCATGCTGTGTTTTATACTGCCTCAAGCATCATCATCAAAATTGCCAGGAAGTTCTTATTCCAGAATCCTTATGATTGGAAAAGGTGTCTGAAGCAGAAAAAAAATGCAAAGAAACAAAAAAAAATTATCTCAAAATAATTTTTTGCAAGTTATAGGCCAGGAATAAACTGGGAACACAAGGATGTAATAGCATTATTTTTATAGTATCTGTTCTATTTAGAAACTACTGATCTTCCTATTCAGCATTTCCATTAACCTGAGGAACTATGTCACTTTGTGTTTGAGCACTGTTCAGATACTAGAAGTGTGGATCCCTCAGGATTCTTTTTTTCAAACTCACTTAACAGTCTAGTACCAGAGTCCCTGAAAATGTATTAATCTAAAATCAGTCAACTAATAAGCAAAATCAGATGAGCTGTGTAAAGTTCTCTACCCTCCTGAGTGTCATCTGTGTGTATACAATGCACACACTACAAACATTCATAGGGTTAAGCCAACTGAGAAGCACAAATCAGCAGAAAACGTCTGAAATTTCATTTTGGGTATAAATGACAAGTTTTCCAGCTGAACTGGCAACTTAAATGCATACTAGGAGTAAGTCCATTTATAATTCTTATTTTAATTTCCCTCAACTTTAATAATCCATGATATCAGAAGGACAAAAAACTCAAAAGCAAATTAGAAGAGTTTGTAAAGTTAAGGACTAGTTTAGATTCATGACTTCACAGAGATGCCAGTACCTGATGCCCTAGATGCTTCCCCAAACTTCTGGCATAAGCCAAAAACAGACAACAAATGTCATGTCACATCTAGGAGATGGTGATGCTGAATGATGGGGGTAAAAGGGAATAGATTGTGTGGGTTGGCATAATTTTGAATTTAGTAAGATCTTATTTCTCAGAAGCAGCACAACTGATTACAACACAGGAATATCTTAGATTATCCTTCTAAATCGGGGTGAGCAAGAGGCAGCTAGCGGGATGGATCCAGCTTGCCAAGCCACTGGATCTGGCCCACAACCACCTTGCCAGCACCCTTACTACACAGCAGCTCACACCACTGGCTGCTAATTGCTATGGACACTGAGGAGGGACAGGAAGCTTCACACGCTGTCCCTGCTCCCTAGCAAAATCCCTCAGCTCCCATTGGCTAGTTTCCACCTAATACCTGAGAAATTGTGCTGGAGGCAGAGGTAGCAAGTGAAGCCTCCTCCCTTCTCTCCCTTCCTCCTCCCTGTACTGGAGCAGAGCCACGTGGAGCAGCCAGCCCAGCAAATAGGTAAGGAGCCTGTCTCAGGGTCCTACTGGGCTGCTGGCTGGCAGCTGCCTAGGTAAGTGCCTCCCAGCCAGAGCCTGGCTCTGTCACCCCACCTCCTCTCTTCCCCAAACTTCCTGTCCCGAGCCACCCTCCACCCCCACCCCAGGTCACCCCCAAACCCTTCTCCCCACCTCCTCCAGGTCACCGCTCCCTCCCAGACCCTGCACTCCTCTTATATCCCTCCCTCTGGCCAGAATCCTCCTGCACCCCCAAGCCTCTATTCAAGATAACCTACTCCTTCAGTCAAACTCCCTTTCAGACCCCACTCCCCCTTCCTATACCCCATTCCTCTACCCTAAGCTCTCTTCTACCTTCCCAGACCCTGCACCCCTCCTCCACAGAAGTGCGGCCCTTGGCCATTTACCAAAATCTTGGCATGCCATCCCCCCACCCATTAAAAATTATTGCTCACCCCTGTCCTAAATGACACTATTCACTTTTCGGTGGAAAAGTTTAGAAATAAGTCCCTAATGTTAGGTGGGACCTAATGTTAAATGACTTAGATGAATTATTCAAATCTGTGTATGTAAATTTTGTAAAATATCCCATAAAAGGTAACACTGCTGAGCTACCACACAGAAGTGCTGACTATCATATCTAGCAATCCCCTTATGTTTGTACTTGCTACTGCTGTCATATTTGCTTAATTTACTATACTGCCCAAGTTTTTTGGCTGCTCTTTCCCCTGCAGGCTCAGCATAAAAATAAAGCTGTCTTCTGACTGCCTGATACATTATTAACATTAATCATTCCAGAGTCATACCTTACTTTCTGTTATCTAGTTGAAGTTGGTAAGAAGGTATACAATACACACAGATAATCTGCACTCCAATTTATGAAAACCTGAGAGCTATTTTATTTGTTTTGGCTTCACTGAATAAATGTGAAATTTAGGAAAATGAATAAGTAATACTTTATACAGCTGATTTTTTTTGACATATTCTGACTTTTCAGTGCTTCATTTTGCAACTGTCAGCATAGTTTTAAAATATAAGTCACTGTCTCATTTCAGATATAGTCTTCCATGTCTTATTAAAAAGAGCAGGACCTTTTTGCTTCCCTTCTTAAGCAGCTTTATAGATCATGTTCCACAATCCCCTACAAAAACTAGAATTTCATTCAACTTTGTAATGCATGGATTGTATACATACACACAAAGAATTCTACCATATCTATTTAATGGCAATGTCTTTTTTGTTTATATTTGCCCCATTCCATTGGCAGTGGAATATACATAAACACCAAATGTTGTTTTTCAGTTTTTTGTTTGTTTGCTTTCAAATCTGAAGATGTTTGAATATCCAAGTCATACCAGGAAGCCTCTTTAATCTTAACAGAAAGGGCAGCAGCAGCAGTTGAAATGTCAGCTTTTTTGACTGCCACTATACATTAGCATGACCAGGGACACCCACCAGTGAGCCTGGTGCCCTCTCCAGTGGGCAGGGCTGGGGGCAGTTAGGCACTGGCTCCTGCAAATGGTATCCCAACATGATGCTACTTTTGCTTTTGCTGTTCCTGGTCTGGTCACGGCCCTGCTGGTCTCACTCGTTAGTATCTCGCAGCTCTGGGGGTATCTACTTTATACCCTTGGATATAAATTGTGTGTCTGTGCAGGGCTCTCCCTCTCAGTATTGTTTTCTAGTTGAACCAATTGTGTGTGACCTTTCTATTTGTAGTCAGAAACTTATCAGCAGACTTCCAGTGAGTATAACCTCCTCAATTGTGTATAGATTCATTTCAGAAGTTGGCAGATATTTTCTAACATCTATTATTTTTAAGATTCATCTTTACAGATTTTCTTTGCATTTAATATACTATCCACCCCCAGATTAACTATGTACTTGGTGTACCTCCATAGGGCCCCAAACAAAAACACCCCCACAAACAAAGACAACTCAGGGACAGGGAGGAGGCAGGGCTCCATCTACACACTCTGGCAAGAAACAATAGTCCAAAGAGGTGAGCCAAGCCAACTCGGCAGGGCAAGAGCTGGGTCTGCCCTCCAATAACCCCACCATGGGGCTTCCCATCCTGAAGGGCAGGATCCAACCCTACTCGGGGATGGGCCCTGGACTTGATCTCCCCTGCAACCTCAGGCAATCCCATACTCTAAGGCAATCCCAATTGCCATTATGTACAGAGACCCAGAACTCCTTAATCTAGCACCAACACTGCAGTTAAACAATTTTAGGGAAATAAATTCTGGCCAGCTTTTTCCCATCAAACAATCTCTGTCAACGACATAGTATTTAAGTGTCAACAACTCTTCCCACTCAACACATTCAGAAACAACTAAGAAGAATTCTAATATAGCATACCTTAAAGTTATTTTCTTTTGGCTTTCTCCTCATGATTATATTGAATGTCTCATAGACATCTTCTACTCCATTTTGGATTGTATTTGTCATGTCCTGTTGATACTGGTTAGGATCCAGAAATACTCTAAACGTTCTTGAATCTCCTTTAAGTTTTGGCTTCGGTTCTGGTCCTATTCATATTTGAAACACAAATAAAAAGTTAGATTAAACCAAAAAACAGTGCTGAAAGTAGATTAAGAGACACTTTTTAGGAGAAAAATGATCACTTTTGAAACAGAATTAAGATTAATTTACTTTGAAGCGCATATTTCCAAGTATGATTTATTGGCATGCTCCCATACCATTTCTAATGAGGTTTTCAGAAACAGATCTGTTTTGTTGTAAAATTACAAAGATCCAATGGAGCTATGCCAATTAGCTATGCCAGCTAATAGACCAATTCATTATTTTTTCTAAAGGAATATGTAGGAATTTACTGGGGGGAGGGGTATTTTAAAAATCATAGCATAGTTAATAAAAAAACCTATTACCTTTCATAACTGCTGTTTGAGATCTAATGCTAATGTCCATTCCATTCTCTGTGTGTGTGTGTGTGCGCGCGCACGCAGCTGTTGGAGACTTTTGAAACTAAGGATGCATCTACACTGCACCCATAGCTGGAAATAAGGTATGCAATTTGAGCTACACAAATTGTGTAGCTTATTTCAAGTGTATTTCAAAATAGCTTATTTCACAGACAGCACCAAATTTCTGAAATAAACTGCTATTCCAAAAAATCCCTTACTCCTCGTGGAATGAGGTGTACAGGGACAAGCCCATTATATTTCAAAATAACGGGCTTGCTCAAAGGACACAGAATAGCTATTTCGGGATACCGGAAGTATCCCAAAATAATGCCGTAGTGTACCCTAAATGAATTCTTTGCTTCAGTCTTCATGGCTGAGGATGTTGTGGAGATTCCCAAACCCGAGCCATTCTTTTTAGGTGACAAATCTGAGGAATTGTTCCAGATTGAAGTGTCATTAGGGGAAGTTTTGGAACAAATTGATAAATTTAACAGTAACTAATCACCGGGACCAGATGGCATTCAGCCAAGAGTTCTGAAAGAACTCAAATGTGAAATTGTGGAACTATGAACTGTGGTTTGTAACCTACCCTTTAAAACAGTTTCTGTGCCTAATGACTGGAAGATAGCTAATATGACACCAATATTTAAAAAGGGCTCTAAAGGTGATCCTGGCAATTATAGACCAGTAAGTCTAATGTCAGTACTGGGTAAATTAGTTGAAATTATAGTAAATAATAAAATTGTCAGACACATAAGTGTGCATAATTTGTTGGGGAAGAGTCAACATGGTTTGTGTAAAGGGAAGTTGTACCTTACTAGAGTTCTTTGAGGGTGTCAACAAACATGTGAACAAGGGGGATCCAGTACATATAGTGTACTTAGATTTCCAAAAAGCCTTTGACAAGGCCCCTCACCAAAGGCTCTTAAATAAGTAAGTTGTCATGGGATAAGAGGGAAGGTCCTCTCATGGATTGATAGCTGGTTAAAAGACAGGAAACAAAGGACAGGAACAAATGGTAAGTTTTCAGAATGGAGAGTGGCAACTAGTGGTGTCCCCCATGGGTCCGTACTAGGACCAATCCTATTCAACCTATTAATAAATGACCTGGAGAAAGGGGTAAACAGTGAGATGGCAAAATTTGCAGATGATACTAAACTGTTCAAGATAGTTAAGACCAAAGCAAAATGTAAAGAGCTTCAAAAAAATCTCACAAAACTAAGTGATTATGCAACAAAACAGCAAACTAATTTATATGTTGGTAAAATAATGCACATTGAAAAAAATAATCCCAACTATACCATATACTGTATAATATACTATATTATACAATATGATGGAGACTAATTTAGCTATAACTACTCAAGAGAGATCTTGGAGTCATTGTGGATAGTTCTCAGAAAACATCCACTCAATGTGTAGCGGCAGTCAAAAAAGCAAACAGAATATTAGGAATCATTAAAAAAGGGATAGAAAATAAGACAGATACTATCTTATTACCTCTATATAAAACCATGGTACTCCCACATCTTGAATACTACATACAGATGTAGTCGCCTCATCTCAAAAAAGATATACTGGCATTGGAAAAGGTTCAGAAAAGGGCAACAAAGATGACTGGAGTTTGGACTGGATCCCATATGAAGAGAGATTAAAAAGTCTGGGACTTTCCAGTTTAGAAAAGAGGAGACTTAAGGGAGGATGTAATAGAGGTCTATAAAATCATGACTGGTGTGGAAAAGGCGAATAAGGAAAAGTTATTTACTTGTTTCCATAACATAAAAACTAGTGGTCACCAAATGAAATTAACAGGTAGCAGGTCTAAAACAAACTAAAAGAAGTTTTTTTTCCCCACACAGCACATGATTCACCCGTGAAATTCATTGTGAGAGGAGCTTGTGAAAACCAAGACTTTAACAGGGTTCAAGAAACAATCACATAAATTCATTAAGGTTAGGTCCATCAATGGCTATTAAAAAGGATGGGCAGGAATGGTGCCCCTAGCCTCTGTCAGAGAGTGGGAAAGGGTGACGGGAGATGCATTGCTTGAAGATTCCCTATTCTGTTCACTCCCTCTGGGGCATCTGGCATTGGCCACTGTCTGAAGACAGGATACTGGGCTAGATGGACCTTTGGTCTGACCCAGTATGGCCATTCCTATGTCTTAGCATCTGGAGGGTTGGCTATGGCGCCCCCTTGAGTGCCACACTCATGTATCAGTATATTAGACGCCACTGACTAATGTTCCCGCTAATCTTTTCCATCAACATTTGGATTTTTTTCAATCCATGAGTAGATTATTTTCTTTCTTTTTGTGGCATAAGTGAATGTGCACAAACAGTAGAAACAAAAAACCTAGCTGTGGGCGCTCTACTAATCAACTAGGCAGCATCTGAATCTCTCCTGAGCAGCTACACAAGTGAACAGCTTAGAGAGAACACAGCCACTGACTCTATATTCTCCCAATTCCTTGCCAGCAACTCTGACAGAGGGGTAGGGAGGCAGGTAATGGAATGAACATGAGCAACACATTTCGAAGAACTACATTTACAAAAGAGAACTGTTTTTTCTTCAAGCATTTAGTTATGTAGATTCCATTCTAATTAACTCACAGGCAGTACTCTACAGAGTTGGGCTCGGAGTTCAGTTTCATGGTTTTCTGTACAGCCCTGCCATGGTCAGCATCATCCTGGGGCCTGCTGGGTAAGCCCACATTGGGCCGTAAACATCGGAGGCAGCAGCATGGGGTGCCAGGCGGGAGCTGATCCGCGAGGAGAGCCAGTTTAAAGACCAGCTTCCCTCACAGACCAGCTACCTGTTGCTCCACCCTGCTGCCTCTGATGGAGGCAGGGGGGATGGCAGGGGGCTCTTTGGGATGGCAGAGCAGCCCCTGTTCAGGATGGGGTCTGAGCTCCTGGACCTGGTGTGAGTTGGAACTGAGCAATGCTGCTTGCCCATCTGGCTCCTAATATGCTTTAAATGTAGAACAGCTGTGGTGGTAGGTCCCAGACCCAGCACGAGCCAAAACAATATTCCTGTTGCAAGCATAATGACTAGATGGAAAAAGTCACCAATTAATATACTAATCAACTAGGCACCATCAAAGGGGAATCGTGAAAGCAGTGCATCTCACACCAAAGCTGAAGTACTCAGTGAGAGTTCAGCAACCTTCTCACTAAAGGCAAGACAAGGCACTCTAACCAACTGTCACAAGCAGTAGAAAGGAACTGAGAGGGTATAAGGTTGGGGCATCTAATATATGTAAGTATGAACACAGCACTCAAAGGGACCCCACAGTTGATCTCATGGATTCCACTAAGGGAAAAGTATCTGACAACTATAATGCATTGCAAGCCAACATAGCAGGGTATTAGGAAAAGTTTTCAATTAGCAATAATCACACCTCAGATTTACCTCATTGGCTATGATACTGCCACTGCATGTGGGCGTGCACACACCTAAACTGAATCAACATAAGCAATAAAGTATTCATTTTGTGTAACAAAAAACAGCTTAAAAAAAAGCTTAGTTTAAGAACAATTATACCTTCTTCAATGACACGTCCTTTATCATCCAGCATGCCCTGGATTTCACATCCCCTGACATACACCAGGCCAGTTTGCTCAACAAAAGGTTTCCTTCGATCAAACTTGGTGCCATAAGTTTGTGTTGGACGTACCGTAATTAAAAAACAAACATCATGTTTGCGCAGACCTGATTGGAAACAGGAGAAAATTGAGTTACTTGGTTTATTCACCAGCAGATGCTACGCTTGTTCCATAACAAGCAATAGGAAATGTGTACAAGCAAGCTTCTTTTTAACCTTTTGGCTAAGATCAACGTCATATCCTTTCAGTGGTCAATGTAATTCATACTAGGGGAACGTGTCTCACATGTAGAGGATACAGAATCAGTTTTTTAAAATGTTTTGATCCTACAATTAGGTTAGAATACATAATTATCTTTAAACTTGCCTTCTGGAAAGATTCTGCTTAACAAACAAGATGGAAATGGAAAAAAAGCCAAGCAGCAAAGAAGGGAGCAGAAGAGGTTTAGACAACATAGTCAGAATGAATCACTTTTCAAAGAAGATGTAAAAGATTGATCGATTTATAGAGACACCAGGAAAGAGAAAGACCGGGCCTGCAGAATGCAGATTCAGGGTAGTTCTGAGTTCCTAGAACAAACCTATCAACTGTCCAGCATATATCAAATACACTGCTTTTTCAGAAAGTACTTTGGTCCATCTTCTGCCTTGATGCCATTGAGAGTCAATAACAGATCAGAAATGTTTGAAACAGTAAAACCTTTATAGTTATCTTACCATACTATACATAGCCTCAGAGGGATAGCTGTGTTAGTCTGTATCTGCAAAAAGGAGGAGTCCTGTGACACTTAGAGACTGCATTACAAATAGGGATCTAATAGTGTAGTAGATTAACCGATAAGCAAAAATGTATAGGTTAATTCTATAAGAGTACATGCATTCCTCCCCACCCCGCCTGTAAATTTTTAGCAGGGCTGGCCAGCAGCCTGGCTCACACCAGGTCTGGGACCTAACCCCACTGTGGCTCTGCATTTAAAGTGTATTAGGAGCCAGGCAGGCACGCAGCCTAGCTAGGTTCCAGCTCATGCTGGGTCCTGGAGCTCTGACTCTCTTCTCTCCACCAGACAGAGGTTGCTGCCACCCTGCACTGCTACCTCTATATCAGAGGAAGCAGCGCAGGCTGGCACGTAGCCAGTCTGTGAGGGGGGAGCTGGGTTTTGGGCTGGGTCCCCTCTTGGATGAGCTCCCACCTGGAACCCCACACTGCTGCCTCTGATTCAGAGGCAGTAGCGCGAAGTGGCAGGGGGCTCCTTGGGAGCGGGGCCGGGAGTGCGCTGGCTGCTGGCCCCACCCCCACGGCCTACAGAATAGTTGAGTAACCAATAAGAATTCACGAGGTTAATCAACTATTCAATTAACTGATATTTAGCATCCCTAATTACAAAGGTAATTTCGCCTCTCTAGATATTCATATCTCCTCACCAAATGCTTTAAATGACCCACTTCTACACTGACTTGATTAGCTTCATTAACACAAGCAACTTCTTCCTTATATCATAGAATCATAGGGCTGGAAGAGACCTGAGGAGGTCATCAAGTCCAGCCCCCTGCCCAAAGCAGGACCAATTCCAACTATATCTATACCCTTGCTTCTGTAAGTTCCACTCCAATTCATCTAACGAACTGAGTTTTTCCTACGAAAGCTTATGTCCTAATAAAATCTGTTGGTCTCTAGGGTGCCACAGGACTCCTCATTGTTTTTGTACTGTACTTAAGGTATCTTTCCTTCTTTCCCATAAGACAACAATAAACCTAACAAGGAAATTTCTATTAATACTACTGAGAAGCTACTATGTTACACAGTCTGATCTGAGCTGGGACTTAAGCTCATATCACAATCCAAATATTATGTCTATTGCTATCAATTCAATCCATTTCAATGCATGTTCTGCATTTAGCATTCATACTACAAGTCAGTCTAAAATCAACAAACTATCCAACTCTAGCATATTTAACAGGTCTCACTCTAACTGAATTTAAGGATTATCAGTCAATGTCACTGCAGAATATGAATAATTGCTTCTATGCAGCTTGCCAACAAGGTCAATTCAAGTGCAATTCCCTAAGCACAGTGTTGCCTACTGATACTGCACTAGGAAGCCTAGGATACACTGTGCCAGCTGGCAATTCCTGACAGTATTAAAAAGCACAACCGGAAAAACACTGGCTTTAACCAAGTCAATGTCTGTTACCTTTCCACTGAAAATATAAAATGGATCAGATTTGCTCCACAACTTTAAAGGAGACTATAAGCATGTAGGTCACACTATCTCTCTGCACTACTTGTCTGCTCTGTTTTTGTACAAGTAATAGTCTGCTTGCTAACAAAAGGAAATGGAATCATGGTATAACACAGAAGATATGCAACTGAAATATTCAGCATATTGGGCTTGCTGTCAGGTGCTTATCCAGTGGAGTAGTTTTCACTTTAGAGCCCTCCAGAATAAAAATTGTACAACTATTAGTTTCCTCAGAGTATTGGAGGATTTTTTTTTTAAACTGACTAATGCGGTTGTCCATCTTGATATCCCTTTAAAGTTAATCATACAATATAAAATAAATATGGTAAGTTTTTAAAAAACAAACACTGAAGGCAGACTTTCATGTACTGCAGACACTCTTTTCCTTCAGGCTGCAAATCTGTCACAAAGGTCATGAATTCCATGACCTCTAATGACCTCAGTGGCTCCTGCAGCAACTAGTACAGTTAACCCAGAAGCTGCCTAAGCAATTTAGGTAGCCCCTAGGTCAGCCACATCAGCTGCTGCTGGGATAGTTTCAGGACACCATGTCCCCCAACAGCAGTGGAGTTTCAATCCCAGCGTTAGAGCAGGCGGGGTGGGGAGGGTGGGGTGGTGAGGAGGGTGGTGGGGGCTCTGGGAGACGCTTACCTCGGGGGGCTCCCCAAATACGTCCCATGGCTCCTACGCAGAGGCATAGCCAGGCTGCTCTGCATCCTGCCTCCACCTGGAGGCACTGCCTCTGCAGCTCCCACTGGGTGCTGTTCCTAGTGCTCCGGGTGGGAGCAGTGCATAGAGCCCCTCTTGGTCTGCCTCCACCCAGAAGCTGAAGGACGTGTTGCTGCTTCTGAGGAGCCACGCAGAGGGAGCCTGACAATCCTGCCAAATTCTCTCTCTCTCCACCAGCAGAGCACCCCAGTTTTAGTTACAGGTATATAGTACTATAAACATGTCAAGGTCCATGAATTTTTTGTTTAATGCCTGTGACCTGTCCATGACTTTTACTAAAAATACCGATGATTAATGGGTAGCCTTACTTTTTATGTCATTCCAACAGTACTGGTATAGGCAATTTTTATTTTGGAGACCTATTCCCTTTTCAGAGTCAATGTCAATACACATCTCTAGATCAGTTACTAGTGAGATGCAAATATAAACAGATTTCCAACTACTACCTCTGCAAAAATGACAGCCAAGCCTTGTCTAGATATAGCATATGACAAGAGGAGACGTGTTTCTGGCAGCATAGTAACTCCACCAAAATGACATTAGATACATGACAAAAGCATTTGTCTAACAGTATCTACAGAGGGGGGTTTGTCACCATAGCTATGTTGGCTAGATGGTGTAGTTTATTCACACCCCTGTCCAAGGTATTCATGCCTGGTCCAAATTTCCTTGGTTTGTGTAGTTCAACTATCTACTGAGCAGACAAAACAGAACAGTGCATGGTTGGTGTCATGATGACACACTTCATATTCAGAGGCTTATGAAACAATCACTCAGCTAAAAAAACCAAACCATGAGTATGTTCTGATAATGGCTTATAATTGTGTTTGTTACTTTGATGTGTATCACACCAGGTATACAGAAAGGAGACAGCTTCTGAACAGGATGAAAAACATGAAGTAAGTTCTTCAAAAAAGAACCCTCTAAGGGTGAAAGATTATTGTAGAATCCTGTAATGGTATGTGAAAGCCTGAAATTGTAGTGATGCTTTACCCCATACTGATGAGGAAGAGACCTGACTATTTAAAGCTAAGTACATGAGCCATAATAAAGAGAATGGAAGACTGGGTAGGAACAGTTCCTTTCTGCCCTGCCGAGATAGAGAATGGCTGTCATTTCACAGAAGACAGTTTATTAGACTACTGCTGACTGAACTAACAGTGAGTTCTTTCAGCTTGGGCCATAGAGGATCACATTTTCATGTCCCGAAGTCCCACCTCCAGTGAAAACTGCTGACAACTCATCACAATATAGAGGAATGGATTCAGGGAGGAGATTTGGAAAAAACTTATTTGCTTGGTGTATCTGTTTAAACACTCCAAGATCCATCACGTGATCAGCCTCCAACCATCCCTTTTTTGTAGGTAGTAAGGGTAAAGCATTCAGTGGCTGTTCCCTAACTATTTTCTAGGTTGGGGTTGATGGTTTTAGAGAACAGTATGAGAATTTTAACACCATCAGAAGTAAGATTTGAATTCTTGGTACGTTCTTTGCCAGCTCAAGGAATGTTTTCCTAGGCTATATGGTTTACATGAGGACAGACATGTTTATTTGTATACAAAAGTACATTTGTGATACATCAGATTTATAGTTAAATTTGGCAAATTCCGCTTGGTGCAAATAAATTTCCATTATTGACAAAAAAAGTTCTCTAGAGACACTATCTATAACTAATATTCTAGAGATTAGCACAACAAATATTTTAGATTTCTTGCAAAAGAGTATGAAAAAGTGACGTGATCGGGAAAGGAAGGGGGGAGCCATCGAACAGAAGGATTTTTTAAACTCTTATTTTTTTCCTCTATCAATTTATTTTCAAAGCACCATAAAAATACTGAGTATTGGATTTTTACAATATAAAAGTTTAAAATCTCCTGTTAAAACCAAACCTTGTATACCAACCTTAACAGCAGTATAGCTATTTCTGCACCATAATACTGACTAGCGTCACGGTACTTTAACAGCTCTATATTTATGCCAAATTCTGAGAGTATCCACGATGGGTATCGAATGTTCATTTTTATGTCAGTAATGAGTACCTTGCCATTCATCTTTGATGTGATCTCTTACATTCAAATGAATTGTAACATCTGCTCGTACTCGCATTGGCCAGTTTTCACCAATATTGGGCTTTGCCACCTCTACCACAGTGAAAGACACAATGGGTTGTGCCATCCGAGCCCATCCACCAAACACAATGCCTCCATATTCGGATTGCCTTAAAAAAAAAAAAAAAAAAAAAAAAAAAAAAAGGGTTGTGTTTGAGACATTGCTGCATTCAGATTTTCTTTAAATTGTTGAATAATTAAAAAAAAAATAATCACATAATCAGCTCCAATTTAAGAGACATAAGGAAGCAGAATTTCAAAATTTTCACACAAAATTTCAGCATATCTGGTGACATATAGCTGGAATTTTCAAAAACCACTCAGCACTAATGTAACTTTGCTTCTTGTGAAGTGAGTGTTAACATTTTGATTTCAATGAAAGCATAGATAGGCCAATACTGCGTATTTGTGAAAACCCCATTAGTACTGCCCATCCATAATAGGGATATTAGCGAGTAGTCAACTAGAGTATCAACTACTCGCTTCCCCCCCCACCTTGCTGCCTCTATAAGAGGCAGCAAGGGTTGGGTGAGAACCAGAGCCAGTGCTGGGGGGAGTGAACAGGGGCTCCTGGACTCAACGTGAGCCGGGACCGAGCAGTCCTGAATCACGCTTGTCTAGGACACTGCACCTCTGCATTTTAAATGTAGTAAGAGTCTGGCATCTCTCACTATATTTAAAATGCAGAGCCACAGCGTGGGTTGCTCCTAAAGCTGGCACAAGCCTGGACTGCTCAGTCACGGCTCGAGCTGGATCCTGGAGCTACCCACACTATGGCTCTGAAGAGCGGCCCTTAACTTATCATGTAGTCAATAAAATCTGTATTGACTACACGATTAGCCAGATAACCGCAATGTACCATCCTTAATCCATAGTAACGATGCAAATAACCAATCAGAACAATAGTTAATAAAGTGAAATTTGCAGTTAAAACTTAAGAAAAATGTCTTAATGTTACACAATGGTCACAACCGATCTTCATGGGCAACCATACCCAGAATATATTTTCATGATATTATTAGAAAATTAATCTTGCACAGAACAGTATATTAGAAGAGATTATGGAACACCACATCTATACCTTCATATAAAAAGTGGATACAATTGGTTGCTATTTAGATAAACACATCCACTTTATAATGCAGACATCACTATTTATTTATTCCCAAAAAAAATCTTTAGCCACTTCTGAAATTGTGGTGTTAGGTTTGTTTTAGTTAGTACAGAAATATTACCAAGGTTTCATCCTACTGACACTATCCTCAATATCTTGTCTGATCTCATATGTAGACTCTAAGCGGAAGAGGTTGAAATTCCGTAGAAGGTAGTCATGAAGAGTCAGAAACTGTAAATTCAGTTTAGGAAGAGCGAGGCAGCCTAAGAAAAAGAAAACATTTGTTCTTCTGTTACTCTAACAAATTCACTGGTTTCACATACTCAAACATTATATGCAATTCCATCATCATGCTTTAGTCATGATATGAGAAGAATTAAAGAGTTACTTTCTTCTGAAGCCACATACAATAAAAAGGGGAGCACAAAGGCCACAAATCACCTTCAAGTGCTATTTTATGTTTGTTGACTGTCACTTTTAGGTACTACAGTTACATACAAAGGCACTTGTCTTTGCACTGCTACAGCAAACTATTTTCAGTCATTGGTAAAAAGAGACTTGTCTTACTTCACTACAGATGACCACATTAAGAACAACCATATGGGACAATTCTCTAAAAAAGTTTCTGATATAGAATGATGCACTTCATGGGACAAGTTAGGTGGTTTCTTTACTAGAAACCAAAAAAACAAATAAAAAAATTGTGAGGCAGGCTGATTCTGCTTGTTTTTACATTAGTACTTCAGCTTTTCTAGGCTGTAAGACTGATAACTAGAGAACTAGAGCCAAGGATGAAGCCTGAACAACTGAAAAAGAGGACAGGAGGATTTTTAATTACTATTATTAAGTTGATATCTTCATTTCTGATGAAGAAACAACATTTAACAAAGAGCTGCTTTATCCAAAGATTCTGCATCATCATTCATTCACTATATAGTGCTCACAATAACCATCACCAAACACTTACAAAAACGCCTCTCATAAAACCAGACAAGATGATACACCAGAAAGGGAGAAAAATGAAAAAAAAAATCCCCATGTTCTCCATCCTTCTCTAGTCATTATGGAGCAGAAGAAATAAACCCGAAGGTTGCCTTTAATTTTCCTGTCAGTAATATAGTAAAAGAACACATTGTTTGAGGATAGGGTGCTATTTTGGATACATCATAGTAATAGTGATATAGGAACAAAATAAAGGTTCTTTATTTATGAACATTTGTTCTATTATTCAATTTCCACCTCCCACCAATACACTTTTGTTGATGGAGCTATGAAGAGGGCACAGTAGTAGGAACAGGAAAAGAGAATTTATCTCTGAGGTAAGTACTGCCCATACTGGTCCCATCACTCTGTGCTGTCTATAGATGTGAAGGAGTAGTCAAGTAGTCGACTACCCGATAAACTCCTGCTTATTGGGTAGCACTATCGACTACTTGATCACTCTCCCCCTTCCCCTGCACTCTGAAAGGGACAGAGGGGAGCCAGAGTGCAAAGACGCTGGCTCATTCTCTGGTCACTCACCAGGTCTCAGGACAACCCTCACGGTGCCCCCCCTCTGCATTTTTAAAGGGGAAGCAGCAGCGGCAGCTACCCCCCCTCTCCCGAACTCACCTCACACTGCCCTTCTGCATTTTTAAAGGGACACAGCAGTGGCAGTTGGCTTGTACTGAGACAGACAAGTGGACAGGCTGCTGCTGCTTGTCTGTCTCAGTACAAGCCAACTGCCACTGCTGTGTCCCTTTAAAAATGCAGAGGGGCAGTGTGAGGGTTGTCCCGAGACCCGGCAGGGGACCAGAGAATAAGCCAGCATCTTTGCACGCTGGCTCCCCTCTGTCCCTTTAAGAGTGCAGAGTGGCTGCCAGGAGCTGTGCTCAGACGCAGCCTGAGCCGGAAGTGAGCGCTCAAAGTGTCCTTCCTTAATGACTAGTCGAGCAGTCAATGAAAATTAAGATAGTTAACATCTTTAGTACTAGTAAATTAATCGATACTTAACATCCTTAGTGCTGTCCCTTCTCATTTGTTTCAACTAAAAACCACATACCTCCCACTTGGCACACATCATTCTGTACCTTATATTCCCAGCACTGTAGCTACCCACACTGAGCCACATAGAGCTACAGAGATTGTATTTTATGCAGAAAATGGTTTTAATCGGCTAAATAATGACAGCAACAACCTCCCCAAGTATTAATGGTGCCAGGTTTGAAGATTAGAAACTCCCAAATGTATTTAATCTAAGCCAAGGTGGTGGAGCTACGATGGGACCCCCCCCCCCGCCCCAAAAAAAACCCACAACCCAAACTAACTCCCCCCCCCCCCCAACTACCACCTCTCACACACACATGCGGAAAATGTTCTAGAGGCAAAATTACTACATTCATTGAACCATGTTCTCTCAAATTCCCTGTCCAATTAGCTCAAAATTTTCAAATCTTTCCACCTTGGCATAAAATCATTCCTAGGAAACTTCAAGTGAATGGACTAGTTTTAATTATGCCCAACCAAAGGAGGAAGATCGAAGTGTGTTAAAAATTGGGCACAGAATACCCAGAATAAACAGCATCATTGTTGTAGCCCTTTTAGTCCCAGAATAAATAAGGCCATTTCACCTTGAATAGTCCATTAGAATATGTGCTTACTATCTGACTGACTTTGTGTTTAGCTGTGACATTTGTATTTAGTCGTGACATTCAAAGTACTTTTCTCAGACCTCAAGAAGAGTGATGCATAGTTTGAAAGCTCATTTCTCTTACCAACAAAAAAGTTTGGTCCAATAAAAGTTACTACCTCACTCACCCTGCCTCTCCAAAATAAAGAGTTGTATTTTCAGTCTACATTATGGGAATACTAGAGTTGCTCTGCAACTCAAGTTCTAACATGCTGCTCAATTAGAACGCCTTTGGTTTTGAATTTTAGCTTCCTAGGAAATTACCAGGCTTTGTTTAAAAAACGGGAGAAGACTGGTAAAGAAAACCATCCACCAAGAAAGGGGCAGGGCGAGCAGGGTAGGTATGCACCAAAGGACAGTTGAGAAAGTCTTCCCCTTGATGTAGTGGTCAGGTCATCTAAGCCAGTGTTTCTCAACCTTTTTTTTTTTTTTTTAAATAAAGTACCCCTTTAAAAAAAAATAAGTACCCCCAGTACCTACAGTTTTCAGACACAAACATTTTTTCTACCATTGCAACACATTTGTGTAAACAACTTAATTGTAGCTGGGCAGGCGATGAAATCTTTGGGTGTAAAAAGTACAAAAACAACAAAACGCTGTAAAACTTACAACAAAAATTCAGTTCTCCAAATTTCAGTTGTGCTGACATACCCCCCAGACTTCTCTTGAGTACCCCTAAGGGTACTCGTACCACTGGTTGAGAAACACTATCTAAGCTGCCAGAACCCAGTTCTTTGCTTATCTCACTCTCCTCCTGCACACTGCAAGCAAACAAGGTCATGCTAAAGAAAGAGGATGAAGAAAGGAGTAGAAGGTTTCAGTCCATAAGCAGCAACATCTTCCACATCACCATCTGAAAGAGCCCCATCCGCTTCCCCCATGAAAACCTTTTATGTCCCAAAAAAGCCAAACTTCTGGTAGGGGGAAAATATTAAACTGATAAAACCCTCACACTGTCTTTTTAAAAAACCTAGACTTTTCTAGGAGAAAAAATGGTAAATATGATAAAAAGATCTTTATACATTTAATACTTTCACTTGACTACTGTCCTAGTTTCACACCTTTGTTTATGAACTGTGAAAGCATGAAAACCTCTTGTAACATGTAATATTATCCTTGAAATCTTTCTGGCACACACCACATGTTGGCTTTCACAAGCACCGAGATTCACTGCCAATAAAGTAAATGGATAGAACATATTTTTATTCCATGAAGCTATAGGAAGCTAAAATGTCAGGAAGAATGGGCCAAAGAGTCTGTGCCCAGTTCAGCATATTCATCTCCAGAGCCTGGAATGAAACCCAACATTTTAGTCTCATCATCATCTGCTGGTTGCAATCTTCTGTGAACTCCACTGACAAAGTATCCAGACACACTCTAGGTTCAGTCCACATTAGGGATGTAAAACCCCATTTAATCAATTAAACATAATATTTAACCAATTAACTGCTTGAGCAGGGGAGGATGGGGGGGAGGGGCCAGGCTGTAGGCACAGACAGACAATATCCTGTAATACCCTGAAAAACCCTATTAAAATTAGCTTTATTTAATTAAACTCAACCTTACTGAATTAGGATTAATACCTTTGGGGTACATTCCATTAATAATGCAACTGTGTATGTGTGATTGCAGCACTGCATGTACCTTCTCTAATAGAAAGTGGTGGAATGCTAATGTACTTCCTCTGTTATCAACCCTTTGGAGCACTCTAGAGAGCTATGCATACTAGTTCAAACTGTATGCTCCAGTGACCAATCAAGAAAGAAAGAAAGGGGTTTTGGATAGACATACTTGTTTAAAACTGGCTCACAGCCTTCCTCCTGATCCAGAAAATGTGCAGGGAACCTGGTCCATGGATGGCCCCAACCCTTAGAATGGGATTAGGAGGACTGGGTCTATTCTGATCTCATACAATCGACTGCTTGTATGAACTATAGCCATGATGAACTTACGACCACAAAGAGTTCTGTTGGGTAGGGGCTGAAAAACTGCTCCTGCTAAAATTCATATTAGGGTGAACTCTGGTAAGCTTATAAGCCAATGCGTATATTCTTTTATTGTTTTTAATGATTTCTCTATAACCCTTTTTATGTTAAGAATAAAGTAGAGTTGCATAGGAAACGCTGTGTGGTAATTTATAACTGTAATGATTACACCTGATAACCAAAGTGAGAAGATGTCCCTGGGAAAGCTATCTGTGCTGGGAATAAAAATGAAAGCAGGCAACTGTGCAGCTTGGAAACACCTCAGTCTAAAGGGAGCAGAAAGCGTGTTTCCACACATAAGAAAGGATGGCTAAGGAGGGTGTGTACTTGCTGGACCACTGAGAACAAATACAGGTGCAACTGAAATGCAGGTTCTGAACTGTGACAGATGGTATTTCTGGTTGTTCAGTTTGCTTTTTTTAAAACCTAGGAAATTGCATATAAAAAAACTCTACTCAAGCACTCAGAAATTAGGAAATCCTAGAATTAAGAAAGAACAGACAACCCTAGATCCTGTCATTTCCCACTTTGGAGTACTGGCCTTTGCAACCTTAAAGTTGTTAAGTTTAACATAGTTTTCTGCGTGTGCATGCAGTTATAGACAAATTATATAAAAGGCTGATTGCAATTCAGCACAGCATACAATATTCACATTTTGCAATGTGAAAGTATGAAACTAGTAGAACAGAAATGAATAATTACATAGGACAAAAGGCAGTTTCTTTCAAACACTGATTTCAGTTCACTATAATGAAAATAAAACTGTCCATTTTTGCTGTGTATTAGTAAAAAATCCCATTTACTAATAGGTATAAATAGGTAGAAATGGAAGTTTCCCAAAGAAAAGGGCACCATTAAAACCAGGATTTCTACAGACTCACTATTATGAGAAGCAGCACTCATGGCCTTAACTTATGATCTACATTCTGCTGGCAATGTTACTGTAGCTATTCTCTTCCATATCACCACTTCACTTCAAGAATAGAGGTAATTTTTTAAGCTTAATTTTCAAAGGTATTCTCCATTTGTGTGCAACAACTCATATACACACTAAAGATGTTAAATATTGATTAATTTACTAATCAAGTAGTTGATTGAATTTCCATGAACTATTTGATAGGCACTTCCACATGCCTCCTTTGAAATGTACAAGAGCCCCCACGAGGTTCTTCTGTATTTCAAAGCTGGAACTCCGCATGCAGCCCGGAGCCAGCCGAGGCTCCACGCAGGCTCATTTCCTTATGGGATAGTCAACTAGTCCTTAACATCCTTAGTACACACTGCCTCTTCACCCACAGGAACAGAACTGTCATGTGCAAAACTTCTCTGCTATGACAGAATCCACCATAGCTAACCGTACACAAAAATGTATATGCAGGTGTGCACAAACACAAATATGTATTTCCTAACTAAAGTAATTATCTGGAACAGACTGTTTCAAAGAAACACTTTCCACTGATGTGAGTATGGTTGAGGAAACTGCATAACTGGATGGCCTTGTACCCTAGAGTTAAGAATGTTGCCTGTTCTGGAATGCAGCCAGATTGTTTGCCTGATTAAGAAGAAAATTTGATTTTCAAGCAGGTCAAGTATCTCTCTTTCCAGGAGAGATTAGAGTGATCAAGTTAACACTGCAGTTTCCAGATATCATTACGGTAAGGAAAAAGGAACCTGTTACTCTGCAGAATCTCAGTCATGTTAGAAAACAAAATACCATAATATTAGTGCTATTGTCAGTATACATTATTATTCTGCTCTGTGTGTACTCATTTACAAAGAATATCCAGATGGCTAGTCAAAGCAGAATTTGCTTTAAAATTTAAAAAAAAAAAAAAAATCAGATTGAAAAGAAAATAATTTTGGTTCAGAGAATTTAAACATCTTCCCTGACTGCTTAGTTCTCAATCATGGAAGAGAGTGGCTCTACATTTCCTACAGCACTAGCAGTGGTAGAGCTTTACGGAATTACTTAGCTGACATCAGGAACAGATCTGTGGCAATAAGGAAACAGATTAAGCTGACATTAGAAATTCCATGAATTCCATAAACATTATTATGGCACCTGACTGCCACAAAGACTATGGATTCCATCCTGAATTGCCTAGTGGGATATTCTGTGATAAATGTAGATAGGCACTTTTAGCCTTAACATTATATACATTGATTAATTGACAAACAATTACTGGCAAACAATTTAAAATTAATACCCAAAAGTAAGCATAAGCAGATGTATAGTACAGATATTAGTTGTCAGGATATGTATTAGAGTTTTGGATTTTCAGTTTAAACTATAAGTGACAAAACCTCACCACACTACACTGACTTATTTTGAAAAATACAAAGTTATTTTAAAGGCATTCAAAAGACTTCATTTGCTGCTTAATGTAAAAGTCTGGCATGAGTCATTTTTCTCTCAAACTCTCTACATTTCACTTCTAGGAGGCAAACAGTATTAATGTGTTTTCCTGTGCTTATACATAGAGTAAATGAGATACTTTTATGACTTACTCCAAGCTTTGATTATTCTTTTTAATCTATGCTTATCTAATTGGTAATGAAGACACTCATTACTGATCAAAATTTATGCACTTCATTCAGTTCAAAATGCTTATAAAAACTGATTTTATTTCTGAAAGTTAAAAGGCATTAAAGTAGCCAAAAATAAATATTGCCCAGAATTAGAGGCTATGGAATGGTTCTTAATGAAACAGAATTAACTATAAGTCCTTTGAATTAAGAAGTTAAGAGTAATCCAAATATATTTGAAGAAAGATACCTTCTCCAGAATAGTACTCAGTTGGGACAATATTTTCATCCCAAATAATCTTCTCTGTGGGATAGAGAGGCATCTGGTTAAGCTGCTGAATCTGAGATATTCGACGTGCATGTCGAGACACCTAGGAAAGCGAAAGTGTACATTTATACCAAAGCCTAATCAAGACAAATTTTCTCTACACAAATGACAAACAATTTATAAGATGGTTATCTAGGAAGTAAACACTAAAAAGATCACATCATCAATAAGCACAACAAACTGAAATGATAAAGCACCTTAAGACATCACAAATTTAAAAATTACCCCCAAATTGGCTGTGTTTTATTTTTCTTTAATGAATCAATCTTGTTTGTACAGTGAAGAAAATCTTAAGATATTCTGCTAACACAGTTGGGGCTATTTATTTCAAAAACTTAAATTAAACACAATGAAACAAGTCCCATTTTACTAATATGACAAACAACTTCAGGTGTAATTTTAGTGGTCAGGTTTACACCTCTGAAAACTAAGCCAGTTTAATAATTCATTCATCAAGGATCTGTCCCAAAGTCCCACTCACTTAAAAGGGCTTTTGGATCAGGTTTTTGGAGAGCACAGGTGGTATTCGATGATCCATTATCAAACACAAATGAGTCTACATGATTATCACAGAGAAGTTAGCATGTATCTCAGTAGTATCATATCATAAATAGTTCAAACACAGATTTTAATACTGCAGTTTCCCACTATAATTTCAGTGTCCTGACAAGACAGGAGAGGAAAGGTTCTCTTCCCCTATTAAAAAGAAGTTTTAGAGAACCGCTCAAAAAAGGCTCCCTAGCAAGGTTATAATTTAAACTGAAGAAACAACAAAGTTTCACTATATTTTTCTGAACTCCAATGTTTGTTTAGAGTAGTTAAGGCTGATATTTCATACCCAGCAATAAATATCAATATCAAGACCCTATACAGAAAAATCTGATACCACGGCATCCTGTTTGAGGATACCTCACACTGACAGCAGGATCACTCCACAATCTGACTTCAAACTGCTCACACAAACACCAAGAAAATATTCCAATATTATAAATTCTCACTTAATTTTATGGGAATTCAAAGTTTAAATCCCTCTAGACAGCACTGAAAAATATCACAGTCTAAATATATTTTAAACTGGTATGAATAACTAAGGATTCATGCAAACATCTACACATGCTGTAACCACTTTGATGATATGTGGAATTTAAGCAACTGCTGATGAGACACTGGTAACAGTCTTCTAAAGCTGCCACTGTCTAGACCAGTGGTAGGCAACCCATGGCCTATTGGGGTTCTGTGTGTGGCCCACAAGGCTTTTTTTTTTTTTTTTTAAACTGTTGCCCACTCCCAGGACTGCAAGATCCTGCTGATTTTTGTCCATGTAGTTCTTTTCTTACAGATTTTACAAAGGTGACATGCAATTATAGAAAGGGCATGTGAAGTATGTGTGTAACATTGTGAGAGCCATGTGCTTGCTCACTCTGCATCCAACTGAAAATCTACAATGGTTCAATCGGCACAACCTACAAATTCTAGGTATGCAAGCGCAGTTAGCAAAACTACCCTATTCCAGGAGACTGTCTTGATTACGACAATCTTGCGGCCCACTGAGATGAAGGAGGGACACTCAGCCAGCCTACTCGCTAGTTTAGGTTGCCCCTCACTGATTTAGATACACTACAATTTTCGCAGAAGAGCTATATTTCATGTCATCTTTTTCCCTGTTTAAAATTTAGTCATTAATTATTACATTTGAATTCACATTTGTTTCCTATTAACTCAGCCATCATACTGCTGTAGTTCATAAGGCACTCCTAAGTGTGAAAGCCATCATGTGGCTGGCAGCAGTAGAACTGCAATTGCTGTGATTTTATTCAGTATGAAAAAGTGAACACAAGCATTCTTGAAAGAAAAAACCAAAAAACAAAAAAAAACACACAGATGATCATGTGTGGGATTTACCAATAATTCCAGAAGAAATTCTTTGTCATAGCTTGTATCTTCCCCTTCAGGTAGAGCTGGTAACAAGCAGAGGTATGATGCCACCTGGTGGAGCGTGTTTGGGCTGCATAATGTTGAGAGGGGAGAGAGGAGAATACAAGAGTCACTGGGTGATTTTTTTTAACAGCTTTTATAAAAACTTTAAAAAAAAAAAAAAACCTCGTTTGTGTAACCTGATCTGTAAAGCTATTGCAAAAAACAAAAAAAACCCCAAACAAACCCTAAAGAAACTTAAAAGTTAAGCAAAGTTTTTATTTAATTACTTTACCTAGTAATTGCCTAGTGGTGATGAGCACAGCCTTTATAACATTATAGAAAGTGACTAACAAATAATGACAGATACAGCACAATATTCAGAAAGAATTCACATACAAAAACTAGAAACATAAATGAGAGAGAGAGATTGATTTGAACAGACAATATACACTGCCTTTAATATTTTCTGAAGTGGTCTATAGCGGTCCAGTGTAGAGCCAATGTATTAAAAGCCGAGTACCTATCCACATTAGACTTTTAAAATGTTTTAGCACACATTACATGCCAATATGACATCTTTAAATGCCCGTCTAGATAAGGTCTAAATTTTTCGGGATTAGTCTATTATATCGGACTAGTAGAAAACTAATTCTAACAAACAACTGTTCAAGAGAAGGTGCTTTGAGGAGGGGGAGTATATTCACTGCTACCGTTATTGTTTTGGTAGTATTATTAAGACTAAATAGTAAGAAAACTAAGAATATGACAAGACAGACAAAAAGCAGTTTAACCTATCCTCCAGTATAAGAGATCCCAGAACTGTATTACGAATTGTTACAACAGCAGACAAAGGGACATCCAGTCAACTTACAACAGTGTTTCCCAAAGTAAGGGTTCCATGAGAACTCAGCACTCCCCGGCCCCCTCAAAAACACAGAGCCTTGTTTGCAGTGGGGCTCACTCTTTTTTTTTTTCAACATATTTTACCCCTGGCAACCCTAGGGGTTCCTGGAAATTCTTTCAAGCTGAAAAGGGTTCCGTGGACAAATAAAATTGGGAAACACTGACTTACAAAATGACTACTGTAACTATAACAAATATACATAATGTTACTTCTATGAAAATGTTTGAACTGTAACTAAGATTAGAATTTTTGGCAAAAGAGTGGCTCAAATTAACCCAGTGATTTCTGTGGGCCTTTTATATAGCAATAAGGAAAGGGAAACATTTTCAAAATGTCAACTATGGTAATGCCACAAAAAATGGCAAGATGACTCGAGGGCACAGAGTTACAAAAATATTAACTTTTCTACTTTTAAAAAGACTAGATTTCAAATGGATGGTGTTTCTTTCACTCCATCCAGAGATCAAACTTATTTCATCATACCCAAATGGGGCAAGGTGTTTATGTATTCACTTCCGCAAAAGGAATAAATTAAAACACATCCAGAAAATCAGAAGCAAAACCCAAGAGTCCTAATTCCAAATGCCTTTTTCCAACCAGGAGTCAATTTGCAATGTGACACATTTTCATTACAGCAGTACACATGTACACAATATACATAAAAAGGCTGGAAGATTTGAAACAGAGGAACCGAATTTCTATATTTAAGGCTTACCTAAGGGGTCCACACAGCTTTTCCAACGAACCACGAGTATCCACTGCTGCCACACTTGAAAGAGCAAAATCGTATAGTTCTGGGAAATGCGCAAAAGCAGCTCTCTAGAAAATCCCCCCCATAATTAAAGGAGAGGTTAAGCTAACCTTTACATAGTAACTTCAAGTTTATGACAATGAGAGGCTGCATGGAATTTAACACTTCTGATATACACTAGATGTTCTGGCATTACAATAGCCTCCTAATCAGCAGTAATATAATTTTGGTAGAGACTGACATGGTTGTAAACCTCAGGAACTTCACTCCCCAATGTTCATCTAGTTCTGAATTTAAAAGGTCAAGACAATTTCAGTGAACCTCCAAATGTGCAATTCAAATCTTGTCATAGTCCTAATTAGCACCATGTGAAACATGCATAGCGCTCTTGTGAAAAGTCCCAAAATGACCACAGGTAGTCAGGACTTGGTTTATATCTCACCTAAAAGTGCTATTAGCAGTACGTACTATCAAAATATATTCTGAGTACTAATTCTGAGGAAAAGTGCCATCTATTGCATAACCAACACCACTTCTTCCTGAACCCCGGGTTTCCCACACAACTAAGCCTTATGGAGACTTATCTTTCCTAGCTAATGAGTTGATAAGATCAAAACTAGAGGTGGTATTGTTTTGCTGAAGTGATAATAGGCTTATTAATTGTGACTGTCACTTCAGTTAGGTTATGCTCTTTAATTTGCTCATGCAGTTTGAAGTGTGTGTTATATGAAGTTCAATATATTTCTGAGCAAAGCTATGCAGAGAAAGGAACTGAAAAATTAGCACCATTCCCTTCAATACAGCAGGAAAAACAAGCTGTTTCCTTTTATAAAGATGAGAATCACCACCTCACTTGCAAATTATATTTTAAAAAAGATATTAAAAGTGAAACCCATTGTTTGCATACCTGTAAGGAAGTAATTCTATCATAGTGAATTGTAGTCATCTCATTTTCTGTCAAAGCGTTCCCAGTCTGGTCATTAATTTCAAAACCAGTGTAGAATTTAAGCATGTCTAAAAGCTGAAACATGATACATGCACATTAGTAGTATATGAAAATGGGATTCACAACTGCCATATAAAACATGCACAAAGAAAAATGGAAATTAACATCTCAACTTCAGGCTTTGTTGATCAGGTTTTTATCAAGGAAATTCTCTAAGAAGCTGCCAAGAGTTAACAGAGAGACTAATAATAGGAAATTTAGTCTAATAGCCATGAAATAAAGTTTCAGAGACCATCTTAATAACAAATAACTTCAAGTATATAAAGTGAAGTTCTAATGTCTGCAATAAATGCATAATGATTTAAAAAGATAAATGAAAAACTTAGTCACCTGTCAATGAAGTGAGGAGGTACCATAATCTGGTAGGATTTGCTTCAACAGAGCCACAATGAAAAAGCAGAATTACTGTAATTTTTAAATGCTGCACTAAGATCTTAACCACCCATTTAGTAAAGAAAATTAAATTAGATTAAAATAAGCATGGACTTCTTGAAACCACTGGCACACTGCATAGATGCAGAAGCCTGGTTCATGAACTGTAATGCTATATGCTAACAGATTACTAGTTAGCCTGTTTTGATCACAGAAGGCACCTTTCTTTAAAAAGAATGCAAACTCCATACTGCATATCTAGGGGGCAAAGCTCCTAGAAGCTATATCTGGATACATCCAGGTGCAATCCTAATAAAAATGAAAATATCAAAGTTCACTCCCTTATGAATGGTTCAGAACAACTGCTACAAAAACTGGTCCTCAAAACAAATCAAGAGGACTAAACCCTTTCTAGCTTTGACAGGCCTCCACATAGAGGCAGACCTGAGCAGAAAAAAGGTCATATCATTCTGGTTACCAAGTTCCTTTTTCAATTCAAGTTGGACTTGATTTTAATAGCTGCTACAGTATTGCATTTAGAAATGTTCTCTGTCCCAGCTTTCAAAGGGTGTAAAACATTAACAATTACCAATTTGTGAAATATTAACTCCATTCATCTGAAAAAGCGGGTTGTGCCCATGAAAGCTCAGGATACCATCTACATGTTTTATTAGTCTTTAAGGCACCTTTAAGGTGCTCCTAGACTATTTGTTGATTTTTAAGTTTTTGCAAAGATCTTGTCGGAACATAGAAAGAAAAGGAAGGTAAGTACTTGGAATAATGTGACTTTAATGTCAAATTTAATAGGATGTTCATGAAACCCAGTCAGTTTTGGAATTCACTCCCCAACTATCAGGAATCAGCAGGCTGAATCTTAAGCCAGCAGCAGCAGCTTGCTAGCTTCTCCATGTTCATACCCACCACTGTGCCTGCTACTGCTCTCAGCCTTGCCTCTGTTCTGCCCATCTTAAAACCGTCCCTGCCTGCTCAGTCCAATTTCTGACCTGACCCTCAGCTCCTGCTGCTGATTACGGACGTCAGTTCAACTCTTGTCTCTGGAACCCAGTTTCTGCCTTCCAGTTTTACCCATGGCTTTGGCTCCTGCTGCTAGGCCAGAATTGCCCTCATCCCATTCAGCTGACACCAACCCATGGTCTAAAATGATATATACACCATTCATTTCCTATGGATTCTGGGGAGGGCTGAAAAAATCTGAGGTCAAATAGGCGGAAAGATTTAAGCTACTGACTTTTGTTATATCTGTGATAGGACACACAGCTAGGTGAATGCTGGGTATACAATTTTAAAAGCTGCTCAAACACAGAGACAAGGCTACAAGTACATGCATACATAGGTAATGAAAAAGTAGTGTTGTGAGGATTTAAAATAAATCTATGCACAGCATTTACTTAATAGTAATCCAATTTTTTAGTTTATTTCCACACAAAACGTGTCACAAAGTAACCATTTTCAGCAAAGAACACAACATTAGAAGATGCAGTAAATATTTTGAGCTGCTTCAGAGCTCTCTTCAGAAGCATCAAAACTCACCTGGCAGAAGAGATGACCCTCCTTTTCCCTTTTAGCAAGGTTAGACAAGTAGCAATGAACAACAAGGTGGGAGTCATCTAATACAGTATTAAACCAGCGCCTTGTGGGAAGCAGGGCCTAGAATGAATAATTTTGCATTATTAATAGTCTTAGCATATACAGTTTCGAAACCCATTGCTTTCCATATATATCTTCCTATTTTTAGATGGCGGGTCAGGATTCAGTGCTGCATAAATAGCTAATAATGGTTATTTACATAAAAGAATCCTCCCAAAGACATCTATCCTAGAATGCAATTCATCTGTGCTAACTCCCATTCAAATGAGTAGATTTTGTGCAGGTATATGGATCTCCATGAAGGTAGAGCCTTTTGCAGGATCAGGGTCTCAGAATACCCACCTTACTATTGAGATGTATTTGATTTAACTGATTTCACTATTTGCAGATCATAGAAACAATTATTTTATTAACAATATCTTTGACCTTCATGTCCATTGTACAGCACAAATAAGAAGCTTTTAGAGAGCATTTCTTGCAAAGGTAAAAGCTGAATCATTCCCCTATACATTGTGTATATTTTATTTTTAAATTCAACTACTATTCAAGATTTGTATTTCCTATTACACCAATATCAGTAAACATATTTCATTAATATGAGTAAAAATAATCATTTTTTCAGTTTACTGAAAACCATGGATGTTGGTGTGTTTAAAAAAAAAATCTAACTATATTTAAGCCTTTTTAAACTTTCGTGACACATGGGAAAGAAGGAAATAACTTCATCCCCACCACTGAAAAACAGATATAAAATATTGCAGCTGTTTAACAGCATATCTTATGTAACAGTTGAGGACAAGAAATTAAGAAAACCATACTCAATTGAAAATACAGATAGAATTTAAACAGTCAGAATGTAGTTTCCACCACTAAGGAATGAGAACGGGGTGAGGGGAAGAGAGGAAACAGTATGTCACTGCAGTCAGTAATAACTGGCACCCACAGGCACTAACTCTACAGAGTTTAATGATGATGAACTAACTAAAATAAACCCGCTATTCATGAACTAACAAAGACATGAAACTTGTCAGTACAGTAGACTTCCGATAATCCGGCACCCTTGGGACCCAGGGGGCGCTGGATTATCGGATATGCCGGAGTATCGGGAGGTACTCCGGCGGGGTGCTGTGACGGGTCTGCTGGGACCTGCACTGCATTGGGAGCCCGCGGGAACGGTGCGGCGAGGGGCGAACCCTCCGCCGTGTTGCGGGGAGGTGGTGGAAGCCCCACGCAGCCGGCTTGCAAGCGGAGAAACCCAGCCGCCAGCTTGCAAGCGGCGGCGACGAGGGGGCAAGAGGCAGGCAGCTGTTTAAGGCAGGCATGTCTCTCGCCCCCTCTCCACGGCCGCCGCTTACAAGCCGGCGGCTGGGTTTCCCCGCTTGCAAGCCAACTGTGTGGGGCTTCCACTGCCTCCCCACAACACAGCGGAGAGTTCACCCCTTGCCGCGCCATTCCCAACCCCCCGCCTTAAACAGCTGCCTGTCTCTTGCCCCCTATCCTCCGCTGCTTGCAAGCCAGCGGCTGGGCAACTCCAATTGTCCGGCTGGCCGGAGCACTTCCAGGTTCCAGTCGGTGCCGGACTATTGGGAGTGCCAGACCACTGGATGCCGAACAATTGGAGTTTTACTGTACAACTAAAAATTAAAGAAATGTACAGGCTTCCTAGACACTTAACTTCCTGTGTAACCCCAAGAGCAGGCAGGATTGAGGGGCTGCTGCCACAGAAGGTACATCCCAGTGCTTCCTTCCCTGGATACAGCCCTACACACCTGCCTGCAGTAGGGTCCTATCTTCCATAGTTCTCAAAAAAGTGACATGCTGTTGCCAATACCCTAATCCCATTAAAGTCAATGATGGGCTGGTTCCCAGAAAAATGCTGCTAGTAACCAGAATTTGTTAACACCAGTGTCACTGTTTAGCAGCATGTACTGTGTCCCAGAAATATCAATATGCTTTCCTATTACAGGTTGGACCTCCCTGGTCCGGCATCCTCAGGACCTGACAGGTCCCGGATGAGGGAATTTGCTGGACAATGGGAGGTCCCTGGACATCAGCTCTTCAGCCCGCTGCCCTTCCCCGCTGCTGGTTCCTTCGGTTCAGCCAGGCTGCCTGCTGGCCAGCTCCACCCCCAGCTCTGCTACCTACCGGGTGGGACGTGGCCAGCCATGCTGCTTCTACCAGGCTGCCATGGCCATGGCAGGTTTCCCCTCCTGGGTTACCATCATCCGAACAGCGGCGGATCTGCTGCAGCTGCCCAGAATATTATGGCCCTGCTGCTGACTGGGCAGACGCGGTCTGAGCCAGGCTTCCCCTCCTGGGCAGCCATGGTCCCAGCTCCGCTGCCGGGCAGCAGGCAGCCCAGATAGCACTCCTCCACCACCACCCAGGCTGTACCGGCACCACCACTGCCACCAGACTCACAGGGCTCCCAGCTGCTAGCCCTCCTGCTCTGGGGTTTTCTCATCCAGGAGCATCCGTGGTCATGCCAGACCACAGATGTTGCCAGAAAGAGTCCTGGTTAAGTGAGGTTCAACCTGTACAATTAGTGAAGGAAACGAAGACAACTGTAATCCCATCTCAAAGATTCTCTGGCAATGCAGTATTTTTCTCTCCCTGTCAAGCATGCCACGAACATAGCAAATATTGAGGTCAAGTCAGTCAACTGTAAAATTTCCATTGACTTCAGTAGTACCAAAATTTCACCCCATGACTGTTCTTTGCTCATACCTAGAAGGACAAGCAAATAAGCTCCTTCTAATGCCATGACCACTGCAGTTTAATGAAATCATCATTCAATCAAGGTGTTAACAGATGCAGTCATTACCTATCCAAAAACTCATTGGTTGCACACATCAATTGCAGACTGAAGTTTCTAAATCAATGCTTGCAAACTTCACACTGGTTTTGAAGTCCTGTTAGACAGCATTTCACACAGGGTTTTTTTTTTATTATTAAGAAATTGTGGGTAACTAGAAAATGACTTTAAAAACCTGTGCTCTTGGAACTGCTTTTGGCAATCCAAAAGGTTTAAAATTGGTCAATTGTACATTAACAGCACAATTCTTCTAATGGATCCAAATCTTTGAACATTCTCATTGTCCAGAATTATTGCCTCTGCTCCAAACAATGTCTAATTGTTCTGAGCAGTTTAAGTTCTGGACTTGCCCACACTGACAATTTGTCCCACTTACAGTCAGCAATGGTCAGCTGGCTGTGCAGCTGCCATGTGGCAAACTTCTAACTATAGGCAGGCAAAGCCACTGTTTGCAATCTTGAAGTTTACCCCATTTTAAACTGTCAGTATATTTCACAAGTGCAAATCATGGATTATTATGTAAAGAGGTCTAGTTTGACAGATCTGTGTCAGTGCACCAAATAACACTCGCTACAGTTTTTACAGCCAGATTTCGTCATAAAACATGAGAGAATTTTCTCCAAACATGGAGACCGAACCCATTTCCATCTGGAGTAGTTTGTGTACAGTTAGAAGTAAACAAGCAGTATATGTTCAGAAAATGCTCAGCAAGAGACATTGTATTACAATTATCTTACCTCTAAATCTATCATGAGTTCGATGAATCTTTCGCAATAATGAACTTTGTCCATGGAAACAGGACCTAGGCACAGAAAACAAAAAAATCCCTGCAATTTATCATCTATTTCCCAACATAATTTTCTCACCACACCTCAAAAATTAAAAATGTATCACATTTAAACACAAGCTAAAAAGCTGAAGCTCCTACAGGAGCATGGCTGTTAGCCAATAACATTAATATTTTTGGGGCCATATCTTTACTACAGGGAAAATTGACACTACTGCAATTGACCTTCTGGAGGTCGATTTAGCGGGTCTATTAAAGACCTCCCCTTTAGCACTGGTACTCCTGCTCCTTGCAAGGAGGGAGGGAAGAGTCAGACTCCTGTTGTGGAGACCACATGGAAATTACGTAGCTGGTGTTGCATATCTTAATTTGACTTTCTCTTTTAGTGTAGACTTGGCCTTAGAGAGAGATGATGGATGTGCTAACATCTTTATTACCTCGCTTACCTCTTTCATCTAATGTCTGGGGACCAACGTGGCTATAACATTTCTTAGCATTTAATCTGTATTAGCTTAATACGTTTACTGGCTCATTCTTCCAGTATTCTGAATTGCTACCCCAAAACCAAAACAGGTTTTCAGATGTAATGAAGTCACAGAGCAAGATTTTCAGAAATAACTAGTGAGTTTAAGTGCCCCAGTTTAAGACTGGCCAATCTGACACACCATGAGGTGACCAGATTTAAAAAAAAAAAAATCAGACCTCTACAGTATGTCAAAAGCAGAGCATGCAAAACTGAGGTTCCTAAAGTCACTAGCCACTTTAAAAAGTCCTTGCCAAACACTGTAAAATAAAAGGCCTTTACAGTTTCAAAGCACTAAGTTCTGATTTCTGGAATTGCCTATTAAATCTCAATTATGGATTGTAGGACTCTGAGTTGCACTGGAAGTAGGAGAAGAAAAAACAATAAGCAGCTAAGCAGATATCCTCTTAAGGCTCCTGGGCTGAAAGACCTACTATTTAATTATATCTACCAGTCAGACTGTCTAATAAACATATGCACACCATGGCAATGTGCTTTCATCAGATAATACAGCTGCCTTTCCATAAACCAGCATCATGCACAAGACTGGGGACACTATGTAACTCAATTTCAAGAAGATTACCAGAATGGTTCTGCATAGCAGCTAAGTTTGGAAGTTGCCAGTGGCTGGCCAGGGAGGAGCGAAGTCAATGGATCTACAACTACACAAATCCAGTAGATTCTGCCCCTTGACTAATCAAAGATACTGGAGTGGAAATGGCTGCATAGCAGCACCAATAACTTGGATTGTATAGTGGAAGATTCTTTCCTCCAGCCTTCATGGAATCTCCCTGCATCAAGCTTGATTACTTTAGAACAACGCAGAAAACAGCCTTAAGTGACCTGTACAAGGTCGCACAGCAAGTCTACAGCACAGCTGTTAATCATAAGGTTTTATTTAAATAACGTGTCTCCTGCTATGGTATTAAGATAAAAATATAATTAAAATACAATTAAGAAGATAATAAACCACTCTAACTTAAAATTCAAACAAATAAAACCAAATCACAAGGCTCCAATATAAAAAGGGAATAAAGGCAGAGAGAACAAACGGGGACCAAAACTAATCTTTCTAAAAATAAACTCTCAAAATGAAACAAACTTGAAGCTTTTTCATTTTTTATTAAAGGGAGGAGAGATGAGCTCTGACAGATGTCGATATTATTGATTTAGGAAATATCTTTTCCACTTTCCCTTCTGCTTTAGAAGATGAATCACTAAAGGGTTACACTGACCCACATGAAACAGAGCAGTCTCACAGGAGCTTCATAAGGCCTGTGTGGGAGACTCTTAGGATCACATCAGGCAGGAGGATACTAGGTCTGCATTAATGAATATCCCGTTTTCCAGTATTTCTCAGATACACAGAATTTTGGTCTTACAGAAACCTAATGCTATGAGCTAACAGATTCCAAGATTAAGAACAGGGGTCTTGAAGGAGATACAGCCTAAGCTAATGCTAAAATTGGCAGCATTGTAGTAATAGCTTTTATTACAAGTTTAACATTGCTTCCAGTGTCAATACTTTTTCCTTCAAAATGCATATTTTCTTGTCAGATCAATTTTCTGGTGAAGATACATGAAACCTTCATATACATTTTTGTTCTCCTCACTGTACCCCACATTCAGAGTACAAGTTTATGCTGTGGAATCACTTAAGAATGTGCTTAAATTCTATTGTCAATGGGACATAAATCCTTTGTTGAACAGGGATGAACTTAGTAAGGCACTGAACTGGACACTTAGTTCACTCTGAAGCATCTGGCGCTGCCACTCTCAGAAGACAGGATACTAAGCTAGATGGACTGTTGATCTGACCATTCATGGCTGCTCTAATACTCTTGCAAAAGAGAAGAAACTGTGTAAACTAGCAAACCATTTTATTTTATTTATAAAAAATATATAGGTTTTTAGACACCCCCAAAAACAGATCCATACAGGCAGATTCCTACAGCCATACAGTATCTCACTGAAGTAAGTGTCCAAATCTATTGGATCTGACTGAAGGATAATGGCCTTAAAGATAGCTTGTTCAGCACCCCAAGAGCTTCCAATGACTCCTTACAAAAAAAAATAAAAATATAAATATATATATATATACACATACATACATACATACACACACACACACATTATATACATGCACACAGAAGTTACCTAAAGGGGGTATTGATTTTAGCACACCGATAAATTTCTGGATTAGCTGTGAAAGAAATCTTCTCTCTCGATATGCCCTAAAATCAAACATAAGATCAAACTATTAATATTTCATAAATGCAGACTGAAAATATATTACCCTCATTATTAGCACAAGAGGTTCTAAATGAAATGCAGTTTATATCCAGGGTAAGTTTCTTTTACTAGAACTGTTTAAAAATTATCATTTTTAAGTAGCAACTGTCAAGCCAAGATATTTTTTGTCAACAATCATTTTTTGGTGACTTACCCGTTAGCACAGCCAACATTTATACCTCTACTGCAAAGAACTGACTCACTGATTACCACTTTACCACTGAGTCAAATCAGGTAATTACTGATTTATCACAGATGTCTGCTTCATCTTACACATCAACACACAGCAGAATGCATTTTGAAGAGTTAATATTGTGGTGTAAGAGATAAATTTCCTCAAAACAAACCATTAATTGTAAGCAATAAATACTTCATCTATAAAGTCTGGAAAAGAGGAAACATTTATACATCAACTCTATGGAATGTTAAATGTTCTTTTTTGGCTTTTATCAGGTTTTTTTTAAGATCTAGTTCATCTGTTGATTAATTGGTGATGACTCAATAAATAATCCCTATTAAGTATTTTACATAGGATAATCTGCTGGAATACTGTTCTACAATGCTGTGCCCAGAAACAACTTCAGCTATGATGCTGATTTCTGAAACTCAGATCTATTCAATTCTAACAAATGTGTATCAGGAATACTAACTGGACCACTAGCAACACATTACATGCTTTGAATTTAATATGAAAAAAACCTGTTTCTATAACATACTGCATTCGTGTCTTTTCATCCATTTTCTCATCATTCTTCTTGATCAGATTCCAAAATTTTCTAAGCTTTGGTGTCTTTTTCAGTTCTTGTTCCAGACGTGCCTGAAAAGGTGAAATAGTATTCAGACACCAAGAACAATTATGAACTCTCTTCTATTCTAAAGGATAAAAGTCTAGCTAGCATTTTTAGGAAAGGAAAACAAAAATATGTAACACACACACACACACACACACACACACCTCCAATAATGTGATCAGATTTCCCCCAAGTCTATTCTCAACAAGTATCCCATACAACCAAGATTATAACACTCCATGGTAGAGATACATTGCACTGATTAGTCACATCTAGACAGTCTGCCGAGAGTCTTTGAAAGAAAAATCATCTTCCAATATTCATGAACTAATATAAAACATTTTTAGAAAATAATGGTAACAAAAAAAACTCCCCCGAAAAACTGGTTACTTTTAATTGACTTCATCAAAAGATCTGTAGCAGTGAAGTCCACAGAATCTTTTTGGTTTAGGAATGAATAACCAGAAGCAATGTCTTGTTTAATGAATTTCCTTCTTTGTGTGGGATTATTTTCAATTGTTTGTATTAAGAAAAAACACAACACACCATACTTCCATTGTGTCCATAATTCCACAATATTACCTTCCATTGTGTCTAAAAACAATTTTTCAACCCCCAAAGTTAAGCAATATTTTATTTTTGGGAAAGCTTTAAAAAATAGGTCATGTATAAGCCATCAGAGACTAATAATTACAAGAGACATAATGTACTAGAACGTCTTTAAAGTTAAGCTGTGCATGAATCAACTCTAAGAAGAGAAGCAGACAAGAACATAAAAGTGAATTAATGATCATAATATCATTAGCCATAATAATTAGAAATAACTCATTTGGACACCCCCAAAAGATTTTAGTTAATACTGAATTTATCTCAGAAGATGAGATTGTTACATATCCATTAACTCAACACATGTATTTAACTAAAAAACATTATGATTGCAAAGTCAACATTGTCAGCATTCAAAAGTTAAGAAATGCCATAATTAAGGTTTCCCCTGTGAATAAATAGTATCTGATCAGACAACCATAATTCATACACAAGAAAGGAATCAAATTAAAATGTTATGGGCCACCTTCAGACATTTCCTAACTTCTGAATTGCTCACTTTTCAACTACATAAAGGGTGCTTGTGCATTAAATTTCGTAGGCTTTAAACAAAAATGCAAACTGTAAAGAGAAATTTCATCATGTGGAAGCTCATTGATTCCAACATGGACCCAGAGCACAGAATAGTACCACTTAGGTTGTCACGGTCTGTATGAACCATCCACTACAGAGACTGGGTACACACTTTGCCAGTGTGTTTCAGGGCTACTTGCTGGCAGCAGGGGAATACTGAGACTCAGTAATCCTGGGTTCTAAGGACAGTGTATCTAGTACATTATGCTTACAGACCTTTCTGCCCCCAGCCTCCATCCAGCCGCCTGAAGCCTGACCCCTTCTGCTCCAACCCTTCCAGTATGTCCTTATCTCCATCACCTCACAGCTCCTCATATCTGTCCCATTCCCACCCTCAACCCCTAAAGATAGGGGGTGCCAAGCAGCGGGATGAGGGGTGGCGCTGCGGGACCAACCCGGCAGCACCCCAGCTGCTCTGCTCCGCCGCTTCCCCAAGTCCGCCGCTGCCACTGCTGAAACTGACGAGCGGCGGACTTGGGGAAGCTGCAGAGCAGAGCAGCTGGGGTGCTGCCGGGTTGGTCCCGCAGCGCCGCCTCTCACCCCCCTGCTCGGCGATAACTACTGCAGTTGGGGGAGGGAGGAGCCCGCTCCCCTCCCGGAAACTCTCGGCGGCGCAGGGCTTTGCTCCTCGCCACGCCGTTCCCCGCCCACCTCCCGGACGCAGTGCGGGTCCGGCAGACCCGTCCGAGACAGCCCCCCGCCGGAGTACTTCCCGATACTCCAGCATATCCGATAATCCGGGACCACCTAGGTCCCAAAGGTGCCAGATTATCGGAAGTCTACTGTATTAGGAAACCTTAATTTCAATAATTGCTACTGCTACAACCTAGAACACTGAGGTTTGCAAGAGGATGTTGTAGGTCAAGTAAAGATGAAGAGTTCTGGCAAAAATGAAGATGTTCCTTTTTGAAAGTATTGCATATGATTTTAAAATACATGTCTTCCATTGTAACTTGTGCACTCTTGTAAGGTTGTTTTGCCCCCCTCCCCCTTTTTTTTTTTTTAAATAAAATACTTACAGGCTGTAGGCCCATCCACATTGGCAGGGAGATGAGCTGCTGCACCTGACCCCTGATCAAATCCACTTCCTGTTACAAGGAATTAAACAGAGATGGCAACTTAGAACATTCAAGATCTGTTTACAGAAATATTATCTTGCAAGCATAATCCTATCTAACATCTTTATGTCCATAAATACTATGGGCTCTACCCTTCACATAAAAAAATACACATACTATTCTAGATTTAGAAGATTTCACCAGGCCTAGACAAAATACCCTCTGCAGGCCAGATCCAGCCTGCCAAGCCACCAGATCTGGCCCATAGATGCAGCGCGGAATCTCAGACAGATTCCATGCCTGACCTCTGCACGCTGCTGAAAGAAGCTGTTGCGGGCCTTCACGAACTGCTCCCGCCCCCAGTCCAATCCCATTGGCTACTTTCCGGCAAATAGGAGCTGCCTGTTGTCAAGAGGCAACTTGCAAAGCACCCTCCCTCCTTCCCCTCAGGCTAGTAGCTGTTCAAAAACCACATGGCCCCTGTAACCAGTGTGGGGGTGGGGCAAGGAGTCTGACAAGGCTGCTGGCCAGGAGACAAGCAGGTAAGTCTCCTAGCCAGAGCCTGCCTCTGGCACCCCAACCCTTTGCCTCCCTACCGCACATAAACAAAATCCTCTGCCCCCCCTCTTGCACCCATATTCCCTCTTAGATCCTGCACCCCAATACCCTACCTCAGGTCACAACCCAAACCCCTGCACTCCTCCTGCACCCCTGCCCCTTGTCACAACCCCCTCCCCTGCCCTAGGTCACCCCTAAACCCCTCTATCCCTTCCTGCACCCTAATCCCCTTCCCAAGGTCACAACCCCCTCTTGCCCAAGGTCACAACCCAAACCTCTGCACCCACACCCTTAACCCACATCACAACTGCCTCCTTCACCCTCCCAGGCCCCACATCTTACTGCAAGTTGCCTTCCGCACCCAACCTCCATCCCAGACCCTGCACCCCCCCCCTCCATTAATATGGAAGAGTGAGGCCCTTGACCACTTTCCAAATTCTTTCAGTGCTGCCCGCCCCTAAAAAATTGTCTACACCTGCTCTACACAATGCCATATTAGCTAACAACACTAACAATTATCTTTGGAATTTTCTGTTTTGGTTTGCTTTCACAAATCCCTTGCCAGTACAAGACAATTCCGTTTTCTATTTAATCCATTAAACCCTCTTACCTAACTACTTCAAAGTAACCAAATGAGATCTGACATGACCATCCCAATCACTTCCTTTGCTTGACTGTGAATTCTCTCATTTCCTTCCCTCCACCATCCCTTCCACATTCCTAGCCTCTTTTGTCTATGACTATTGCTCTGCTCACTCTCTCATTCTTTCCCTCAATCTGATGAGTGAATTGGTTTTTCCACCACTAATAGAAGCTTGCTATAGTCTCCCCAACATCTGAAAGAAACCTACCCTTGACCTAAACTTCCTCTTAATGCACTACCTTTAGAATTACTGAATGCTCCATTTAGTTTTTGCCCTGTCCACACCACTGAAATTCCTTTCACCAAAGTCTCCAATGACTGCTTTCTGGCCAAGTACAAGAAAATCTACTCAATACTCATCCTTTCAAACCTCCACAATTTAGCCTATGCCTTGTTACCCAGTATTCTAACTTACTTTGTTCCCTATTCCACCTTTACATCACCAGTTTTAATCTCTTCCCAGAAACATTTTAGTATTTCCTTCCATATATGTGTGGAACATCCTCCCATAATAGTTCATGAACTCCCACCACGTTTTTTTTCCACAGCCCTGCAGGTCTACTTTTACTACGATACCTCTGAGCAAAATGTTGATTCATAATAGGCTAGGCAGATGGCTAGT
Organism: Rafetus swinhoei; assembly: GCA_019425775.1. Classification (NCBI taxonomy): domain Eukaryota; kingdom Metazoa; phylum Chordata; order Testudines; family Trionychidae; genus Rafetus; species Rafetus swinhoei. The sequence goes on along the minus strand of CM033446.1, from coordinate 79,847,083 downwards.
AGAGACATTTGATACGTGTCTTATTTTTTATTGTTTAATTTTTTTTAAAAAATGTAATCTAGTTATGCACATATCTTGTCAATGTAAACCTGTTTTTATTACTATTTCTCTTAACCATTTTCTCCAATTCCTTTTGATCACTACTAGGAATGTTAGATAGCGTGTAACTGAATAGTTGTGTAACCACATCACATTTTAGCGATTATATACGACTATTCAACATAATAGCTGGCAGCCAGTGCAGTCCTGACCCCACTCCTGGGGAACCCATATCCACCCCACGCTGCTGCCTCTCTATCAGAGGCAGCAGCATGGGGTGACAGTTGGAAGCTGGTCCAAGAGTTGAGCCAATTTAAAACCTGGGGGAGCAGACGGCACTGCAAAGTTGGTGCTGGGGGGAACTGGATTTTAAGCCGGCTCCTGCCTGCCCTCCTCCCACTGTCTCTGTAGGAGGCAGCGAGGGGGGAGGGAGCAGGCGGGTCCACAGAGTCGGCACACACGAAGAGCCAGCTTGAAAGCCAACTTCCTATGTATATCGGCTCCCACCTGCCCCCCCATCACCCTTCGTGTTCTCTCTGAGGTGGCAGTATGGAGGATGGGGGGCAGGCAGATCTGGTGCTCGTGGGGAGCCGGCTGTTAAGCCAGGTCCTCACGGGCACCGGTTCCTGCTCCCTCCACTTGCTGCCTCTGATACAGAGGCAGCAGGAGGGGAAGTGTGTTCAGTCGACAAGTTTAGCTGATAAGCCCAGGCTTACCGGTTAATTATGTAGTCATCTACATGTTGACATCCCTAATCATTACACCCACTTCTTAGATTCTGTGTTAATTATACTGTAACTTCTTTGGGAGACAAAGTATATTTTGCTGTATTTCTACAGCACCTCGAGCAATACATGTAGGCTTGGAATGATTTCATATTTCATCAGTAAAAGTTTATTTTGCTAAATGCACATCATCCATTCAAAGTAATTTCCACAATAACTGAAATTTACAAATAGACAAAATAAGAAAAATGCTACTGACGAATACCAAATAATAATTTAAGACTATTTACTTTGTATATTCTGACTTGTGAACAATTTGTGTTTTAATAGTTATAAAGCTTTAGCTTTTTCAATTTCAGTGACTGTCATTAAATAAATTAGTGCCTGATCCTCCCCATCATTTCCCACAATTCTGAATATTTAAAAAGCTATTTAAAATATTAATAAACACTGATGATATGCACACAAAAAATAAAATAAAATTCTACCAACTACAACACTGCATTTCACTGGGAATTTGTAGGTGACACCAATACAATGAGAAAACTGCACCACGAATGACAGGGAGAGCAGCATTTCAGGTAATATATGTGTATAGAATACTTATACTCCACAGAAGCCACCCTTTTGACAAAAGCTTTAAAGAGCCTTTTCATGTACAATGCCAAGCTGCATTCTATAGTTTTATACCATGTACGCTAGAAACTAAACACATACTTTTGTGGTTACTATTTGTGCTGCAATACTATAATAAAAAATTGCTAAACCTCTTTTCTCTGTTTCATCAAAATTCCATTTACCTGGAAATTTTCCAACCAGTTCTTAAAAAGACAAATATAAAAGTGCATTTCCCAATAAAATATACAGTTTTAAATATAACTGAACTTAAGATTCAGCTTAATAGTCTTCTGCCCTTTTAAGTCTTTAGTATTCATTCCATTTATTTCAGAAATAAGTGTCCCCCTCTCAACTTTGAGAAAAGACACTGTATCCCCTTGCATGCCTGTCCCTACAGCAGAACAGTCAGTAGCTTGCAGGAGAGAGAAGGAAATAGAAGAGTATACAAGGACCACACAGCAATTACCACAGCATTCCCTGTTGCACCCAACTCCCAAAACAGGAATTTCAATGTATGTCCTATTTAACAGACCCACCAATTAAATCATAGAATCATAGACTACTAGGACTGAAAGGGACCTCGAGAGGTTATCGAGTCCAGTCCCCTGCCCTCATGCCAGGACCAAATACTAGACCATCCCTGGTAGACATTTATCTAACCTACTCTTAAGTATCTCCACAGATGGAGATTCCACAACCTCCCTGGGCAATTTATTCCAGCGTTTGACTACCCTGACAGTTAGGAACTTTTTCCTAATGTCCAACCTAAACCTCCCTTGCTGCAGTTTAAGCCCATTGCTTCTTGTTCTATCCTCAGAGGCCAAATTGAACAAGTTTTCTCCCTCATTCTTATGACACCCTTTTAGATACCTGAAAACTGCTATCATGTCCCCCCTCAGTCTTCTCTTTTCTAAACTAAACAAACCCAATTCTTTCAGCCTTCCTTCATAGGTCATGTTCTCTAGACCTTTAATCATTCTTGTTGCTCTTCTCTGGACCCTCTCCAATTTCTCCACATCTTTCTTGAAATGCGGTGCCCAGAACTAGACAGAATACTCCAACTGAGGCCTAACCAGCGCAGAGTAGAGCTGAAGAATGACTTCTCATGTCTTGCTCACAACACACCTGTTAATGCATCCCAGAATCATGTTTGCTTTTTTTGCAACAGCATCACACTGCTGACTCATATTCAGCTTGTGGTCCACTATAACCCTAGATCCCTTTCTGCCATACTCCTTCCTAGACAGTCGCTTCCCATTCTGTAGGTGAGAAACTGACTGTTCCTTCCTAAGTGGAGCACTTTGCATTTGTCTTTATTAAACTTCATCCTGTTTACCTCAGATCATTTCTCCAATTTGTCCAGATCATTTTGAATTATAACCCTATCCTCCAGAGCAGTTGCAACCCCTCCCAGCTTGGTGGTATCTGCAAACTTAATAAGCGTACTTTCTATGCCAATATCAACTAGCTCTCAACTGCAACAATACAGGCATATGAAAAATATTCCAACATGTTCAGTACAACTTACCAAACTGTTGAAGCAGTGATCAAGGAAGAGCAGGAGAACTGTCTGTTCATGCAGTGACAGTTCACTGTCACTCTCATCTAATGATGCTTCCAATATACATTTGAAAAAGAAAGGAAAGTGTTCTGGCTTCTTTTTGAATGTCTAGGAATACAAGGGAAAGTTGTATTTTCAATTAGTTCCAGTCAAAACTATTTACCGTCTAAAAAAAAAAACCCACAATTTTAAGCAAGGTCTCAACAAAATCCACACATGAAAAACTGTGTTGGTTCTCTGCCCTATTTTGGTCACTTTATGCTTGTCACGCAAAAGAAATGGAGCAGAGATTGGCCAGATCCTCCTTTTCCAGAATTTCCATGCTGCGAGGGAGTTCACAGGGCAGAGCACAGGTTCTGGCACAGATGGTGTGCTGGGGACAAAGTATGTCAGAAACCTTGTGGGAGTGCTTCATGTTCTAGTTAGGCCCAGCTAGAAGATGTTCCTGAGGGACTATTACCAACTGGTACCAGTTAAATGAGCCCCTACCCGCATCACCACCACTCTAACCTGTGCCCAGGTCCAGGCAATATCAGGGAAACAAGTAGATTCTGACTTTAAAAAAGTGACAGCTGTGTGCTGGCCGGGGAAATGGTAGCAGTATTGCTCTAACTCCTACCTCATAAAGCTATAATGGGGCACTCTTATCAACAATCTCAGCAAAGAAAAGCAAATGGACCAGTTGCCCTCCAGGTTCAAGTGAATGGATAGAAAAGCGTGAAGAGGCTTGCACCTGTCATTTCTCATGATTCAGAAACTCCAGAGACTCAGGCAAACAGTTTCACTCTTCCAGGTTATTCATCCAACATGTTTCACTAACATCAAAGTAATTCCTTTCCCTTTCTCTTGTAAGATCAATACCATGGGCACTACTGAAAAGTAAACTAACACACTACTGACTACCGTACTATCGCCTATATTTAGAAAGCATTAAGGTAAAATAAGATTAGTTTTTGTTTTGTTTTTTTAAACAGAACACATGGTAAATTTTTACATTTAATGGTGATCACTATTTTTTTAATATATTTTTTAAATCAGCAAATTATATTAGGTGGGATATGTGGCTCTGCTCTAAGGTTTGCATATTATATTTTAACCTGAATTATACCAATACCTGCTTTTATTTTTTATATATATATATATATATATATATATATATATTTAAAAATAAGAGGTTTACTTTAGAAATGATATTCTGTACTAGTTAATAAGTATATTATACATAAAACATTTTCAGTTTATAAGTTACAAAAATATACTTAAGATTTAAAACAAGAAACTGACCAATAAAATAGTCATCCTACTTCCAGTGACACATCTCGACATACACAAATGAAATTTCCTCTCAGCATTTTTTCCTACTACCAGAAAATAAACCTTCACCGAATTCCAGAGAGAGGGAGTGAGAGAGAGATATCTGAAATGCAAAGGTATTGCACAGTAGAACAAATGATTTCATTTCAAAGGAGAAATCCCTATGAAAAGAAATCATTTACTTGTCCACTGCTTTTCTCAAAAAAGCAAGTGTTTAAAGTGCTCTGGCAGACAACCTCAGAAAATCTACCATTTACTTTCAACATTGTAAGCTCTGCTACCTTCCATCAATTTAAATGGGCACAGTGTGAAAGCTGTAACTTGTAGATCAAAGTCAATGCCAACTGCAACTGAAATTGGTTACCTCCCACGCAGGTACGTTTTCTCTGAACTTCTCATTCACCATACAGCAGATTGACATTAAATAGGCCTTACTGGACACCTCTAGAGAATAATTCATCCACAGGTAATTTTCGAGGTACTGGCTGTGAAGAGAAATAGTTCATTAGTTTCCACAACCCACCTACTCTGTCACTTATCTGGGGGAAAAAAACCATAATTATCTACAGATTTTTTTAAAATCCATCTGTACAACTTGTGAGTAGTTCTTGAAGTCACATCTAATCTAGGTCATTGCAGCAAAAACGTATTGGATGGGCACAACCTATGAAGAAAGATCAACTATCCTCACTTGGAAGACTGTTGATTAAAGAGTTTTTACATGCCTTAGGTGCTCACAGCAGCATACTGTAAGACGGACGCTATTTCATGTTGGTTTGCCAAAAGAATAGAATAACTCAATCTCCTGCATATGATGAATGCTTCAGACATCTTCTCTAGTACTCAGATATAAATGCCAATTTTCTCTCATGACAGAATACACTATGGCATAGCACCACATTTTATGAAAAATATTATTTATATATTTTACTTGATAACAGAAAATGATTAAGCATCAGAATGGATTATACATATAACTGCTCTACAAAGGAAACAAAATAGCGTAATTCCACAAGGCAAGCAATCTAAAATAATTAACATATTAGACTGAGTAAGACCCCAAAACCTAAATTGTTTGCCTTTGCAACTGCAGAACCCACAAAAAACTCCATGAGCCCATTTTTATTTATTTACAGCAATTCTAATTCAACAACATAATGCCTGAGCATCACACAAATATTAATGGATTTAGCCTCACATTACGGTACCTACTTCACAAGGCATAAATTAGTGTATATAACCCGCGCACGAGTATTACCCGCACCCATGTATAACCCGCAGTTTTTCCTGATTGAGTAAAAATAGTCTTACATACCCCGTGCGCGTGTATAGCCCACGGGAAATGAACCATAGGTACTGTTAATGAACAGCACTTGTAATGAAGTGTTAATGAGCCGCAGCTGATGACGCTGAGCAGTAAGTAAGCTACAACCCTTATCGCTGGTATATAACCCCTTTGAACCACACCGTTTTACCATCCATTTATTCCTTTAGTAGTTTTAACTTGTACTGAATTTTAAAAAGGTATTTTAAACTTTTTAAACATGCCTATGCGCAAATCCTACACAGCCGATTTTAAGTTGTGTGTTGTGACATATGCAAAGGACAATGGAAACAGAGCAGCAGGGAGAAAATACTCTGTGAATGAAAAGTCTGTTTGGGAGTGGAGAAAGGAAGAATCAGAACTTGAAAAATTACACCCTAGGAAAAGAGCGCGTTGCGTAAAGAAAGTCAAGTGGCCAAATCTGGAAGATAACTTGTTGAAGTGGGTTCGTACACAGAGAGAGAGCAAATGGGCGGTGTCAACGGTAGCCATACAACTCAAGGCTCGACTAATGGCTATGGAACAGAAAATCTATAGTTTTAAGGGGGGCTCGAGAAATTGGGTGTACAAATTTATGTGGAGAAACAATCTGTCAGTTCCGGCACGGACATCTGCTGGCCAACAGCTTCCCGACAAATAGGAAAAGAAAATGGATGATTTTAAAAACTTCTGTACATAAAGAAATTCATCAGCTGGGCTTGAAACCAAGCAACATTATTAACATAGATGAGGTGCCCATGTCATTTGATATACCCACTACTCGGTCTGTTGCTGAAACTGGAACAAAAACAGTCTGTGTAGCAACCACCGGTCATGAACGCACCTGTTTTACTGTAGTGTCGGCATGCACGGCAAATGGTGATAAAAATCACCATAGGTTTTAATTTAAGAAGGTAACGATGCCTAGAGAGAAACTGCCAGCTGGAGTTTGTGTGGTTTGTAACAAAAAGGGCTGGATGAACACAGATGTTATGAAGATGTGGACAGACAGCTGCTTTCATGCACAAAAAGGTGTTTTTTTTAATCCTAAATCTCTGTTGGTTTTAGATTCCTTGGCCGCCCACAAAGAAACTTCAGTTCAGAAACATATAAACTCCGTGGGTGCACATATCGCCATAATTCCAGATGGGCTGACGGGGCAAGTTGCAGCCGCTTGATGTGGCTGTCAACCACCCGTTCAAGTGCTTCATCTAAGAGGAATGGGACAATTGGATGACAAATGGGGAACACACATTCACTCTGGCAGGTCAACAGCGCCATGCAACTGGAAGTTTGCAGATGGGTTTTGGCTACTTGGGACAGAATAAAGCCAGCTACTATTCACAATGGGTTCTGTAAATGTGACATTCTTCCTGACGTTGACTCTTCTCGCTCTGAATCTGACTACGACAGCAATTCAAAAGACCACAGACCTCAACTGTCACTGAAGCTCACCTAGCCTTGGCTATGGATTTTATGGATGTTTTTTGTGATAGTGACTACGACGAAAGTTTTGATGGTTTTGAAAACTCAGATGCTGAGGAGGATGCTGCTGGTGCTGATTCTAGAGATCAGAGTGAATGAACTTATGTATTTTATGACAATGTGAAGATGGCTTTTTTTTAAATAGTTTTACCATATATTTATTCTTTTACTAGTTGCACAGTAAAAGAATGTATTTTAATGTATTTTAACATAACTGCCTCAATTATTAAATTAAAATATGCTGCTTTTATCAAGTAAGAGTCAGTCTTGTCTTCCTGTACTTTCAGTAAAAAAAAAAACATGTATTACATGCAGACGAGTATAGCCGCGGGGGCACGGCTGGGTTTGTAAAATTTTGCATAACCCGCGGGTTATATACGCTAAAACACGGTGGCTGCGTCTAGACTGGCAAGTTTTTCCGCAAAAGCAGCTGCTTTATGAAAACTTGCCAGCTGTTCGACACTGGTCACTGCATGACAGTCGCAAGAACACTGACGATCTGATGTAAGATTGTCAGTGTTCTTGGCGCAAATACTATGCTGCTCCCGTTCGGAAAGCCCTCTTGCGCAAATTTATTTGGCGCAAGAGGGCCAGTGTAGACAGCTCAGGACTGTTTTGCAAAAGCCCCAATGGCAAAAATGGCGATCGGGCTTTCTTGCACAAAACCGCGTCTAGACTGGCACGGACGCTTTTCCGCAAAAAGTGCTTTTGCGCAAAAGCGTCCGTGCCAATCTAGACGCTCTTTTCCTCAAATACTTTTAACGGAAAAACTTTGTGGAAAGCATTTGAGGAAAATCATGCCAGTCTAGACGTAGCCAAAAAGTATAATTATCCTAGTTTTACAGACAGGAAATAGTCACAGAATAGTTAAGTGATTTTCCCAGGATCACAGTGGCTGAGTCCAGAATAATAATCAAATCTCCTTAGTGCCATGATTGACCTTACTTTCTCCAACTTCCTTTCAAAGACTGCAAGCCCGCCCCTGTGGTGTGTATGACAACTGGACTCAAGAGGAATAGGGAAAGTATGGATATGCTTGGTTTTTCTGTAAAGTCTTATCTGGGAGGCTGTTTTTTCCTTCCTTACGGATAGGCTAAAGCCCTCTACTTTAAAACAACTCTAAAAATAGATGTCAGTCAAGAGAGATGAATCGGGGTCATTTCTGACAAAAATAGGTCTCTACTCTTGATGGGAGCCAAGACTGAGTAATACAAAGTAGGCAACATCCAATCTGCTGAATCCTTCACTCCTGAGGGAAGCATACAAGGAAATGTGGCATAGTGAACTGAATGGAGGATAGAGTATTTGGGACACCTAGGCTTTTCTTTGAGAGGATAGGACATGAGCCCAAATTAAGTACTTAAATAAAACCATTAATAGTACTAATTACAAAAATTACACAAATAAATTCAAACCACTAAAAATTAAACATGAAACAGTGCTCTAACTTTTGCATTTTAAAACGATATCAAATTAGGTATTTACTAGGAATGTTAAGGACTAGTCGCTTCCCCCTGCCCTTGCTGCCTTTATCAGAGAGAGGCAACAAGGGAGGGAGGGGGGAAGAGATGGGGTACTTCAAAGCAGCAGCTCCACATGGAGCCTGGTGCTGCTGCTTTGAAATGTCACATGCAGCCCGGGCCAGTTGGGGTGCCCCTAGGCTGCACATGGTGTTTCAAAGCGGCAGCGCCACATGGAGCCCAGGTTCAGCAGGAGAGTCCCCAGCTGACTGTAGGCTCCACATGGCGCTGCCGCTTTGAAACACTGCTGCTTCGAAATGCCTCCAGGCTCCCCACAGCGTTTCAAAGCAGCAGCACCACATGGAGGCCAGGGTCAGTGGGGGAGTCCCCTGCTGAACCTGGGCTCCACACGGTGCTTTCGCCTTTGAAGTATCACACTTTGAAGGCAGAGGCGCCCTATTGACTAATCAAATAGTCGATGCAAAATGCATTGACTATTCGATTAGTCAATTACTCACAATTTAACATCTTTACAATTAAAAAACCTCCAATTTCTTTACAATTAAAAACCCTCCAATTAATATGGTACAGTGTGGTCTTCAGCTTCACAAATCCATACCTTGCTTATAATTTAGAGGTACACTAAAGCCCTTTATCAAAAATAAATAAGCCTTGAAATAAAACCGTTTGCAATAGAATGGTTTTAATAAAGGAATGCTGCTTACTTAATTTGCAATTAACAACTATTTTTGCATTCCTATATTTTTATTATTTTAGGCAGCATTTACTTACATATAAAGGTATCAGTACATGTGTAACTTTGCCTCCCAAACATTGCAAATATTTCATAAACAAATACTTATCCATCTGAAAATAAACTTCAGGCTAGCCACTGATACAAGCTGAACTATACCAATAGTTATAAAGAACACCAAAAAACACCCCAATTTTAGATCATAAGTATATACAGTCCTGCACACCAAGAGCTGTGCCTTAGAAGTAACTTCTTTGACCAAAGGGACCTGCATTCCAAGGACAAGTTATACATGGCCAGTCTAAAAATGGACAACTGAACCTGCAAGTCCTCCCGGAATAACTGGTTAGGAGCCGCACATATGGACAGTTTGCACAATTGGGTCCAGAGTATGGAGAGTGTCCCAAAAGGTAGTGACCTCACATCACCTCTCAGAAATTCTCTCCATTATTTGAATATTTTCTGCTTCTTGCAAAGATGCTTATACAGTCATCCTCAATTGATAGAATGATAGTTGATGTGGCCCCAAGGACAGGGAAATATGAAAATGGAAAAAAGACTGAGGCTCTGATAGGGTTGTGGAGTGGAGGGAGAGAGAGAGAGAAAAAGACATGGAGTTTAGGGAAATAATGGAAAGTATATACTGTGCAGTATCAGCATGAAGAATCTCTAACACAATTTAAAGAATGGGGTTATTGAAAAGATTGCAATAGTGAATGCTACAGAAACTCTCTTTATAAGGGTATCTCCACCAGCTGGAAATGAAGTAAGAAGCTACTTAAAAATCCCATTCAAAACCAGAATTTTACTTTCCTATATAAAAGGAAGGAAAAAGGAGAAAATGCCAACATTTAAAAAATGATTATTTTGTTTCTAAGTTTATCCTACTTTTCCAATAAATGGTTGCATTTGTACATTACATTCCTTCCCTTCATCGCTCATCAGCGAAAAAAAGGGATAAAAAACACTTGTGCTTCACAATGGTGAAGAGACTCTTCATGCTACCTCCCCAGTGGGTGAGCTAGAGAAATCTCAGTGAAATAAAACATTAATTGCAGTTAATGTTGGCATTTCATACTTTTTATTTTTCTGTGGTCTATATTTAAATCCATCACAATGAACTTGAAACAATAAAGCAGACTTTTTCTTAACCATTTTTAAATATCAGATTTCTAGCTCCTGCCTGGTGAACAAATCATGCTACTGTCCCTAAACTGAACCATATAGCAGGTGGGTACAGATGAAGTATACTGCCTTACAGCAAAGTAAATCAGCTTGCATCTCACCTTTATTTTCACTAGTTATTACAGAGAGTTAATTTTTATTTCTTTCTAAAACTTACCTAAATTCAAGAAGCATTATCTTCCTAATGGCAAATCTAAAAAGGAAAAAGGAGAAAAAGTGAAACAGAAAAAATAACACCTTTCATACTTATTTTTAGAGGACTCAGAAAAAGAAGTGCAAAGCTTTCCTTTTACTTCATGATATGTTAATAAACATATTGTTCTCTTCTTCTAAAATTTCTGTGCAACTTCTTTCAGACACTGCCTTGCAATGACAGCTAAATGGATTCCAAATTAACTTTGGTAACTATTCTTCAAAGGTAATGGATTAGATTTTTAAGAAATAACTCATGAATTCATTGTAATAAAAAAACTAGAAGTGGTCATTTTTAATCCAAATGATTTTGGTTAATGTATAGATAAGGGGATAAAAATAAAGCAACTATACATCAAGCACTCATGTGCCAGGTTTTAAAATCTGAGATCTCCAGATTCTCAAATTTGTCTCCACGAATGTTATGTTATAAGGCTCTATTATTCTTCAAGGATATTATTAGCTGCTGCTCCCTCCTCTCTGGATGCAGCCATGAAATGTTGTTAACCTGACACAATGCTTTGCCTCATCCTCTTCTCTATTTAACATTAATGCTCATTAGAATATGTTCAATTGTTTGTGAACATGATACATTCTCTTTAGCAAACAGTTATTCATAAACTAGGAAAATGAAACAACCAGAAAATGAGTTCTCCCTCATTGACAGCTCCTTTACAAATCTCAAACAAGAATAAATTGCAGGAAGAGCAGAGGGTAGGAAGGAAAGATTCATCTCCCCATTGAATGGGAACCAAGTGGGGGGAGAGGGGCGACTAAAATTAACAATTGCTACAAAGACCACCTTATGCTACATATCACATGAAGGCAACAGAGAATGGAATGCAGAGTACGATTTATTCCCTATATTGGACCTTAGTTAGATCATGCTTAAAAGAAATGTAGACATAAAGAAAGCTTACCTTTAATCTCTGAAATCACATAAGTCGACCAATGACTATTAATACACTTTTCATTCATTTTTTAACATTCATATTATTAAAGTACTTTAAATCAACATGGATATATGTATTCAGCATGTTCTGAATAATAAAGGAGCAACATTGTACTGACCTTGATTTGACAATTTCTTTTGCGTACACTTCTTCAATAACCTATTGCAAATTACATTTAAAAATTATATTAATTAAGAGTTAATACTTTTGGTTGTATTCATTTTATATTTCAGGCATTAAGGTTTCTAAAATCAGAAATGCCATTCACTAGATGCTATGCATTTAACATTTGTGAGTCCTCAATTACATCAATAATAACTTGTATTCTTATTACATTTTCTCAAGATTCACAGATCTTGAGATATTTTAAAGAGGCCTGATGTTCAGAAAGTATTGCAGAACTGCCCTTAAAAATTCAGACCCCTTTAAGATTTTTTTCAAGTAGTGCAAACACACACGTGATTTGTATGCTAGACAATACTGTCACTACAGAACTTCATGCAGCAACCACACACTGTATTTTTCATTATTTTTGCTTCCTTTAAACAAGAATTGATTGTTAGGGCTATCCCTGCAAAGCACACAGAAGCTGCCTGTAATAGTTCATAATTATATATCTATAAGCAAAAGCTTATTGAGTAGTTGACTGGAGTACTGACTACTCGCTCCTCCCAGCCTTGCTGCCTCTGTGAAACCCAGCAAAGGGAGGAAGAGGAACAGGAGCCGGTGCTGGAGGGAGCAGGCTTAAAAGCTTCCATAGATATCAGACACTGCTACTCATGTTGACAAAGAGAATTTAAAATGTTAGCACTCCTGAGCACATATTTCTAAATTTAATTGTGTAATGCTAATAATATATACCAATGTTTTACACAATTCATTTCATTGGTGAATCTTAAAGTTTCACAATCTTTCACCGCATGTGTCCCCACAACATCATTTTGAAGTAGGAAAGCATTTTACAGATGGAGAACTGAAGCAAAGGCTAAATAATTAGGAAGTCAATGGTACAGCAGAGAATTGAACCCAGGACTCCCATGCCCTAGGACAGTTCCCCAATGACTGTACAATCATTCCTTGATCTATGCTACACTAAAGATAATTTGATGCATCAAAACATCCGGAACATTAAGGAGTTATCTATTATACAATTATAACAGATACATGAGCTAATAACAGTTCAGTTTCAATTTATTTATAATGCAGACAAGATCATAGCTAAAGCCCGAGAAATGTTATTGTGTAATCTACCGTAATTAGATCCACTTATTCACCTGGAATTATTGGGTACACAGAACCGAAGTTGGGTTTGGATTACTGCTGCTGGAATTCTGCACCACTGTGTAATGCAGAATTTGCACAGAACTGATATTCTCCCCATAGAATTTTACCCCTCCCCGTGTCACACAGCAGAATTTGTGATTTTCCTGCCCACTCACAGCCCCAGTTGTACAAGGCTCACAGCAGGAACTTTATTTTATTTGTTAAAATAACCAATATAATGTGCAGAATTTTTCAGAACTAAAAAATATTGTGCACATATATTTTATGGCATATAATCCCCCCACAAGTAGTTCTGGATGCTCTACTATGCCTGATCCTGCAAACACACATATTTAACTTTACACATAAGTAGCCTTACATAAAAAACTAACATTGCTGACAAGTAGAAAATTGCAGCGCTTCAACATGTTGAAGGAACAGCTGATGTACCATATAGATAACTATTAGGTCAGCTGCTGTGTATGCAAAGTTAGCAATGGATTGAAAAATCCTCAGAAAATTCTGCTGTGGTATCAGTGATAATACTGAAACATGAATAAATGGGTTTAGTACCACTTCCTAGTCCTACATAACATTAAGCGTGTGCATTTGCAAGATTGGAGCATTATGAACACGCAAGTGAATTTGCCAATAAAATCAGAAATATTAGCATGATAAAAAGTTAACTACGCTGTTTTGGGAAATTTTCAAGATATAGCAACAAAAGATAGAGTATCAACATTGGTTACCTAGTATATTTTACTGGGTTTTCCGTTTTCTTGAAAACCTACCACAGTGATGAGCGCCACAGGGAAAACAAAAAACATTCTTATATACTACTAGCCAAGAATTTTTTAAGCATCCTTAACTCTATTACATCCTATTAATATCAATGCAAGTAATAATCCAAGTGTTTACCTTTAAATCAAAAGGTAATTTTTTCTTCACATGTGGAGCCCAGTATTTATTTGCCAACTGTAAGAAAAAAGTATTTTCATTAAACATATAGACAAAATACATGAAGAGTGGTAACTACAGTGTGTCTATTTTATAGTGCACAATGTTTTTATTCCACATGCTCACTAAATTTAATCTCCTAACTAACCTAATTATATTATACCTCAAAAAATGATGCTAAGTCATGCATTCCATCACAGATGTTGTGGAAAGGCCCAAGCTGGGGGGAAAAAAGCTCTTGCAGTTGAGGACTTCATGTTTCTCCTAAATCATCTTGATGGCGAGACAGAAAGAGCAGGTGGGCTCCCCACAATGTATGCATACATCATGAGCCTCCTCCCAAACAGCTATTCTAAGACCACTTGAGAAATTTCAGAGATTTGTCGATCTTCAGAGAAGGGAAAAGGATTTCTGTTGAAGGCCTAGCACCTCCTCACTAGTCCCCATCCCCTGACTCAGCAAAGTTAATGAGATAATGATGCTACAGGATACATGGTCATCATTGAGCAAGCTTCATTCTGAGTGAAGCAAGGGAGAATACATTTGACAGAGTGGAGCAGAAATTCACACAAAAACCCTCACAACCCACCTATTTCATGATGTATTCCAATTATACTGAAGCTTCAATCAGTTATGCTTTGCTTATTTTGTACCATTACAATTTTTTTTCACAAGTCAGAGGATATATTACTTGATTGTCAGAGATCTTGTACAGTAGTGCATACTAATGCAACAAGAATGTGAAAAATCCACTTGCCTAAAATAAACAGACAGCTTCTGCTGCATGTTTTGTGAACATCTCCTGAGTTAAAAACTGCAATCAAAATTTAGGTTAACCCAACTAAGTCAGTCAAGGGTATGAAAAAGACAGTTAAAACTGATGTAATCCCGGAGTAGACACCCGCTGCATCAGTGGGCAAATTATGACTTTTAATGGGCTAGATTTAGGGATGTAAGCGACTAGTCAAGCAGTTGACTACTCGCTTCTCCCGCTCCCCACTGCTTAAAAGCTGGCTCCCCCCAGCACAATCTCCGTGGTGCAGGAGGGGGGGCAGGGAAGGCAGAGCCACAGGGTCCCAGGGGCAACGCGAGCCACCTCCGGGAGCTAAGTCCACCGCAACTCTACGCTTTAAATGTAGTAAGAGGCTGCTGGGCTCTTACTACTTTTAAAAAGCGCAGAGCCACAGGGTTCCAGGGGTGGTGCAAACCAGGGAGCTAACTCTGCTGCAGCTCTGAACTTTAAATATACCAAGAGCCCAGCAGGCTTTTCCTACATTTAAAGTTCAGAACTGCAGCGTCCTGGGGGCAGCACAAACTAGGACTGTTCAGTCCCAGCTCGTGTTGTCCTGAGAGCTACTGCAGTGTAACTCACCCTGGCGTGAGCTCCCGGGACAGTGCAAGCCAGGACTGAACAGTTCCAGCTAGGGATGTTAAATCTTGTTTAATCAACTAATTGATTAGTCGGATGGATAAGCAGGAGAGCCATAGGAGCTAACCCCACTGTGACTATGCCTTTTAAATGTATTAAGAGCCTAAATGGCTCTTAATACATTTAAAAGGCTGAAGCACAGCAGAGGTGACCCTGTGCGAGCTGGGACAACTGATTCCCAGCTCGCACTGGGTCCCCATTGCTATGCTTCTGATGAGGAGAATCAGCTGATTCTCAGCTTGCACCCAGTCTCCACTATCCCCCTGCTTTCCCTGCCCCCTGCAGAGATGGTGCTGGGGGGAATGGGCTTTTAAGCCAGCACCGGCTTCTGCTCACCCCGGGACATTGCAACTTTATGCTTTAAATGTAGTAAGAACCTGGTGGGCTCTTACTACATTTAAAGCGCAGAGCCACAGTGTGAGTGTCCCCCCACCAGACTAACTGAGTAGTCAATGGAACTATAGTTAACATCCATAGGTAGATTTATTACAGTGATGGAAAACCCTTTCCACCACTCTAGTAAGCACCTATGCCAACATAGCAGAACTACAATGCTGCCCTTATAAGGCTCATTACGCAGAAATAAGTAGCTTTCACCTGAAGAACAAAATTTTAGCCCTTGTGCTTGTAACAATAACCCAAGAGCCAGGCAACTCCGTGATGCTTCCCTATTCTGTTCACTTTCTCCGGGGCACCTGGCACTGGCCACTGTCTGCAGACAGGATACTAGACGAGATGGTCTGACACAGCGTGACCCTTCTTATGGTCTCACAGCTTCGATACACAGAACGCGATTAAAGACACCCAGGCCAGCCCTCCGCTGAACAGCGTGCACTCAGACTCGGCCAGGGCACGTCGGGGTGCCTGGGATTCCGGGGACAGCGGGCGAGCGCTCGGGGACCAGCGCAGGAGGGGAGCACAGATGGACACACGGACAAGGCAGGGCACTATTCGGCGCCAGGCTTGATGCACCAGAGCAGGGCGCTGCTCAGGGATGCCGCCAACGCCAGGAGCCCAACGGGATGAGACTGACAAGGCCAAGGGGCGGGGCCGCGCTTACACCGGGGACTGGGGGCCGGGGGGTCACTAAGCGAACGGCTCCCACCCACCCCACGGCGCTCGGCCGCAGAACGGGATGGAGAGGGTAGATCCCCCGCCCTCACCTGGGTCACGAACTCCGCGTTGATCTGCGCCACGGTAGGCGCCACGATCTTCTTAGGCTGGGGCGAAGCTGCCGCCGCCGCCGCCGCCATGCCGAGGCTGTGAGAGGTCCCAGCGCCGCGCGCACCCGGCTGTAACCGCTCTCGCACGATTGGTCTGTTCCGTCCACCCCCACCGCCTCAGCCCCCCCACCCCAATGGACTCTCCCACCCAGCGCCTCAGTCGTTCCCGCTGACTTCAGCCGCACCGGCCGCTTGAGTCAAAATAGCGGAAGTTTGGGCAGAAAACGGAAGCGGAAATGGCGTCTGGGTCTTCCAATCGCCGCGACTAGAGAGGCCGACCGACGAGGTCAGAGAGACTGGACGCGTGGTGCTAGAGCGCCTCTTAGTGGGAGACAGTGGGTTGGCTGCGCAATGCCCACAAAACAGATATTAGACAGGATCACAAAGAAAAAACAGTTTCTTGCCATTTGAACCAGCAAGGACATTGTCTCAACCACTTGATACCTGCATCCTGCTTCAAAGGCCTTTTAAGGCTACACTTGAAAGGGAATCCTCTGAACTGTCATTCATGCTTGAATTCGACACTTTACACTCAAATTTGAATAAAGACTCTAATTATCTTACCCATTACAAAGATAGCTTCCCCAATTATCACCTCTAATATCATTAGCTCACAGGCATTTACTTCCCCCCCCCCTCCACCCCCCTTCTGTTCTGAAATTTGATTTGTCCTTTTCATATGTGTTCATTTTTTTTAATTGTATCCTTTGGTATATATGGTTGTGACAATTTTCTTCCACTATTTGATCTGAGGAAGTGGGTCTGGCCCACAAAAGCTCATCACCTAATAAACCATCTTGTTAGTCTTTAAAGTGCTACATAGTCCTGTTTTGTTTCATCTGATGAAGTGGGTTTTACCCAGGACAGCGCACGGTGCAATGTATTTGTTAGTCTTCGCTAAGGTGCCGCAGGACTGCTGGTTGTTTTAAAAAGTGACAGCGTGACAGGCTACCCCGCTGAGACTTTTGCAATGAGCTGGTAGCCTGTGCTGCTGTGGGAGCCAGGAGGGAGTGCAGCAGAGACAGGGTACTAGCGTCCTGTTATGCAGCACAGCCCAGGATCCTCCTTGCTCCAACCCTGGCATTGGGAGCAAGTCCTAGAGTCACCCCTGAATCCCATCACAACACTCCAGAGGCCAAAGTATGAGCGATAAGCAAAAAGTGCCCAAGGGACACTGGCAATAAGGGAGATATGGACAGCACCTCACCCTTCACGAGCAATGAGCCTAAGAAGCTAGTGATAACACCTGTGAGGGAGAGCAGCAGGAGACCTCAGTGGCCGCTAGCTTATTTCAAAACAGCAATTTTCTTGTATAATTAGTGATTCATTGTCTTCTGTGAGAACTGGCAGGGTAAATCACACTCACCTTTGCCCCCACCACCATCCCACTGAGTAGACGGATAATGTAAGAATCTTAATGAGTCAGCAATAGCAGCCACCTAAGACCCAGTGGTTCAGTTCACACTGTAAAGGCTCATATTTATTGCACTACTAGAAGACTTACCTGGCGTTAACTCAAATGAGTTTTGGGTTTTTTTCATTTAAATCATTGTTCTGGGTGGAGTTGGGGGTGTGAGGGGTTCAGTATGCAGGCTGCCTCAGGGAAAGAGGATAATCCCAACACACTCTCTCATCACAGCATATTGGGGCCAGATGAAAAGTGCCTGTCCATGGCCACTGCAGCTGCAGTGGGCACAGCTAGGGGAGGGATGCATGTCTTACAGCTGGGGAACAGACAGACACACAGATAAACTCTCTGAAATATATAATAGATAGTTTTCCCTTTCTCCATCCCTCCTCCCTGCTGACCCAGTGCAGTTATAGCTCTCCAAATCTCTGGTGCCTTGCCCCCCTGTGGTCATTCTGAAGTATAACTCCCTCCTGCCAGACCCCTCCCTTTCCATTTTATGAGAAAAAAATCAAATTCCATGCATATCCCATTATCCTGAACCAACCAACCCCCGACCTTGTGCTTTAGGTTATGATAAGAGGAAGCTGCACACCAAATTTAGTGGTCATAATTCTTACCATTTAGGAGGAGTTCTTGAATAAACCGACTCAGAGATGGATGGACAGACAGATGCACATTACTAAAATATTTAGGAAGATGATGTGTCCCCAGTTCAAACTTCTGTTGGGACAAATAGAGTCTGATATATCAACAGACCTCTTTCAGAGGAGGAAAACAGTAATACTACAATAGAGAAGTACTTTTACAAGGTCTACGGTAAAGAGGACAATTTTTCATCTCAGTTATGCAGGTACAGCTGTGGTGATGAGGACAAAGCAAAGCACAGCTGTGGCTGTGCAGGGTTGGACAGAAGATAGTCTCCAGCTGATTGGGAATTCATGGCACAGAAATGGCCCAGGAACTTCCAACTCTTTGCATTCAGAGTAAATATATCTTGAAACCAAACATCAGCTTCTTCAAGATAGGCCCCAAAAAGAAAACAATAGACACCACTTGTCATCACCTACAGTCCCCGACTTAAACCATTCCAATGCATTATCAACAATCTACAACCTATCCTGAAAAATGACCCTTCACTCTTACAGGCCTTGGGGGACAGGCCAATCCTCACCTACAGACAACTCCCTAACCTCAAACAAATCCTTTCCACTAACCACACAGCATACCTCCATCATACTCATCCAGGAACTGACCCCTGCAATCAAGACCAGTACCAATGTAACCACCACCAAGCAGATATGAACCTGAAACCTCCAGAGCTTAGTGTAGGAGCCTTTACAGCTTGAGCTATAAAGCCAGCTGGCTCTCAGCTTAGGCTGTAGAGCTCCTTTGTTCTTATCTATCATGGTACGTGGTCTAAGTGCCACTCCATGAGACAGTGACTCACACTCAGGTCTAGTGTGCAGTCTAGACTGCAGGCTTCTTCCCAAAGACAGCGTCCACATACAAAAGTGTATCAAAAAAGCAATACGCTTTTTTGAAAGAGAGCATCCACACTGATTGGACACTCTCTCACATAAAAGGCCACCCAGAACCACTTCAACCAGGCCTTTAGATCACTAGTTGCTTCCGAATGTTGTTGCCGGAGCCTTGCAGAGACACATGCTTAAAGGAACCCCCCTCTGGACAGCTGTTTCTTGATCCTCCTGGGTGAGCCCTGGAACCCCTGGGGCTGCTCCCTGTGAGGGCCAGAGGGATTGCGGGGGGCTTGAAGCTCTGCCATGGGTGGCAAGGCCTGTGGCAGTGAAAGCCATGCAGTGAGGTGCTGTTCTCAGGCCAGCTTCCTGCCACAAGGTTTGTCCAGGGTGCCTGCAGCTTTAAGAGGGGCCAGGAGACAGGAACTATAGAGTTCTGATTAATTTGGACGGAGTGTCCACCAGGGCACCTGTGTTATTTCCTGGAGGCCTCTTCTTTCAAAAAAAAACAAAAACACCACCCTCCTCCCCATCCACACACACCTTTGTCTGAAAGAGCTCTTTCTGAAAAGGCATTCTTCCTCATAGAAAGAGGATTACCAATGCCAGAAAAACCCCTCTGTTCTTTTGATTTACTTTCAGAAGAATGCGATTGCAGTGTGGATGTAATGCAGGTTTTGTTGGAAAAATGGCCGTTTTTCCGACAAAACTCTGTTGTGTAGACATACCCTCAGTGTGTGGGTTACACCAACTCTGTCCACACATCTAAACAAGCAACATCATCACAGGGCCTAACCACATAAACCACCACATCAAAGGCCCATATAACTGCACATCCACCAATGTGATCTGTGCCAGAAATGACCCTCTACCATGTATATTGACCAAACTGGCCAGTCTCTACAAGAAAGGATTAATTGACACAAATCAGATATTCAAAAAGATAATACACAGAAACTTGTTGGGAAACATTTTAACTTGCCCGGGCACTCACTAATAGATCACAACATCACCGTATTATTGCAAGCCAATTTAAAAAAAACAGCATGAAAGGGAAGCTGCAGAGTGTAATTTCATTTGCAAGTTTGATACCTACAACAGAGGTTTAAGCAAAGATCTTAACTGGATTACCACCTACATGCCACATCCTAATGATATAAAAGGCCAAACACTATGTACTTAAGAACACTTAGAACCCTCTCTATCAGCTTCATTTAGCATGGAAACTCTAATTGACTATTCGTATCCCATTTTTTTTCTTCTCCTTTCCCACTTCATCCCCTCTCTGTGCTATTTATTTGGAACTTGGACCCCTTAAGCTCCATTCATCTGAAGAAGTGGGTTGTGCCCATGAAACCTCGTGATACCATCTACATTTTTTGTTAGTCTCTAAATTGCTGTCAGATTATTTGTTATTTTTTTAAGTTTTTTCAGTTACAGACTAACACGGCTACCCCTCTGAAACTTGTATTATATATGCTGTACACTATTTTGTGTTAATGACTGTAGTATTAAATTTTACATTTTAAAACACATTTCAATACATCAACACTAAGTTCAGAATTAAACTAAGTGTGCTGGCATCTTAAAAAGTTGTGATATTAAATGGTATAGTATAATTAAAATTTTGAGTCTGTTTCTTGATTCTTGCATGTGTAATGTAAAATATAAAATAATAAGATATAGATAGTACCTTGATGTAAAACTGAGATTAAATTCACCTCTAAAATAAGTGAATAAATATTTCAAGTGATGACACATGAATTGTGTGTGAGCAATTTAAACTCATGGTGGAGCTATAACTTTAAATTCCCTAATGTTCTTAAACTTCATATTATTTTTTTTAAAATCATATCACTGCATTTATTTAAATTTCAGTCCTACCTGTTCATTTTATATTTTACAACATACTACTGTACCCCAGAGCCAGAATTATCCTTTAGAAGTGAATTATTTCCTTGCCATTTCATTGTGGCTATGTCTACATTGCCCAGTCTTGCGCAAGAACATATGCAAATGAGGTGCGGCAATGAATATCGCCACACCTCATTTGAATACTTAATGAGCCGCCATTTTTGCGCCAAGGGGCTTTTGCGCAAGTAGGAGCAGTCTACGCTGCTCCTTCTTGCACAAAAGCCCCCTCTTGCGCAAAAGCCTTTCTGCCTGAAAATAAGCAGCAGAACGGCTCTTGTGCAAGAGGGGGTTTTTGCACAAGAAGGAACAGTGTAGACTGCTCCTTCTTGTGCAAAAGCCCGTTGCGCAAAAATGGCAGCTCATTAAGTATGCAAATTTGCATATAACTGCACATCCATTTGCATACATTCTTGCACAAGACTGGGTAATGTAGACGTAGCCTGTGAGTTGCACCATCAGCCATTTCATAAGCCTCATCTTCTATCTCTAAGTGTGCATCTACACAGCAGGGCTTAACTTGAAATAAGCTACGCAAATTAAGCTACGTCAATTGCGTAGCTTATTTCAAAATAGCTTACTTCGAAATTGGAAGCGTCTGCACAGCACTTATTTCTAAATAGAGCACTCTTCCTCCAACTTCCCTTACTCCTTGTACAATGAGGGTTACAGGAGCCGGAGTAAGAAGTCCTCCAGCTTGACAGTATTTTGACATTATTTCAAAATAACTGCCTGCTGTATAGACGTGGACTAGGTTATTTTGAACTAACTCTAGTTATTTCGAAATAATGTTGCTGTGTAGACACAGCCCAAGAGATCTGGAAATATAGTAGGACTCCTAGCTGTTATGGTAATGCACAATAATAATGTACGATTCCTCATTTGACTTCGATTGTACAACAAAATTTGGAATACAGAGACAAATAGTGAGCCTGATTCACATTTAGTAATTATGATGCTCTGCACTGGTACTTTGCATGCCATCCCAAGTAAATGAGAGAGCAAAGCTGTACTATTCCAGGAGCAAATTAGGGACAGAACTGCAACTCTGAGGGTCACTAAATGAGCCCTGCACCCTTGGCTCATTGGAGGCCTTTTTCTGGCAGTTTGCTTCCCCTTCTGTACTGAGCAGCTTATTGGGGTGGACTCCACAGTCCAGGCTCCATCTATCTGCTTCTCTGCCTTTTAGGAGTATCAGCCCAGTGGCAGCAGCATCTCCCCTATGCTGTTATCAGTGACATGGAAAGCCTGCACAAGGAAGTCTTTAATGACATACAGTACATATAAAATAGAACCAATAATGTTAGATGACATGAGTTTTTAATGCACATCCAAGTAAAATATGGCTATACAGAATGATGCCTAACTGATAATCACCCCAATATAACACTTTTTCAAGTGCATTATGCAGTAATTGTGGTGTCAGAGTTAAAGAACTTGGAAAGATACAATGAATTATGGACACAAATGTAGATAGATATAGTGCAATAGTAGATGTATGGGTAGGAATTGGCATGTCTGCCATTTTCAGTTAAAACAAATACATGCAGAATATATACCTCTTGCAAGTGACTTAACCTCATCAAATGGACTTGGCAGTCCTCTAATTCAGAGTACTGAAAATGGTTTTCAGCAACTCACTGAAGATCTATGGAACATCATTTTATAAGACTAACTTGGGGAAAGCATATATATGTCCCTTCTCAGTGCACAGATAATAATGTGGCATAAAGATATTATAGTGTAAACAATTTAATTTAAAAAACACTTAAAAGTCATCTGGTTTCAGTTCATTTAAAATAAAGTATGGGGTGGGATGTGGGGAGTAATTAAAAATGTTTACCTGTATAATGTTTGCAGGGAAGAAGTAGAAGCAAAAAAATATTTTCTACACAGCAATCAAGAGACTTCTGGGATAAGTGTATTTTCAAAGCGACAACAACTAAAAGAAGATGTGGGAACACACAACCTACAGACACCAATTCCAGCCAAATAAATTGGCTGATCTGTTGTATAAACATTGGTAGTTTTTGTTTCAGTTTTTAAAATACCATAATCCTTCAGTGGCAGCAACAGAAATCCTTAGGGGTGTCAAAGAAATATGACTATCAAAAGTGTTTTCCTCCATGGTATGTTACTTACAATAGTACAAGGTGCTTTCTTGTAATAGGCATGTTTTCATAGTGCACAAGAGACTAAAGAAATATGAAGTGTAGTCAAAAATCACCTAACTGCTATGCTCATCTTTATATGGTAATTCATCTGGATCCCATTTTTAATTTCTTAATTCTCAAATTTCAGAAAAAAATGGATAGTGAATGTTTGTCAAACTGATTTTCAATGAGTTTCAGTTTATGCCATCTGTTTAGTATCCTTTACCTGAAGCAAGACAGCAGGGGCCAGGAAACTTGTGCTCTTTAAAGTAGGCTTCTAGCTCGATCTTGTTCACAATTAGACATGAACACAAGTTCTTTGAAGAGCATTCCCTTGAGAAGCTCTACAATAGAAGGGAACTCCATCTGTGATAATATTCAAGAGGACAAGCCCATCACACTTGCACGCACACTTTAAAAAAAATCTTGGAAGTAAAATGCCTACCAATATACAGCAGTTTTTTTAAAAACAAGAAAATCTAATTGTTATACTTATAAAACACAAACACAAACACACACACACACACACACACACACACACACACGTTCTGCTGTGGGCTTTATAGTTACCAATCCTTACTATTACTCAAGTGAGTCTAGTAGCCAGCTAGACCAAGCACAAGTAGAGTAGCTGCAGGTTGTCCACCACTGACTTAGACTCTTTATCATCATAGTATTGTCTATCAGGATGACCTGGAAAATGGGGGGAATACATCCCCGCCCAAAAAAAAGTAGCAGTACAGATACTCTTCACAACTCTTTTACTTTTAGTCCATGATTCTATAAGTTCTGTATGTCCTTTCTTGTCAGGAAGCCAAAGTTCAAATTCAAAGGCACCTTTGAAAAGAGGGAAGGCCCAACGTATGCCTAAACACTGGCTGGTTCAGCACCTTCTTTTTCAAGAACCTGGCACCCTGCTCCTCAGCTTCACTTTAATTTTCTTAGGTTACTTGTCAACTTCGCACTCCCAGCTTTCATTATATCATCTGTTAAGAAGCACAACTTTTAAAATTTCTCTTTTCATGCATCCTGTGGAATAAACTGGGTCTACCTTATATATGTTCTAGATCTCTGCTAGTCCCAGCAGTCCCTAAACAGATTATGGTTGATTGAGGCCAGCTGGACCACTTACAACTGCCTGGATTTTAATAAGCTTGTCCCCCACCCACACCTCAATTTTACCCCCACCATGTGAGAATTCACTCTGTCAAAGACTCAGTCTCCCATCTGTAAAATGGGGATAGTATCATCTCATCTCATCGGGGTGTGTGAAAATAAATTAATTAATAGTTTTGAATCATTCCAATACAATAGCCCTGAGTGACATAGAAATGCCCATGGGGAAATTAATTCTCTACTCAGAGCAGGGTTTTAGTAGTGTATAGTAAATCAGGCACAGGACCATGCACTGAACAATGAAAAACAAAATATTGAAAAGCTGCTCATTAAAGTAGCAATTTCTATAGTACAATTGAATGAGACATGGATTGTGTGGAAAAAATGTGACCATATAATTAATGAGTATCACAATTCATACACACAAGAGGGCTCAATTAAATTTGCATAGGCATTTCTTAACTTCTGAGTGTTTGATTTTGGAACCTGAACATTCATTTAACATACAATGTTTATGTGTACTTTTTATATTTCTTAAAAAAGCAAACTGCGAACAAACAAACAAATATCCATCACTTGGCATCATAAACATCCACGTTTCATCTGCAGGGCTGGAACCTGTAGATATACCACACAGCCAAATAAAATCATGAAATGTCATTTAACATCCTACACTTGCTTTCTCAAACTACTCTAACACTACAGTATTACCAAACTGGTCCCTTGCTAACTAAAATTCCCATCGCTTAAAGATTTCTCTCTGAAAAAATACAGGCATACATTTGTTTCATGCAGATATATGGGGCCTTTATCGCAAAGAACACACTCTCAAGAAATCACACACACACACTTCCAGTAATACAGTGAAAAACTATGGAAAGATGAGGCTATTCACAAAGTTATTTGAAAAGTAGCTTTACAATCTTGGCCCCTGCCAGCTATTACAGAAAGGAAGACAGGTCATAGGGTACGGCTAGACTGGGGGGGAGGGGGGTTTCGGGATACCAGAGGTATCCCAAAAAAACTCCGCCATTTCCAGGGAACATGTTTGCTCTTCCACTTTTTTTTTTTTTTTTTGCAGAAGTGCAAATGCGCTCTTTCGAAAGCTCCCATATTCCTCATTCCATGAGGAAGAAGAGGGGTTTTGAAAGAGGGGGTTCTTCTGAAATTTGGCCCAGTCTAGAAGGGCCAAATTTTGGAAAAGCCTCTTCCGACAAAAGTATCAGAAAAAGATACGCAAAATGCAGAGTGCATTTTACGTATCTTTTTCCAATAGATCCTCGCAGTCTAGCCGTACCCATATAGAAAAATGAAGCAGTGA
The DNA here is from genome assembly GCA_019425775.1 of Rafetus swinhoei. Classification (NCBI taxonomy): domain Eukaryota; kingdom Metazoa; phylum Chordata; order Testudines; family Trionychidae; genus Rafetus; species Rafetus swinhoei. Next base: position 79,821,235 of record CM033446.1, on the reverse strand, counting down.
CTGAAGTATATCATACAATACCACTTTGTCCATGGTAGCTAGAACAAATTCCAGGTACAAAAGTGAGGTCTGTTACTGCCTCACTTGTCTCAGAGAGCTATCTGCAGGATTTCCAAACAGCCCCACCCGGAGTTTGACAGAAAGACACACACACACACACACGCACATGCCAAGCTCTTTCAATTCAAGCGCTGGTTAAAATGGTTACTTAAGCTCTGGTTAAAATGAGGTCACTGGACACTGTCTATATTTTTCAGACTTTAGATGTGGTAGAGTAGTTTTTAATAGAATTATAAATGCAAAAGAAAAGGAATTTTATGAGAAACAGTGACACTTGCAAAAATATTTTGAGTTGGTGTCTTCATACTTATTTTTCATTCTAGGAGAATTGTCTTCTACTAGGCTATACATTAAAATAGTGCAAACAACCAAATTAAAGATTAATAACTAACTCCTTTTCCTTCTGCTAATTTCACCACTATCACACGCACTAATGCAGAAACTCTCAATCTTTTTTTCATTTGTGGGCCCCTAACAAATCTAAATTGGTGATGTGGATTGCTTTAGAAAGCTATTTTCTGTATATATTGTTAGACTGAAAACTGACTGAACCAAGTTATGCCTTTCAGTCCCCTTAGACATAGTCAATAGATGCCCAGGGGTACGTAGACCATACTTTGAGAATCACTGCACTAAATCAGAAGGAATTTTTAAGATATTGTTTTCTTCACTTTCACAGGTGTCATAATTAAGACCCAGGATATAAAGAAAAAGATAATGTATAGTACTACAAATAACATTGCCCAGATAAACCGAGATGTACTAAAGCACCCTACATAAATTGTAATATCGACTTGCTTCATGCTAAAAAGTTAACTAAAAAATAACAAACTTTTTGGGGCTAGAAGGCACAATGCACTTCTATTTTAATTTGACTGAACAGTGCACATACTACTAAATAGGATAATACTGGGACTCACAACACTATATTCAATGGTGTTTGTGGCATCATGCCCATATGTTCAAAGTAAAATGGAATTTAAGGCTCTCACACTAGTTTCTGTGCATCACAAAATTCAATTGTGAACACCACAACACAAACCTTTGGTCTCTGCTCAAAAGGTCCAAGACTGGAACGATAAGGGCCTGCAGATCGAGACTGTAGGTGAATCCAAATCCATTAGAGTTGATCTTTTCATTGATTTCAGTGGAATTTGGATCAAGCTACGGGTGTGTTAGGCACTAATGGGACACCGGCTGTGGAGACAACTGGTGGGTGGCTACAGATCAGGATTAGGTGCATTAGCAAAATCATGGTAGACAAGAAAGGACTGGAAAGAGGAAGGTATGCAGTAGAGATATAAAGAGTTAACCAGTTATCCAGTAAGCATTGCCTTACTGGCATGCTTACTGGGGATAACTGGTTAACTGGCACCTGGCTGGGCTGGAACAGCCCTGCCTGTGGTGCAGCGCATCAGGCCAGTTAACCAGTTAAACACATAATTTAACTGGTTAACATTTTAAACAGGATTTTACATCCCTAGTATACAGATCAGGAGTGGAATACACAAGGAGAATCAAGGTTGTGGGTGGAAGGATATTTTGTAATCTTGGAGATACGTAGCTCAGGATTATTGTACACTCACAGATCTTTGAAAGGGAACAGAACTGTAATGGTGGGAGATACAGGGCAGGGTTAGCAGGGACATGGGGACTCAGGGTTGACATAGTGACAGGATCCGGTCAAGGCTGAGATTTTTAAGTAAGGAAGCATTCACTGGGACACTCAAGTTTCTTGGCTCAAGATACTATAACATATTAATCCTTCATTATGCAAACTAAAAGTTTAAAATTTTATTAGAAAAACAAAATGCACTATTAAAAGTTGCTAGAGAAAAATTATTACATAGTTATCACATAAGGCAGTACAATTTATCCATTCAGACTGGGGGAAATAATGTAGCTGGTAATAAAAAAAAGTCACTTTGTAATTCAATTTTCCTTATAATGACTGCCTCTCAGACATACATTACCCAGAGCCAGCAAAGCATAAAATCAGTCTATTAAGTTATAACTCACCATTTAAAAATCCCCCAAACTCCTGTGAAACTAATATGAACATGAGCCTCTTTATAGTTTAGTAGACCCAGCCATTTTGAACATTAAAGACACATTACTACAAGGGACTATTACAGGGAGCTATCCTACAGTCTTTCCTGATGACAGCAGTCCCACTGTGCTCATGTAAGGATTACTGAAGCATGTAAAAGAGGCAGGGTTAAGATTTACAGAGGTTTACATATATTGTAGAAAGAAGCCACAGTAATTGAGCATTAGAACAGAACTCCCAGTTTGAAATTTAAAGTCATATTAACTTCAGTGGGTTTTGGATTTGGCCCAGATTTACTGAGGTACTTAATTGCCTAGACTCTGTAAGTCCCAAGTTTAGGCTCCACTGTGATCCACAAAACTCCCACTCAGCTGCCACCTAACCCTTTAGTGCCTGAACTCAGTCATTGCCTACATCTCTGCTGTGCAGGGTCTTATCTGGTAGGCCTACCCAGAGGTTACCCACTGGATCTAGTCCCATTCAAGATATAACTGGAGGAGGAGCTGTTGCCAGTGGTGCCCCTCTTATAGCTTTTATTCTAGTTATTAGAGCATCACTTGGGATGTGGAAGACTTTGGTTCAATTTCCTCCCTGGCTCAATCTGAGGGAGAGAAAGGATTTAAACAAAGGTTTCTTACCTCTTCAGGAATGTGATCTAACCATTGAGCTATGGGATATTCTGAAACAGGGCTCCCTCAATCAACTGAAGCTGTTTCCATCAAGGATAACAGTCAATGAAGCAGGGAGACAGGACTGTGACACTCCAAACTCCCTGCTGGGTGCTCTAACTACCAGGCTACAGTGTTATTCTGCCTCTCTGGCCTAAAGATTCAACATATTTATCCACAGTAATGTATTTGCTGCTAGTCCACAAACAAGCCAAGATCCATTTAATTGAAATGACACACTTTTTTCTATATTATTTTCAAAATATGTTTTTCCTTCTTCTCTCTACTTGTGCTACATTATTAGTCCTGAAGTATATGTCTCAAAACTGAACATTCAGTTTGCTAGGTACCTGGGGGAGAAGCTCAACTCTAAGGTTAGAGACCCATTGTTTGTTTGCCTGTTTACAATTTCCTTTCATTCAGCTATTTTTAAAATAATTGCTTGAATGCTAGCAGCTTATTACTATTAGACCGGATCCCCTTTCATGGAACTGGAGGAGAATGGCAATGCTCCTAAAGAGACTTCAATGAGTAGGGCTTGAATTTGTCATGAAGCATGATGCAAAATGTCCATGGCATATTGATGAGCAATATGAAGTATGATTAAATATTTTTAAAATAGCAGACATTGTTCTCTGCTTCCCTAAAAGCATCCTGGCTCCTCCCCTGGTTTTCCTGGCAGCATAAAGCCTGCAGAATCTATCATCCTATAAGTTTGCCTACTGGCTGCTACTCTAGAACACTCCTTCAGATGGGACTGCTCCTGGGTACAACTAGTAATTCACATCAACTGTACACTTGTTATCCGTTAATGGTAGGATAACATCACCTGTAGAAACAAAAGTTAAACTGAGCAATCGTTATAAAGCCTAGAATGAAGGTTAAATTAAAAAACTTCCTGGACCACCATGAATGGAAATGCAGTTAATATTCCTGGACCTAAGTTGGCACTCTGAAGGCTAGTTTTGCAAGACCTAGAGATAAAGGGCAAAATCCTGGCCTTATTGGAATGTTGCCATTGTCTTCAAAACAGCCAATTTTTCACACTCAAATTTTTCCAGTTCAGTTTTAGGAGTCTGATCCTCCACTGCATAATTCCTCTGAGGGTTCATGAAACAGCACTGGTACAAGAGAAGAGAGGAAAATCAGTCTCTCCGTCTTCATCACTAATTTGGGGTGAATAAAATTCCCACTAAAGCAAGAGAAAAGTCTCTGCACACCTTTTTAAAATGTTCCCTAGAGCCCTAACAATTATTCTATACTTGCAAAAATAACACTTACAAATATGCCTTTCCTGATCTCAGAACTGGGTTTGTGCATTAAGTCCTTCCAAGATCTTTCAAGTCTCTACTGAAACTTCTAAGAAAAGCTATTTTTTACATAAGGCACAGCAAAAAAAGCATCTACTTTTCAAAACATGATTAAATACCCATTTTTCTGAACACCATTCCCATCAAAATCAGCTCATTCGGATCATCTCAAATTTGGGCAAAGAATTGTCCAGTGACTACAGATCACATATGCAGAATTTGAAAAGGGAAGGAAAACTTTAACTGTGTTGGGGCAAGAATCTTACTTACAGTAAGTGAATGTTACCTTCATTTGGAGAGAAGAGACTGTCTCTTCATAATATTTAAACACACTGATGTATGGGGAAAATAAAATATCTGGTATAAAATAGAATACTGGTGTCTGTATCTGTATAATAGTTATTAAAATGTTCTTTTGTATATTCCATTAGTGTGCTTAGGTCTGTACAAAAAGATTAAGAAGTTACCATGGTTGTATTCCCCAAACTCACCCTCAAGTTTGATTCAATTAACAGCAACACTCTCTAATTTAACCTTGTTTCAGGTAATTAATGTGAATGACTCTCAAAACTTTAAAACATGAGAAGTCTGTTTCTTTTTAAATATATATTTAAAAGTTTATTTCTTTTGTAAAGCATAAAAATGGTTTCAGAAACAATCCTATTTATTCTAACATGCAGCAGTGTGTTAGTTACTGTGAAATCTAATCTTTTACCTTCTCCCTGTCAAGTTTCACACAGTTGGTCTTCAAACCTCAAGAGTCTTCAAATGAAATGCATAACAAAAGTACGTACTACATAAATAAAAAGGTTTGTTACAGGTATTTCAAAAGAGCCCCACAGCACACCTCCAAAGCACTTTTTTTTTTACGGTATTGTCTTTCAATATGAACAATCTGAAAGAATGAGGGGGGAGAGACGGGAGACAAGGGGGAAAAATGTCTAAAAATATAACCAATAGCCAAATCTGAGATCATACCAGAAACACCATTTTTCTAGTTTTACTTTCTCTCAGGGTACATCTAGACTGCAGGCTTCTTTCAGAAGAAGCTTTTCCAGAAGAGATCTTCCAAAAAAACTTCTTCCGAAGGAGAGCGTCCACACTGCCAAAACACATCGAAAAAGCGATCTGCTTTTTCAAAAGATAGTATCCATTCAGTGTGGATGCTATCTCACATTTAAGCTGTGATTACTATGGATGGAGTGGCCACTAGGGCACCTGTGCTTTTTCCTCTTTCCTCTTCTTTCAAAAGAACTCCCTCTTCCCTGTCCATACACGCCTTTTTCTGAAAGAGTTCTTTAGGAAAAATCATTCTTCCTAGTAGAATGAGGTTTACCAATGTCGGAAAAACCCCTCTGTTCTTTTGATTTTCTTTCGAAAGAACTCAATAGCAGAGTGGACGTAAGTGAAGTTTTTCCGGAAAAACTGCTGTTTTTTGAAAAAACCCTGCAGTCTAGATGCACCCTCACAGGGGGAGACAATCTCAAGATAGGAGGAAATCCTTGCTTCATTCAGATCAAATAGTATATAGCTTTTAACTTAGATTAATCACTTCAAAGACTACAAATATAAGTCAAAGTTCATTTACATAAATCTGGATCTACTTTCTCACCAATTTTCTGTTAGTTGGAATAGTTGGAAAATTTAGGGTTCAAACATTCAGAAGTTAAACAAAGACAAACTTAGCAGGAAGTTTTTCTGAGAAAAAAAAATTCTTTATCTACAAGTTTCCAGAGTCTCTTTTCCCAGAATGTCCAAATTATTTTTGCTCACCCATTCTTTCAACACAAGGAGAAAAGTGAGCATATACCACAAGAAAATGTAATACTGTTAACTACAGCTTTCACTAATACAAAAATGAATTTATTTCATAGGAGCTAGTAGTCATTTACAGTCCCATTATTTCACATTATAAAGGAATGACTTCCTGACAACATTGTTTGTCAGTTATCACCTTATCCCATCCTAAGGAATATTTCCTTAATTTGTGTAGCGATCAATACCAGGAAACAAGGAGGCTGTTACTCAGAATTTTGGCCTTTCAGAGGAAATATATATAAAGTGTCTGAGTGGGAAGGGGATGCATTAATGTCATCATTATCTGAAAAGGCGGGCGGGGAGAGACTACATTTGGGGATTAATTAAGAGCCTCATTCACTACTCTTGATTTAAAAACACTCTGAGTATTGTTTGGATTGTTCCAAAAAAGCTAGGAGAGGCAGGGAGTAAGACTGGAATAGTCAAATCAAGTTAAGAGGATGGTACTGACTCAGAAACAAACACTTCACTATTTTTATGTGCATATGTTCAATAAAATACCTAGCTCTTACATAGCACTCTTCATCCATAGATCTTAAAGTAGGTAAATATTATCTTTGTTAACCACGTGTTACTGTTGTGGAAATTATTCACCCTTCCCCCACGCTTTCTCCTCCACTTTTTCCTTTTCCAACTCCTTTCTTTTTCCTCTTATATTCACTTGCTGGGAATAGACAAGGTAAGGTAGATGCAGGATCTAGTACTCATCAGGCACAGTATGCATCTTATGCTTTCAACATACATGGAGACAAAGTGAAGTGGGTCAAGGACAGTCCTTTTACATTTGCTTTTTGGTAGGTGCAGTCAAAAAGCATATTGTCATAAAATAACTCTTCTGGATGGGGAAGAGGCACAACTTTTAAGCACGTGATTTATATTGCACTACAGATTGCCAAAATACTTTTACGCAGTAACTACATGTATTCACAAAAAAACATTGCTGGAAATTTTCAAACATCAACCCCTATTTATCACAAGCATTTTAAGTAGACAGTCTAAAAACAGTACATTAACCTTCCTTCGGGTCATCTCTGACTGGTTTATGGAAAGTGACCACTTATGTTAATCTGTTGTAAACCAGTTCATAATTATGTAATCCTGAAGGTTTAGATTTAAAAAAATCTCATTGGACACCATCCACTTCTGCTGGACACAAAATATCTTCTAGTGTTTGTTATTCCACTCAATGGAAGTCCAGCAGCCATTCTATCTTTAGGATTTCTTTTTAAAGTGAGTAAGGTGATGCCTTTTCAAATGTGGGGCCTGTCTGAAAGTTTTACCACAAACTGAACATTCAAATGGCTTCTGTCCAGCATGCATTAAATAGTGTCTTTCAAGTTTGGAAGGTGATTTGAAAGTTTTAAAGCAGACACTGCACTGATAAAATCTTTTAATAGCTTCACTTTTTTCCATAACCCCAGAAAAATCATACCAGTGACTATAATGGCTTTGCTCTGTTTCCAACAATTTACTGCACAAATATGGCTGTGAGTTTCTACTGCTGGTGCCAAGAACAAAGTCCCCAGACTCTAGCTCAACTTTGATTTCAGCTGCCTGGTTTGACTGAATCAGCTCAAATTCTGGAAAGCCAGATGCCTGTGAAGGTCTCTGGGAATAACCCACCGACTGAGAAGACTTAAATTCAATGTGATCTCCCTGGTGACTAAAAAGTTTGTTCAGATTTTCAAATTCCACCTGGCAAAGAGGGCTTTCATATGGTCTCTTTTCAGTATGGGTGAGCTGATGTCTTTTTAAGTGAGCTGACTGTCTAAATGTCTTCCCACAAACATTACAGCCAAAGGGCTTCTGCCCCGTGTGGATAAGATAATGTCTTTGAAGTTTGGATGAAGAAGGAAAGATTTTTTCACATCTGTCACATTTACACACTTTGTGTCTATTATGTATATTTTTAGTAGGAGCTGAAAAAGCACACTGAAGTGATGCTTCTGGATTATCAAAGAAATCAGCATCCAATGAACCATAAAGAGAGTCATCTTTATTATGCACCGAATCATCCATGTTTAACATGCTTTCACCAGCAATCATACTTTTTAAATTACTTTCTAATTTATGCTTCTGAAGGTGCTCTTGCCAGGATAATGGCATGACAAATGTCCTTTTCTTTTTATTGCTAATTGTATTGTGCCTGGCAAGCTTGCTATGATAATTTTTAAAAGTGTTAGGGGAATGATCAGAATGCTGCTCATTAGATACAAACAGGTCATAACTTTTAAAGTGACTTGTTTTATTTTTTTTTCTGTCAGACAGAGAAGAATCTGATGCCTTTTCTCCAGCATGTTTGAGCTGCATTGGGACTTTACTTTTAATGTTGGCTTTGTGACTGTAGGCTGATTTGCCACAGTTCGAATTTTTGCCATCTTTCAGGTAAAAACATTTGTGCAAATTTAGAACTCGCTCTGTTTCAAAACATTGCTCACAGACTGGGCACTGAAAAGGCACAATATAAATAGAATGAACATCAAGTGGGTCATTCTCCGGGGACTCATAAGTATCCACATTCTCAAAATCATCCTTTTTTCCTTCCAGCAAGTTCTGAGGCCTAGGGTATTTAGAAGTCTTTGGTCTGTAAAGGACTCTGGGAAGAGTTTTATTTCTGACATGGAGTTGCTTGTGCTTCAGGAGTTTGCTCTGGATCTTAAATCCCTTCTGACAAATACAGCATTGGAAAGGCCTCTCCTCTGTGTGTGTGAGCTGATGGATTTTCAAATGTGTTGACTGCCTGAAAGATTTACCACACAAGGAACACTTAAAAGGTTTCTGGCCAGTGTGAATCAGCAAGTGTCTTTCCAGCTTAGATCGTGATGGAAACATCTTGTTACATGTTTCACACACATGAGTTTTCTTTCTCCTCCTGGCACTGTGGAGATTATTTGACTTTGTGCACTGATGCAGCATCCACCGCTCTTCTGTGGTAAAAGATTTCTGGCAAATAGAACAATGAAACATTCCACATATCAGCCCATCTTGCTTGGCATCTACTGATTTTTTATCTTGCTTAATATCACTCCGGTAGTTTTCATTATGAAACTGTTGATGCTTTACGAAAGTGGTTAAATTTTTGAAATTCCTATGGCAAACATTACATTTAAAAGGAAGCTTGTGTGTTAGCTCATGTCTCTCCAAATGGACTAGCTGTCTAAAAGTTTTATGACATACATGACATTCAAATGGCTTTTGACCAGTGTGTATAAGATAATGCCTAGCTAATTTTGATGGGGTTTCAAATTGTTTGTAGCAGATGTCACATCTATAAGGCCTTTTCCTGGGTATCCTGTTAGCTGTTACACACTGCTGAAGTTCGAACATTTTAAAAAATAAGAGTCCTGTTCTTGTCAGTTTCTTCAAAAATATATTTCAATTTAAATCATCTTCACAATACTGAGAAGGAGGGCTGGAACTGCAGCAAAGTTATCTTACAGAAGGATTCCTTACATTCAATGGATCCCTAAAACAAGAATAAGAAACAGGTATTTTAGATACTAGTTTTCTCTTGCCTTTTTGACAACAAACTACAGTTATTTAACTAGAGTAAGTTATATTTATCTTGGTTTAAAATGCTTACTAGACTAATCACAAATTATAGCATGTATTAAGGAAAAACTGGACTATTCTATAGAAGAGGAGAGTCAGTTAAAGTAATCTGTAAATAAGATTCATTTTAATTCAGCCTATTTCTGCTGCATGCTATTCCAAAATCATATCAATTTCAGCTATGATAAAAACTTATATAATACACATACATTTTTTAAAAAAAGTTGTTGAGGTTTTTTTAGCAATATATTTCCCATCACTATCTTCACTGTGAATAAATATTAGTTATTAGCAGCTTTGGTTATAAACTAGATGGAACAATTGAGAGGATGGAGAAAGCAGAAAAAACTTGGAGATTCTTGGATCCCAAAACAGTTAAATTGTACTAAGTTAAATTGTAAGAAGTGACACATTAATATTCCTTTAAACTGAAGTCCAGAGAACAAGTACCATACACGATTCTGCATCTCATCACCTTTAGGAAGGAAAGCATAACTCATACTCATGCAAGTTGGTGTCCTTTTTGCTGAAACTGCCAAAAAAATGGTAGTTAGCATTAACTGTTAGCCATTTGTGGGATGTGGTCAGCTGTCCCTTTGAAACTGGACTCCTATTACTAATTTATTTGATAGACCACTTAATATATATGATATCCATAATATACATATAATGGTATAAAGACATTTGCTCACTCTGGGTATGTCTAGACTACATGGCTCCCTCGACGGAGCCATGTAGATGAGTTTACTAGACATAGGAAAATGAAGTGGCGATTTAAATAATCGCCGCTTCATTTACATCAAAATAGCCGCCGCGCTGTGCCGATCAGCTGTTTGGCGGCACAGCGGGCCAGTCTGGACGCACCGTGGTCCACAAGGGAAGCCTTTGTCATACCGCTCCGGTAAACCTCATTTCACAAGAAACCTCATTCCATCGACGGAGCCATGTAGTCTAGACATACCCTTTGTATTTGACTTGCATTTGAACCAGTGCATGTGAAGTGATGGATAGAGCTCTGCAAATCCGTGGAAAATCTGCTTTTTATCTGCTGGCCCCGGGTTCCGGGGAAGTGCCACATGGAACCTGGGTCAGCTGGGGAGTCTCCCACTTACCCCGGGCTCCATGGCTTTGAAATGCACAAGAGACCCCCCTGGGGACTCTTGCACATTTCAAAGCAGGCACGCCCTGAGTCAGTGGGACTTTCCGCTGGCCCCGGGCAGCACGCGGAGTTCCGCATTCCTCCTTTGAAATGTACAACCTGCCCCTATCAGTTAACCAGCAGGGGCGCAGATAAACAAAGTATCTCGTGGCCAGCTAGCAGCTTGCCCCTACAAGCTGCAACCTAGAGTTTGAATACCCCTGTGTTAATCAGACTAATCACATCTATTTCTACACATGACCAGGACATGGTCTTTGGATTGCTGTCCTAACAGATATTAAATCAACACTATATTTCATTTTGGCCACCAGAGCATGAAGAAGCATGAAATCAAGAAATATACCTTCACAGTAATTTTGAGGCCAAAAAATTAATTCAAAGAAGGTCTCCAATTCACCCAAGAGTTTTGCCCTGTTGTCACTAATCTATATTCACACATACTTAACTCTCTACTCTAAAATAAAAGAATTATCATGGTCCCAAGATACAACAAAACTCATTATGTATCTTGTAGAATTAGGGCTATTAATTGCAGTTAACTCATGTGATTAATTCAAAAATCATGATCAAATACAGTTTTAATCTCACTGTTAAACAACAGAATACCAATTGAAATTTATAAAATATTTTGGATCAAATACAATGACTTTAGGGCTGTCAATTAAAAAAATCGCGATTAATTGCGCTGTTAAACAATAATAAGAATACTATCTATTTAAATATTTTTGGATGTTTTCTACATCTTCAAATATATTGATTTCAATTACAACACAGAATACAAAGTGTATAGTGCTGATCCCGGGCGCCACTGCCCCTTTGAAACGTCGTCATGGTGTTTCAAAGAGGCAGCGCTGCACAGCTGATCCCGGGCTCCGCATGGTGCTGCCCCTTTGAAAGGCCACAGCAGCATTGAAAGGCACGGCAGGCTCTGCGTGGCGCTTGAAACACGGCATCAGGATTTCAAAGGGGCAGTGCTGCACAGCTGATCCCAGGCTCTGCGCTGTGCTGCCCCTATCAGTTAACCTGTTAAACCTTGGTTTAACTGGTTAGCCGATTAAGTGGGATCCCACCCATCCTCTTCAGAAGCAGGGGACCAGCAGCAGGAGCAGTCAACCCAATGAGCGGGGAAGCTGGCTTTTGCTCTTGTCCCCCACAGAGCTGCTCCCAGGTACTTGTTTACTGGTACCCAGTAGAGATCACCTGGTAAGGATGATGCTTACCGGGTTAACTAGTTAATCAGTTACCTACTCACATCCCTACTCAGTCCTACTTCTTCTTCAACCAAGCACTAAGACAAACAAGCTTGTTTACATATATGGGAAATAATGCTGCCTGCTTCTTATTTACAATGGTACCTGAAATTGAGAAGAGGCATTCACATGGCACTTTTTTAGCTATCATTGCAAGGTATTTGCATGGCAGATATTCTAAGCTTTCATATGTCCCTTCAGGTTTTGGCCACCATTCCAGAGGACATGCTTCCATGCTGACAACATTCAATTAAAAAAAAAAAAAGCATTAAATAAACTTATGACTGAACTCCTCGGGGGAGAACTGTATGTCTCCTGCTCTGTTTTATCCACATTCTGCCATTATTTCACGTTATAGCAGTGTTGGATGATAACCAAGCACATGTTCATTTTAAGAACATTTTCAATATAGATTTGACAAAACACAAAAAAGGTACCAATGTGCGATTTCTAAAGATGCAGCTTCTTTGCATTTGACCCAAGATTTAAGAATTTCAAGTGGCTTCCAAAATTTGAGAGGGAAGAGATATGGAGCATGCTTTTAGAAGTCTTAAAAGAGCAACACTCCAATGCAGAAATTAACAAACCCAAACCATTAAAAAAGAAAATCAACCTGTTGGTGATGAAAATTATTCAGATGATGAAAATTAACATGAATCAGTCTATACTGCTTTGAATTGTTACCAAGCAGAACTCATCATCAGCATGGACACATGTCCTCTGGAATGGTAGTTGCAGCATGAAGGGACACATGAATCTTTAGCACATCTAGCATGTAAATATCTGATAACACTGGCTACAACAGTGCCATTGTAACACTCACAGGTGGAATTGAACCTGGGACCTCTAGAGCTTAGAACAAGAGCATTTACTGCAGGACTACTCAACTTTGGAAGCCCTGGGGGCCCCAATGTACTCACAGCACATGCCGAGGGCCACAACTTAAGCATGGTTGCATATACATATGCAAAGAGCTTCTTTCACACTGACGGGCATGAATACAAAGATTAAGCCTTAAGCCACAGTGCCAGACCCAAACGTGGCCAATGTGAGCCGGTCAGCACCTCTCAGGCTCTGCCAGCAATTCCCACAATGCCCCAGCGCTCCCGGCACCTCCTCCCCGGGGGCTAGAAACAGTGACACCCTGTACCCATCTGTTCCAGCCAGATTGTCCATTTGCGTCTTTCAATGTTCACCCCACCTGGGAGACACCTCGCCGCTGTGGAGTGTGTTCCCACTGGAGGCCATGTTCAAAGGATCCCACCCGCGGACTGCGTGTTGAGCACCATGTAAACCCAAACCTCACTGTGGGCCACAAACAAATGGGCCGTGGGCCACATGCAGCCACATGTTGAGTAGACCTGATCTACTACATGAGCTAAAATCCAGCTGGCTGGTAGCTAAAGCCCTACAACACTCATTATTTTCTCTATAAGTGGTCTCAGTGCTACTAGATGGATCAGTACACCATTCCCAAAAGAAGTGTAGGTTACACCACGTGAATGCCTAGTCCCACTTTCAGATGACATTGTAAACAAGAAGCGGGCAGCAATATCTCCTGCAAATATAAACAAAATTAATTGGCTGTGCAAATATAAACAAACTTAACTAGCTAAACAAGAAGTAGGACTGAATGGAACTGTAGGCTCTATAATTTTCTGTTGTTTTTGAATGCGTGTATTTTCGTACATAATTCTACATTTGTAAATTGTACATTTTTTGTGATAAAGAGATTGCACTATAGTCCTTGCATTAAGTGAATTGAAAAATACAATTTCTGTTGTTTTTACAGTGCAAATATGTATAATAAAAATATAAAAAGTGCAGTGTACACTTTGTATTCTGTATTTTTGTAATTGAAATCAATGTTTGAAAATGTGAAAAACATCCAGAAATATTTATATACATGGTATTCTATTATTGTTCAAAGCATAATTAATCACTATTATATTTTAACTGCTTGACAGCCTCAAAAATATAGAACATGAAAGTGCAAGCCTAGTTGCTTAATCTACAAGATACATGGCATGCTACAGAGATAAGAATCTGAACACAATGTCAGGTGGCTTTCTTCACTAGCTGTCCTTTAGGAAAAAATACAAATCTCATTGATACAAAACACTGTTTACCAGATACATTGTCTCCATCCATAGCTGATTGGAAATGGGCCAAAAACAGAGCCGCTTAGGATAGTGAGGGCATGCCACTCTCTCCCCCTCTCTCCTGGATTTTCCCATACATGTTTTGAAACATTCTATGAAGCCAAATAAAATTGAAGCAATGAACACCACACTGGTACCATGTCTAAAGGAAACAAGGGAAAAAAGGACTAACATTGTTTGACACCTCACACCAACCTTTTACAGATAAACCTATGATCAATCTCAATCTAACCCTCCCAGACTGACTCTTACAAGGGAATTACTTCTTTCCTGCCCCTAATTTAGAGGGGCACAAGGAGGAATTTTAGAAAAAATGTTTCAGATACACTAAAGACCAGCATTTGCATTATGTGTGTGTGTGGGGGGGGGGCACACGACAGTGAGTTCCACTAGCACTAACACACCCACCACACCACCCCCAAGCAGCGGCAGAGAGAGGACAGAAACTCCCTTCTCACAGGGGAAAGGGAAGGCTGCTGCGGCGACGCTTCTTACAAAGGGATGGGGGGACGATCCCAGTTACAGTCGGGGCCCAATCTGCTCCCACGCCAGCACTCCCATGAACTTGACAGGGGCCAGGATCGGAGGCCCCTGTGAACAGACAGGCCAGAGAGAAACCAGCAGCAAATCGACGCCTCCCCTCCGCTGGGGGCCGCCTCCTGCCGCGCGCTGCGGGAACGGCCGAGAGCAGCGGCGCTGGAGCGCGGCGCACCGGGCTCCCCGGGAGGCGGCAGCGGCGCCCCGCGAGGCAAGGGCGGGCGCAAGGGCGGGAAGGGGGAGACAACCTGAACAAGCGGCCGCTGCGCCCTCGCCTTCCTCAGCCCTCGCACGGCTCCTGCCGCGCAAACGCTCCCCCCGGATGGCACCGCGGCTCCAGGACTGAGGGAAACCCGGCGCTGAGCTTTCCGTTCCCACCGATCAATCCGCCCGCCGCGGCGCTGCTGGGCGGGCCCCGGGAAGGGTCTGGCTCTAGCGCGCCGCTTGCTGCTGCCGGGGAGACGCGGGAGCAGCTGAGGCCCCCTCCCTCACCAGCAAAGCACGGGGTCAAAACCAGAGAGACGCGATCCCGCCCCGACCTGGGTAGGGACCGCCCGGTGGTGTCCTCCCCAGAGATCTGCCGCGCTCCCACCCCGCCGTCCTCGCCACAGGCGATTCCCTCCTCTTGCTCCAGTCAGTCCTTGGGCAAAGCTCTCGGGTGGCTCTAGTCTGGCCCTGGATGTTCTGACCACACAGGGCGTGCAGGTTTTTTTCCCCAAAGGGTTTTGTTGGGAGGGCGGCTTTAAGCCTGGCCCCTACTGATCAAGGGTTGTGCCCTCTCTCAGTGAAACACTGTAAGATCGCACTCACCATCAAGCAGGCCAGGTGGTGAGGATGCTTGGAAAAAGCTTGCGCGTTCTGTAAGGATGTTTTGCAGGCAGATCACTGACCAGACAAACAGGGTATGGGCCTCCCTGTAGACAGCCCTCTGAAGAGCTCAGTACTGTGGAATTGTTACTCCACAGGGAGGTTCCCTCTTGGGAGGGCTGGAGCTAAATGCATGAGCCTCTATTTGCAAGAGCTAAAAGTTACTTAGCTAGGTTGTAGCAACATTAATCTCCAAGTTGTCTCGGTGTCTAGAGGAGGACAGAGCACCACACCTAGGAGGTATATGGTACAATTAAAGTTTTCAGGTGCCTTTGTCTAGGCTAGGGAATGGGATGGAGTGTATCAGTGGAAATATTACCATACCGATATAGGTCAGTGGTACATCATCACCTGGAATACTGAATTCAGTTCTGATCAACTCATGTCAAAAGGGATATGACAGAAATAGAGGAGTTCAGAGATAAGTGAGAAGCACTGAAAAAATCCATAGATGTTTACTTAGAAAGGGGATGAATAAGAAGAAACATGATAATACTATACAAAATAATGAATGATACAGAGAATGTGGATCAGGAACTTCTGCTGACTTGATAAAGACAGGAAAACGGTGACTGTCACCACACCACCAACCCACATTCATCACTGCCTCAGTTTCTTCTCTTAGACTTCTCAATGACTCAGGGAAGCTTTCACATCCACTAATAACAAGCCTTTTGGAGGTCTGGTTTATTAACATAAAGCTTAGAGTGAAAGACTCACTATTGAGGCTTTCCCTTCAGTCAATTTGTTCCCTGTTCTTGAGACTTTCTGCTTGGTACTAGCTCTCTTTATTCCTAGGCCATGTCTCTGGAAGAAAAGAAGATTCTTTATGTAGTGTTGCTCATGACACCTTTCTATTCCTTATTAAGCATTAGGCTTCTAGAGTCAAGGGCAACTGGTGAGCTGCATTCATGCTTATCAGACATACCATGGAGAGATGTGATGCTCCTTCATTCAAATGTCCTCATGGGTAAGTTCTCACAAAGGCAAAACTTTCCATGATATACATGAGACTAAGCAGACAGAGAGATACCATAACCTCCAGAGTTATGACCTTCAAAAAGTCCATTCAGCTCTGAGTTATGTTCTTCACCAATAGAGCCTTTGACGTCACCAAAATATACCAGTGTCTAGGAGAAATTGTGTGAACAAAGGTAGCTCAAAATGAACCCAGGAGAGATCTAGATCACTTTCTGGTTATGAATATGACCACCAGTATCACGCCAAAGGGTAAGCAATATTGCAATATTGAGCGCTAAACTTTTAGGCCCCTGGAAAATCACTGGGATCCACAAAGCCTGAGTTAGGAGGAAAAGAAAAGTGCCTGAAAATGAGATCTATAAAAGCCAGCACTCTAGGCAGGGAGCAGCCTAAGCTTGCCAATAAGAGTCATTATAGAGTTAGGCATCTATCGCTGCTTGCCATACACCAACGATTCCCAACCACCAGTCTGCACATCAGCGCCGGGCCACAAACCACAGGCTGCTGGGTTGTAGCGATTCTGGGGGCCAAGACTCGATACATCTCTCAGTGCCTCCCTTCCCGCCATGGCTGTTGGGAGAAGCATGTCCTGCCCCGCCCCTCAGCCAACCAGTGCTGGGCAGGGGCGGAGGTCTCCTCCCAGCCACGGAAGAGTGGTTCGCTGCATGGCGGGAGGGCCGCATGGAGCCCAGCGTGGCAGCCTTAGAACTGCCGCGACCTGGGCAGCAGCACTCACCTGGAGGCTGGGAGGCAGGGCTAGGTGAGGGAGGTGGAGCAGGCACTGGGGGCTCCAAGGGTGGGGCTAGTGCTGGGGGTTCTGAGGGTCAGGGCTCTAAGAGGCAGGGGGTTGGCACTGGGGGCTCTGAGGGCAAAGCTAACACGGGGCTCTTTGGGTGGAGCAAGTACTGGGAAGCCTTAAGGGTGGGGGCTTTAAGAGGTGGGGGCTGACATTGGGGGCACTGGGGCATCTAGGGTGGGGGCTGGCAGTGGAGCCTCTGAGGACAGAACTAATATTGGGGACTGCGGGTTGGTACTGGGAGGATCCTGGGGGGGGAGGGGGGTTTGGCTGCAATGGGGCTCTGGAAACAGGAGGCTGGCACTGGGGGGTCTGGTGGTGGGGGGCTGTAAAGGGTTGGGGACTGGCCTGTTTATTTGCATAGGCTTGCATTTACTTCCACAAGGTGACCTCACTGACACTTTTCCTTCAATGCAGCAGAAATCCTTTATGGGAGATCTTGTGGATTCCAGCTCCATGTACAGAATAGGGCTAGCATCTGACTCCTGATGAGTAGAAAGGAAGAAGTCAGAGAGGAATAAATAGCAAATCAAAAACATAATCTAGCAGGAGAGTGGTGGTTGTCAGGGAGCTGAGGGGAAATACCCAAGAAGCTATTCCTGAGAGCAACTTGTTGGCAGCTAATAGGTCTCCACTGGATTCCCACAACACCCAACAGGGAAGACAACTGTAGTGACTTGTATTCCCTTATTCCTCTGTGTTGTTCTCATATTCCCTCCCCCTCCCCGACTTTATAAGGAACCCTAGAAGCAATGGTGATACAAGGAGCTCCTGGCAACATGCCTCCTCAGAAGCTTTTGTAGCTAAGTCTATGGGGAACCAGATAAATGAAAAAGAAGGCCCAGGTAACAGTGAGGAGTTAAAGGTCTCCTCTGAAGTAGGGATGTAAGTGACTAGTCGACTATCCAATAAGCATATGCCTATGAGATAGTCTACTCAACTAGTCACTTTCTCCCCTGCTTGCTGCCTCTATCAGAGAGAGACAGCAAGTGCAGGGAGCAGGAGTGGGTGCTGGGGGAGCCAGCTTAAAAGGCAGTTCCCCCCAGCACCATCTCCGGGGGTGGGGGGAGGGTAGGGGCGCAGCAGGGAACTGGCAGAACTTCCACCTTTGAAATATAGCAACAGTGAGGCTCTTGGTACATTTCAAAAGCAGAAGCACTGCAGGAGTGGGGGGCGAGCAGAGGACTCAAGCAGTCCCCGGTTAGCCCCATGCTCCCTGCTTTTGAAATGTAGAAGAGCCCTGGAGGGGGCTCTTGTACATTTCAAAAAGCACACGGGGAGCATGGCGCCAGCGGGGGACTGCTTGAGTCACCCCAGCCTTGTGCTCCCCACGGCGCTTCTGCCTTTGAAATGTAGCAAGAGCCCTCAGGCTACATTTCAAAGGCAGAGGTGCCCTTATTGACTAATCAAATAGTCGATGCAATTTGCACTGACTGTTTGATTAGTTGATTAATCTAAATTTTACTCCTTATCTTGAAAAGCAATCAATTTATGGGATGGAATCTCAATTTTCTTCTGTAGGGTAGGGTACGCATAAGCTTAAATTCCCAACTCTCTGTTATGCTGGCAGCTAAGATACAAAAGAACTCCATGAATTTCATTTTGTGACAATGACACTTTTCTGTGATGTGGGAATAACCCAAGGAGAGGAAATTTAGTTTGTTTGGGTTTTAGGCACTGTGTTTCATTTGTGTTTAGCATTTGTAATATACCGTTACGTTAGCGTCTCAAGTATACAAAGTAAACACAAAAGCTCAACTGATTTTTTAAAAAAGATATTACACTGATAAACATGCTTAATAAAAAGGGCAACATTTTTGGTAACAGAAATATATATTGGTTGAGATTTTCAAAGCATTCTATGACACTATTGTTCATAGACGATAAGGTATCTACATTCCCTGTCTTAAGGCTTTCACCCTCATTTCTATTACTCTGAGGTCTGATCCTGTACTCTTTACTGAGATAAAACTCTCATTGATTCCCATGGGCTATTTTCCTACAAATGGATGCAGGGTCAGAGTCATAATTCATACCTCCACACTGTTGTTATTAGGAATAATTAATCCTGGGAGTCATTCAGCTTTTACTGACATGAAGCATGTGCAGCACAAGTCATTACAGTACTATTACCAGATGCTGCTAGAATGGTAACAGATGATTAAACAAGAAAAAAGCAACATGTAATTAGATTACCATAAAGTAACTCCATCCCTGGATATCAGTCCAAGCACTTCTCTCACACAAGTACAGTTAGGTCACAGTTACCACCTTCCTGTATTTGCCTGAGTGTTGTATAACAGCCACTAATACGTTTATAAATGGATTGTCTGTGTGTGCTAGTGGGGGGAAGAGGAAGGGAGGCAAAGTTGGCAGCATTTACTGGTTTCTCAAAAATGCTTTCCAGACTCCTTCACCTCTTGGGGACTGTTCTTGCCAGTTTCAAGATCCAGAAATTTATTGCCTGCACCACTGTTGCCATTCCTTAGTTTGACACTGGTAGAAATCAAATCACAGTCTCTTGTCTGCTAAGGTTCTAAATAATATCTGACCTGGAGCAGCAGCACATGGATCAAATGATAGTACTGCACAGTACAAAATTTATTTGCAAAGAAATTTACCTTAGCAATGAGACAATCCCCATAATATTAATGATTGCTTTAAAATATTATTTATTTCTCTTGGAAGGCAGCTTGATCTTGTTGTGGTTAGTGTAGTGCGCTGGGAGTCAGTGCTACTCCTGATTTTGATACTGACTCACTACATGAACTTAGGCAAGTCACGTAAACTGTCTGTGCCTCAGTTACCTTACTGTTTGCCATATCTCATCTGGAAATTTAGAGTCTTAATTAATAATATTGTTGTTTCTACAGGCCCTTCTAGAACTCATCAGAATCACAGCATCTTTTTATAACAGACCACAAGCAGCCTCACTCTACTCTACCCTACATGCTATTGCAGGTCTGTCTGATACTGAAGCAACAGAACTAATAGCTGAGTTGTGCCAATGGATTCAGAGCCACAATAGGACTTAGGTTCCTAACGTCCATTGATTTCAATAGACAAAAGGACACTAAATATCTTTGAGGATGTGGGCCCTGAAGCCCAGATTTCAGCAATAGTGTGATGCACAAAATCCCTGCTCAACTGTCACCTCACCTTATAGGTCATGGGTGGGCAGTAATTTTTGATGAGGGGGAACTCCAAGAATTTGGTATGTGGCCAAGGGCCACATTCATCTATGATATTAATGGAGGAGGTGCAGGGTCTGGGATAAGGATGTTAAATTGTGTTTAATCAGCTAATCGAGTAGTCGATGGAATTTCCATCGACTGCTCGATTAGTCGATGAGGGGGGAAACTTCAGAGCCACAGTGAGGTTAGCTGCTGGCCCCGGAAGCCAACCTCGTGGTGGTTCTGCCTTTTAAACGTAGTAAGAACTGCCCTTCTCATACTATGTTTAAGAGGCAGAGGCACAGCGTGGAATGCAGGAGGCTCCTACTACATTTAAAATCCAGAGGCACAGCGTCTTCAACCAGCTGAGTCCTGGCTCACACCAGTCCCCCACAGAGCCTCTGCTCCCCTATGCACCCCCCGTGGAGACAGTGCTGGTGGGAACTGGCTTTTAAGATGGCTCCTGCTTCCCCCTTCCTGCCTCTGATAGAAGCAGCAAGCGGGAGGGGAGAAGCGACCAGGTGAATAGTCACTTGACTACCCAATAAGCCTAGGCTTATCAGGTAGTTGACTATCGACTAGCTGCTTATATCCCTAGTTTGGGATGGTGGTAGGGTGCAGAAGGTAAGGGTTTGGGATTCAGGAGAGGGTGTGGGATCTGGGAGGAGGTATAGGTGCTGGAAAAGGATTCTGACCTGGAAGGAGAGTGTAGGAGGGAATGCAAGTCTGAGAGGAGGTTGTGACCTAGGGCAGGAGTGCAGGAGGGGGGACAGCGATTTGGACTGATCAAGGTAAGGTGTGGGGGTGCAATGCCTGTGAGGGGCATAAGAGGAGGTGCAGAGTCTAGGAGGGGGTTATGGGTACCGAATCAAGGGTGCAGAGGATTTGGATTACATAGGGTAGAGGTGCAGGAGTGGCAGCAAAGGGTTGGGGGGAGAGAGAGGCTGGGGTGCCAGAGGCAGGGTCAGGCTGGGAGGCACTTATGTGGGCAGCTCCCAGCCAGCAGCTCTGCACAGCAGGTTCCTCAGCCAGGCAGGAGCCACGTGTGTTACTCTGAATGCTGTGAGCCCAGGGGGAGGGATTCTTCATGTGCTGCCTGTCCTGCAAATAGGCAGTTCCTTCTGGCTGGAAATGACCAAGATTGTGCAAAGCCTCTCTCCCCTCTCCCCTCCCCCATGGACTCATAATGTTCAGAAAGCTGCTCTGAGAAGTGTGTAGGCGCAGGGCAGGCAGGGAGCTGGGCTCACACTGTACCTGTGGGTCGGATGCAGCCCACAGGCCATATTTTGCCCAGCCTTGCTGTAGACTGTAAAATCATTTGGCCACTAAATTTTCACTCTAAAAATTCCCTACACACCCCACATTTTTGCCTCTGGGCATCCATAATACTGCACAGTGCAATTTTCAAACCAAGTGGAGACAGGTAACATAAGCAAGGTCTACAGGGTCCAATCTGGTAGATGTGCACCAAACACCTCTAACATCACACAGAAGTGTTGGGGGAAGGAGACAGAGAAGGGAAAGGCAGCAACAGTCTCCTTCGTAACCTTTAGCCCAGTGCTTAGCCAACTGTCCCAGGATTTGGGTGATCCCAGTTGAGTTCCCTCTGCCCGATGAAGAAGTGGGATTTGAATAGGGCTGGCTCATTCACATTCTACTTCTGCCCAATTATTGAATGTAGAGTTTAACATCTTCAATAAGCAGGAGAGCTGTATCAGAATAACTCATAACCCAGCGGTTAGGGCACCCTTCTGGGAGGTGGGGAACTCCTGTTCAAAGCTCTGCTTCTAAGAACAGCTTAGTGAATGACTCCAAGAGAGGATTCCCTCTGTGGATTCCAAGCATCTCCCTCCAGCCCAGACCTAGGCCTCTAACTTCCTAAGAAGGGTAGGAATTAGGACACACCAGAGCATCTCCCAGTGTCGGCATCTCCCATTGTCTACCTCTAGTGTGTTGGCTTTTGTGGATCCCATCGTCAGGCACCTATCTCTCACCATGCATCATGGGGAGCATAAGTGGTGTCCAGTGATTTTCAAGGCTTTGTGGATCAGAGGCATAGCCATGGGTTGGGACCGATTGGGTCACAGCCCACCCACTTATCATTCAGGCCCACCCCCACCCAACCCAGCTCTGCTCCTGCCATAGCACTTGCCCTGTGCAGCCTGTTCGGTGCTCTTCCCAGGGAACAGAGTTAGAGCATGGGGGCTTTCTCAGTTTCAGCACTTCACCAAGGCAGAGGGGGTCATATTGCAGGGGCTTGCCCCGATCTGTCTTCCTGGTTCTCCTGCTGAACTCTGGGGTTGGGGTGTGGGGCTTGCTATTCTCTGCCCATCCAGTGCTCCAGCCATGGAGCCCAGTTGGGGACTTGCTCTCCTGTCAGGCACTCTTGTCAGGCAGTGGGATTACAGCTTGGGGGCTTGCAAGCCCCAGACCCCCACTTCTCAGCACAAGCATCACAGTGGGGTAAGCTCCCTAGCCCAACCCCATGCCTCAGCAGGAGCTCCAAAAGGGCAGAGTAGGGCAAGCGCCTGTGCCCTGACCCCACTACCCGGGGCAGGAGTGGGGATTGGGCAAACCTCAATGCCCTGATGCTGCTCCCCAGAGGGAGTGCTGAGTGGATTGTTTTCTGGGGGGACAGTGCTGGTTAGAGTGAACTTTTCTTCACTACCCCCAATTTTTTCAGGGCCTCTAGCCAGAGGTCCTATCATATGTATGGGGAAGGGGGAGGTGGCCCCGATGGCTCTCGTCCCACCCTCTTGTCATTGCCCACCCACCCTAAATCAGGGCCTACCCTAGAGTATGTCTACACTGCGGGGGGGTTTTGGGATACCAGAGGTATCTCAGAAAAACTCTGCCGTGTCCAGGGAATGCGTTTGCTCTTCCACTTTTTTTTTCGGAAGTGCAAACGCACTCTTTCAGAAACCCTGTCTTCCTCATTCCATGAGAAAGAAGGGATCTTCTGTAGGAGGGGGATTTTCTGAAATTTGGCCCAGTATAGATGGGCCAAATTTTGGAAAAGCCTCTTCCCCCCCAAAAAAAAAAAATCAGAAAAAGCTGTACTGTAGACCTAGCCCTAGTGTCCCAGTCTGTGTATATCACTAATGTGGATCCAGGCCATGTCCAATAACAGGTCAATGGGATAGAACCTTAGCTGGTGTAAATTGTCACAATTCACAATAGGACAGTTGATGGCAGCTGTGGATTTATTTATATCAGATGTAATAAGTGAGCCCTAAAATTACAAATCAGATTAATTCCTTCAATATGTTTCAGAAGAAAATCCTGCAAACAAAAGAGAGAAAAGATAAAAAGTTTAATGGGTGGAGCTTCATCAGCAGACATCTAACCACAGAAATAATATAAGGGCACACTGAATACTCTTTACACACATATGTTTTGATTTAACATTGGAGTCTGTTAAAAATCCATTTCTAATGATGGCAAATAATTGTCACATGTAGGATTCTGCCTCTGATTTTTTTATTTTTTTCCAACAAAAAGGAATAAAGGAATAGGAAAAAAAGAACATTAAAAAGGAACATTAAACCATGACAGAAGTGAGCAACTACTGTAACTTTGTTCTTTGGAATTGAGTTTTCAGAGCTTGATTTTTAAGCTCTTTGTTTTCTGAGTTTAGGCCTTTTCTTGTGGTGGGAAGCCTAGTCCCCCATACTGTTGGTCAATATATGCGTTGTGTGGCCTTTTATTAAATGAATATTTTAAATGTCTGGTATTAGACCCATTCTCAGAGAAGCCAAATAGTTTTTGCAAATGCCAGAGTTTCAGATTTAATACGAAGAAGAAAGATTCATTGTTCTTATTGTGAGGAGATCATTCCAGAATCTTTGTGTTGAGACAATGCCATTTTTTAATAATTTTCTATTTTACTTTAGTAAAATTGCCCTTGCAAGACTTTGTTCTAAATTTAAGAAACCATAGGAGAAACATGCCAGTTAAGTGGCGCACATTGGTGTTGATGCAGTATCTGTCTCTTTAAAAATGCATTCTGCATTTCACATGGTTTTTATGCTGTGCTTGTATTCAGTAAAAATAATGCAATAAATAGGCATAAAATACTCTGTATAAGTTGTTAATATATCATTTAATGCTACCACAGGGTGAAAGCAAATTGCAAAGACTTTTAAAACTGTATATATGCAATCTGTGCTGGCTTATCCTTTTTTACTTTCCAAATAGTTTATCGGGGGTGTTTAATTATTCTTAAAACTATGTATTCTACATGTCTGAACATCAAATTCGGCAGACAAGATACTGGGCTAGATGGACCTTTGGTCTGACCCAGTATGGCCAATCTTATGTTCTAAGTTGTGAGAGGTATAGGTTGGATGTTAGAAAAAACTATTCCATTAATAGGGTGATGAAGCACTGGAACAGGTTACCTAGGGAAGTTGTGTCTGGAATGATTTAGTTGGAATTGGTCCTGCTTTGAGCAAGCAGTTGGACTAGATGACCTCCTGAGGTCTCCTCCAACCCTAATCTTTTGTTTCTATTATGAGCAGCACTTTTGTTTCAATGTGTTCAGTATAAAAATGAATACAATTATGTTTTAATACAATTAAACTATTATAATAAATATAATTAACTAGCAGATTTATCTGGCATGGCTTAGGTGTGTAACTCAAGAAATGGTTGGTTGGGTTTTGTTGGGAAAGGAAAATGCAAACGTGTTATGTAAATGATTGTAATTTTCCAAAAAAGGAGGGCATAGCCTGGCCTCATAAGGAACCACGCGGGGTGGGAGAGGGAATCTCCAGGCCCCAAAAGGAGTGGCCCATGGAGAGGAGGAACCCCAGGCCCTGGGTGAAGAGGCACAATGGGGAGGAGGAAAAGTGAATCCCCACACTCCAGGTGAAGCGGCAGGGGGAGAGGGGAATCGGTAGGCCCTGTAGAAGCCTCACATGGTGGCGGGTGGGGGGAGGGAATCTCCATATGTTTGTGTGGAGTAGACATAGGCATAGGCGGGGGTGGGGAGTGGGGAATCCCCCAAGCCATATAGCAGGATGGGGAGTAATGCCCAGGCCCTTACCTGTAGAAGGTGGCCTAGCTGGCAACATGCAGAGTCTTGTCCCCAGCCGGTCAGTCTCATGCAGGTGTGGCTGTCCCCAGTGCTCACTCTGCAATATCTCATCCCTGTTCATTGCCCTCACTTCTGAGTGTAAGGATCACGTCCCTCCTACCTCTGTGGTCCCTTTCCATGTTGTGGAAAACAGACCCTTTCCCACCACTTCCTGTGTTCCTGGCACAATCAAACCCTAACCTTGCTTTAAGTTAAGAGGAAGATGCCTATCAAATTTGATGGCCATAGCTGTTACCATTTAGGAGGAGTTCTTGCACAGACAGATATTTCATTTCATATATATGAAAGCAGCTAAAGTGTAACTATTTGGCTGTGTCTGGCAATATATATCAAGATAAACTTCAATCATAAGTGCTACATTATAATTTGTGAAAAACAAGACATTTCAAACACTACTCACTCCAATAGTTTATTTACCTTGGCTGTTCAGTTGTTGGAAAAACAATCAAAACCCACTAGCTCATATCCCTTAATCGTTAGAATCCCTTAAGAATCCCTACTTTGAAATTAGTCACAGCCACTATCAATTATATCTATTTAAACAGACAAATTTAATTACCACAGAAGAGCAATTGATTTTTAAATTACCACTGATTGCATGGTAGGTCTCTCAGTGGGAAGACAGGTACATACAGACTCTCAACTGTAATCAATGTATTAATTAATCTACAGATTGGAAACTGGAGAAGTTTCCTCTCCTTATGCTTCCCTTTTCTAGATTTATTTATACCAGTTTAAAAGGAAACTATAGTGACCAAGAAGTGAAAGAAACAGATGAAGAATAAAATGTTGCATGCAATATAAAATATGTGTTTTTGTGACCTTTGCTAATTTAGATGAGCCCTATAACAAGTAAACATCTGCCTACAAAATTTGTAAGCCAAAGGTTGCAATACTGGGGTATGTCTAGACTACATGGCTCCATCGACAGAGCCATGTAAACTAGTTTACCCGGCATAGGCAAAGAAGCGGGGATTTAAATAATCCCCGCTTCATTAAAATAAACATGGCCACTGTGCTGACACAGGGATCGGTCGGCAAAGGCTTCCCCAGCCGACAGATCCGCGTCTAGACTGCCGCGCTGTGCCGGATCAGCTGATTGTCGGCACAGCACAGCGGCCATGTTTATTTTAATGAAGCAGGGATTATTTAAATCCCTGCTTCTTTGCCTATGCTGGGTAAACTAGTTTACACAGCTCCGTCGACGGAGCCATGTAGTCTAGACATACCCCTGTACTAGTGCTTGAGCACTTGGAAGTGGATGAGAAACTGACTAGAAACAGAAGTGAAATTGACTGATCTATTTTTCTATTTACAGGCTGAAAAAATATGAAAGTAAACAGAAATGTCAAAAATCAAATTCGAGATTTAAAATTCCTCCAGGGTTATTAATCAAATACACATTAATAATTCAGGTCCTGGTAAGGGAATTTTTTGTAATTATTTAATTTTAACCTGTATCCCTTTTAGAGACTTGTAAGACTATGAGTTAAGCAGCAGCAAGTGGGACTTGGAATGAAGCAGTAAGAAGTTTTCAGAATTCCAGTGGGCAGGCCTAGTTCTAATGTCTCTATCCTATTCTTTATGTTAGGGAGGATTAACTTTCAAAGAAAACAGTTTATCCCTTTTCACTCTACATGGATTGATTTTTGAAAATTGGAAATTGCTGTTAGTTCCAGTTCTAATTCATTATAAATATGTGGATGGCATGGAGAAGGGTTTGTGTTTTAGCTACAATATCTAAGACCACTAGTCACTACACATGAGCTATTTTGCAAGAAGGGATTTAGTTTTCTAAAGATCAGAGTGTAACTTTTACATGAAATTTGTATAATTGCACAATTTTCATATGCTGTGCTTCAGTATTCTAATAATTTACAATGTTGTTTTTGTTATGTAAAAGATGAACAACTCTTATGTTAGAAATAGATTGCATCTACTTTGTCACCAACCAACATTCAAGCCTCTATTTCATCCAAAATATCATAAAACTTTTTAAATATTTTAAGTTTTTGTTGTTGTTTTAAAGAAACAGTAAACACAACAAAACTCCAAACTTTTTTTTTACCAAAACAACTATGTGACTTTTTTGATCATCACTAAAGTCTTTAATGGTGGGTAAAAAGGGACATGTTAGACATATTAGCGTTGTACAAAGATCTTGTCCATCAATAAGTTTTATTTATTTAGATAGATAGATAATGTAAACATGCAAGAAACTTCTCCAAATCAAACTATCCTTTATATTATATATACATGTATTCATTTATATATGCTCATTTAGGCTTCACTCTGCAATTCACAATGTGTGGGATAATTAGTACCTGATCAAGAGGCCCATGAAATCCACTGGGGCTCCATGTGGATGCAGCTGCCTACTTATGTCTTATAAATTGCAGGATCAGAAGCCTAGTAACAATTTAGGACCCCTTTTTGTTAGCAGCTCCATGCAGGTGGATGCCTGTACCTGTGTGGATGCCCCTTGAAGTCAATGGGGTTCTATACAAGCACAGGAATTTCCCTGCATGGAGCAGCCTGGATACTTGCCTGGAGTTGCTAGAAGCCTACGTGGCTACATGTTGTAATGCCTAATATTTAGGCATCTAACAGTTACTCAGTGGAGCCAATAGCCTCCACAGACCCCTGGGCAAAGCGTGAGGGGTGGCTCCATGCTCCCAGAACAGGCAGGACTGAGGACAACCAAAGTGCTACCTGGAGTATGGTGGGTGTCCTCCCCCACAGCCCTTAGCATGGCCCGGAGTTTGTGACCAGGCACTCCAGCACTGTGCTCTGGAGGCAACCTAAAGGATCCAGGGCTCCGGCCACTGCTGCAATAGCAGCAGCAGCAGTGGCATCCGAAGCTTCAGGCCCCTTTGAATCACTGGGCCCTGGGGCAATTGCTCCCTTTGATCTGCCCATCAGCAGGCCTGCAGTTACTCCTGTTACATGTGGAATCCTAGTACTGTTGCAAAATTCCAACAGAAATTAACAGTGGAATCCACAAACCCTGAAACAGATGTCTTCTAAACCCAGCAAATGTGTATTGCTTTCAGCCATTCCTCTTTTCATGGGTGTCCTCTCAGTAATAGCTCCTATAGGGACTCTTTGCCTTCTGACTCCAGTTCTTCTGGTCATGATACTTTTGCTCCTAATCTAGGCTTCAGAGACACATCAGTCTCTACTGGTGATCCATGAGTAGGATCCCCCTCCGTGAGTCATATGATCAAAGCACCTAAGTCATCTAGTTTCCTGTGAGAATGAATTAGGCATTTACCTCAACCCATGCAAAACTAAGTGGGGAGGGGAAGGGGTGAAAAGAGAGGCATTGTTTACTTGTTGTAGGGCTCATCTTGTGTGATGGGGGAAAAAGATTTGAAGAGGAATCTCCCACTTAGAGCTCAGCTAGCAGATTTGTTGATAAGTGTGTGGCAAGGGTGGATCCAGAGTCTCCCCTGAAGCTGTTCCACTGCTGTAAATGATGAACAAGTCAGTAGAACAGGAGCTTGGATCTCCCATCACTAAGGGAGGGGAATCCTAAACACTGGTCTATAGTTCCACTCTCCCCACTGATCCAATGATTATTTAATGCACAGCAGAACAGCTGCCACACTATAGCTTGAGGATGCCTTTCCCCAACTAAAATTAGTGCTTATATCACACTCCTAGGAGGTGGGTAACTGCTGTTCAAATCTTTGTTTTCCATCAGACAGCAGGGAAGTTGAGGCTAGGTCTCACACATCCTGAGTGAGTAAAAGTTATCAGGTGGGTGGCACAACCCCTATTATCTCCAGGCAGAGTCTGAATGGGACCTGACCTGGTAGGTAGCATCTGACCATGGTGCTTACGCTGTTAGTGGGGATTGCAGTGGTGCCTAAAATTGGGACAAACTCCTAATGACTTTTGTGGAACAGGGCCCAATATGATACTGATGAGGCCAGGGGGTACCTACTAATTTAATAGCCTATCCTTAATTTCCATTAGAGTGCAATATTTCATGTGCACAAATCTATTTATTGTGATAGAAATATATTTTTGCACAATAAAAGCTAGAGTTTTGCCTGCAGCAGCTATGCAAGATTGGATACTACAATATATAACTTGGTTTTGGTCTCACAAAATTTTCCACAGAGCTAACTCCACTGACTTCTCTACCTTACACTGTCATGTTAGAAATCAGGCTTATAGTCTAATCTTGGCTAAACAAGTGTAACAATGTGTAGAATACTGTTCTATTTTATAAGAACTCATAAAATGAGTTAAAATTAGAGGTTGTTTATGCCCATTACAAATGTCATAATTTCTAATTAAAATCAATTCTAGAATCTGGAGGGAAGAAAACCATATTGTAATATCATATTCTACTTGAGTATTTAACATCATGTTTAACAACATTCATATAAATGACACAACATTGAAAAAAAGCTGTAAGGTATTTTATTGTAAAAATTTGGCAAACACAATATAAAATCAACTAATCCTGGAAGAATATTTTATTTGCATATCACTGTTAACCACTTTCATGTAGTACTTAACAAATGTGTCAGATTGTAACAATATGCTTAATGACTTAATGGATGAGATACATTGTTCTTAAATTCAATTATACCCTTCCACCTGAAGTGTTAAGGTTGTGTCAGCATTTCCATTATATGTTCCTATTTTGCAGAGGTTTATGTTGCAGTTGTAACAACTTGCTTCCAACCCAATCTTGACACACAAGCAGCTGGCTAAAGGAAAATTAATATATAAACTTGGAAAATATTGTTTTATGTGCATTTCTGTACAGTTGGAAATAGTTAAAGAATTTTTAGTACGCAGATAATGGGCCCAGTTGTGCTCTTTTTGTTTTGCAAGCATATTTCCCTCTTCCTTCCACATCCTCATACACCTTATATAATAACCATTGAAATCACTGCAAAGTGAGTGTAAATGCTATCGCCAGTGCCAACGGGTGGACATCTCTGGTTTGCCAATATTTTACACCCATAGTGCCCATGTTAAAATGTCTGCAAAATGTACAAGGCAGCAGAGAGCCTGGCTCTGCAGGTAGTCTAATATTGCTTCTGATGTTCACTGATTATTGTCAGAGATATTGTACTCAGGAAGTAATTTAGTATCATTGAGTGAACATACATTTACATCTTTTAGTATTATATATGTTAGAGGTTGATTATGATGTGTCAGTAAATGCCAGTTATTATACAGTCATACAATTGTGTACCACCCTATTAATCATATCCGATATATCAAAACAGCAAAGCATTAAGCAAGGAAGTCATCTTCCCTCGGAAAGGTTTGTCAATATGCCATAAGGCTTAGACTCTCATCAACCACCCACTGATTTTAGTTATGTGACTGAAGTAAAAGAAAAACATGGTCTTAGTTTTAGTGATGAATTTGTACCCTAATGTTTAATGAATGACTTTCAGGTGATAGGGTTCAGAATTACGCACAGTGAGGTGAATCTTTACCTGAGGAGAAATTTTGAACTGAATTCAGGCAGAGTGCAGATGACAGCAAGGGCCCAGAGGAAGTTATGTCATAAGGGCTACATCTACACGATGAGTTTTCTTGGCAAAAAATATGCTAATGAGGGACTCATTTGCATGAGTCGCGATCTCATTTGCATATTTTCTGTCAATTCATTTTTTCGCTATGGGTTTTTGCGCAAAAACAAGCAGTGTGGATGTTTTCTTTTTGTGCAAAACCCTCTTTTTCCACAAGATCGGTATACCTCTTTTTGGGGGGCATAGAATCTTGCGGAAAAAGGGGGTTTTGTGCAAAAAGAAAATGTCCACACTGCTTGTTTTTGCGCAAAAACACCTAGCACAAAACCGGATTGGCAGAAAATATGCAAATGAGATCATGACTTATGCTTATGAGTCCCTCATTAGCATATTTTCTACCATAAAAACGTGTAGTGTAGACGTAGCCAAGGACAGCTAGAGAGAGAGAGAGAGAGAGAGAGTATCAGCGGTGAAGGCCTCAGAAGTAGTTTTCCTTCCTCCCTTCCCTACTTTCCCCTCACTTTATTTATCTGTAGTAGGCGCAATCCATGTCTGTTATTTCTGTAATAGCTTTTGGAAGTTCACCCTATGCCTACTCTTTGGAAGAGACAAACCTGCCCTCAGCCCTCCTTGATGAATAGGAAACTGTGAGCATTTCAGTTCATGGAATTTTCTGGCTTTCCAATATGGTTTTCTCATGTAGGACAAAGTTTGACCAATAGGTTTAGTATGACTTAAAACCACTCCTACATAGCATATGTGGGAATATGTATTCAAATTCATTTTCAACAAAAAATCTATCAGGACCTGAATCTGGTGAAAATGAAACTATCAGGTTATCTGAGAGACAGGAAATCTATTAGCTTGACCTACAAATTTGAATGTAGTAGGAAATATAGACACTTTAGCTGGTAGGGGTTAATTTTCCAATAGAGAACATAAAAGGTTAGTTTGAAATTAAATGCACTTTTCATATCCCTAATATAATTAAAGCAAGTGAAAAAGTTGTTGAACATGCCACTCACTTTTTAGATACATGTCAGAGCTGTCCACATACTTGCCACATCCCTCTGTTCATTTTTGAAGTTTTTAATATGAATATTAATCCCATCCCCCTTTTCATAACTGTAACCTATAAACACCATGAATCCCTTAGGAGTTTTCCCAGGCTTTGCATTAATGCCCCCACAAGAAAGGATGTAAAAGATACCTTTCTTTTGTAAAGTGATCCTATAATTCTGTTCAATATCCATCATTTTCAAGGCCAAGTTATCATATTTAATAGACGCTAAATTATCTTCTGTCAGGGAAGGATTCCCTCGATAATATTAACCAGTACTGAGGACTGACACTTGGAAAGCTGAAAGTAAGATGTTTTTATAGCCAAGAGCCTATAAGAACTTTCACTGCAGCAACTCTCGCTAGCACTGTGGTAGTTAAGGGTCAGTGTTTCCATTATGACTAGCACTTTCACAGGTTTTAACTTAGCCATAAATATTCAGACTGGTTTCTGCCGAGAAGCATTGCTGAGAATGACCTGCAAAGGATTTTATAAAATGCTGTTTCTATCTTTTGGTTGTTTTTTATCATATCAGCATCATTTTCCTGCTGATATTTCCAAGAGCAAAAATAAACAGTAGCAAATCTGGTCCTGTGTTTTTGCTTTTTTTTTTTCAGTGGGGGGAAAAGGTAACTGTAACCACCACTGGGTAGATTTGAACCTAGGACTTCTGTAGAAGAGCCTCTACAGCTTGAGCTATGAAGCCAGCTAGCTCTTAGCTTCTGATGTAGAGCTCATAAGTACCACTACATGGGACAGTGAACCACACCCACTAAGTATGTGGGTTACATAAAGACATTATATTTTAGGGATATCAGCGTTATATAGAGCAAACTTTCATATGTTAATTGAAGGAGCGGTGATCCTGATATTTCAATAATGATATTCTTTCTTGCAGGTACATGAATTACAATAAGAATCAAAGCTAGCTTGAGTCAAAGCAGCAGCCAAGCCATGGCGGCACAAGTGATGGTACAAGCCAGCCATTTGAACATTTACCCAGGGTCCTGGCTGGACGCGGCTAGTCTGTGTCATTGCTATGGTGCTGCAGCTTCATTGCTACTGTTTCCTGAGCTAACTTTGCTCTAGCTAGGTCAAGTTAGCTCAGATATGGCTACATATGCTGCAATCTCATCTACAAATTCAAGTGTAGACAAATCAGATTTACATTCCTAAGTCTGCCATAGGCATCCTGTGTCACTGTAGAAATGGCACTTATTTTCATTGCAAAGTTAACTTGATATATGAGCCTAGTTTGAGTTAACTCCATTCTTGTAAGCCTAGCTTGAGTGAGAGCAGCCACCCTGTAAACCACACTCAGGCTGCACAAGGTGACTTGGCACAACTTGTCAGTTGCTAACTTGAGTTGTAGTCTGTCCCCACTGCAGGTGCACTGATGGTGGGATGGGCAAAAAAAGCCAATTGTCTCTGGGCCCAGCAATTCTAAAGGGCCCAGGGCTCTAGCCACCACCACAGCTACGGCAGCAGCAATGGTGCCTGGAGCCATGGGCCCTTTAAATTGCCACTGGAGTGCAGTGCCACATGCTCCTGGAAGCTCTAAGGGCTGGGGGAGTGGAGAGTGCACCGTGGTCTGGATGGCACTGAAGGCTTGGGGAGGGCACGTTGTGCTCTGGACAGTGCAGATGGCTGGCTGTCCTGACCCCGTCCCTTCCACTCTCGGCTCCCCTGCCCCACTGATGGACCAGCCAACCTGAGTTAAAAGCAAGTTAAGGGTTTCTGTGTGTGGAGAGAACTTGAGTTAGGGGCAATACTCACGTTTTAATTTCAAATGCTTTTATTAAGGTCCTATTGTACTGGTTACATAATAGAGTGAAGGCAAACAACTCATTTAACAGTATTTTTAAGAGCAAACTCCACTAGGTTGTGACAGCTGCAGAAGTAGCCTGGCAGGGACTGTGGCTCTGGATGGAAGGGGAATATCACTCCCAGGTACTCTCCTCTTCAACACAGAATTGTTTGGGGCCAATTCCCCCATTCTGGGGAAACTACAACTACATCCCAGATGTACCATATGCTGTTGAGGGAAAACTGAGAGGGAATCCAGCCAGACACTCAATCTGATAGGACAAGCTGCAAAAAGAGCCAAAGAACTTTCCATGGTTTTCACCAGACTTTCTCTGTCCTGTGCTGATTGGCTGTTTGCTCCAAACTTTTCTTTGCCCACAAGTCTGCTCATCTCAGCTTCATCCACACCTAGCCCTTCTGCTCATCATCCCTGCCTTCTACGCCTCACCTGCTTTCCCTTCTCTTTCCTTCTATTTAGGTTATCCCCTGCCAAGTAATGCCACACTCTCCAAAATATATCATGGAATTAACATGCTGTTTGCCACCTCCACAGTTTCCTCTGCATGTGCCCTTCCCCCAGCCTGGATTTGTCTCATCTATTTACACTGTGTGCTTTTTGGGACAGGACTGTCTACTTCTCTGTGTTTGTGCAGCATCTAGCGTAATGGGTCCCTGATCTTGGCTGTTCCTTACGTATTTCCATACTAAATACAGTTGATATTACACTTCTGAATCTTAACCAGGACATTTAATAAATCCCTGCTGATAGGTATTTTGGTCTTCTTATTTACAAGATTTTTTTTCTCTTTAGTTTTCTCTACTTTTCTATGCCACACTCTGCAGCCCTAACATTTACGCATGCCAGTAGCCCCACTGCAGTCAATAGCTGTACACATTTAAATGGGCCTTAAGTTTTTGTGTAGCATCTATCAGCATGATAGATAGTACTGAGAGAGGCCCAGACAAAATCCTTGGATCTGATTCTTCACTTCCTTACAACTTGTGCAGCCATTTACCCCTGGTCTATGCGAGGAGATAAGTTTGAATTAAGTTATGTAACTTTAGCTACTTAACTTCAGATACGTTAACTAGTATCTTAACTCAAATTTTGGCACTGTCCACACTGCAGGAAGTTGAAGGGGGCACACTCTCCCTTTGACTTTCCTTACTCCTCATAGAAGCAGGGCCACCAGCATCAACAGGAATGCCCCTCTCAGTTTGAATGAGTGTATCTTCACTAGACCTGTTAATTCAAACCCTGGAAGATTGATTGCGGCTGCCTCGATTTTCTCTGTAGTGTAGACATGGCCTTAGCCCCTGATTCAGGAAAACACTTACACTTATGCTCAATCCCTATTTAGCACAGCATTAACATTAGGCATCACTTCAATGGGATTTAATCATATGCACAACATGCTTAAGTGTTGACCCAAATATGGATGGTCCCCTGTACTGGGGCTCTACAGCTATGCATAGTGGTATAAAAGCTGACATGCTGAGTGGGTAGCATTTGACACTGATTTTGCACAGGTGCAAATGACAACATAAGATTCAATATAATAATCAGCCATGTCTGCAGAAGAGCTTGTTGGAACATTTTCAAGAAAATGAAATGTCATTGAAATATTCAGTTTCATCAGAGCTAAAACATTTTGTGGAGATGTTTCAGTTTTGGCTAAATCGTCTCATTCCAGGCTTTGTGTGTGTGGCCAAGAACATACATAAGGAGCTCTCTATAGCTGAGAGATTAGGAGAGTATTTTAGGATATAGCAGACCTAGAGTCAAGTCCTTGGTCTGGGTGAGCTGGTGTGAAAAGTTTGCTCTGAATCAAGCAAGGACATGAGTCTGTTTTCCACAGACCTGTGCCTTAACCACTAGAGGACAAACTGACCCATCCACCACTTCACAGGTATCAAGACACCATTCCATTTTTGCAAAAATACTCAATAGGTTTTGTTTACATTCCAATGCAAAACAAAAACAAATGTTGAAAACTCAAAAATGCTTGCAAAATGCAATTTTTTTTTCTAGTCAGCTCTAGTCTACAGTATTGTCTTTCCACCTGGAGATTTACCATCTTTATTTTGGCACTTTAAACCATGACGGATCTCTACATGCTTCACTGGAGGAAATCAATAGAAATTTCTAATTTGATCCAGTAAGCAACTGCCAACTTGAGCAAGAAGTTTGATAAACTGCTGTCTCAAGTAAATAATTTAGATAACGGAAGCACTGGTGCTGAAAGGATATTATTAATGGACATCACCAAAAAAGCAAGGAAAGCAAAATGGATCATATTGGTCCAGTGCCTTTAGCAGTATGATTAAAGAAAATATGGTATTGAATTATAGAATACAGGAACAAAAGAATAAAAGGACAAAGAGAATAAAGTGCATCCACTTGTCATATAGATAGGAAGTGGATGATCTTTTGTTTATTAGTTTTTAATTGCCGTTGCAGATTTTACAATTGAGAACTGATAACCATTTAAACATTGACCCTGCACCTAATGATGTCAATGGAAATCCCCCCATTGATTTCAGTAGTGCAAGACCAGGCTCTTTGTTAATATATAAACGTAGATTAATGCCTGCCTAAATGTATGTTAGCTTTTTGAACACAGATATAAGGAAAGAGCACTGAAAGTTGACTTTCTAGAAGAAAAGTCATTTTACAGTAGAGTATTTTTGTGCCAATTCTCAAAGTATTTATAAAAAGGCATTCCCACCAGATACTCCGTATTTTCTCAAGCACAGGCTGCAATCTGTTGGGCCCATTTAGGTGCACACTTCTCTTATATCTAAGTTTGCACTAAACATTTAAATTTCATGTAAAGATCAAAGATTTCTCATATATTGAAATGGATTTTTTCTCCCCCACAAAGGATCTGATTTAGCATTCGAGACACAGATTCGCTAGGCAAGTATACATTTGGATTTAGTTTTAGGTTTACA
The DNA here is from genome assembly GCA_019425775.1 of Rafetus swinhoei. Taxonomy (NCBI): domain Eukaryota; kingdom Metazoa; phylum Chordata; order Testudines; family Trionychidae; genus Rafetus; species Rafetus swinhoei. The sequence continues at coordinate 79,784,426 of CM033446.1, read as the reverse complement.
ACTCTCCCAAAGAATATTGTACAAGTCTGAGGGAAGTCTTTGCCCATGATATCTGTGCATAAATATTTGCTCAAATTCACTTGGTCCTTTAAGTATGTGCTTATTACATGCCAATAAAGGATGATGAAAGGGTATGATGGAGAGTCTATATTTTAATTAGATTTGATCAGTTGTTAACTTTTATTTCTTCTGAATTGGATACTGTATTTTAATAGCAAGAGTAACCTCACTGGGTACATTACAGAAAGTTATTTTATTAATTATTAATTATTATTATTATTATTATTATTCAATTCCATTATAAAAGACATGCATTTTTATACTCATGAAAAATGGCTTCACCTTGCTTTGTACAAACCTTTGCTGTGTAACTACATAAACCTACTGCTGTAGCCTCTTTCCTTACCCTGCCACCCCATTCCATTTGTTATGTAATATCTAAATTAGACTGTAAGCTCTTCTAGGCAGGTACCAGACCTTCCTATTTTTACTATGAAGCACTTTGCATGCATGGAGTGCAGTAAGATAATAAGTATTAATAAATGCAGTTTTACAGCGTGGGAAGTAATGCGATCAGTTAAATATCTGCAGATATTTTACAGATCATGTAAAATAGTGTAGACTAGAGGTGCTTTTCTTGGGTCTGAAAAATACACTTTTCATTATACTCTATTGTATAAATAGTACATTTTACAAATGAAATAACTGTGCAGTACTTTATCCCTCAAGCTATGTTGGGAAGCTCTGTGCTGTGCTGAACACACGTGAACTACATGGAAGATCATCATTGACAAAGCAGGCCATGCTGCAGGAATTTCAGTGAGAAGTCATCATTTTTCAACATGCTCAAGTAGGATAAGCCCCCAGAGAACCCTTGGAACTCACAGCTCCATAAGAAGCTTTGAAGGTCTCATTGGCCCTGCATGACTGGTGCTCCAGCTGCTTCTAGATTCAAAGGGAGCTATTCTTCAAGGTGCTGAGCCCTTTTGAGGTGACACAGAGTGCTCGCATTCAGTGGGAACTGAGGGAACTCAGCACATCCCAGGCAATGCTCAGCACTTTGAAGAATGAGACCCAAAGTTTTACATAATCCTGTGCAATACGGAAGGGCTTCCATTAACAATGGGCACATTATTTCAGCACCTCCTCTCTCCCACACAGGAAAAAAAATCCTTTGCCGAAACCTCAAACTGAAAGCCAGCCCAATTTAACTCTTCCATTGTTTCACTCCTGCGCTGCTCTCCATTTCCAGGTTCTACCTATATCTAGGAGGGGAAGTGCTGAGAAACAGACAGTGGAACAAACCATTGTGGCTTGTATGTGTAGCCTGATTGGAAGGAAGAAGTACTAGGAATCTCGTGAAAGTCCATTGCTTCCAGTGGAATTTTGCAAACTCCAGTCTGGATGATCTGCAGTAGAGTAGCTTGATGTTTTATACTTAACTGATCAAAAATCAGAATGGTGAACTGTTGGAGAATTGCCCATCTCTAACTTCTATGTTCTACTCTCATTTTCCAACTGCAGAGAAATTTCCCTGATCCTTCTGTCTACTTCAGCCACACTCAGAACAGAATCAAAGGGGAAGCAGGAGGAAGGTGGCTGTAAGCCACATCTATGGCTCTGCTGAATCATTGGCATAAATTGCAGTAGCTGCAACTGCTCTAATTAATGATTGCTTGCAATAGCCCCAAGGGCTCTTGTGGCAGTGGAGTGCTGCTGTGCCTCTTCCACAAAATGCTCAATATATATATAGGTCAGTTTTAAGGCTGCTTAGCAGAGTGGTGCACAGTACATTTATTGGTGCTGAGGGTCAGACCCAGTTGATTTTTCTGTTACCAGACATGGCTTTTTATATCCATCTTGCATCAATGTGAATGAATACAAAAGGGCAGGGCAGTGGACAATTGGGCCCAATCAGGTCAGCTATGAGAGTCTGAAAATGTTGTTTGCTTATGGCATGCTTTCACTTTAGCATCACTGTTCACTTAAAAAAACTATACTCGCTCTAAAGTAAATATTTTGACGACCTTTATTATCTGTAGCTAGTTGTCAGGTTTGATAATTGGGGGAGAGGAGGACAATTTAAAGTCACATGTATTCCTTCTCCAAAACAAAACACCTCTCAAAATTGAAATTGTATCTGAAGACCTTCCTTTCCCTACAACAAAATGGATAAATTCCCTAATAGTATAAGTTTGAGATAGAATTATTATTTCCAGATGAAATACTTTATACCATAGCTGCTGATACTGCATTCCTGCCATACAAAGAGTTATTACAATCTCAGGACAGGTGGATTAACTTTGTAGGCCTGAGAATTGATTCGTTCGCTGTAGTCACAAACTTTAAAATCCTGAGTTGACAAGACCAGCAATCTTGAGCTCTCTGTCTAGCAGGCCAGTTTACAAGTCTCTGCAGCTCACTGCAACAAGAAAACTCAAGTAATTATAGTATTTTTTTAAAAGCTATCTCTGAGCTGATTGATTTCTTACTGCATTTCCCAGCCAGATACCATTTAGCAAGTTTCCACAGCGCTGCAACTAAACCATTATTCCACTTCCTTGAACCTTGCACTGTTGGTATAAGTTAGAGCAGCCAAAAGCTGCTTCAAGATATGGCTGCTGGATGTGAGTGTGGGAGTAAAACTGACTTGTTTTTTTTTTATCAGCCTGGGATATCCTTAGAAACCCCTTTACAATTGAGGCTACGTCTACACTGCAGGCTTCTTGCGCAATAACTGTTTTGCGCAAAAGTTCTTGCGCAAGAGCACGTCCACACTGCCATGTGCTTTTGCACACGAGCGTCCATGGCAGTGTGGACGCTCTCTTGCACAAGAAACCCATGTTGCCCGTCCACACTGCCTTCTAGTGCAAGAGGGCTTATTCCTCGTGGGGAGAGGAATAACTCTTGCACAAGAAGCCCTTTGTTCTGACGCTTTATTGTAAATTTACTTGTGCAAGAATACACCTACAGTGTAGATGTAGCCTCCGTTTATGGTCTCTTTGCACTGTTCTGTAACTTCATGGTGACCTTAGCAGAGGTTACATATAAGCGCCACCAGGCAGATTTTGAACAGGGGACCTCTGGAGCTCAGTGTAGGAGCCTCTACCGTTTGAGCTAAACGCCAGTTGGCTCTCAGCTTAGGCAGTAGAGCTTATTTGTTCTTATCTCTGGCTGTAAGTGTTCTAAGTGCCACTGCATGGGATAGTGACCCACACTAGGGCTACGTCTACACGACGAGTTTTTCTCGGCCAAAAATATGCTAATAATGGTCTCATTTGCATGAGTCGTGATCTCATTTGCATATTTTCTGCCAATCCATTTTTGCGCTGGGGTTTTTACACAAAAACAAGCAATGTGGACGTTTTCTTTTTGCGCAAAAGCCCCTTTTTCCACAAGATTGGTATACCTCTTTTTGGGGGGCATAAGGATCTTACAGAAAAAGGGTTTTCTGCACAAAAAGAATACGTCACTGCTTGTTTTTGCGCAAAAATGGGATTGGCAGAAAATATGCAAATGAGATTGCAAGTCATGCAAATGAGTCCCTCATTAGCATACGTTTTGCTGAGAAAACTTGTAGTGTAGATGTAGCCTAGGTGTGTGGGTTACATGAGCATTAGGATCCTGTAATGAGCTATTTAACAAACACCCAGGCCCCTTACAATTGCCATGAAATGGAGTGGATAGTCATGGAAATAAGTGTTATGATGATGTTCCCAATGTTAATTAACTCTATGTTCTTCAGACAGTTCCCATAATACAGCTACTCAATGTTCTCCTTTAAAATAATTCAGTGCATGTGCCAGAATGTGAGTCCTGCTAAGCCTGTTTTGTACTACTTCAGTCACCAAAAATAAAGTTGGCAAGTGCCCAGCTGCAGATTCCCCTTCAGGGGCAACACGAGCTTTAGGAAAGCCCCATTTACACTCAGTGCCACAGAGGACATAGCCTGCCCAGGGGCATTTTGAAAGAGGCTGTGTACTTTGAGTACAGCCACCTTATCCCACACCTGAGGTCCTATGCAGACTGCAGCTTGGCTGGAGCCATGGAATTATATTTGATTATTAGATCCATAAATATCGAGAATTATATGCAAATGTTGCCATTAAGAGACTGATGTCTCCTTAATGTTTATGGAAATTAACAAATACAAATTGATAATTAATCAAATCTGGCTGCAGGACTCATCTGCTCTAATGCTGTCACCACTGCATCTGCTAGTAACTCAGTGGGTCATTCTAAAACCAAAAGAATACATGAAAATGAACACTTGAGTTATTTATTTATTAACAATTGTGTCATTATACCAATAGCATGTGTATTAAAAATGTAACTTTAATTGTGATTTTCCACTGCAAGCAAAACTCTTCATTGTAGGAATGCTTTTCTGGCTTTGTTATGTGCAAACTTGTTTATAATTGAAGAAAAAATCTAATTTGTGTACAACATCACTGTTAATTTTAAGCACTGCAAGCCGATTCAAATGCTCTTTTCCCATTGTAGAATGATCATAGTTCTTTATTTGTTTTGACACGTTGAATGTGCATTCACCTGAAGCCACTGATGCAGGGAGACTGACAAAAATAAGTAATGCAATTGTGATATTAGGAAATACAGTTGACAGGCCAAGATAGAATATTTCTTGAAGTTCTTATGGCTTGCAGTCTGATTTAAAGTTGGTGGAATGTGTACGTTTTAGGAAGGTGATCTTGTCATAGAGATCTCTTGAAATGTAATTGTTGTACCTTTGTTGAAATCTCTCAGCGCTGAACATAGATCTTCATCACTTAGTTCTCTGAACTCCCAAAAGAATCAAAAAAGGGTACAAATTTGTCACAGTGACTCAAATTGACACATAAGACCAGATTTGATGGAGTCAACAACAACAACAACAACAAAAATTGACTCAACAGTGCCTTTCTGCATCAGATTGAGATGTTAGGCTGTGATTGGTGGAAAACTCAGGTGAAATGTCAATACCCTGGGCTACTTATTTGGACTAAGAAATTATTGCATGCTACTGATCACAAATCTTTTAAATATCTTTAAGAAGTAATTCAATGTTATCCCTCTCAACATCTAATGTAGCATTGTGTGCTTCAATTACAAGATTAGTTTCATGGATCATTTTGAGCAGTTTCATTCACATGGACGACATTAAAATGCATTAAAATTTGAATGTATATTTCTCAATTGACTTAGGCTCAGTATGAGCCTGTGCTGTGAGAGTAAGAGATTCAGGCTTGCTTAAAGCCTTTCTCACAGAGTCCAAATGCTGTGCAACTGGTTTAATGCCATCAATTCGTGCTGACCCTCTCATTGTTGACATGCCATGAAGGAAAACAGGCAGATGCTGCTTCAGAATTTCCCACTTTTGAGAACTGCTACTGAAGAGGTCGTACAGTCCAATCTTTGCTTTGCTGGATTGTTCTAAAGTATGTGATTGCTTCTTTGCATGATTCAGTGCAATCAGTGCCAACAAGATTTAGTGTGTGATTGCCACAACTGGAGAAAAAACAATTTGGATTTTGCTCAAGAAGGACTGCTTATACTCCATTGTACTTCACAGCCATATTGGATCCACTGTCATAGAATGACACAGGGTACACAGTACAGAGCCTGCTTTTCCATGCTCCAGCAGAGCCAGTCCTCTTGTGTAGATCTCTCCATTTGGAAGACTTTGTGTCAGCAGACAAGTGGGGAAAGCATGATTTTCAGCATCTTTCAGTAAATTGCTTGGAATCTGAAAATAATTAACTTTGAGGAATGACTGCATGTGAGCAACATTGTTCTTATCAAGAAGTTCAATATCAGGTTCTGATGCCACTGTTCTTAAACTGTGTCTTGTGCTAGTCATAAGTTCTTGATCTTGCTGTGCAACATCTCCGAGGTCCTCATTTTCTGCCTGCAGTCTCTAAATCAAGCGTAGATTCTGCATCTATTGCTACTGTTGGCATTTCTGTGTCTTGATTAATGACCTTTTCATTTTGAGGTAGTGGCATTGAAATGTCATTTGCGGGTACAAAGTTTTCAGCATCAGAACTGGAAGTGTTACTGTCAGTATGGTCACTGTCTAATGGCTGAGGCATCTTTTCTATGAGAAATGATGCAATTGGCTTTAAACTCTTAACTGCTGCTTCAGTCTGTTGCTTTTGCAGTCTCTTACTTGTACCACTTTCAAATCTTTGCTTCATTTTTATAAAGGGTTTCTTTTAAAACACAGTAACAAACAATAAATTAATTCACTTCAGGCTATTGGTTATACAAAATTTTAATTGTACATACTTCTCAATGAATATTATACAATAATGGTTTTGGGGTGTTATTTACTGTGACCCTTATAGCCTTATTTCAAAGTCTTGACATTTCATCTGCCAACATGTTTCCATTATTAAATTCCTCTAATAACTGGTGCGTTATTATGAATATGAACATGGGACAATTGCAGATTAGATATAAAGTTTATTAAACAAGTAGAATTAAAAGATTATCATCACAAAAAACCTTTAAAAGTTAATCTAATACTGGACAAAGAGGTAGCCTGATATGGTTATTATATACAGACATACATAAGAAAAAACAGGAATACGAAAATCTCCTATGCAGAGATAAACATCTAATTTAAAGATTAAACTCACCCTCGGCAAAATCACTTTACAGCAACAGAATTAATTACATCTTTCAAAACCTCTAAACTATGCAAAGATTGTAAACAGCGATTCATAACGTAGAATCACTAATCACAGAAGCTACTCCAGTCATGCAGATGAATACTCAGATGTGACCAAAAAATTGGCAAAGACCCAAGGTCCCACAATGATTTAAATCTTTTTTTTTTTTTTTGCAGGTATGTATAGATTCTTTTGTTGTCTCTGTTCTAACTGCAAGGTGTATAATAAAAGGAAATGATTTGGTAGAAAAATGTCAACATTTGAGGGCCCTTTGTCTCCTGAGGCCTGGGCCAAATGGCTCTCCTGCTCCTCCTCCGCCCGGCCCCCCGATAGGGCCTGTTTGTAATTTCATCTTCTTATCAAAGTTCACAAACTAAGCTGGTGATAGAATTCCCAAAAGTCATCATCTTGGGTGACTTCAGTATCCATTATTTCTGTATTTCATGCCCTTAATGACAACCATCTGACTCTCCGGGTAGTCTCTACACCTACTGAGAACATCTGGAAATACTCTATTCATCTTAGCTAGAATGTGGCTACTTAGGTGTCTGGAACAGTCCACTCAAATAGACCCCATCCAAACAGTGTTCTTTACCTGATGGTGATCCTGGAGGCCACCTGAAAGCAGCAGCAGGATTGGTATGCAGTGGTGTACCTTTCAAATAAGCTAAGCTGATCAGCACACAAGACAATGGTCATCTGAATATTACATTGGTTTCCAGTTCAATTCTGAGTTCAACACAAAGTCCTGGGCCTCATATTCTAAGCCCTAAATGAGCTGGGGCTAGCTGCATCAGAGATAGCCTCTCTTTCTGGCATCTGGTGTGTCAGTTCCATTTGGAGGGGGTATTTCTGCATGAGAATAAATCTTGCAATGGATAGAGGCAAGCTGTTCATAGTGGAAACCCCTTTGTGACGCCATCAATGATTAGGCTCAGTCACAGTCTTGCCACCTTCAAGGCAAGATGCAATTAATCATCTCTGTGTGCTAGTCTTTTCCCAGGGAAATGCTGCAGCTGACCTGGCTCCATCAATGGCTGTTTTCATTTAAGAATGTGACTCTAAGAACGGAGGGGAAGTCTTTCACTACGTGTGTAAATAGAAATGCTTAATAATATGTTAAGGTCACCCTGGCTCATAGGTGATAGGCACCTTAGTAATGTGTGGATTGATACTACATACCATCATCACATGCTGGGTGTGGATAGTAGAGCTCATCTGTGACACTATGCCTGTGCTACTTTGGTACCAGCCACCACTTTGTTGTGTATTTCAGCCTGCAATGCATTTTTTGTGGAACTCTTGACAGCAGGCTTTCCAAAGTATTCATGATTTAAATGGCATGTTCCTGAGCTCTGTGTAGAAAACCTAACACAGTGGTCCCCAATGCGGTGCCCGTGGGTGCCATGGTGCCTGCAGGGGCATTTATGTGCGCCCACCGAATGATCTGGGCCGGCCCCACCCCCGGCACGCGGCACATGCGTGGTGCCGGCCCCGGGCGCGCGGTGCATGGGCGGCCCCTGCCCTGGGCGCGTGGCACATGCGCGGTGCCGGCCCCGGGCGCGCGGCACATGCACAGTGCCAGCCCTGAGTGCATGGTGCATGCGCGGCTGCGGCCCCACTCCCGGACGCGTGGCGCGTGAGCGGCCCCGCCCCCAGATGCCCGGCGCGTGAGCGGCCCCACCCCCCGGGCACCCGGCAGCCCCGAAAGGTTGGGGACCACTGACCTAACATATATTGTGTGACAGAGGCTATGTTGGCCTGGTGAACAGTCTTCTGTTCCATGAGTAACCAGGGCAGGGGCTGCTATAGCACACTCAGGAAGAGCCCAGGGCCAGTCAAGAGCTTGCCCAAAGCAGCAGACTAATCAGAACACCTGCAGCCTAAGGATCTGCTGAGGCTAGTTTAAAAGGCTTCCCTTCAGGAAGAGCCAGCAGGCCAACGACTGGGAGTGAAGAGGTGTGTTGGGGAAGAGTGGAAGGGTGTGGTCAGGTACCAGTAGAAAAGTACTGGGAGGAGTTGGTTGGGGAAGTGAACATAAGAACATAAAAATGGCCATACTGGGTCAGGCCAACGGTCCATCTAGCCCAGTATCCTGTCTGCCGACAGTGGCCAATTGCAGATGCCCCAGAGGAAGGGAACAAAACAAGTAATCCTCATGTGATCCCTCCCATTACTCATTTCCAGACAAACAGAGGCTAGGGACACCATTCCTACCCATCTTGGCCCTATCATATCCCCTCCTTAATCTCCTCTTTTCTAAGCTGAAAAGTCCAAGTCATTTTGGCTTAGGAAAAGGTTGCAGCTCTGGTGGTGGAGGAAATACTACCTGCTGCTGCCACCATTAGGGTCCCTGGGCTGGAACCTGGAGCAGAGGGTGGGCCTGGGTTCCCTCCCAACCCTCCGTGCACAACCATGCAGACTACCTCTAAAGGGACCAAAGAAGGGTTCACCCCAAACCCATTTGGTTTGCCTATGATGAAGATGTCTGCATAGGCTGTGACCCTTGCCTCTAGCAAGGGGTAAGAGGCTATGAGGAAGGCCACAGCGAGCCTCTGAGGCAAACACTAATCGCCTAGAAATGTGGGACCCACCTCCCACCGAGGCAAGGCCAGAGACCTGCCACAATTGCTGTTGACAATGGAAGGCAGAAAGGGATTTTGAGTAGAAGAGAAAAGGAAGCTTCAGAGAGCTCATTGGTAAGAAGATAGCTAAAGGCAGTAAATCGGGTGGACATCGAGAAAAGCCACAAGAAGTCTGGAGTATGGGCAGAAGGAAGTAAGAGAGACCCATGAGTGGCTGTGAAAAAGGGAAAGCATCGGCTGTAAGTGCCATTTTAAAACTATTGCTTCCCTCCCACCTCAGAACTGGACTTTTATTGGAGATTTCAAAGACAGATGATCTTTGACCTTTCAAAGGGATGCAGAGCAAGCCTGAAAAGGCAGAGCCTACTACTGATCCAAACATGAGGCTTTGCTTAAGGCTACATCTATGCTACGAGTTAGGGGTGTGATTTCCAACTACCATACACATATGCCTGCTAGCTGGTGAAGAGCTTGCATGAGAATTAATAATGGTGTAGTTGCGGTAGTGCAGGCAGTGATGGCAGCAGCATGGTGTAGCCTCACAAAGTATAAACCTGCCTGAGTCCTGTTCTTGGCACAGTTAAGCCGTCACTGTCCAGGCTACTGTGGCTACACTACTACCATTTACACTGACAAAATCGCTCATTGAGATAGTGCTAATATAGGTATGCAGTCTGGGAATCACGTCCCTAGTTCACAGTACAAATGTAGCCACTGGTTACAACAGTAGAAGCTTATTCAATCTATATGTTTTGCCTGGCCAATAAGATACTTCTGTGAGAGACAGAGAGAAAGCTTGCTGACAGCAGCCACCCTGAGGAACCAAGAGTTCTGCAACAGTTCTGAGGGAGGCATTATCAGAACAGTAAGATCTTGGTAGACATATGCCTCCCTCAGCCCTTCCACAGGACTTGTATATGTGACCATCTCCCTCAAAAATCCCTGCTGGAATCATTTTGTGTTGGCAAAATATGCCTTCATTGTTGGAGACACTTTTGCCTACATGTGCAAAAGCACAAAAACCAAAGTATAGCAATAGTGGCAAAATTAGTGAATTTACAAAGGGACCCACGGCTCTTGTGTTGCCCCAACCTGTGAGCAGAAGAGAATCCAGAATAAATTCTTCTCACTCACTATGGCACATGTGGCTTCTTAACTCCAGTAGGACATAAGAGCAGCAGACCTAACAATCGGGTGAGAGGGAGCTAGATGCAGATTTATGGCAATCCTGCAGGAAACCCTAATCACTGCCTGGCTTGGGGAGAAAGCTTTGGCCAACATTTATGTTGCTGTCATCATTATCAATTCTATGTACCACTGTAAAGCCTAGGAGTCCTGCTCATGCATCAGGATCATTTGTACTAGGTGCAGTACAAACACATACTAAAAAGGCAGTCCCTGACACAAAGCCAATCCCCAGGGAGGTGATACATTTGACTTCACGCTGTGTGTGGGCTCAATTCTTCACTCTGTTATATCAATTTTTCACCAATGTAACTCCACTGAATTCAATGGAGTTACACTGCAGCCACCAAAGGGAGTCAGGAGACATTTTTCCCTCTATCTTTCTCCTATTCTATAGCTGCTCCCCTCGGCACTGTGAGAGAACTTACATGTTCTCCCATCTGCCCACACATCCAATCTCTCATGTGGCAGCACCAGCCCAGGCAGTCACTGTGAGACAGGCCAGCATTGATTTCAATGGAGTTCAGCTGGTGTGAAATCAGTGTAATGGCTAATTAGGCCCTATTTCTGGAGAAGGAAGGGAACGTACCTGCTCATGTCATGGTTTTCATTCCAGCTTTGTAAAGCCTCAGTGAATAAAAATATAATGAAGTATCCTTACCTTCCCTGGGGAGACAGGAAGACTTTAATCTTTAGAAGAGAATGACTTAGTGACAATCCTGTTTGTCAGTCTACTATACCTCTTCACCTACCATGCAGAGCAGTATCTTGACAGACAGTGGTATGTCTACACCTACCAGCAAACAAGAAGCCACGAAGAGCTGTTAATTATGACTGACATAAGAGCTCCAGCAACCTGCACGGTTGGAAAATGTCCAAAGCAATAAAATCCAAAGTACAAATGACAAGTATAAGTTTCACCCAGCTCAGGTGAAAAAAAGAAAGAGTACAGCAGGGAAGCAGAATACAGTGACAAACAGAATCTTTGGTAAGCAAGTTGTACTTGTGTAACTCTTCTTTCTCCTTCCTCTAATGGAACGTCTTGGCAAAAAGATGTCAAAAGCAATGCATGGCTAGTGATGGACTTGTCTGCTAATTCAAAAACTCTTCTATGAAAGGTGCATTGCTTGTGCAGGACACAGTCATTTTGCAATGTCTAATCAGCCAATAAGTTTGGAAGGACCTGGGGCAACTTTACAGATTTCTTTGGCAGCTGCCTCAGTTCTAGAAGCAAATATTCATCAGAAGTGATGTCTCTCAACAGAAATAGGGCAAAGATGCTTCCTTAATTGTAGGACAGTAAAATGCAGTCTCTGAACTGCCAAAGTTACAGTCCTTGTTGTAACTATGGAAACAGGCTACCAACTGGACCAGCCTTGAAGTATGAGCTACATAAAACTATGACTCCCATTTGGCATTGGGCCAATGGAGACATGCTGACCAGCACACTAAATGGTGGACATTAAAGTCTCCAAAAGCTTTCACTACCTTCAGTGCATTATCTTAGAGAGCCATATCACTATTCTTTGGCAATTTGACATATATTGAGCAAGCCCAGCAAACATATAGTACAATGACTGCTGTGTGTCCGGGGGTAAAAGTCTCACAAAGCTCAATCAGTGATTTTTAAAAAAAAATCTTTAGCCATCCATAGGACTATGAGATCAAAAAAAGAAGACAGATGGGATTATTCTGAGTCTATGTGTCAGCCATGAAGAAACATCAGACATGGTGAGCTGACAGCCTCTGTGAGCCTCCTGGACGAGGTGGGAGGGGCAGGACCTTGGGCAGAAGGGGCAGGGCTAGGACAGTCAGCCCTCAGAGCCACACGGAGTGTGGTGCGGCCCTCACAGGCCTCAGAGCCGCACACAGTGTGCAGTGCAGTGCTCTGACAGCAATTTATAGGACCTGGGCTCCTAGCTGCCACTGTTCCCCTTCCCCTGCCCTGTTGGTGGGCCTGACAGAAGATCCCAGTCTTCAGAATGACTATCTCTTGGGGGTAGCTTCACTCATACATAGCAGGCACCACATCTGAGAAATAACTTGAGGAGGGAAGGTTGTGCTGGAGGATGAGGGGGAGTGTAGTAATATTAATCCCCAAAGTCCAACTCCTCCAAAATTTAAACTGTCTAGTTATCAGCTATCCTTATTTCATCCAATAGGGATCTTCACAACTTCCAGATAACCTGCTCTCCGTGTCCTCCTTTGGACAGTGCTCTCCTCCATAGTCTTATGTATGGCTCTTGGTGTTAGTGGGTGAATCAAAATGGTGACACAGAGCGCTCCCTGTTAATCCTTTCCATTGGGTCTTCCGATACATCCCAGATGGGTTTCTATCTGTTTTCTCACAGCTGATGTGCAGACATAGCATTCCCACAAGTTAAGCTAGCTTTAAAAGAAACCCCAACTCAACTCTAGCAGGATGTCACTGATTCAGTGAAAAAAACCCTGACCCACAGTGGTTTTGGGGTTTGGTTTCATTTTGTTTTGCTGATTCTGCCTACAGTGATGCAAAGGAATCCTCACACTGCACAAACCCAGTTTGGTTCATTTTAATCATTGGCCAATTAAGCACATACAACTAGCAAGGGTGATGCATGACAACAGGTGATAGTCCTAGATTTGTGGCGTCACTATCTGAACAATTCCAAATGGCCTCTTGAGAGTGGGGATTCATGCACAAGTGGAATCCCGTTCCCATTCTTCATGTCCCTAATACTGGCATGTGAAAACACATCTCCAAAAGGAGGCAGAATGAATACAAGCATTTTGATTTACATATGCAAATCAATTAATTAAGAAAGCTCAGATGACTTTTTGGAGTAATGTGGACATGAAGTGGATGGTGGACAATACTGGCAGGAGCCAGGCATAATACAGGTCAGTGTATACAAGTCCCCATGCATCCCATAGGTCTGATTTCCAAGGTACTTCAGCACTGATTTGTGGCAGCCTGCCTAATTTCTATACTGGGGATTTCTTGAGCAAAGCTCTTTAAGCTGTGTTGTGGTCTGTGAAATGAATAAACATCTACCAAAAAATACAGAGGCTATCTACGAGATGGCTAGCGTGTATAGTCATATGCCACCTATGACCCTGTCCATCTCTCTTATTGCAGACTTAAAATTAATGCTGCACTTTAAGATATGATATTGCTTAAATCACATTCTGCCCTCCTTAGGGAAACATTAAGCAAACAGAGAACCTGTTAACATAACATTTATTAAAACACACACTGACAGAATCGTAGTCTCTGATATTTGGAATAAATCAGAGCATTGTTTCCATTGCCTTGTTTTGGTTTATTTTGAAAGGGATGAGGAGTAGCTGGCAGGATGACTGATTTCAGTGTGAGGTGATGGAAATATTATAAATGTCAGCTTAATACGAGGATATACAAATCCCAAGAAAACTGTATAATACGATTAGTTTGCCATTCACTATATATAAATATTGTGAGGCCACCATTGACAATGGCACCACGACCATGTCTGTTCTAGTCAAACCTGAAAAGGGTTTGGTGCTGTTCCATCATCCACTATTACAATAATTTCCATCTTTCACAACTGTCTCAAAAGGAGTAAAATTGTCCAGTCATGCTGTGCAACAATATTTTCTTAAATGTTCAGCAACTCTTTTGGAGAGCTGTTATATTATTTCATAGATATTATTAAAGTGCTTTTCCAAGGGGAGAGACTCTGGGGAAATCTTGTCCAAATATTTTATAATTTGCTCCAAATCGAGCTAAGGGCCGAGACCGTGTTAGTTTTTGAAACTATATATCACTCATGTTTCAAAACGTGCTTGTCCAACACAAGTAGATTGTACTGTACCAACCTCCTACTCCTCCTTTGATCAAGTCACACACATTAGCTCCAGATTGTCAGGCAGTCTTCACTCCTTCAAGAAAACATGCAGATCACGGTTGGCATGGTTACAATTCAGAAATCACAAATTAATGCTCTCTCTGACTCCCCACCCTGTAGGGCTTACTAATTTAAAAAGAAAAGAAAAAAACAATAACTTTGTTTCTTGCAAGGCAGCCTGTTATACATTTCTTGCTTCTGCCCTTGGGAACAGAGGCTACCCTTTCTCTAAAAGTACTGTGGTTGGGTGTAAGAAGAGCCACTGTATAATCTGCCAAATGTATTTTATTAAACTTCTTAAATCTTGTTAATAAGACGGGCCAAACCATCTTAATGATTTATGATTTTTGCAAAACAGGAAGGAAGCCAAAATTCCTGGCAACTTACTGTAGTGTCCTAGGACTGCATAATGCTTTAAGGAAGTAGCAGCTATTATGCAGTGTCTCCTGAGGCTAGTTTCCAATCCTCCACGGGGGTACAGAGTACTTCTGGAATCACTGCTGTTTGAATCATCCAGCTGCAGATCAAACACAGTATATACATCAGAGCTTTATAGGGAATTGCTGGTAGGTCACTGATATGCAAAGCTAAACTTTAATTGTCTTCAAATGTTTCAGGCTCATTTAAATTGTAGTTCTACTGAGGGTGAGGGACTGAGGGGGTTGAAGTGTGAAAGCAAGAGTCTATGGATCAGATTCATGAAAAAGTTACAGACCATTTACATAGGAAAGGAATGCGTGAAAATCCTTGACTGTTCGCCTACGTGATTTATTAAATTCCTTCGCTCTGTGCAACTGATTAACTGTGCTTGAAAGCTATGGAATCCAGAAATGAGAGAAAGTAGTTGATAAAAAAGGGCGTAACATTGTAACCTATTAAACATGTGCTGAGCACACGTGCAAGAAGGCAGCTATGGCAAAAAAAAAGGACTCTGAGGTTTAGTGGTTGCCATCTAAGTACCAGAAGGGTTTAAGGTACCACATTTCTCCCCTTTACATAGCATAGGAAATAACTGTGGTAGTACAATACCACTGCATTGGAAATGTCAAAATGTTGAAAGTTTTTATAAATGCCAATTGTGGAGTAGCAAAAATGAGAGACATATTCTAGAGTGATAGAATCAGTAGGCAAAATAAAAAATCTGTGAAGGCCAGCCATTCATTTCAGATGAGTGATCTCTGTGTTTGTTTGAGTGTTGGGAACACCATGACTGCTGCTCACTGGTTTGGCTCTATATGGCTGTGTGGGGGTCCCAAATATGCCTGTCCTCTGTGTGTCATAGTAGACTGAGGACGAGACTGAGGACAAGAACTCAGCATTTTCCAGGGAGTATTAGCTACGTTTTCAATGCTGCAGGGAGATGCAACCAGCAGGTGCCAAGTTTCTCTAAATAAGTTTATTAAAAGAGAGTGCACATGAAACATAAACATCCTTGCCAACACTAAATGCAAAATTGTAAAAATTTAAAGGTAGCTAGAACCTCAGAATTATTTGCATGTTGATCACTCATAACTTTTCTTTCCTGTCATGCCTACAAAATCTTGACAATGGGTAGGCTTTTGGTGTGCTGAGACCATGGATTGGGACTGGGGTTGACAACAAATGGATTCAGACAGACAAATGGGGGTCTACAAGTAAACAATGAGACACTGTTTCATTGTTTATTGCAGTCCCCCCATCTGTCTGTAAAAATCCATCTTTTGTCTCTTGCTTTATCTGGCTGCAAGTCACCTCCCCTAGGGGCTTACAATCTCTCTATGTTTGTT
This sequence comes from Rafetus swinhoei, assembly GCA_019425775.1. Lineage (NCBI taxonomy): Eukaryota > Metazoa > Chordata > Testudines > Trionychidae > Rafetus > Rafetus swinhoei. The sequence continues at coordinate 79,768,353 of CM033446.1, read as the reverse complement.
CAGTGCCTAGCACACTGATGTGTTGGTTCACGATTAGGATGCCTAGGTGCTATGGTAATACAAATAATAAATAATGTTTTTTAACATAATGTGTTTCCTCACTGTACACAAGGGTAATGAGATGGGGGTTGGAAGAACATGTATCATGGATAAATAGGAGCTCATGGCATTGCTCAATTTCCTCTTGAAAGAGAAGCTCTATAGGGTGGCCCTGACTGCTGTACTCCGCTGAAGCTTTGGTTGGCTAAAGACAATGTGGAGGGAAAGATCAGAAAAAAAGGGAGGAAAAAGTAGGACATAAAAAAGTGAGACAACTAGAGAGGTGAGAAAGGAGTCGATATTTCGAACTATTGAGACAAAAAAACAGGATGGATGGAGGTCAAGGAAGAAGTGAAGAAAGAAACAAAACAAGCAAGCAAGGAAGCAAACAAACAAGCAAACTTAAACAAGACGAAAGAAAATATCTTCCTTCCCAAAAGCAGCACCAGAGACACCGAGCGTTGTCTAGCTGCACTCTAATGGAATCGGTGTTATCAATTGTGGCAGGTCCAAGACAGTTCACATCAACGAAGAAAAGAGAGTTTGGGGCAGGCTGGATTGAGGTCTGTTGGGTTGGGGGTGCACTGAAGACCAAACTGGGGCACGAGAGAGCTGGAGCTGGCTATGGGATAGCCTGGGATAAAGTGGGTAGTGTCAGAGGATGTGGGTGAATGAAATGGGTGTGTTGTTGGTTTGGGGTGTGCTGAAGAGACTAAACTGGTATGTTTGAGTGGCTGGGAGGAGATATGAGTGAGTGTGAGCTGGGATCTGAGGGAGAGAGTGGAGTAGAACTTGGGAGAAGGACTGGCTTAGGGTGGCATGAATTTCTGCACAGCTTTGATAAGCAGTTTGAGAAGGTTATGAAAAAAGAGCTGGTTTATTCTTGGTTTGTATAGCAATTTAAAAAAAAATAAAAGGAGTGATCAGTTGGGATTTCCAGTTGCTCAGCTCATTAAAATATTAAGAGGAAACGCATCTGACCAGAGCTATGCACCAAATGTGCACTGCCAAAATGTGCTTTCCAATGCTCCATGAGTATGACTGCATGCCTGCCTTCCTCTTGTTTTCTCTTTACCCCTCAGTTTTGTTGGCCTTAGGAATAAGCTGCTGCTGCAGGTACTGTTTACAAGCTGCCTTTTTGTGACGTGTGTGTAAGGAAACCCCAAACACTTTGTTCCAATGCTATCTGAGCAGAGAATACCATCTTATATGGGTGAGCTGGCTTAATGGATTTCCTCTTCTCAAGTAAGGGGTCAGCCAATAGGCAAACCAATGTATTGGTCCCTTGGTTGGCTGATTTGCATAAGGAAAGTTTATGGAATTAAAAGTCTCAGAGGGGAAGCTGTGTTAGTCTGTAACATTAAAAACAAAGTGTACTCCTGTGGCACCTTAGCCCTGGTCTACACTAAGGAATTATTTCTAAATAACTCCCCTTATGTCGAAATAACAAGCCGAGCGTCCACACTACCAAGCCTGTTATTTCAAAAAAGGGGCTGGTTATTTTGAAATAACTCCTCCTGCTTTCCACAAGGAATAACTCTTATTTTCAAATAGTTATTTTGAAATTGTGGTTGCGTGGATGCTCTACTGCTGCTATTTTGAAATAGCTACTCCCCAGAGTCATTCAAAGTAATTACTCCTCAGTGCTTCCTGGGGCTCGAAGTTGAGGTAGAATGTCCTCATTAAGGGAGCCAGCCTCGGACTAATTTCAAGGCTTCCCTGTAGTGTGAACATGCTATTTCAAAATAGTTATTTCGGGAGTTATTATTTCAGAATAATTTCCTCATATGGACATGCCCTTACAGACTAACAAAAAAGGAATTGACATTGCAAGGGAATTGGCTGAGGCTTATTGCCAGGTAGGGAGGCCTTTTATCTTTAGGGGTCTGGACACAGTAAAGCCTGCTTGATTTTCAAATATTCCAAAGAGGATAGCAATTGTTGCTTAAATATTTGAGTAGGTTACAGGGTACTTTGACTGACCATGTGAAATTCTGTTAAGTTGTCTGGACCTAAGGCCTCCTATTTTTTGGTATCTTAGAGCACTTGGCCCTAAAAACTCAAATTCTACTGGTACCTCTGGAAAAGAATTAGCAATCAAATCATAACATTGATTGTAAAAGATGATTTTTTCATGTTTGTTTACTGCAATACATGCTGTAGGCTCACTAATATAATCCATATTTCTTGCTTCCTGTGTGCAAGAGAATGAAGGAAAATTATTTTTATCAGGAAAAAAATGTTTTCCAGGTTTTCTGATTTTCTTCCTTTTTTCATTTTAGTTTATTGCCCCAGCCCTCTTCTTGCTTTTCCTCCGACTCTTATCTTTTGGCTCTCCCTAACTTATCCTTTTAAAAAAATTATCTTTCCCCAATTTCTTCTCTGGCTCCATTCTTAACCACTGTTAAGCTTTTTTTCCATTTTTCTTTCATACCCTTCTTCTTTTCTCTCTCTCCTTTCAGCTTTTTCTCCTTGCTTCCCTACTTCCTTTAGCAGCCCTCTGAAAGAAGTGAGTTCTTAAAAATGATAAATTCAGCTCTTGAGCTGCTGACCCAGCAAACTAAAGCTTTGTGCTTCCTATAGCTAGGTAATAATGGTGCTTAGCTTAATGGAAAATGTCACTGATTCTCTGGTGGGCCCAGCTTCTCTATGCTTGCCTTTGACCTTGATTGTCTCTAGAGCCTCCTTACTAGGCCTAACTTCCTGCCATTTGCTGAACTTTTGAATTTACCATCCTACTGTCCTGTGCATTAAGAAGTATCAGATCATGCCTCAGAATCCATAGCCTAAGCACTGACTAAATTCAAACATAAGAGGCCACAAAGTATTATTGGAGCCAATCACAACCAGAATCTCCAACCCCTGTCTTTCCTGGCTTCTCCCTTTTTCATGGCAAAGCCCCAAAATAGCTTAGTGGCTCTACGTACGCTGAACCCTGGATCCCAGGCCTGCCAGAACCTCATTGATCAGTGAGATATGAACTTAACCTTTTACTGCGTGGAGGGCCTCTAACTCCTGGTTTCCCTGGGAAATCTGACTGGCCCCAAAAGCACTAATATGTGTCTAAATACCACCCTGGGCCTTTTGTGTGTCACAACACCTCATACTGTCAAACAAACAACTCCAGCAGCCTATTTCAAATATGTCAAATACACTAAATCTGAAAAAGGTTGGTTTATGGAAAGAAAATAGCTGAGTATTTTATTTTATGTGAATGATGGCATGGGAACTAATACAGTGATGCCCTAAATCACATGTGTGTGTGTGTGTGTGTGTGTGTGTGTGTGTACACATGGGCATAAGGGTGTATGTGGGATGAGAGAGCAACCAATACAAGGGCATAAGGTAAAAAGATCCCTCTTTCATACACATAAGCCCACCTGCTGGTTGTTTTTCCTGCTACAGTCCTGCCCTTCTGCCCTCTCCATGTATAAATCACACTCCAACCAATTGCATATTTCCTCTCAATTTCATGCTGGCATTTGAATTTCCAGGAGTGATTTTTTTAAGGACCAATACAAAATCACAATCTTCAACATGGAAATGGAATATGGATTTAGTTATATACATTACGCCTTATACATTACCTAAAGAGGCCAAGAGATAGCATCATAAATCTTTTACACGAGGTACCAAGGCTAGTTATACGGACAGCAAATTTTTCCAAGGACTTTTTGTGGCTATAATATTCATATTACTAATTAGCATTCTGATAAAGAACTGCAGAATTCAGAAGATTACTTTAAATGCTGTGAATAGCACATGCACAGGAGAGAAGGCTGGTATTTTCAGTTACAAAAATGGTTTTGTTTGGAATTTGTCCCAAATTTATTTTGGAATAGAACAGGGTTGGGGGGAGGGAGCGAGGGACGTATAAAGGGCACTTTAAAAAATAATATTGTCAATTGTCTTCTATACCTTGGACACATGGGGGCAGCATTGTCCACTGAATATTGCAGGGAGTGCTGAGAACAGTGAGAATTCAGAAAAAACACCTGGGGAAGCAGGCTCCCTTTATGAAAAGTGTGTGAACCTAAGAAAAACTTATTTAATGGCAGAAAAAAGTCTGGTACTCAAGAAGAGCATGGTGGAGGTTTGGGAGGGACACAAGTGCTCTTTTGGGGGCTCATTCAGTTCATGCTCCCTCAGTCCGTTACATGTTCAGAACAAGTCTTGTCTCAGATTTCTCTTTCAGGACAAGATTGACACAAAATTACCTTTGGTGCCTCCTGTGCTTGGGAGAGTTTAATGTTCTGGTGGCTGAAAAGCAAAATTTCAACTTACTCCGTGTCTGTACATATGTCCTGGGCAACATTAATCAGAGTTTTCAGTACCCACAGCTCAGGCCACATTTTCACAAGAGACCTACTTCCATTTAGACACCTATATAAGAGTCAGGTATTTAAAATAACTCCACACCCAGTCTGGGCCTCCTAAATGAGCACTTCACTTCTTTGGAAATCTAGCACTAATGAGCAAGAAAGAGACGAAAAAAACCCACAAAAGGTTTTATAAACTGTGTTCCTTATTGCATCAGATTGATTCAACTGTGTGTTTGTTATACCTCTTTGTGGGAACCTAGGAAATCTTGGCTCAAGGTACTAGGGGAGGGAACAAGTTTCCTTATTTACTGCCTTTACTTTGGTGCAGGCTAAGTAATGGAGGGCATGTCTACACTAGGAAATTATTTTGAATTAACTTATTTAGAAATAATAACTCCTGAAATAACTATTTTAAAATAGCATGTCCACACTACAGGGAAGCCTCAAAATTAGTATGAGGTAGGCTCCCTTAATGTGGATGCACTACCTCAGATCAGAGCCACAGGAAGCACTGGGGAGTAATTACTTTGAATGACTCTGAGAAGTAGTTATTTTGAAATCGCAGCAGTGGAGCATCCACACAACCACTATTTTGAAATATCAGAGGGGTAGCCGTGTTAGTCTGAATCTGCAAAAGCGGAGAGGAGTCCTGTGGCACCTTATAGACTAACCGAAGTGTTGGAGCATAAGCTTTCGTGGGAAAAGACCCACTTCGTCAGAGTGGAAAGCAGGAATTACTATTTTGAAATAACCAGCCTATTATTTTGAAATAACGGGCTTGGTAGTGTGGACGCTCGGCTTGTTATATCAAAATAAGGGGAGTTATTTCAAAATAACTCCATAGTGTAGACCAGGGCTGAGTGTGGGATTTTCCAAAGCTCCTAAGGTTGTGTCGCATCACAACAGTAGTGAAGCCACAGCAGCCCAGGTGACCACCTATGCTAACTGCAGGTACATACCCAGGGTCCCAGCTAGGCTTGTGTAATCTTTTTAGCCACAGCTTCACTGCTATTCTTATTGCAGCTAGTTAGAGCAAAAATAGCTTGGGGTTGTCCACACATGGGGTAGGCACACCACTGGCCATAGCATAAACTTACACTGAGTAGTTTGGAAGCACAAATCCATTTACAAGTCAATGGGGCTTGTGAACCTCAGTGCTTTGAAAACGTCACCCAAACTTTTCACTTTCGGCAAAGGTGACTGAAAGGGTTAATCTGTCACTGAACTTTGTTGCTGGCATTCTGGGAGGTATCAGAGAGGCCTTGCTCACCTGAGGTGGAATGAGAGAGTATCTTGATGCAGATGTGACAAAAGCCATTAGACTTCACTTCCTATCTCTGGCTATGTCTAGATTGCAGTGTTTTTCCAGGATACCAGAGGTATTCCAGGGAACGTGTCTGCTTTTTCGGAACAATGTCTGAAAAAGAGGGTGTGTTCTTTTGGCATCCCTGTATTCCTCATTTTATGAGGAATAAGGGATCTTCTGAAAGAGGAGGTTTTTCTGACATTTGGCCCCATGTAGATGGGCCAAATGTTGGAAAAGCCTCTTCCAAAAAAACAAGTGGAAAAAGGCACAAAAATCACGGTTCACAATTTGCATACCTTTCCTGAAAAAACCCCGCAGTGTAGACATAGCCTAGGATTATATTAATTCCACATTCCATGGAGGGGTAAGACCCCAGACATTTTTCATGTGAGCAGGCAGCAGGTCACCTATGTATTAGCTCCCCAGCTGGAGCCAAAATGCTGAAATACCTGGAGGAGCAAGAGGAGCAGGATAACAGAGAGGAGGTATTGAGTTCAGTTCCTTCCACTGCATTTTGTTGGTGTGTCTTGGAAAGGGTGTTTACCAGTGCAACAAAGAAAGAGGGGGAAAGAGAGCATCGGGGAAGCCTGGGTAGGATAAACAATCAACATCGAGAGACATGGGGGGAAGACAGACAAAAAGAGTGGGGAAAGGAGACAAGGAAGAAGGGAAAAAGTGGGAAAAACTCACAATGGGAGATAAGGGAGGAGTTAGCAGACAAGTACCAAAGGAAAGGAAGTTAAAGAGGAGAGACAACTAAAGAGTAGGAGAGTATGGTGTAGTTAAGGGAGAATAAGAGAGACAAAGGGGGAAAGAGGAAACAGAAGAGCAGTGCCCAAAGACCAAAAACGAGGAGATTACTGAGCATCAAAGAAGGAAGAAAGAAGTGTTGCCAAGTCCATGATTTTATAAACAGCCTCACAACATTTGGTGTATTACCTAAAGCCTCAGCTCCTGGAGTCAAGTGATTATTTCAGAATATCCATTTTCAGTTTAAAAAAGAGTGTGTAGCTAACCCCTTTGGCTGTGGAGAAAAGCTTGAAAAGACGAAGCCTGTATAGCCTAAAGTCTGAGAGACCAGAAGAAAAATAAAAACAACTCCAAAATAAGTTTTAAATTCCATGATTTTTAAAGTCAACATAATGATTTGTGGCATGTGGGTTGGCACTATCGAGAAAGAAAATCCCCTCTGCCAGAAACAGTGACATCTGTTAGACCGTGGTGGGTAATAATTTTTGCCCGGGGGCCACTTCAAAAATTTTTGAAGTAGCCCTGGGCCACCCCAGAAGGGGCGGAGCTTAAACAGGAAGGGGTGGGGCTACCCACCCTCAGACCATGATTGATCTGTGGGTGGGGGAGCCCCTTTGCCCCCCCTTCCCACTAGGCACCTATGCCCCACCCCAGGCACACTCCCCAACCCCCAGGCCAATCAGAAAGCAATCAACATAGAGAGACATGGGAGAAGACAGACAAAAAAATTGGGCAAAGTAGACAAGGAAGAAGGGAAAAAGTGGGAAAAACTCACAATAGGAGAACCCTCCTTCCACCCTGCGAGGAGCACATGGTGCTTTGAAGTGCTGTGGGCTCCTCGCAGGGCCGGGACAGGGTGAAGGAAGCTTCATGCAGCTCCCCGGCCCCCAGGCCCTGATTGGCCTGGGGGCAGAGGGAGTGCACGAAGCCTCTTCCGCTCTCCCTCCGCCCTGCAAGCAGCACCCGGTGCTTCAAAGCGCCACGTGCTTCTGGCAAGGCAGGAGGAGACTTTGTGTGCTCTCCTGCCCGCAGGCCAATTAAGGCCTGGGGGCAGGGAGCATGTGAAACCTTCTCTGCTCTGCCCCGGCCCTCCAAGCAGCACGGGGGCACAGCGGAGAAGGCTTTGGGCACTTCCCCGCCCCCAAACCCCTAATTGGCCTGGGGGCAGGGGAGCAGCAGGGCCTCCATGAACTGGATCTACCTGCTTGGTGGGGCAAATCTGGCCCACGGAGGCCCTTTTGCCCACCCCTGTGTTAGACACAGGCAGAAGACACCACTTCCCTAAAATCTTACTATGGATGTTTCCAAAGCAATAGTGCTGGCCTAAGTGAACAAGGTCAGATGACTGCAAAAGAACCAGACCAAAAGAGGAAGAGGAATGACTATTTCTGCCTTGACACTGACTGTTTTCAGATTGCATTTGTTTCTGAACTGTTTCTGAGGTGCGTCTACACTGCAGAGCTTATTTTGAAATAAGCTATGCAAATTGAGCTACGTCAATTGCATATCTTATTTCAAAATAGCTTATTTCAAAATAGGGAGCATCTACACAGCACTTATTTCAAAATAGAAATGAGGGTTACAGGAGTCAGAGTAAGAAGTCCTCCAGCTTGACAGTATTTTAACACTATTTTGAAAAAAACTGACTGCTGTGTAGATGCGGTCTACGTTATTTCGGAATAGTGCTAGTTATTTCAAAATAGTGTTGCAGTGTAGACATACCCTCAGGGCTGAAAAGGGGAGGGAAGATCTGTGGCTCCTGGTTCCAGACTGGCCACCATAAACCTCTGTCATATCCCACCTCTCTTCCTGTCTCATCATCCTATCTCATTTTACTGAGAACTAGCTGCTGAGGTAAGGACTATGCTGGCTTAAAATTACCTACCACGTTTCCACTGGAATTGATTACATGCAGCCTCCAACACCTCGGTCACTCCAATAACACTTAGCACTTATATAATGCCTTACAAGTACTTTACATACATGAACCAATTAAATCCTCATTATACTTTATAAGCTGCTTACCATTATGTGCATCCTTCAGGTGGGGAAACTGAGGTACAGAAAGGCTAAGACTCTAGTTTTAGATCATAGCAATAGTCAGTGGGAGAATCAAAATTAGAATTTAAAAGTTCATGTCTTTCAGACCCGTGCTTGATCTGCTTGATTATGCTGCCTCCCGATTACACATGGCTGCTGTTGTTAATAGCAATCACAATGAATTATATAGCCCAGAGCCTTAAAACTAGAACTGGGAAGAACATTTTTGATTGCATGTAATTTAACAGAAATATTCTGTTTTGTTGAAGCTGAAACATTTTGTGGAGATGTGTCAATTTGGATTACATTTTGATGGGACAGTTCTAAGGTTGAGAGAGAGAGAGAGAACAACCCTGAATCAAAAATCTGACCTTTTAGCTCAGGAAAGAGTTATTTTGACACAATTCTGTTTCACAAAAATGTCCAGAATCTTTCATTTTCATTCCAGTGCATAGAAAAACAAATTTGGAAACCCTGATAATTGCCACAAAAGAGAACTGTCCTCCGGTCAGAATTACTTATAACTTAAGTTTGATTGAGAAAGAGAGAATTCAGTATTTGAAATACAGTATGTGAAATTGCTCATAGCACATTAAGAATGCTCAGAAATGTGTAATTTTAGGGTTGCACTTTATGTTGTAAGACACACTGTGCTGTTAGCAATATTTTTTCATTCACTAAGCACACATTATTTGAGTTTTCTAGTTGAGCATAGACCTAAAAGAATCTTGGCTTTTTAAAAGAGGGCCATAAATTATCATCAAATACTGGGGTCTCAAATCAGCTGTTATTTGAACAGTAGCTGCTTCTTTTGAAAGTCCTGTATCATCCTTTCATCAATATCTTTTATAGCAAGCCATGAATTTGGAGGATATAAAACCTACAAGCTCAATTAAAGAGACTTTACATACAAATTGCATATTCTTTGAATGTCCTTTCTAAAAAATGGTTCTCTCATCTCAAAGATCTTTTTGTTTGACCTTTCTTCATGTCTTTAATTTGTTTTCCTCTTCAAGGACTTTCAAAGAATATTTTTCTTTATCCATTGCACCCAAGGAAAAATAGTGGGAGCAGTATCTCAGTACCTTTGCTCTTCCCTTAACCCCCAATTGCATTCACAATATATGCCCTACAGTAAAAGGGGGAGCAAAGGTGCTGGGTAACAGCTGTCAAACAAGAAAGTTGTGAAGCAATGTATGTGTGGGAGAGAAATCAAATAAAAAATGGAGATGAAAAAATAATTTACTGTATGTAGCACAGAGGAAAAACTCATGATGAAGTCCTACGTTAACTCACATAATGCTTTCAGGAATCAGAAAAAATGACACTGTCAAAACACAACATTAGTTTTCAGAAGCCTCCAGGCGAAATTTTATTTATTTAAAGTTAGCTCCTATTTTAATAACAAAAAAGTGGCAGCATATTCTACATCAAAGAAAAAAAGTTTTCCTAATGTTTCCATTCCTCTTCTGAAGTATGAAAGCTGAAGTATCAGAACTGTCTCTCTCTAAATAATTACGTGAATGGCAGGATCTCAACCTGTGAAAGCTTTTTTGCTACACTCGGGATTGTATTTTAGAGACTTGTGTCTGGCACTGCTTAACCTGAACAGCAGCAGAAGGATATTTCAGCAATTTCTATTTAAATCATTAGTTTTAAACGAGATCCATAACAATTAAAGAGATGGTCTGAGTCCAAACCATGGACCTGAATGCCTGTGTATTTTAGTTACTACTAACAGACTCACCTGGCATTGCCCATGGTCTTCCGGAGCAAGGCCTTGGAGATGTGTGTGGGGGGAAGGGGTGCAGAAGGCTGGAGGGCCAAGGGTCTATTCTCCCCTCCGCCCCCACCAGCCCACCAGGGGCCTGTTCTCATTCCAACTCAACGAGGGCCTGTTCTTGTCGTCCCCGCCCCCCAGCCACCATAGGTTTGTTCTCTCCCTCCCCGGTGTTCCCCACCCTCTAGGAGCCTGCTCTTCCCTCCAGGCTTTTCCAGCCCACCAAGGGCCTGTTCTCTGCCCCCAGGACTCTCAGCTCACCAGGGACCTGTTCTTCCCCCACCAACTGCCAAGCACCTGTTTTCTCCCACCCAAGCACCCCCCAGCTGCCAGGGGCCTGCTTTCCCCCCAGCCCTCCCAGACCACCAGGGGCCTGTTCTCTCTCCACTCTGAGGTGAACCCCCAAACACCAGGGGCCTTTCCCCCCCACCCCACTCTGGTGTTATGGCCAAGGGCCAGGAGCGGGGCTACTTACCCATGTGCTGGCAGGCAAGATGGCAAAGCCCCAGCTCTTTTGGCCACTCTTTTGGTGGTATGGCTGCCTCCAGTAGATACTCTGCATATAACTTCTCTTGGCGGGCTTGCTGTCCCCAATGACCACTCTCATATCATGTTCCACAGACCAGCAGCCCCTCCATTTGTATGTTATGGAAAACTATCCTTTTCCTGGGGCTTTCGGCTGTCATGACACAACCAAATCCTGACCTTGCTTTAAGTTAGGAGAAGAGGAAGTTGCATACCAAATTCGGTGGCCTTAGCTCTTACTGTTTAGGAGGAGTTCTTGAACAAACAGACTTGCAGACAGATGTGCAGACAGACAGACACACACACACATATTTAGATTAAAGATGAGAATAGTCAAGAGTCAACTTGTAGGATTTGAGAGATGCCATTTATAAACCCAATCCCTGTCATTAGTATTTATTATTTGTAATGCAGTGGTACTTAGGATGGGCCTCTAATTTACAGAAAAATGACAAATAAATGGTGGTTCTTTCACTTTCTCAAGTTTTCTTCTCTTCCCTGAGGGCACCCACTTTGTCCCAACTTCTGGAACCACGATCCCTGGTGATTTGCCCAGACATGGAGCATATGGATTAAGAGAAATTTTTGATTACCACTGTAAATCTTATTTTAAGAACTACAAAGATATTGAAATGCCTCCGTGGGCAGCCATCTCTCACAGGGGCCAGATGTAGAGGTTGAGAGTCAGCACAGAACCCATGGCCCCAGCCTTGCATTTAGCAGACTGTCTTGCCAGGTGTTCTACAACTACAACATCAGAACACAGCACTTTCTTCTGAAGATCCTCCACAGAAAGTGGGAGGATCATCACACTAATGTCAGTGTCCTCACAGAGGCCAATATCTTCAGTGTTGAGGTCCTGATTATCTAGCACCAGCTGAGGTAGAGCAGTCACTGTGTGTGCATGCCTGATACATGTTTACCAAAACAATTTTTGCATGGTAAACTTACAAAAGGAAAAAGGGGAACCTTAAGGAAATGCTTTAAAAACATCCTCAGGGCAAATATCAAGAGATGTGGCATTGACACCAGACATAGGGAGATAGCAACCCAGGATAGGGATAAATAATGAAGACTTGTCAGTGAGGGAACATCTACGTTTAAGCAAAACTGCCTTACCTAGTTGAAGAAAAATACCAGAAAAGAAAGACAGCTGTCATGCAGGAATCTTGATCCAACCCAGTCTTCCAACATCACCTACTATGTCTGCCAGAAAGCCTCTGGCTCTAGGATTGGATTCCTCAGTCACCAAAGAACCCTGAAAAATATAACCTGTTTAAGAGATCATCCTCGACTTTGAAGAATCCCTGATGATGATGAAAATATGTGAACATTTGTCAACAGGAATTAGTGAAGGAATGTGAAGGCCTTTGTCTGTCAGACAGGTAGGAAAAAGAGTTCACAGCAGAAGTCTCTGGGTGGTGGAATCTACTGCATCACAGAAAATAATAAAGCATCATGGTTGCCACTGTAACTGTAAAGTTGCAGTACATTATGTGACAACTGTGCTTCTGCAGGTCTGATCCATGGATGTAGATAGTTATGCTCTACAGTCTATGAGGTTTGTAGTCTCTGATGGTGCTCCCCTGTGTCTGCCAATGCAGCAGACCCACAAAAGCTCATATGTTTTCAGGACTTTCTAGGCCTGGCTGTGCCTTCATTGTTGGTGCTCTGGGCTGTTAAATACACCAGTGGTGGGCAAAGGGAATCCTGTGTACATGATTTGTAAAGCACTTCAGGATGCTCTGAGTTTAAAGTTGCTCTAAAAATGTAACATTATTATGAATTTTCTTAAGATTTTCAGCTTTATGGAGATGACTCTTGACTGCTACCAATACTATAGCAAACCAGACTCCAAACTTTCCAGCTGGTGCATGAGCAACCTGGTGTTCATGATCATATTCAATTTGGCTTCCATCACAATATTATATTAACTCTCTGGTATGTTGTGCAGCCATTTATGAATCAATTCTAGACTTTGGGCTGCTGCAGACTAGAACACAGATTTACATTGTGCTCTTCACCAAGAGCTTTTCAAATGCTGGGAAGCAGTTCTTATCTCCAGTTTACAGACATGGGAGTTGAGGCCAAAGGGAGTTAGGGGACTTGACCAAAATCAAAGAGCAAATCAGTAACAGCATCATCGCCCAGATCTCCTGGCTCCCAGTCCTATTGATAATCAAACCACTAGATCACAAATGCTTTCAGTGTTTAGCACAACACTCGGGCTTTTTTTTTTCAAAGGCATCATCCACCTTTTACTTGGATTTCTGCCTAACTTGAAAAATATTCAAGATTTTTAAAGAGCAGAGAACAGAAAAAAGAAGCATGACAAATTCAGCATACCCGAACTTCATTTTGCACACGGTGTCTTTCAAGATGCTCGTAAAAAGTTCCAGATTGCACACAATGTATTTCACAGGCCTTTATATGATATACTTGCAAAGATAACCAGCAATGAGACAGCAAATTTAGGTTGGACAGGTAAAGGTAAAAAAAAATGGCTTGAAGACATTTCAAATAGCACAGCGAGTCAATGGTCTGAAGAAACAAGAAGGCTGTTCCTGGTGGCATGAGCTGTGGAGAAGAAGCCCCTTTTGTCCAAGAATAATCAGATTTTTTTGTGGGACAACCAGTGCCTGAAGAGAAGAGGTAGGCTGGAGGAAGTCAGTCAATGGAGGTTTTTAAAGCAAGATGGGTAGTTCTGAATGTGAGCCCAAAATAAACGACATCCCAGCAATGAGCATCAATCAGGAAAATGTCAGGAAAGTTCAAACAGCTCAAAAGAGAAAAGGAAGGAGTAGGAGGCTCAACAATGGGCAAAATCTACCCATAAATTACTCATATAAAAGATGAAGCCAAAATCCAGAGCAGTGAGTCACTGGTAAAAGGGCACTTGCATGGAACAGAAGGGTTCAGTTCTCAGGTACCCTGTCTGGTTTTTAAAATTAAATCTGAAAATATGTCAAAAATATTCAGTGTTCAGATGAGAGAAAGTTGGGGAAAAAAAGCTTTCAAGATCTCAAGTCTGTATTTTGAATGCTTGGCTAATACATCAACACTGGCTGGCCTGCCAAAAATATTAAAATACAAGTAAAGACATCATAAATTAGTAAATTGTCAAATGTTCTTAATAAGTATTCCTGGTGCCAGACATACTTATAATAGTAAAAGCAGGTTACCGAAAAAGGCTAAAAATTAAGTGCCAGCTACTAGTCAGAGAGATCAGAATAGTTTTATTTTCACACACAGAGTAAGCTGGATCAGTAGAAGCCAACACTTTCTGAAAGAGGCGATGATGATTTAACTTTGGACACACAAAAGTTTCTATGTTTTAAGATTTCAGTATTCATTTGGAGAACTTTATACCATACAGTATAAACCTTCTATTAAATCAGTGCATTCATTTATTTGAAATACAGTTGTATTCAGTCACTGTATTTTGAAAGAGTCAAATATTGAACGCAGGCAGGAGATAATGGATTGAACAGAATGTCTCTGAAGGAGAATAGCTGCTTCTGATCACCTCTCTCATACCCAGGAGACATTCTGCTTCCAAAGATTGCAAAACTTCTGAAACCTAGGCGGAAAGATGCACCAGTGCCATGTGGTGTAACAAATCAGCTCTTGAATCACTTAACTATACAATCTGAAAGGAAAAAAATGCTTAAAATATCTCAGTGTCATATTTTAACCTATTTAGAAAGATCAGCTATGATGGCTTTATGGAAGCCCAGCCAGGTGTACTGTACAAGCTTAATGGCATTGCAGCCATCACCAGCTTTTGAAATGAGTAAAACGCAAAAGTTATTAAATCAGTTTTTCTCCTGCAGTCCCATTTGGTCATTTCCTTTCAGCTTGTTTCTGTGCAATTAAAGAAAGAGGTATGCAGAGTATTTTTAAGAGAGTCGGAAGACACCACCTCCAAATCTGTACCCAATACAAGAAATAGTTCTCACCTATTTTTTTTTTTTTAATCTCATGGCATATTTTGAGGTCTTGGTACAGAAGAAAGGGGAAACAGCAAAATTCAAGTCTCTGGGTTACACTTAAAAAAATGATTTCCCTCAACTGTTAACACAGCTTTCCTGTCTGCCCCAAATTTGTTTTTTTCAGCATACCTTTTGTATCATAACATGAATAAACCTTAAATTTTCCTCCGGGTTTAATAAAAATAAAAATTAAAAAAAGAAGTATGTGTGTATGTGAGAGAGAGTATAAACCCAAAAAAAGAAGTATGTGTGTATGTGAGAGAGAGTATAAACCCAAAGCTTTCAAAACCAATATATTACCTCAGCATATGTATTTACACACCCAAGATCAAACCTAGTCTAGGTAAACTCTACAGCACTGTCAATCCTGTGGTAAAAGTTGCATTTATACATTTCAGATACTTGCATCCTTCTTCCTCTCCACCTCCCACTCTCTCTGTCACAAACATACACCTTCAGCTAACACTCTTTGGTTACAAAGAGATTAGCGATTGAAAAAAGAGCTCTGTGAAACTTCACGTTCACAGCAGGGCCAGGTAGTTATGATGAAAGTACCAAACCATGGGCAAATAAAAAGGTGCTAAGACATTTCCTTCTGGTCTAAAAGTCTTAGGTCTCTGTATGAAGCAACATTTTACCTTGCATTTCAATATTGAACAAACTGCCTTCTTCATATTTAAAACTCAGCAAACCCAGC
The DNA here is from genome assembly GCA_019425775.1 of Rafetus swinhoei. Lineage (NCBI taxonomy): Eukaryota > Metazoa > Chordata > Testudines > Trionychidae > Rafetus > Rafetus swinhoei. The sequence continues at coordinate 79,752,902 of CM033446.1, read as the reverse complement.
ATCTAACCTCAGTTACTCACATTACAGTGAGGAGGTATGAACCCTTTCAAGTCAGCACTAAAAGAAGCTGTTTCTTTTTCTTTCTCCCATGCCCCCAGCTATTCACAAAAGAAACATTTTAATGTTCTTCTAGCTGTTTCAAGGAAAGGAAAGAATTCCTGGCTGGAAGCATTTCTTAGACCAATGCATTGCTTCACTACTTTTCAGCCCCTACACAAATTATCAACTCGATTGTGGGGGAGAGTGGGACCTAGTTTGAGGCTTGAAATCTTGATGACATCAGACAACTCAGTATCTTTGAGAACAAGTATACCGCCATCTGAGTACATATTGCATCATTCCCTGTAGCACAAATGCTAGGATACAGTGCATGTAAATGTCTTTTCTCAGGTCAGTATGAACAGATTTATGAAATATGGTACAGAGAGGGGCATATTCAGACCCCTTCTCTGGCACCACCACTCTTTTTGTGTAAAATTATAACACTCATCCTCATTTGAAAGGCTTTGCCTCCATCTTCTCTCCAATGGTCTGGCTTGTGCCTTGTGGTATGGCAACTCGTCTCATTGCAACTACTAAAATGCTTGTATTTTAAAAGCTAGGAAAGAAGATGTGCTCATTGAAGTTGAATGTGATTGGCTGGCTGGCCAGGAGAAATGGGCGGGAGATTGTTGCCTATTCCTGGGACATCTCTGCAGTTGGGTGGAAGAAAAGTTCACCTGACTGGAGTAGGGAGGAACAGGAAGCGGCTGGACCAGGCGAGGGAGGAGGAGAGAAATTCCAGAGAAGCCTGCTCTCATCACAGTTGGGCTGCCAATTTCCTATATTGCCCAGTTCATCTGTAGCACTCAAAGTGCTTCACACATTTTTAAGCTATTTATCTCCACCACACTCCAGTGAGGTAGGAAAATGTTATAACTCCTGTTTAACAGATGAGGAACTGAGGCACAGAGAGGCTAAGTGACTTGGTGAAAAAGGAAGTACATAGCAGGCAGGGAATTGAATTTTGGAGTCTTTAAAAGAAACAACCTTTTGAGGAAAAACGAACTGGAAGAAGGAAGGGAGTGAGCTTCATCAACATGGCTGCCACCCTTACTGTCTCCTGGGAATCCAGGTCCATTATGACACAGTTAGGCATTAGTTGTCCTGATCCCGAGACGTGTCCTGACCAGACTGGTCTGAGGGTATGTCTACACTACAGTACTAATTCGAACTAATTTAGTTCGAATTAGTTAATTCGAACTAAGCTAATTCGAATTAGTGCATCTAGACCTAAAAACTAATTCGAATTAGCGTTTTGCTAATTCGAACTAGCATGTCCACATTGAGTGGACCCTGAACCGAAGTTAAGGCTGGCCGGAACCAGTGCCGGCAGGGCATCAGGTTAGGACTTAGAGTGTGGAGCTGCTGCCTCAGGCTAGCCGAGGGCTGTGCTTAAAGGGACCCGACCCCCACCCCGGACAGACAGTTCTCAGGGTTCCCTGCTTGCTTGTCTACCTCAATGAGGGACAGCAAAGCATTCCTGTCTTGGAGTGCTCTGAGTGCCCGCACTCGGCACATCACAGCACTCGGCCATCAGCCCGGCTGCACTTGCTGCAGGCTGCCATCTGGGGGAGTCAATCGGGGGGCTGTCAGGATCCAGGAGGCCCTGCAGGAGAGCTTCCACCCCGAGGAGCCCGCAGAGCCACCCCAGTCCTCCCCATCGGGGGCTCATGCCCCATTCCTCCCACACCTCCTTCCACTTACCCCTCCCTAGCCCCCCTTCCTGATGTAAAAAATAAAGGACACGTGTGTTCAAAAATAGAAACTCTCTTTATTTAACAAAACCGGGGGGGGCAATTAACCTCTGGGGAGAGTGGGAAAAGGAGGTGGGAGAAGGGAAGAGAGAGGGTGGGAGAGGGGAGGTGGAAACCTGGGAGGAGGGAGCTGGAAGGGGGAAGCCAGGGGAAGAAGGAGGAGGGGAAGTATCAAACTATGGTACGCCATATCTTCAGTACTGTGTACAGATGTGGTCTCCTCACCTCAAAAAAGATATTTTGGTCTTGGAAAGGGTTCAGAAAAGGGCAACTAAAATGATTAGGGTTTGGAACGGGTCCCATATGAAGAGAGGTTAAAACGACTGGGACTTTTCAGTTTAGAAAAGAGGAGACTGAGGGGGGATATGATAGAGGTCTATAAAAGCATGAGTGGTGTGGAGAGGGTGAATAAAGAAAAGTTCTTCATTAGTTCCCATAATAGAAGGACTAGAGGACACCAAATGAAATGAATGGACAGCAGGTTTAAAACTAATAAGCGAAAGTTCTTCTTCACACAGCACACAGTAAACCTGTGGAACTCCTTTCCACAGGAGGCTGTGAAGGCTAGGACTATAATAGCGTTTAAAGAGAAGTTAGATAAATTCATGGAGGGTGGGTCCATGGAGTGCTATTAGCCAGGGGGTAGGAATGGTGTCCCTGGCCTCTGTTTGTGGAAGGCTGGAGATGGATGGCACGAGACAAATTGCTTGGTCATTGTCTTCGGTCCATCCCCTCCGGGGTACCTGGTGCTGGCCGCTGTCGGCAGACAGGCTACTGGGCTAGATGGACCTTTGGTCTGACCCAGTATGGCCATTCTTATGTTCTTATGTTCTAAGCTCAGGGCTCAGGGTCAGGGTCTCACTGGACCAACTTGATTTTCATGCAAACCTGCTCCTGGATTCGCATGTGGCCTCTGGTGGCCAGGCTGACAGCTATCCTGTCCTAGACGGCCGCATTCCTGTGCCTAGTGCGGAGGTCGTGGATGTTGGAGGCCTCCACCCAAACCTCGATGAGGTCCACGATCTCCGTCCTAGACCAGGCGGGTGCTCGCCTCTTGTGGCCCCGGGCAGGCTCCTGGGAGCCGCCAGCCTGGTCCTGGGACGAGAGGGAGGGCTGGGTGGCAGCGGGTGGCTGGCTCGTGCCGTGCGAGGTGCAGGGTCTGCTGGCTGGGTGCTGGCAGGCTTGCAACTGCACAAGTAGCCAGACCGTGCCCCCTTTAAGGGCTCCGGGCCGGGAGGGGGCAGAAAAGTTTCTGGTTTGGCCCAGAGTGGCCACCAGGGCAAGCTGGGAAGGGCTAGCCTCCATCTAGTTCGAATTAAGTGGCTACACAGCCCTTAATTCGAACTACTTAATTCGAACTAGGCGTTAGTCCTCGTAGAATGAGGTTTACCTAGTTCGAATTAAGCGCTCTGCTAGTTCGAATTAAGTTCGAACTAGCGGTTTGTATGTGTAGCGCCTATGAAGGTTAATTCGAACTAACGGCTTCAAATGAACTTTGTAGTGTAGACATACCCTAAGAGAGGGACTTAGGTGACATTTCCGCCTTCACCACCTTTGGCTAAATCCCAACCACTATCTGGTTTGTCATCATCCTTCTATCTCGTGTGTGTCCTATTTCTTTCCTCATCTTATTTCTTCACTCTCCTAGCCTTCTACTTTTGCCAACTAAGACTCAGGCTTAGATGACCAAGACTGCTTAATTTGCAACTCTGCCATAAGCCTGTGACCACAAATTAGATAAAAGCAATGCTCTGAACAGTCCAGCGCTGCTACAAGCTTGCCAGTGCTCAGTGAGACTGTGCACCATGCTAATGTTTTTTCAGCAGAGAGGTGCAAGTGAAAGTCAACACCAGAGAGGGAACCTGTGCATTTTCCATCTTTGATGTTCTTTTTCCTCTCTCCATTTTGTGTGTGTTTGTCTTTTTTTGTCTCTGAGAAAATGGGACCAGACTTCAAGAGCAGCAGCAGCCACAAAAGCTTTAGCTCAACCCAACTAACTTCTTCTCTTCTCCAAACTAGGCGTTTTCTTCTAAAAATGCTCTTCAGCCAAATGGAAAGGGAACACAGGATATTTAAAAATGAAAATTTTACTTATTACTTCACATTTCCAATGCTTCAACTGTTTCTTCTTTTTTTGTTTGTATCCCAATAAAATGATCTGTGTATACTGAACCCTAAACGTAGTTTAAAACTTTGATGTTGGGCAGTTTCGGGATCATACAAAAACGTGACTCTTTGGGCCAATTTATTACATCAACATTAATCTATTAGCTCTTAGGCTAATTAAAAAACTGACACTGACTATTGTTAAAGAAATGTGTTGATATAGGTTGAAACTCTCTAGTACAGCACCCTCAGGACCAGATTGGTGCCAAACCAGAGAATTTGCCGAACCATGGGAAGTCAATATTGTGTAGAAGCATTACCAATACTTCCACTGCTTGCAGGGCTCTTAGAAGACATTGAAAGGTAAATTAGAGCTAAATAACAGCCCAGAACACTGAGAGCCAGGACTGCGGGAAACTTGGCCAGACCCAAGGTAAGTGGACATCCAGCTAACTCAAATCATGCCAGACCACGGAAGCTGCCAGACCAGAGTGCTGGACTAGAGAGATTCAACCTGTAATAGCATCTCTCTGATACCAGACTCTTTCCCATTTTCTCTGGAAATGAATCAAGAATAAGAATCTTAAGTCAAATCTGTGTAAACATGTAATGGTATCTAATTACCTCTGTGCCTTCTCCTTCTTTAAAAAGCAATTGAATTAAAACAAGCTAATAATTGATCAACAAACATTTTATACATTATGAATTTAAACAAAAACTAAGTAGAAAAAGCTTCAGGATGAATTTCGAATTATTACAGAGAATAGCTGTGACCAAAACAACTGTCACTCAACACTGTGGCTACTGGACTGTACTTTCTTGTGTGTAGTGATAAGGGATAATGACAATAGTGTGACCCTCAGCTCACAATTAGTTGGGAATGGGAAGAAAATGAAGTTGTAAAGCCAAAATTTCCTCTCAGTCATACCAGTGTAAATTTGCCATTGTTCAGTTGACTTCAGTGGAGTTACTTCAGATTAACCAAAACTCAGTCAACTGGAGCCATTGTACGTGTAGCTCCTCTGGGAATGATCACACGCCTGATTGTGAATTGGATTTTATTTTATTAAAAAAAGATATTCCAAGTGGAAAATTAGGGAGGGAATTCATGAATGTGTAGCATAGAGATAAGAACATCACTCTTTCCCCAAGGCGTTGCTTAAGGATGGGCTTTCTCTATAGTGCCTTGGAGACTCAAACTAAATCAAGAAGGCTATCTGTATTGACCCTTAAACACCCTGAGGGAGAAATTCTAGCCCCATTGAATTTAAGGGAGGTACTGCCATTAACTTCAGAGAGAGTGGGATTTCACCCTTAGGGTATGTCTAGACTGCATCCCTCTTTCGGCAGAGGGATGCAGATTAGGCAGGGTCGACATTGCAAATGAGGCAGGGATTTAAATAGCCCGTGCTTAATTTGCATAAAAATGGCTGCCATTTTTGCCGACTCAGCACTGTGTCGGCAAAAAGCAGCAGTCTAGAGGGGGATCTGTCAAGAAAGAAAGCCTTTTTCGACAGATCCCTTATGCCTCCTGCAAGGAGGTTTACAGGATCTGTCAAAAAAGGCTTTCTTTCTCAACAGATCCCCCTCTAGACTGCCTCTTTTTGCCGACAAAGTGCTGAGTCGGCAAAAAACGGCAGCCATTTTAATGCAAATTAGGCATGGGATATTTATATCCCTGCCTCATTTGCAATGTCGACCTGACTAATCTGCATCCCTCTGCTGACAGAGGGATGCAGTCTAGACATACCCTTAGAGTCTGGTCCCACTTCACCAAAGACAGAAGCAAAGCTCCCATCAACTTTAGAAGGAGCTGGTTCAGGCCCTTAGGGAATATCAGTAGTTCTATAAGGAGAGTGATGCAATGGAGAGAAAGTACAACAATACTCTATACTGTCTCTGGAAAACAGGAAGCACTTTCTGTGTTCTTTGAGTTCAAAGAGAATTTGAGTAAGATATGTGTAAAAACAGAAATTGTGACCCATATTATTCAAATTGATTAATGTGCATTATGACTACTCAGGTGAGTAACTGTTCACCAGCACTTGGAAGGGGATGTGTGTCACAATCTGGCCAGGAGTAAGGCCCTCATGATCTGGTGTGGAGTCAGTGTATCCAGTGAAAAATTAAGTTAAGAAATCTGCAAGACTGTATTGGAGCTATTGTACGGATCCTCAAAACAACAGCTGTAAATGACAACTGGTCTAGCATGCCCGGGACTTAGGATTCCAGAATCATTGCCATCTCTTGTGAGCTGTGGTTGTTATTAGATGCCAGAAAACACTTTAGATCAGAGAAAAAACAGGACAGAATTTTGAAACACAATCTTTATTTTTCATCCAAAGGCAGAATGTGTCATTTGTCATCAGGCACTATCCATAGAAATATTAACACTTTAAGACATGCTTTGCCCAAATCAAGCAACATGCACCTTGATGTTTAATGAAAATATTCAACATAATCAACTCTCCTCTTCACTCTCGTCTAGGTGGAATACATGCATTGATACCAACTGATCACTTAGAAATGACTAGCTCAGCCAGCATGCTATATGAATAACTTCCTTTTCAGGTAAATCTACGACAGGTACCAAAATCAGAGCAGGTGTCTTCTCGCCCAACTGTTCTTCTAGGTAGTATTGCAGTCCTAAAACAGGAACAAAATGCATGATGAATACCTTCTGGTTATGTTTTAGTTATTAAACAAATACATTCTATACTGTAAGAAGTGTGTCTTGTCTTAAAAATGACTTACACATATATTTAAACAAATCACCAGTTCTAGGGTTCTGAACATCCAAACTAGCAAAGGTAACAGAAGTACTCAGCACATTACCGAGAGTCAATTTACCCTTACCTAATTTGTGACTTAGGGTGTGATATGTGTGTTTGCAAGTCACATTTAAAATTAATAGAAATATTATATACCTTCACTGCTATCCGATCACAGAAATGTAACACATTACATTAGATACTTTGCATCTCCTTATGGACCTGTCCTATAAAATGTAATGGGATAAAGCTTTTAGGAGTCCAGAGAAGAGCAAAAATTTGATTAGGAGTCCAGAGTTAATGTCTTATGAAAAGATTAAAACTAAACAAACAGACGCTGAAAACTATGAGGGGTTGTGACAACTCTCTACAAAAGTGTAAAGGGTACAAATACCACAGAGGGCATGGAATTCAGGTGATGCATACAGTGTCTCATTAGAAAGCTAATGGAATGGAATAAAGGAATGGCAAATTTAGGCAGAATATTAAAAACATCACATATAACCTTGCTAACAAAGTCACATAGCACTTTTGAAACTTGTGCAGAAAAACGCTAAAAATTATAATGATCCTAGGCTGCCGGGTTTAAATTTTAATAGGCCTTTTCTGTTTTTAACTTTTGACATTCTACTGACACTTGGGCTATGTCTAGACTGCAGGCTTTTTTTGGAAGAAGCTTTTCCGGAAGAGATCTTCCGAAAAAACTTCAGAAAGAGAGCGTCCACACTGCGAAAGTGCATAGAAAAAGCGATCTGCTTTTTCAAAAGATAGCATCCACACTGAATGGACACTATCTCGCATGTAAGCTGTGATTACTATGCTTGGAGTGGCCACCAGGGCACCTGTTCTTTTCCCTCTTTCCTCTTCTTGCAAAAGAACTCCCTCTCCTCCGTCCACACATGCCTTTTTCCAAAAAAGCTCTTTTGGGAAAAGGTTTCCTTCCTCATAGAAAGAGATTTAACTATGTCGGAAAAACCCCTCAGTTCTTTCAATTTTTTTTTTTGAAAAAACATGATTGCAGTGTGGACGTAATTGAAGATTTTTTGGAAAAAATGCTGTTTTTCCAAAAAAAAAAAAAAATCTGTAGTGTAGACACACCCTTGATAACATTAAAAATTCTTGGCTAGACAAACCATGTAAAGAGGGCAGAACTTTAAAGTTTTTTCTCCCCCACTCCCACCGAATGTGAGGCTGTGAATACATAGTTCAATCAAAGTGTTAACATGGTTAACATGTAGTTGGTGGAATTTTGGCCCAACCAAAGTCAGTAGGAATGTTGCCATTGATTTCAGTGGGTTCAGATTTCACATACTGTTTTTACCAAACAGCAACAGAAGGAATACATCTATATGTCTTTTAACAGGGATGTTACCATATAAATGTGGCAACTAGAGGAACAGACTAGCCTACTAAAATGCTGCTGAATTATTTTGCATTGTAAATTGTTGATATTAGAGATGAACATTGACAGAAGTGAACTTTAGATCAATATTCAAGGCAGGGTTAAAGGACTTTATGTTCTATGTAATAAGCAACTCAATCTATGTATCACTGCGATTCAGTAGTTCACCGGATTAAGGGTCAGTTACCATTGATATTCTGGACTCTGATTTTGGGTGACTTCATAGCTATACTGACTCAAAAGACATTGGGTCAAAGAATGCAGAAAATTGTTAGCTCAATGAAAAAAGACAATTTAAATTATATTTTAATACAGGTTTTTTGGGTCTATTTTTGGCTTTTAGAAACCACCCTCTTTTTTCACTTTAAGTTTTCATTGGCTTGTAGCCAAGGACTACTATCAGAAGAAACATGGGTATTGTTTTCAAAGAGGCTATTTGGCAAGGAGGTGATCTGATAGTAAACTCAACTCTTTTTGTACACGATGGTTACCCAAAATACCTACTTTGGAAAACTCACTAATAAGTTTTGAGTCAAAAAAGGACACATTTTCAAAAGATTACCTTTCTTCTTGTTGGTGCAAATTGCAAAATACAGTTTTAACTTTCAGTTGAATTATGGATGAAAATCTGGTACTTGCACCTCCTGCTGTCTTATTACAGGTGAAAAACAGGTAGTTAGGTAGGCAAGGATTCTGTTTTGGATTTGCAGCTCATTTTGTGAGTCTAAAAATGCAAGAGTAAAAATCTGCAGGTACAAAGTTCACTGGCCAGTATGGGAGGATAGTCCTCATGACATCTAAAGGCAAAAATGTAAGCCAAAATGTGGGGGGAGACAAGCACTGCAATATTAGTGAAATTGGATCAGTTAAGTGGACATAGCTGATTCATTTAAGAATACAAAGGCTACATCTTTTATCTCTTATAAATAAAAAATTGACCCTCTAAGTCCTTTCTTCTACTAATTGAACTATTTTTAATTATATGGCACTAATAACAAACAAATCCTTAAGGTTTCCAGCAAACTATGCTTTTAGATAAATAGCAACTCTAGTCAGCAGCATTCATATTTTATATTAAGCAATTCTTTGCTTAAATGACTAAGATTTCAAGCATCTTTTTATCAATGCTCTATGCTGAACCAATTGTTCACTCATGTCATTCCTGTAAATATTTTTCTTAGAAACAAAAACGAATAAAACAATATATAAAATCAAGTTCAATAGAGAATTTAGGGATTCATTTCAAACATCAATAAACAAGCATTTATCAAAGAGCTACATATAGTATTTTCAGTTGTGTGTAACTCTTCCCATTTCTACTTGGTATTACCCCCACACAGATGATAGCCTAACTCTGTGGGTGCCCTCCACTCTCATCATGTCCAACAAGGGGCCCCAGACTGCCACCAGGAATTTTCCTGCTTAAATCAGAGACAGCTGAGAGACATATGAAGAAACAAAAGCAAACCAACTCAAGCTATTTGTTCTTACTGTCCTTTTGGTAAAAACGAGAGAATTCAGATCAATAGTGCAGTGACCTTTCACACTGACCTAACACCCTATATATGTCACCATGGCACTTTCTAACATTATAAGCTATGGCTTTAAAGGTGGCCTTCATGCTAAACAGCTCCATGAGTGCCCAAGCATCCTTTTATGGAATCATTCTAAACCTTTACAAAAATAGTCTTTACACCTGTGCTTAATTTAGATCCTTAGATCCTCTTCTGCAGTCCTTACTCATATGAGCTGAAGCCAGTGAGACTGCTCATGTGGGCAATGCTTGCAAAAGTAGCGCCATTATCCTGATACTTTCAGTGGCAAACACTCTCCAGCAGTTCGTAATGGGCCAGAACTAATCTGATTAAAATCCTGCCTTGAAATGGAGAATGGTAGCAGAAAGAAAGCGTGTGTCTCACCCAGATCATAAAAATATATTTGATGCTACAGCTACACTCTTCCCTCACTTGGTAACCAAAAAGATATTGTTTCTTCACTTAGTTCAGGTCTTTAAATCCCTGAGCTAATAAAGCTCCATTGCTTCAGCTGTGTAGATTTGACACGAAGCATGTACTTCGAGAAGAAGCCTCACAGGGGATCAGATTCCTAACAGTTGACTAAGAGTTCCAGTCCCACAAGATGTGCCCCTGGTGTGCAGGGCACTTAACCCTTCGACCAGTACCAACATGACTATTCACAAATTATTGATGTCCCTAAATCCCTGGCAGATTGCAGACAGTTCTCGTCTCCCTTGAAGCTGAAGCATATGGCCACTAATGGGATGGATTAAAAAAAATACATACACACATTGCCACATGAATGTAAAGCCACAGAAATGGTAGAAGGTGATTGAACTGGACTGAACACTGTTAAATACATGATTAGCCTCTTGTTATGGATCATTTCCATTGATCTATATCTGGTTTCACAGTACAGTTTAATTAAACCTGTCTGGAACAAGCCTGTTCCCTAAATGATCAGGCAGTGCAATGAAAAGCTGAAACACGAGGAAGCTTGAGGCCTTTTAAAAAAAGATCCAACTAGCTGTCGTTGTGGCTAACAATAGTGGCAGGGAAGGAAAATACATTTAAGAAAAATTAACTGTTTTTTTTTTATCAGACTTACGTGCCAGAGAAATCAATTTGCTTTTCCAAGGCTGTTCTTATAATAATACAATGTGTTTTGGGTAAATGCAGAATTAAAAAAAAAGCGTACAACCTACTTGTTTTATTCTGACTAAAATCCTCTTGCTTGCAATAAGCACTAAGCCTATTAAATAAAAACCACCTTGATAGAAAAATCTGCTGAAAAAATAAAAATGAAATAAAAGTAAACTGTTCCCAAAGAATGATCTGCAGTAATTTTCTCTGACAAGGTTCTAATTTTGTAAGGAAAAATTAGGACATTTTATACACTTCAGTACTTAGATTTTCATTAGCTCCTTTTTTATCTCTTTTTCTTCTCTTTCCTAATGATATTTTAAAAAACAGGCTGGATATTCCCTTTGTAAAGTATATGAGCCAGATTTTCAAAACTGCTAAGATCCAGACAGCTGGGGGAAGATTTTCATAAGAGTTCTGCTCCCATTTTAGTACCTAAGCAAAATGACCAGCTTTTCAAAAGGACTAAGCACCCTCCAATCCAATGGCAAATCTGGCCATAAATACATTGCTATACATTCTTATATTTTTATTTCAGGCTTTTAAAGTTAGGATCATAAGATTCTACCATCAATAATATTAAAAACAAATACTAGGAGAAAAGAGAATTTAACAATTACTAAACATAATAAAATATGATAGGAGCACAGGTCTGGGTGCCAGTTACTCCTGATTTCTTATCCTGGTTATAAAACCAATTATCCTTGGTCCTTGTGCAAGTCAGAAGGTCTCTTTGTCTGTTTCTCGTCTGTAACATGACGCTAATGCTGATTTACCTACCTCTCATGGGAGTTCAGGGGTTAATTACCATTTGTAAAGCACCATATATGTCTCAATTATTAAACGTATAATTTTGCATTATTCAAATTGCTTTATGTATTTTAGTATGTACATTTGGCACTCATCAAAGGGATAGGTTTGGCAGAGTGAAGGTATCTGGGTGCTGTGTAAGCTTCTTCATACAGCACTACTAACACGCTTTAGTGCTGAACTTCAGCCACCGTGGTGTGGTGTTCACTGCCTGAGGTTCTGCTCTGGATCAGAGGCTACCAATCATGTGAATTGTTAAGTGGTTTTCTGATGTGGACATTTGTTACACATATCATCACAAGGGATTAGGGTGAGGCTGCAAGCCATACTACTTCAGGAAGTAAAAGCATCACTCCACTTGCCACCTAATCTAAAAGTCTATGTTGTGAAGATTTCACAAGTTACTTCAAAATTGCTATCATGCTTTTCTACATTGACATTTTATACATGAGCTCTCTTCTTGAATTTTATATCCAAAACATGTATATGCTGTTAAACAGAAAGTTAATGATAACATTTGGACATAAGAATACACTTTCAAAGGGTTAAAAATAAAAAGCCCAGGACTATTTACAAAAATGTACATGCAACAAGTAAAGCTACAACTGCAGATACAGTTTCTGTGTTTGTGTGTGGAAACAGAACTATAATAGTATATATAGCGGGTCAGATGCCAAAATAGCCATTTAGAGATGCATCTGTCTGTTCTCATGAGTGCAAATGGGAAGACTTTAATATTGTGCCTTTGAAAAACTGTCTCATCATATTTTTATTTATTTCTTGTGTCTGGACCCATCCAGCTTGTGGGGATTCTTGCTGTTACAGTTTCCCCATCAAACCTATGCCATTTAGAACAAATATATCTTATGGTAGATGAGAATAAACTTTGGCCAGGAAGGATGAAAGCAAATTCTCAGAGTTGTTGCAGCAGTATTTCAAATTGTTCATATTTCCAAAGGATCTCCTTTATTTCTGTTTCTCTGACACCGATCCTGATGAGGCCACAATTGTTACTGTGCCCTTTGGGCACTACCAAAATGCATATAATTATAGTTATATGGGAACATAAAGGCTTTATGAAGAGATGGGGAGATGGCAGAGAGAGTCAAATGACTTTCCATCCTCCAAAATATTCACTGAATAGCTAAGGGTTCCATCCTCCCTACTCTGCGTGAGCTCCATTTCCATTCACAGAACAGAGGGGTGGGACAAGAACCAACATCAGAAGGCCTCACTACTCCTCCCCCGCATCTCTGAAGGACCAAAGATGGCCACTCCCCTGCCAGTCTGACCAACTTTCTTTCCCTTCTGCTGAGAGCGGGTGGGAGTGAAAGGGACATGCTCAAAGATGTGGCAGGTGTGAACATTTATACAAATCTTGCTATCCTACAGCTGAGTCACTTGGCTGAGAAAGTGGCATTTTTTTGTAGCTAATAAATTTTTCAGCATCTTAAAGAAATTGAATAGAAAAAAGAAGAGGTTATTTTTAGAGCTGGTTCAATTGTGGGCCTGTCAGCTTTGGAAATGCATCTCTTTTATCCGGCCGCTAAGTTAATTTGTTTTGAGTTTTTTTTAGAGTAAAGTTTGCTTAAAGACCAGTTTTAGAGACGTTACTCACCGGGGGTGTTAATTAGTGCTTTGCAGACTCCGAAGGGTTTGGTTTATGATCGTTTTCACTTATTCTACCCTGTAATTCAAGTCAGAAGGGATGGGAGAACAGAACCCCATTCTGTTCATTTGAAGCTTTGATTATGACTAACTCAAACCTATGAGAGAATCTCTCTTCCGTCCCTTCTCTTTTGGGGCCCTTGCTCTGTCTCTTTTCCAGAACCAATTAGTAATAGCACTGATGTAGAGCTGTACAATTTCCATGTGATGCACTAAGGTATACCCTAAGAACATCCTTGTGAGTTAGGTAAGATATCTGACGATGTTTTCAGGGGCAGTGGTCCCTATCCATAGATTTTAAAAAGGCTGCCATATAGAAGCTTCTCTACTTTTGTATTTTTTGTGTTTTAAGAGAAGGCCACTGCTTCTCCTTTTAGAAGTTAAATGAGCCAGGACTGACATCAGCACACCCTCCAGGGCAGGAGGGGAAGGAAACACTTTTCTATTTCTGCTTCTTTGCCACATTAAACATAAGACCACACAGCAGCCCATGAAGTTTTGTGCGATAGCTGAGGAACTTCACTTAGATACCATGCTAATCCTCATGGGATGCACAGGAAGCAGAAATGTTGAAAGACCATTCAATGCCAAGAAGAGAGGAATAACAAGATGGTAAAGTATATGTATGAAACTTGTAATTGAAGGCATAATATCAAGAAAAACACCCTGACAATGATCTATCAGTATGACAATGATATATCAGGATGTGGGATAATGCACACGTTTGGAATATTGGCATAGAAGGGTACAGCTTGCTCAGGAAGGACAGGCAGGGAAAAAAAGGGAGAGGTGTTGCCTTGTATATTAAAAATAAATACACTTGGACTGACGAGGAGATGGACATAGGAGACAGATTTGTTGAGAGTATCTTAGGTTAAAAGGGGTAAAAAACAAGGGTGATGTCATGCAAGGAATCTACTACAGACCACCAACCCTGGCAGACGGGGTGGATGAGGCTTTTTTTTTTTTTTTTTAAACAACTAACAAAATCATCCAAAGTGCAGGATTTGGTGGTGATGGGGGATTTCAACTACCCAGACATATGTTGGGAAACTAACACAGCTGGGCACAGATTATCTAATAAGTTCTTGGACTGCATTGGAGACAATTTTTTATTTCAGAAGGTTGAGAAAGCTAATAAGGGGAATCTGTTCTTGATTTCATTTTAACAAATAGAGAGGAACTGGTTGACAATTTGAAAGAGGAAAGAAACTTGGGAGAAAGGGATTCATGAAATCATGATTCTAAGAAATGGTAGAAGGGAGAACAGCAAAATAGAGGCAATAGATTTCAGGAAGGCAGATTTTAGTAAACTCAGAGAGCTGGCAGGAGACTGGACTTGATGATCTCTTGAGGTCCCTTCCAGTTCTATGATTCTATGTGAAGGAGGAAACTGAGTCCCATGGGACATTTAAAAAGAGAGTTGGCAAAGTGCTAACTAATATACTATATAGAACATTCCTTCATTGGCGGAGAGTTATACTAGCTGACCTAACAGGTCTTTTTCATCTCTAATTCCTACGATAGGCTGGCTTGAGAAGGGGAATGACACTGGCTGTGGAAGAAGCTTGACTGGAGCTTCATGAATTCCCCTGCAGTATGACATCCTCTCCTCAAATACATGGACAGTGTCAAACCTCAAATGCAAGACTGACTTGAGGTTTGACAGGAATGTTTCACAAAGCTCTGATATCAATTTGCCAGATGCACCTATAGTGTTGCAGGAGTAAGAAAATCAATCAAGATAATAAGCAAAATGACATACTTTTTATATGGATATTTTTTAACAATTGTAATTAGAATCTCAAATAACATTCTTAAGAAATTTATGCCCCATGTAGCTCTCTCTGGCTATATATATAAAATCAACTTCCATAATACACAGAGCCAGTCAAATTAGGTATTTTATCATGCACATCAATGACAGGTCATAGAAAGAAATGTGACTCTTTTAAAGATTAACAAATGCTTGCCAAGCTCCCCTGCTTGTTAGTTAAGGCTATTTTTTATTAGACAAAATTAAGTTCTAGCTTTCGTAATCATTTTTTTTAAGCTGCTGCCAGTATTTTAGAAAATAGCACAGCAACAGCATGTAACACTCTTTGCTGGTATTCTTCAATGTTCCATATTTAGCACTGTCCTACATAAAGGTACTGTAGATAATCAGCCTACACAAAATGTTCACTACTGTTTAAAATGTCATTAACCTTCCATATGAAATAACGAAACACTTAATCCCTCCCAAGTCACAGGGAAGGCTAAATAATATCCAGGGGAAAGGAGAAACCAAACTTTAGAGTCTATGAGTGCTGAAGGAGAACCCGAGCTGAAAAGTAAAATTTTCCATTTTTCCTAAAGGCATGACCAAGTGCAGAGAGCAAAACCCTGTTTTTGAGCAAAACCCTATTTTCTTTGTATACCATCTTCCAGTAGCCTCAAGACCTATATGAGGATCTCTCTCTTTAAGGGAAATATGGTTACTGTGCTTCTAAGTTGGTTCAGTCCCTGAGGAACAAGGAGCATAATGCTACCAAGTTGGGATGAGTTATGAATAGAGGCAGATTATTTCAGACATTGATGACTGTAAGGAACTATTTTTCAGTGGGCATCTAAAAAATCACTTGCCGTAGTTGCAGCAGTTGTTTGCTCACACAGAAACTCAATGTGCCTGTGTAGAAGGAGCAAGCTGCACAACTCACTATTGGTTCACACACACAACTACCTGTCTCATGTTGACATGCAGATTTTTCTGTATGGAAATGAATGAGCATGCAAATACTGGGGACATATTTTTTTAGCCTCAAGTTGAAAATGTGACCCCCAAATTATCAAAAGAAATAGCACGCGTGCAGTGATGACAACACTTGCTTTTTCACCTCTGTGTCTAAGTTACAGATGCTTACCACTGCCCTGAATCAGAGCATGGCATGACCCTGAAATTACCAAGCACAGATTTGCAAAATCTGGGACAACTGCTATCTATGCCCTTTTAGGTAAGTGTTGGAAAACATTGGTGGAACATTATGTGGGAAGCTCTGTGTGTGCCTGCTGGTAAATCAAGGACTCCTATCTCCAGAACTGTCAATCTGGCACCTATCACAAGTGTTAAATGCACTTATATTTTTAAAAAGAAGCTGTCATAAGAAATATTGAAGCAAACATGTCCCTCAGTGGTTACACATGGACTCAGCTGTAGCAGTGTTTGTTAAGTGCTTTGACATCGCAGGATGATAAGCTCTGTATAAATTCAACATTTGTTGGTTTGTTCATCCACTCAGCTCTCTAAAATCTGTAATCTTCGGAAACATCAGACTTGAGACAATGTTATCTAAATTGGACTAGAGATTCATGTGCAACTGGCACATGCATGGCTTTGACGTAGACTTTGGCCTGCAAACAACAGAAAAAGTACCTGAAAAATATTTAGTGGGTCAGCAATTAACTCTTTTTGATTGCTTCAGAGAGTGCCATATATGACAAGGTACATGAAATACACTTTTTATTCTTCAAATTAACAGATGCTAATGTAAAATAATACTGGAAGAGCAATACTTTTTAGTTATTATCCCAGAGTCTCATGTACTATGCATTAGAGCTACACTGATTTACACCAGCAGGTGAGCAGGTTTGTTATACATAGTTCCTTTTATATACAGTGCCACGTGCAAGCTACTGACATTATTTCAAGATGTTTACCGTTCTGAAGATTTAAACCAATCCACTGCACTAGAATTGAGTCGAAAATGGCAAAACAAAACAAAACAACCCCCCTCCCCAAAAAAGCCCCCACAAAAAAAAAACATCCTACATGAAACATGTTAAATACGTGATTAGGTCATTGTAGGTCATTTCTATTGATCCAGCTCCAACTTCAAGGCACAGTTTAATCAAAGATGTCTGGAAAGGGGAATAGATGGCTCAGGAGATTGGTCCTGGAATACACAGCCTTCCATCAAACCCAGAATGACTGAATTTGTTACCACTGTATCTCATGACTGATATGAAGTAAGTTTGAGGAGTCTCGATTAAGTTACTAGTGAGGGTAGGCAAATGCATATTGCCTAAATAATATCAATATGAGTTTGGATAATAGATCAATTACTGTCTGGCACAGACTGAGCACATGGGTTCCCTTTGTGCCCCATAATCAAGGAAGAGGAGGCAGAGAAAAGAAAAATCTTTAACTTCCATCTTAATGCCTCCAGGAAGGGGTAATGGAAGTCACTGCACTGGCATGCTCCATGGAAGGAGGGGGAAGAGCAGTGAAAATCTCACACACCTAATCAAAGACCAGAACAGAGGAAGTCTCTCCCCTTGCTTCCAGTAAAGTGAGACCAATTAGTTAGGCACATACTTGGGGAAATGAGATAGGGAGAGGTATACAGCTGAATCCCAAAAAAGTAACATACCTGGATAGGGCCTGAATTTTGACCAGTTACTGATGTGCTGAACTGCCAAATGTTGGGCTGCATTCACATATCTAGCTCCAAATTATTAGCAATATAGATTGCATGACAGTAGTGTCTGCAGGCAAAGTCAGTAGCTGAGCCCACTTCTTGCATCCCCAACTAGTCTGTTGTATAGAAGACCCTCCTTCATCTTCTCATTAATAACCTAGGTGTCATCCGGGATGGCAGTCTCAAGAGAATGGTCAAGAATCTTGGGCCTGAACTACCTGGCCTCCAGCAGATTAACTGTTCTGTAATCCTATGGGAACTTAAACGCTCAAATGTTATTATATACCAAATATTAGATTATACAACAAAAGGCTCGACAACCTGAAAAAATTTGTAACATAAAAGATAAGAGAAGACAAGATCCCTATGAAGTTGCAACCATAAAAAAGATTAGCACTATACCGTATGGATCTCAGTCACCTATTTTTAAAAAAGGACTTCTATGAAAAATCTTTTAGAATTCACCAATACAACATTATCTTAACTGAATTAGGATTTTAAAAAGATTTTCTGGAACCTTAAAGGTTGTTTTTTTAGTTGTACTGAGGTAGAGAGTCTCACTGAAATTATGTATCACCTCCTTTTGCTTCTGTGCACATGCAAATTATACTGCCCCTTACAATTTTTGCAAACTGGTTTGATTTGTAGCCACATGAATGGGAAAATAAACTACAATATCATAAATAGAGTACTCTAAAACTAAATGTAAAAAAACCTGTCTAGAACCGACCTATTCCTTTAGGGCTCTTTTCAGCACAGAACAATTTACATACATGCTGCTTCCGTGACACAGCACCAACAAAGAGTAATAATGATTCAGCAACTTCAAACTCTTTCATGACACTGGTCCAACAGAATTACCAGTTCTGGAGCTCTAAGCCATGCCTCTGCCAATAACTGTAGTGGACATTAGCTGAAATGAATATTGGATTAATGAAACTAAGGATGCTTAGAAACAAAATTGATGTGACGTTCTAATCACTTTTAAGAAACATGAAGAGTGAGTGATGGAGAGATGACCTTTATCTTGGCTAGGAAGATTCCCCCACAAACAGAAAGCCAACCCATGAGGCACAATGAAACAGATTTTGATACATTTCTTCTACCTGTTTCTGAAAAGATGTGATCTGTGGTACAGTATCTGGTTTTAATAAAGTTGCAGTACTGCTAGAGGGTACTAAAGTGTCCAAGAAGAACTGTCAGTTTCAAAGTAAAACAAAGATGTCCATATAGCCCTCTCTTTGGTCAGCACTGATACTATATGCCATGGGCCTTAACTTGTCAGTGAGGATCATACCTTCTTGTATTATGCAACATAGTAGGGAGGACAGCCTACAGAAGGCCCTGAAATCATTTCAGAAAGGGGCTGTGTTCTTCAATGATATTACAATTCCAGTTATCTACCAAGACACCTTTATCTCAGCTGAATTAACTATAGTTATTAAAAAGTGTGCTGGGCCCTTAAAGGTTGTTTTTTAGTTGTAGTGACGTAGAGAGAGTCATTAAAATTAGTATAACCTCCTTTTGCTTCTGTGCACAAGGCACATGTGGAAAAGGAGAAGGGAAATAAAACAAGCTCAGTTTGGCTGAATTTTTGCCAAATCACTTTGATGGGCACAGCATCAAGAAGCTTAAGATTTTTTGTTTAGTTTGTTAAAAAAATCCACTTTTTAAATTTAACAGTAGCAGGGAAGCAGAGGGAATATACAGTTAATAATATTAACTGCATCTACACATATGCTTTCACAGGCTCATGTGGAATAAACCAATCTCTGTAAGTTTTTTTATTCTAGTTTTAGCAACTAGGTTAGGGATATATGCAATTTTCAACTGATACATAACTCTATATCCTGATTTAAAATTACAGGGGTTCTCTCTCACTATAAGCAATAAAACAAAATATTAAAGCAGTAAACTATTTCTTCAAAATATACACTGGTTATTTATTTTTCCAAAGTTCCAGTTTTCTCTCTCAGGGGAAATCTGTGAGTTTTAAATTCATTCACTGATCCTTAGCTTTGTCACCATTCTCTTCCCCTTTGACCTCATAGACATTTTTCGTTTGCTGTAAGAACTCTGCTGACTTGTTTGCAAATTATAAATCCTATTGTGCCTTCATTTCTCTTAAGGCATGGGCCAGTATTTTTTTAAGAAACCCTCTCGTAGAGAATTTTATTTTCAAGGCCTGCTGAAGATTTACAATATGCTAAACTGGGCAAAAACTCTGTGGTAATCAGCACAATACATTTTACATTCCATCATAATCATTTTTTCCCTCCATGTCAATAAAATCTTTCCCCCTTTTTACAATGGTTTACAATTTAAATAATTTAATACAACAGTAGTTATATTTTTATTGCAAGCTTATAAAATTTGTTCAGTAAGTCTCTTCCATGCAATACATTAACCAAAAAACTGATAGAGAAGGGGAGCTGATGATTACTAAAACTGTAATTCAGTCTTGAGATTCTGAACATGCCATAAACTGCTTCTGCTTCACTTGCATACTGTAGATACTGTCACAGTTTCTCAAATGAGGTCCCTCATTGTATTTAATCTCTCCTTATCTGTTATTTTACTGTATCTTTAATAGAAACAAAAAAGGACTACACATTTCATACAGCGCCTCCTGTAGAATGATCAGCTAATGGTCCCATGCAGATACTGGAGTAAGTGTCAAGAGATACAGATTTTCTTCACAGCTCTGCTGATGACTTGCTGTGAGACTGCAGGTGACTCACACAGGCAAGTCAAACAAGGTATGTTTACCCAAATTTATTCCCACTGATGTAGACGAAGGCATGTGCTTAAGCACCATGCTGAATCAGGGTCTTAATATGTGATTTTCAGAAGTGCTGAGCAGCTTCTGTTGCCTTCAATTGTAGTTGGGGGTGTTTAGCACCTCTCAAAAACAGGACTTTAAATTCTCTGGTGCCTGAGTTTCCTTGCCTTTAAAATGGAAATAATAATACTTAGCCACCGTTGTGAAGTGCTTTGAGATCTACAAAGGAATAGCAGTGTCCAAGTATTACTGTTATTGTAAGTACTGTTGGGTTTCTGAGAATTCATGCAAAGATACAGCAAAGAGTGTCTTTTATGGGGCTTTATATCAAAGCAAATGGCTGTTTCTGTATCTACAAAACACTTCACTATATTTGTAGGAATAAACACGTTTATTCCCCGTTTATATTCGTTTGCACATAATATTAATAAAAATAATAAATATTAATCTAATCCTTTTGGTAAAAGGAAGTATACAGCCCTAATGAAAAAACGGTGACAATTTGTGTCAGAAATGCTGTTTCTAGGCTGCATATATATTTATTTAAAACGTAAGGTTAACTTTGAACTATATTTTTCATGGTCTACTGTAGTACATACTATTTATATTGTGCACAAAAACATGGCAAAACCTTTGTACAGATTGGACCTCCTTGGTCTGGCACCCTTGGGACGGAGCCTTCCCGGACCAGGGGAGTCTGCCCGACCAGGGGAGGTAAATGCTCCCTTGCTGGTTGCCTTACTGCTGGCTCCTCTCCCTGGGGCTCCCTGCCCTGCTGCCCCTGCTGCCTCTGAGGGTTCCCAGGAGTTCCCCAGTCTGGGCTGCCCAGCCGCTGCCTGCCCCGTTCAGCTGCTGACAGCTCTGTTATTTCCGGGGGTTCCTCTGGGTTCCTGGGCCACCTGTCCGATGCTGGGCCCAATGCTGTTGGGGATTTCTGGGGGTTCCCTGGTCAGGGTGACCACCAGGGATTCCCCTGCTGGGGACGGGACTCCCTGGTTGCTGCCTGGCTCCGCCACCAGGGTTCCCCAGCAGGCGCTCCCAGGCCGCTGCCTGGCTCTGCTGCCACTGGGGGGTTTCCCAGTCAGGGCTGCCTGGCCACCACAGTGCCGCTGCCACCAGGGGCTCCCAGGATTCCCTGGCCAGGGTTGTCCAGCCGCTGCTGGCCCCGCTGCCAGGGACTCTCCAGTGACTTGACCCCACTAACACGGCGGTTCCCTAGCCAGGGCAGAGGCCTGGCCCTGGGGTTCCCCTGCCTAGATGCTGCTGGCCCAGCTGGGACTCCACAAACCCTACGTTCTCCCAGTTGGCGGCCACTTCTGGGGCTCTTTTGTCCAGCAACATCCTTGCCACACCATGGATGTTGCTGGACCAGAGTGTCCCACCAGAGTGACCTATACTAAGATTTTTAATAGGTATGAATGTGTATTTTTGTCCAGGTAGACTATTAGAATTTCTAAAGCCAGGCGGGAGAAATGCAGAACCTCAAAAGTCATGTCTTGATAAATTTGCAAAAATAAAATACATAATTAGCCCTGTAAT
Organism: Rafetus swinhoei; assembly: GCA_019425775.1. Classification (NCBI taxonomy): domain Eukaryota; kingdom Metazoa; phylum Chordata; order Testudines; family Trionychidae; genus Rafetus; species Rafetus swinhoei. The sequence continues at coordinate 79,730,911 of CM033446.1, read as the reverse complement.
TGAAAAACTCAAGGAGTTCTAATATTAATATATAGGTTATTGTTGACTTTCTTTGCATATGTAATTAAGATATATAGTAGACAGTATCAGGCATTTTTAGTTTTCAAATGGATATTTTGAGCAGAAATTCACCTCTTACCTTCACTCTCAATAATTTACAATTAATCCACACACAAAAACCCTAAGTTTAAGAACTGCTGAGCCCTTCTGTCCAAAATGCCACTTACCTTCTCTAGTAAAAACAGTCCAGAAACACTTAAATATCCCTCTGCATATTCCCAAAGCAAGAATAAATTACTTCTTTGAGTGGGAGGATGGAGCTGAACTATTATGCTTGTGACTGTGGAGAGATCAACACATTCAGCTGAAAAAGTGGAATTTTCTATTTATCCACAAGCCTGATAAAGTGCAGACACACAGAAATTAGTTCTGCACACTGTCTCCTAATGATGCCACTCTCTTTTTAGGGTGAAGGGTCACAGACACCTCTGTGTGTTCTTAGGTTTGATATTTTTTCAATATGCTAATCATGCAATATTCAGATTAAATATTGTGAAAACAAGAATATTAGACACACAGCAACATTTCTACTGCTTACTGGACTCTTAGTAGACAGTTAGAGGTAAATTAGAGCTAAATAACAACACAGAACACTGAGAGCCAGGACTGGTGGCTATAAACAAACTTTATGGGACCATGGGAAACTTGGCCACACCCATGAAAAGTGGACATCTGGCTAAATAAAATTATACTGGACCATGAATGTTGCCAGATCAGAGAGTGCCAATTTCTGCTCAACAAAAATATTACACATCAGCTATAAAGATGATGAGCTCAAGACTCATGTTTCATAGCTCCTCATGCTACACAGTAAATAACCTTGAGCGTCCAAACCAGAGATTGTATGATGGATCAGCTGAATAATTTTTGATAGCCAATCACAAAGGGAACCATATGTGAAGCATGTCCCATTCACTTCTCTATTCATTTGCCTATCAAGCTTGTGACCCATTGACCAGTATTGATCATTTTCATTAGAATGATATAAACTATGAATCTGATTCTGTACTCCTCTGGTCATGTGTGTACTCCCAGCAGGTTCAGTGGGGTTACTCATGCAAGTAAGAAATTGTTTATAGAAGGGTTCAACAATCAGCGCACAAAGGCTTATAAGTGAGAAAACACTAATTCAGAATAGTAAATATTAGAATAAGGTTATAAAATATCTAAAGAATATTATGGTCCCAAAATGGAAATGTTTAAAAGTCATGTGTTACTATTGGCTCCTTACTGTATGGCAGATACCAAAATCAATATTCAGCACTGGTTCAGTAAATGTGTCTCTTAACAAGTTAATAAAACAGTGATCCTCACATAGTCTTTCTATCAAACTTTCAGGGGAAAAAATGAGAATATTAAATGCACTAGGATAGGGAAGATCTGCTCCATTTGCTCTGCAATGATAATCTTTTACAAAAGAGGATTTTTATTATTAATTCTTTACCTTCTGGGGATATTATAATTTCCTAGAATGTAGAAATGCCTTAAGCACAGCAATTTGCTGAGCTAGACTGAATTTCAAAATGTTTCAAATGAGCTGATAAACAACTGCATAATTAGCCATTATTAGATCAAGACTGTACATTACAGATATGCAACCAAATCAGCCAATGGATAGGTAAATTGTGGATATTGTTTTAAAAACTAAAAGCCAATGTTACGTTTTGACACGCATCACAATTTTTCTTGTAAAGAATTAAAACACACACTTCTTATTTTTTCTTCAGAAATGCAGATTATTCTATCAACTAAATCCTTGGGGTTTTAATCATTAAACACATACTTCTGTAGATGAATAATGAGGAGTTTATGGACTGAATATAACTCATGCACTAAAAGCGATTAGACTGAAAGGTTTTTTTTTTTCAGTTAAGTAGTTACAAATCCACTGCATGCATGTTATACTCAAGGGCTGATGTACTTTCTGGCAAGCTGGACACAAACTCAGTTGCAAGGTCTTTGGATTCTGTATCACTTTGCTGAGGCAACTTCATTTTTTTTTAAATGGAGGTTTTTCAGGATCATGAGGAGGAAAAGTACAACCTTTAAAGTGTATAATTAATATATTAAACATTATACCCACATTTTCAGCAACTTACTGTTACTTATAATAATGACTACATTCAACTCCATCAACATCAAGATGGCACTGGAGGTTTTGGCAGCTACTGAGAGGACATTTCAGGGGTCAGTTTGAGATTGTAGAATAAGCACCCGAGCTGGCTATTTCTGCTAAAATAATCAGCTGTGAAATAGTAAACAATGTCAATCCTTGCAGTGACATGCTTTAAACAATTTTTTTTGTAATGTAATCACACTGCAGGACAGGGGTTTCCTTCATTTTATTAATTAAAATTAAACGTGGCTTGTGCCCAAGTTGAGCAATATTTAGATACACTGAGGTGAGAAGTTTAAGTACCCGTCTTTCATCCAAAGTTTTCAAAGATAGAAGAGATAAGCCAAATATAATCTATACAAGGAACCAATCTGTTGAGTAAGAAGGTGCAGGTAATTTCACTTTGTGGCTTAGGAGACCCTTGCTTCTGGATCCCACCAGGATCTGAGGGATGGGGAAGCCTCTTCCAATTTTTTTGCCCCAGTAAGCCCTCATCTCTAAGTGGGACTAATAAGGTTAGTCTTCCAAAGGTTTCCTGCCTCTCTGCCCCAGTGTTTTCTCTATAGGTGGAGATCATGTGAACCTAAATTCCATCTGCAGATTTTACTGAGTAAGGCTGCAAGCTCTCTAGAGCACGGTCCTTGTCTTGATATCTATATGTAAATGCCCAGTACACTGTTGGCACTACACCATGTAGCTAAACTAGCCAAGGTATTAATGTAGCACCTATCACTGTTACAGCTATAAATTAAGGGGAATAAGAGCATAGATTGACAAGATAAGAGAGATGTCTTGTATAGTGGAGTCTTTAAGAAATTCCAATGAATACATACTTAAAACAACATCCTCAACTGGTGCCAGAAATGGTTAAAATTGCAGTGCGGAACATGTTACAGTATAGCAACTGAGATGTACTCTTCAGTTTTAATAATGCTATCTGGCAGCCAATTAGTCCCTAATACAATTTTATCCTTTGTGGAATTTTGAAAGAAGTAAAATGTAAAATAGCCAAAATAGTTAATTGGACCCTAGGGGAGCAAGAGGAGGAATGCATGGATGAACTATTTAACTCTAAAAAAATGGCTAGAAAGAAGACATTATAGTATTTTCCATAAAGCTGATACCAATGTAGGTTCAAATATAAATATTATATATTAAATGCAAAAAGCCTAGTATTAATGAAATTTGGAGGCTGAGAAAACAATCAAAAGTCAGAAAATTCAAAGAGTTAAATTTGTTCCCAGAAGAGCAAATTTGTTCACAATGAATATTCTGCATATTTTATGATATATCTTAACAGCAAGCTATAATACATTTAACAGCTGAAAAAGAAACTGCTACATACAGTAAGCTAATGTCCTCAGTTCCCTGATGAAACTTGAGTGGAGAAATTAGCCAAGGATGGCTAGTGTGGCTGAGTAACCAATGTGGGAACAATCTTAACTTTTGGAATTTGCTGACTTCTGATTCCTTTATTTCTAAAACCTACGAGTGCAGTAATGCTAATTATTTGTATTTAATTTCCCTATTTTAATAAATAACAATTAAAAGGAGAAAGAAAAAAGAAATGCATGATTCATCAGGCATGGTAGTATTCTGTGCTGCTTTTACCAGTGGCACTGATAAGCTTCTTTAAGCAGATGCATTTGCAGGATAGCATTTGTTGTCAAACAGACTAAAGCTGGGCCTGGACTAAAAGGGGTTAATTCTGGCCCCATTTAAGTCAATGGCAAAACTCCTATTGACTTCAGCATGACCAGGATTTCATCCAAGAGTGTACAATAAAGTTCATAAGCTCTATAGGCTAATTCTGCAGACCTTATTCAGATCAAATTCCTATTGACTCAGCTGGTGTCATTGTGAGTTTGGCCTGACGAGAAATCTTCAGGATTTGGCATAAGTCCTTGCTTAATTTGATTCATGTCTCTCTCTCTCACTCTGTATGCAATTTCTTGTCGTCTATTTCCTTTACTCTACCCCAGCTTCATGAGAAAACAGTTACCTCGTAACTGTTGTTCTTCGAGATGTGTTGCTTATGCCCTTAGCAGTATCCATTGGGCCAACTAGGGAGAACCCTGGAGTGGTGCCACCATATCGACCCATATATACCCCTGCTAACGCTCCACCCCCTCAGTTCCGTCTTGACGGACATTCTGAGGAAGAGGAGGTAGGTGGGATTTGGAATGGACATAAGCAACACACCTCGAAGAACAACAGTTACAAGGTAAGTAACCGTTTATTCTTCAAGTGCTTGCTTACCTAGGTGATTCCCAAGCTGTACCCATGGAATAGGGGTCAGAACCTAGGAGGAAATAGATTGCAACACAGCTCTGCCAATGGCTGCATCCTCTCTAGCCTGCTGAGTGATCGCATAGTGGTTAGTGAAGGTATGGACCGATGACCAGGTAGCTGCCCTACAGATGTCTAGGATCGGTACCTGCACTAGAAAGGCCGTAGAGGAAGCCTGGGCTCTGGTAGAATGGGCCAAGATAGGAGGGGCCAGTTTCCCCGCTTGGTTATAGAACTCCTTAATACAGGCAGTGATCTATGAGGATGGACACTGGGCTGACGACGGGAGGCCCTTCATCATATCCGCTATGGAAATGAAAAGCTGTGTGGACCTATGAAATGGCTTTGTCCTGTCCAAATAAAATGCAAAAGCTCTCCTTACACCCAATGAGTATAGTGCCTGTTCCTTCTGGTCAGCATGGGGTTTGGAGTACAAGACCAGTAAGAAAATGTCCTGAGACATGTGGAACAGGGACACCACCTTGGGCAGCAAGGCCGGGTGTGGGTGCAGTGCCACCTTGTCCTTGTAGAACACAGTGTACGGGGGTTTTGACTTAAGGGCTCTCAAGTCAGAGACCCTTCTGGCTGATGCAATAGCCATGAGGAAGGCCACCTTCCATGAGATGGGAGAGTGAACACATAGCTTTGGGTTCAAATGGGGGGGGGGCATATAAGCCCCTTGAGCATGGGATTCAGATCCCACTGGGGAACCGGATATCTAATCTGGGGACAGTCTATCCAAAACCTTCGGGAAATGCTTAAATATCGTATTGACGAACACAGACCCTCCCCCGTCCCCGGGGTGAAAGGCCGCAATGGTGGCCAAGTGTGCCCTCACTGAGGAGATGGACAAGCCCTGATGCCTAAGCTCAAGGAGGTAATCCAGAATCAGAGGGATAGGGGCCTTAAGGGGTTTACTCCCTTCTAGGCTACCCAGGTCAAGAACCGCTTCCATTTGGCGCAATAGGTTGCCCTACTGGAAGACTTCCTACTCTCCATCAGTACCTGTCTGACGGGGTCCAAACAGAGAAGCTCCTCACCCCCAACCATGGATCTTCCAGGCCATGAGGTGGAGGGATTGCAGGTTCGGGTAACACAGGCGACCCTGATCCAGCTCCTGCATCAGCAGGTCTGGTAGAAGCAGCAGAGTGAAAGTGACATCAGAGTGGTATACCAATGTTGCCGTGCCCACGCTGGGGCCACCATCACTGATAATCTGTACCTCTGCACCCTCAGGAGGGCCTCATGTATAAGTGGGAAGGGTGGGAAAGCATACAGGAGACAGGGAGGCCAACTCATTGACATGGCATCCCCCACTGACCCTGGACACTGGTTCAGGTAGGAGCAGAACTGGCTGCATTTCTTGTTCTTATCTATGGTAAACATGTCTAGGTGGGGAGTGCCCTATGTATAAGATCATAAGAACATAAGAATGGCCATACTGGGTCAGACCAAAGGTCCATCCAGCCCAGTACCCTGTCTGCCGACAGTGGCCAATGCCAGGTGTCCCAGAGGGAGTGAATCGAACAGGTAATGATCAAGCGATTTGTCTCCTGCCATCCCTCTCCAGCCTCTGACAAACAGAGGCTACGGACACCATTCCTTACCTATACTGGCTAATAGCCATTAATGGACTTCACTTCCATGAATTTATCTAGTTCTCTTTTAAACCCTGTTATAGTCCTTGCCTTCACAACCTCCTCAGGCAAGGAGTTCCACAGATTGACTATGTGCTGTGTGAAGAAGAACTTCCTTTTATTTGTTTTAAATCTGCTGCCCATTAGTTTCATTTGGTGGCCCCTAGTTCTTATGGGAACAAATAAATAAAAAGTAAATAACTTTTCCTATAGAAAAGATAGTGGGCCACATCCTCCCTGCGGGACCACTCATGGGTGGAAAATGCTCTGCTGAGTCGGTCTGTCAGGGAGTTGTGAGTCCCTGGTAGGTAGGTGGCCTGGAGGTGGAACCCCTGCTTGATGCAGATGTCCCAGAGGGCTACAGCTTCCTGACAGAGGGAAGAGGATCGAGCAGTACCCTGTTGATTGATGCAAAAAATTGCTCTTGTGTTGTCCTTCAGAACCAAGACACAATTGCCCCTCAGCCGAGGCAGGAACACCTGGCACGCCTGACGTACTTCCCTCAGCTCCCTGACGTTGATGCGTAATGAGCATTCTGCCTTGAACCACATTCCTTGCATCTATAGGTGGGCTCCCCATCCCATATTGGAGGGTTCCATCACCAACTGGGACTGGCTCCTGAGTGAGCAGTTCTTGAGCTCCTACTGTCCATGATGGACTAGCCCTGGACTCCAAAGCCGGTGCACGGGTAAGCGATGTGACTGACCCTGAGTATACTGATGCTGAGGCTGAGGCTGACCTTCATATGCCCTGCCCCTGAGCCTGGTGTTATGCCCAAGGGGTCCAAGTGAGATTAGTGCAGAGAGCAGGACCATCTGGACTGGGAGGACCAGTGCGAGAAAGCCCTTGATGCTATGGACTCCTCCTCCGACGAGTACTCCCAGTACTCCAAGCCCAATCATGGTGGTGCCACAGGTGACGACGGAGGTCAGTGCTTGGTGCTGGCTATGGTGAGTCATCGCTGGAGGTTTCCCTGGATGCAGCACCGGCGATGCCAATAACGGCATGCTGCTATGCCCCGGTGCCAGCCCCGGCTGAGGACATGGTGCCATCAGTACCGGATGGTCCTGTTCTGAGCCTCACTCAATGCCTGTACCAGCAGAGATGGGCCTGTTGTGGGGGCCAGTGCCTGATCTGAGTCCCGGGTCATTGCAAGCCCAGCGGTCAGGGCCGCTGATGAACCCTTCGGTACCAGAGGCTTCGACACCATCTGCTGCTCTGGATGGGGTTGGGCACGGGAGTCTCCACCATGCAGTTCCGGGCCTAGTGAAGATGTGAGCTCAATCAGCTCATAGGCTGTGGCAAACATGTCTGGGGTCAATGGTTCCAGGAACTCTCCCACTGACAGGTCCTGGACCTCTGGACTGCTCGCCTGTGTGGAGCTCGACCTGTGCCTATGTGGTACAGGACCAACGTCGCGCCTGGGCAAGGGTCGGGCCTTTGGGTTTCCCCCCCACGGACATACCCCGTGCTCTGTCTCAATGAAGATCTTCCTCTCTGCTCCTTCTTGGAAGTCCTTGGTGCTGGCGACTTGAACTAGTGCTGCAGTGCCAATGAGCGGTCTGACTTCACAGAGTGCCTCGGCATGGCACCTGCTTCATGTGCTGATGCCAGTGTGCTCCTCACTGATGATGCAGGGCTCGGTGTCATGGGTTGACGTGCTGACTCCATCAGCAACAATTTCAGCCTAGAGTTGTGCTCGCGCTTGGTTCTAGGCTTGAACGACCTACAGATCTTGTAAGAGTTGGCCAAGTGACCCTCTCCAGGCACTCTTTGTGAGGATCTCCACAGGGCATGGGCTTCTGGCACCATGCACAGGGCTTGAAGCTGTGCCCCCGCTCCAGGGCAGGGGGGGGGAAGGGGTGTGAATAAGGACAACTATTTACAGAACTATTAACAAGAGATAAGATAAGACAAGAAAGGGTGAGGGTGTACTTGCAAAAGAGCAAGCAAAGCATTCCAGCAACTGTCATGGGCAGCAAGAAGGAACTGAGGGGGCGGAGGGCCAGCAGGAGTATATATGGGCCAATACAGCAGCACCATTCCAGGGGGCTCCCTGGCTGGCCCAATTGATACTGCTAAGGGTAAAAAGCTTCCAGAACTCGTGCATGCAGCACACGCACACCTAGGTGGAATGGACATAAGCAAGCACTCGAAGAAGAATAAAAGGACCCTCAAAATTATGGTTGCTGTCAGTTTTCCTTATTCAAAAATATGCAATTTCTGGCTAAGATTCTTGCTGCTCTGGTACAATTTGGTCTTCATGTAGGCAAAGCTTTCACTGAAGTGAAGGGGATAGAACCTTTGATCTTTTTAAAGCTGTGCTCGGCACAACATGAGAAGGGTATGGGAAAGGATGGCTTTCAGCCCTTTTTATATCTCCCTCAATCCTGGGACCATCTAGTCATCACTTGGTTTCTGTTGTATGCAGAGCAAGGCCAGGCTTTTGTGAACAGTCCCAGAGGGTGAACTTGGCCCTTGGATCTCTGGGAAATCTTGTCCGCTTTTCCCTTACACTGGCAGAGGGAGGACACTCCTGGTAGTGGTGCAGGAGGAGATGTAGCTACATCAACAGAGGTTTCCCCTGGACAGGGAGAATCCACCAAGGGCTGGATCTACCCGGTGTATGGCTTTTTTTGCTAACAGACTTGTGCAAAATGACTACATTATAGCTGAAAGTCTGGGCTAAGATCTGAGCTCTTAAGGAAGATATAATCTGACTTAATTGATTAGTGTCAGAATTAACAGCATCTCTCTATATTAACATTAAATTGGTGATCATAGACAGGAAATAGCTGAGCAGCAGTTATTATTCCATCTCTTCTTCTATGGGAAAATAAATTAAAAATGTATCCTATTATAAACCGGATTAAAGCGGAGTACCTGTAAAATTCTCTTAATACTTATTTAGTAAAATATGGAACCCTTCCCATTTAATGTACTGAGAGACAAGAGTGTCCCCTCTCCTTTATGTTATCTGCACTTCAGCTATTATTATAAAAAATTCCTCTGCCATTTATGTGTGTGTGTGATACCTTAAAATATTTCTAATATAAGGTGTGATTACTAGAACATACCCCTATATACTGATTTAATGCTTTATTTATTTCACCATAAAAGATCTTTGAAAACCTTTATATCATTAATGGACAAGTTCCATTTCACTGATACATCCATTAGCTGCCATAGATAATTCTCATCTGATTAAAGGATAACCATTTAAGACCACTAATTCGCATATTAAGTACTTAGGACTGTACATCGTTAAAGACCTTACATATCTATACACATTATCCTTCATAGAAGACAATAAATGAGATCTTAAATAGTGTATGGATCTTCTCTTGTCTAGATTGAGGAAAATGAGTGCTATAAAAATGACCACATGGCAAAAAACAATTCAGCCCAAAACAAATACTAACCCTTATATAAATTTTAAGTCTGTTTAGCAGTAGTGGTGCTCAAGGATTGTTTTATTTACTGTAGAATTACAAAACTGTGCAGATTTCTCTTAAAAAAGGCAGTTTTCATTTGTAAGATTTAAAAATTATTTAAGATTCAAAATATTTTTATTTATGTATTTTTGTTCCATGTAGCTGGTAATTCTGAATGAAATTCTGAATGCAAGGATCTGCAATAGTTAGTATCACAGTCACCGAAGACAGTGCTGTGATGCCATCAGATATCACAGAGTACAAAAAACTGCATCAGGTGCAAAAAACTGCAACAGTAGAAAATCCACAACTAGCAACTTACCAGAGGCAAATATTATCCACCTACTAATGTTCCCTCCAAATACTAAAAAAAATATGCAATGCAAGCCTTATACCAGCGGTGGGGAACCTCAGGCCCAGGTTTCTGTAGGGACTAAGGTTGTTCTAAGTTATGCCAGCTGGAACATCCCCTAAGGACTCTTGACCAGGCCTAGCATTGTTTTCGTTCCTAACTGTTCTCACCTGTGGAAAGTCCATTCCTGCCTCAGGAGATTCCCTATATGGAGGTGGGAGGCACTGTTATTTGTCCTGACTCAATATGAAAAATCTGCTGTAAAAGGAAATCCTTGGCTTCCCCTTTTAGGACAGCTTTGTTTTGCTCAGACTGTTGAAAGAAACTGGGCCAGAGGATCTGATCCAATTCATGCAGAATAATGCCAGTCAACTGAAAAGTAAAAAAAACCTATATAGCCTTAAGTTTAACCATTAAAACAACTTCCCATTTCTAGTTCTGGGCTCTGGATGTTAAGAATTATGGGTCTGTGTCAAGAACCATAATAAGGTTTACAGATCTGCAGAGTAACTATAACACGTCAACAGTTTTTCAATTACTTGTACAGTTTGCCTTCAATACTCCTTAAAACCCAACCTCTAGCATACTTTTCTCATTTTCTAGCTCTACTGAAGCTGGATAATTTGGGGGAAAGACCACTGTCAAAAGAGATACTGTATATACATAGGCTACGTCTAGACTACAAGCCTCTTTCGAAAGAGAGCATTTAGACTGCAACCAGTATTTTCAAAAAAGAGAGCCACTTGTTCGAAAGAGAGCACCCAGGCAGTCTGGATGCTCTCTTTTGAAAAAGCACGGTTTGCGTTCAATAACACCTTTTTTCGAAAGAGCACTTTGGAAAAAAGGCATTATTCCTCGTAAATGAGGTTTTCCTCGGTCAAAAAAACTGCCGTGTTCTTTCAATTTAATTTCAAAAGAATGCGGCAGCAGTCTAGATGCAGGTGAAGTTTTTGTGAAAAAAGGCCACTTTTTGCGAAAAAACCCTGTAGTCTAGACACACCCATAGAGAATAAACTTATGTCTGCATGTTATGAATTTGCTATGAAACATAAACAGAATACAACTTGAGGATCAGTTCTGATAATGGGAAAGGAGACTTCTTTGTCTACAATAGCTTCATACCACAAAACATTGGTGGTGCCCACACAGCTTACTGCACTGTAATTGTACTAATATCACAAAGCATCATTGCATGATTCCACTTCCCACTCCTAGAGCATATATATTCTGTGAGTTTGATGCTAATTTGAGGTGCATAAGCATCTCTGATCATTTATTTGTAAAACAGGCACTATGGGATGTCTCATAGGATGTCTGGGTCCTTAGTATATACCCATGAACTTCTGTTATTTAAAATATCTGTCTCCTGCATTACATCTTCTGTTCCACATATTTAGGAAACAGCCTTAAAAAAACCCAAACCAGCATCTGCCTTTCTAGGGTAGCATTACATATAATCTTAAATCAAAGACACTTTTTGATAGCAATGTTTTAACACAATAGCACAAAACATTTCCTATGTAAAAATTAAGTTGGGGACCTGAAGCACTAAGGGAGGTTAGATGAGTACCCAGTCCAGCCGATGAATTACATATCACCACTTATGATTATCTATGAACATTAAAGAAAGGCCAACATGGCTTTTTCCTCTCTTTCTGTATCTGCTGCCATTATGTACACTGCTTGCTGTTTTCCCCCTGCATCCTGTAAATATGGTATTTTGGAAACACTTAGAGATTCTCAGATGAAAAGCAAATTACTGGAATATCTGAAGCATAAAACTATGCAGAAATTACTATGATTAGTGCTTCATTTTGGATCCCTGTCCTGTTCCTACTTTCCCTTTTTTTCATGTTGTGGGATTTTTTTGTGTCTCACATGTCAACCCTGGTCCCCTAAACAGGCTAAATTCTCTTGGGAGTTATACTAAATGGTATTCTTTCTGGCAGCCTATTGGAACCACTTTAATTAAGTAAAGTACTAGCCACAATTCCCTGAAGATGATGAGTGGCTGAAATGCATGAGGGGAGGATGTCCTTAGGAAAATGATTCATTCAAGAAAGCAATTGCCCTCACGAGTGACTTTATGTATTACATTATCAATATACTGTATGGGAAAGACTATTTTGAGGTTATATTACAGCACTTCACCATATGGACTTTACTAATTCTAATAGCTCTATCTCCAATTAACATTAGGAAATACTAGAAACACTTGCTATGACAGGATGTTTTAAGACATTTGCTATTCAGAGAAAAATTCATTGCTGTTCAATACAAATTATTTCATTTTACCATCCATTTTCCTTTCTCCTCTTCCATGTCTCAGTGAATTCTCATCTCCCATTGCCACAGGCTATTAATTGGGAGAGGAAAAAAGCTCAGTTTAACCGCAAAGGTAATGAAACACATGAAAATCACACAGGAGAAAGTTAATGGCCAGAGCCACAACCACCAGCCTTTTTGTCATGGGCTCTGCATGTTCTTCAACCAAACTTTTAATTACCACTTCATGAACTAGCTGTATCTGCCATAGGTTAACCCATCTGTTGGGTAACTATTGCCAGCAACTAAAACTCCTTCTCGGACAACTTAGCATCAGCAAAAACTGCTAACCTGAAAAAGCCAGTAATAATTTTAACGGCAAATACTGCATGTATTTAGTTTTGAGAGTTGTTCTTTTCTTCCTATATTAGTTGCTGCCTGCATCTACAACATTTCAAAAGATCTGAACCTTGTTAATAATTAATTTTGTTCTCTGTTCAAATGAAAATTTTTTTCCACTTAGAATTAAAAAAATTACAAAGGAACTAAGCAAGACCAATTTGACCTAAAGATGATTAGTCAAGGTCATGATAAAAATAAAGTTTAACTCAATTAAAGATATGAAATTATCATTCCTCCCTACAAAAGAACACAAATTATGCATACAAAGAAGTGATGCTAAGCATTGGCTAAAAGCTATATGCATACAGAAAATTACGCACCAACATTATTGATAATCTTGAAGTATGGTTTTACTCTGTGATGTTTAGATTCTGTGGTGATGGGCACTATAGAAAAACCTAAGGTAGACAGAATGTGACTATAGAAAATGGCTGTAAAAAAGGCACCAATTTACTCAGCTGATCTGCTCCCCTGGTAAAATCCTGGTTCCAATGAAGTCACTGGGAGTTTCCCATTGACTCCTATGGAGTCAGGATTTCTTACGAACTATGTGTATTCAAAGTCATATCTGCCTGCTCTAGAGACTTAGGTACTTATTTTTTTTAAAAAACTATGCTTAGCACTGCAGTGCCATCATGGTTAGGATAGAGTAGGATTGCTAGGGTAATTGACAAGGACTTAGTTCAGTTCCTGATTCTATCAGTAGTTTCCTGGGTGACCTTGGACAAGTCTCGTCCCTTGTTTGTGCCCGAATGATACTGAACTCCTTTGTAAAGTGTTTTGAAATCTGCTGATGAAGAGCATGATACAAGTTTGGTATTACTATTATTATCATCACTAACAAAATTGCTTATGAAGTTCCTGTCAGATATGCCTGTGCAATTCAACTGAAGTCAGCAAGATTGCACAGGGAAAATTGTAACTGTAATTTGGTCTACTGAGTCATTAATACTAATGATGATGCAGAAGAAGGAAAGACTCTGTGGCTGGGTTCTCAAGGTGAGTTTGCAGGGCTGGAAGTTATTAAAATATCTTGTATACCGAATACCATTTGTTATGGAAATCAATGAGCTATAAACATGGAATCCTGCAAATAGATATATTTGAAGGATATATAAATATATATTTGATGAATATATATATATGTGATGAAGTATATTGCACATACCCTTTGGGCACAGCTGATCATATCTCTAGTGCTGCATCCTGTGAACCTGTAATGACATCTAGAGCTAACTGGTGGATCAGAGCCTTCATTTTCAAGCCCTACTAGTTCACATTCTATAGCACTAGTTATCAACTTTTTTTTGTCTTCAACTCACAATATGGCTGACAATTCATCTGGCACCTTACTCTGGTCTCAATCTTGCAATGAAACCTGAGTGAGAAGACCCCTGCGGCTTAGTATGGCCCCAGTGATTTCAGTAATATGCCACAAATATGCTAAGTAAGGAATGATATAGGTTATCACCAGTTTTAAAGAAACACAATTTCTCTTCCTCTTCATTGCTTGACTTTTCACTGGACTTAGCTAACCGATAAAATCTGTATGTCACAATGCTAGAAGAAACAACAATCATAATTAAACATATTTATGTCAACTATGGCATCAAATTCCATTTCACAACTATGATATGGAGCTGGAGGGTTGACCAAGGAAGTTATCTCAAATATCAGATTAAAATACCCCTAGCAGCATTAAGATCTTATAAATGATTAATGAAGCAGATGTCATTCATTCCAAACATGCAGAATATTTAATCTTTAGGAAGAAATTCCACCATTCAAACATGGTCTAAACTCAGTATTGCTCAAATGCCCTCATAAGGAATTGTCAGTTTGTAAGCATGACACTACTAGTAATGCTAACATCTAGTATTGTAACAGCAACAATAAACCTCCTGCAAAATGCTGAGTAGGGGTTAGTGTCGTAGCCACAAGTCTGCTTCACTTCTTTGAGCCAAGTGTCTGTGGCTAAGGGGGGTGGGTGTCCATGTTTACTGCATCAAATATTCCGTGTCAAATTTCTTCTTTATACAAGTAAAATACACTTCTCTCCTGACAGTTCTGCATCATCCTGGAATATGAAAGCTAAACTGGGATCTTTCATTTTCACACAACAGGGCACAATGTCACTTGTACCTGTACAACTTCCCTGCATCAAGAGTTTTCAGAGAACTAAAGAGACACAGGTTTGTAGCAGATTAAGGACTGAGAAGCAGGGAGTCTGAACTCCTTTCTTCCTTGGAAACAGCCTCTCCAGATTAGGTTTGAGGCATACTAAAAATGGGGAAAGAGAGGCCTGCACTGCCCAGCCTGTTGATAGACAGAGCACGTTAGACCCTACGGTTGCAAACCAGAATTGGAAAAAAAAACCCCAACTCCAAAAAAAGCTACATCTCAGAACCCAAGATGAGTTTGCAGAGCTGATACTAAGAATAAAAATATTGTTTTTACTTGAAAACTGAACATACTTAAATGGAAGAACTGCACTTTTAGGCATTTCCAGGTAGGTAGGGTTTGCAATAACAGAAACTTATAGCTGTCTTCCATTTCACTGATTAAGAGTTTATACAAATATATGATGTCCAAAGAATCTTTGGACTCAATTCAATCCAAGAAAAATTATGCATTTCTTGTTGTGATTTTTAAGAAGGATTTTGCTATACTGATTAAGAAAAAATAAATGAATTAAAAATCCAGGAAATACTAAGTAATGTAGCATGTCTTTAAAAACAAAGAAATAAATGACTAATAAAGAAACTAAGTATAATCAAAACCAGGCCAACTGTATCTCTGTTTATCACATCTCCCATTTAAAGTCAACTGGAGTTGCAATCGTTCACACCAGGGCTGAATTTAGCTCACAGCTACTGAACATAGTTATTGTGATATAGTATACACCATGAAACAAGCTAAAGTAATGGAACTGTACAATTTTTGCAAGCACTAAAAGACTATGTGCAACAGTTAGACACAACAGATGAACTCAGAGCTGTTTCAGCCTTCACTTGGAATTTTTTTCAACCAGGCTTAGTATTGATTGCAATAAGAACTTAAAACATTATATGTCAAGTACTCAGCTGAGTCCCACTCAAGCCAGCTTTAAAGTGGTCTTGTGCTGCCAGAGTGGCTGGCTATAGCGTGCCACCTAGCAATAGGGTTGCGCTGGGAAAAGGGCTGAGGCTGGAGCATGCTGAGTTCTGGTATAACCAGCTGCTGTGACAACCCTCTACAAAGAAGCTGAACACAGCTGAAAATCAGAGAAATCCTGAAATTGATTTGTAATAGTGTGGGGCCACTGGTCTTAGCAGTCTCCTTAGTATGGGGAGTGCAGCTTTTCTAGACCTGAGTGACAATGTGTACGGTTCTGTGGTTCAGTGTAATGTCACCCTTTGAGACAAGAGTAATTCAGTTTTCATTGTTTATTTCTGTCCTTTTCTTCAGAGATTGCTAGAGCAGCATTAATATCATGGAAAGACCTGAGAAAAATCCAAAAGTCAAAGCAGAAAATGTTAAAAAAAACACCTCAGAATGAGGAGAAATCGGGGAGGAGGGGGGAAAGGAGGCATGGAGCTGACTGATTCCTGGGCCTAGGAACCTGATATTGGTCTTGATTTTCATTCACAGTTGCCGGTTCCAATCCAAAGCATGTTGTTGATGAGTGAAAATTATGGCTGCCTGGGGTCTGCTAATCTTATTAAACATGCTGGTTGTTTCAGTCCATTTCTCAATGGACATGAATCCTCATCACAAACCCCTTGTTTGTAGGCTCAGTGATGAGACAAAGAGTGAATAGGTATGGAGCCCAATTCACCATCTCATCCTTATGTGATCCAGAAACTCTTCGTGCCAAATGGCAGAGGTTTATAAATTTACAGGGATCCCCTGGATTCTCCAAATGGGGTAATGTAAGGACTCTGCTGAAAGCCTGAAGTCATCATAATCATGGCAAAATGTATGTGCCTATAATATGTAAAGTATTAGGTATGTATACTGAAAAGTAAAGTATAAAAATTAAAGACAGGTCACCAGAAGGTGATAAACAGATTCTAGACAGCAAGAGGGTAATAAACACTTATCTCTCTGATAGATCGTAGCGTATTGTATGCCCGGGGGCCAACACAACATAACAAACAATGGGCATACTTGTTTGTTGTTTAGGACAGGAACAGGCCTGAATATTTACAAAGACAACAGAAACTCAAGATAACCCTCTGATGAGTGGACTTCCTGAGGTAAGGTACCAAATTCTGTAACTGCTCATAAATGTAAGACAAGCTGCCTGGAGGGTCTCAGCCATCCTGGCTGAAAATGCTGGGAAAATGAGGTAAGCTATCCTGTAGGAATCAGGAGAATGTCCTGAGAGTTAAGTTTAGGTTTTAGAAAGCGTGTCATAATTTTGTTTTACGTGTTACCATTTGTTTACAATATTCTTTCTTACTATGATTTGAATCTTTGTTCTTTGATAATAAATATATTCTTGCTTTGTGCTGATTCTGAGCTGAGAATAGTACACAAATGTGCTATAAAGAGTTCAAATCTGGGAGTTCTGGATTGGGGCTGGACACTCCAGATTGTGCCTATCACTGCCTATACAGAGGGCAAGGCCTGAGGAAGCCAGGAGCCAGTGTTCTTCTTGCCAGAGACTGGTGGAGTCAGGATGCTATTGACCTAGAGTAGGTAAAAACAAGATTTCCTCATACTAAGAGTGGGTGGTAGTGAGATGCCTGGGTACACCTGTGAAGAATCACACTCTAGAAATTGTTCATCCAGGTCTGATTGGAGACTCTTTGGCAAGGAAGTTTGGGGAAGCTTGTATTGCTACTGCCTTTGCTGTGACTGTTTTGATGCTTCTGTTCTCAAAACTACGAAAACTAGCAATAAAGAAAAAATGCAGAAAAGCTAAGCCACAGAATAATGGGAAAAAATCACACAAAGTCATACATTTCTGTTTTAAAATAAAACTTTCCCATTAACTTTTCCTGGGCATGTAGTATTCATTTTAGCACCCTGGTATTTCACATTATCCATTACTTGATTTAATTCCTTTCTAGGACTCACAGTAGCCTCAATATATGTTTTCATTTAAAAAGTAAGTTGGCCATCACCACAACCCCATGTTAAAATGTGAACTGATATTATCTACCTTTGGTCTGGCCCTCTATGTTAAAAAAATCACTCAAGCAACATACAATGGGCCAACGCCAGTTGTGATTAATAGGAACAAACAAACTTTCTGCTAGACTACTCAGCATATACCAATCCATCTTGCAATTACTGACATGTAACTTTCATCTTCCTTAAATACCATCTCTGAAGGTGACCCATTATGTTTGATTCTAATGGACTTTAACTTGGCATAACTAACACCCTTGGAGGATAGAGAAGAAGTGTGTAGCAGGAAATGCAACAAACAGGCTGGGTTAAGGATGTGTTAAACTGCTTTCTTTGAATGATCCTTTTCTCTGGCTTCTTGTGTAATTGCATCAGTTTAAACTAGAATTCACCTCCACTGACTGTTAGGTAAATTATACCTGCTTCCCTATCTTCTCTGATCTGGGCCCACTCTCTGTCACCAATAATTAATGTACATATTCTTTATCATTTAGAGATTTTTTGGCAATATATTTAGCAATATTTAAATTAGTGAATATTTATACAATATCTAGAAGAGTGTATAAGATTAGATGCTAAAGAGTGCTTCTCTTTACAGGCAGGAGGACTGAGATTTGTTCTCAAAGATACTTCTACTTAGTATTTATAATTCTGCTTACAAACTGTTAATTAATTTATGTATCCTTCTAAAGCAGGAGAGTTATATTATTCCATTTTACAGTTGTGGAATGACACACATAGTAAAGTTAAACAACTTGTCCAAGACCATGTAGGAAGATAGTGTTACAAGCTCGGATCATGTCTCAGGAGGTCAGGACTTCCAGCTTTCTGCCTCCACTATCCTTTCTCCTCTGCAATGAATAATAGTATAAAAGGGCATACAGAAAAGCACTGTAATAACTTTGAAAAAAATTGTGACAAATATACAGAAGAGATTGCAAACACCACCTTCTCACAAACATTATGTGACTTCAGTATTACACCAGGGTTTACAATATAGAGACTTGCACCCTTGAAACATTTTATGGCATACATATCTTCTTAAAAAGAAACTTTATTCAAAATCTATGGGCCTGTTTTTTCCTTAATGTTTTTGTATGTTCATGTTAATTAAATGCATCAAAATGTGGCTAAGAGCATGAAACTCCATTCACGTGATATAAATTGCCAGTTGGGGAAAAAAAGTTCCTTTTGCTTCTAAAGGTTGCTGAGGAACAGAGGTATTCAAAGGGATGGAGAGGGAAGAGAGCTCTGCACTTTAAAATGTTTGTTCTAAGATATTGGGATCACTTGACTGACATCAGAAAAAATTTTCCTGGCAGAGAGATGGGAGCCAGAGGAGATTTATGTGCAGATTTTTTTTTAAACTATAGGACTGTTTCTATCTATCATGTCTATTCTAATATACCATGTTGGGATAAATCAAACTGACTCTTAAATAATAGAGGGAAGGAAATGTAATTTTACAATAATTTTGGAGTTGTACAGAATATCTGTCTTAAGGTGTCTTTCCTCTACTAAAAGACTTATTAGAAGCTATAGCTGTACAGATATTTCAATAAACATTCTACACTTAGTAAAAACCCCTATCGGGGAATTATGCTTTTAAATGCTAAAAGATTTTTTTTTGGCTGGTGCACTTAGTGAACTTAAGGTAGGTAACATGAAAGGTTAAAAAAAAAAAAGCCTTGAAAGAGAGAAACTGAACTGGGAGCTCAATGTGAAGACCTCAATTTAAACCTGTCTTAGGTTCCTAAAAGAAAAGGAATGATGTGGTCTCAGCCTAATCACTAGTGAATGTATGTTCATCACAGAACTGGTGTATTCTTTCCCAAAATATTTTTGGGCTGTTCAGTGTAAGAAGTGAGATGCTGTATCTGAAGTGTGTAGGAAAGCTTGAAGAACACTTGCTCAAATTACCCTTATCGCTGACCATTATTATCTCTTCATTCATTTCATAAATCAAGACTACAATCTTTTAAAAGTAACAACAAAATCCAAAATAACCAAAAGAAGAGTAGGAATGAATGCATTAAAATCCTATCAGAAGAAGGTGACAAGGCATTGTGAATCTTTTATGTTTGGAAAGGAGGGATGTTAAAAAACTACTGCTGTGCAAAATACACATAATCAAATGCAAAACTATGGCATTTTATTATTTTTGTATTTCATTAACTAAAAAACTGGCCCATTTTCCAGAAATGAAGGCTCTTCTTGAGCTGACCCTAGACCAGGGGTTCCCAACCTGGGGTACGCGTACCCCAAGGGGGTACGAGAAGCTTGTCAAGGGAGTACGGGGGATATATGGTAAATAACGAGATTATCCTAATTGAAATATTCCAAAAGTAGTAGTGTTAGTGAAAAAAGCTGTGGATTCTAGAGTCTAGAATTTATTTCCTTTCATATTGAATAGGGAGTACGGGAAGGTTTACTAAAAGCCAAGGGGGTACGGGGACCGAAAAAGGTTGGGAACCCCTGCCCTAGACAGTACTGGAACAAAGGTAACTTTTGCACTGAAAACAATAATCTTGGTATTTTACTTGTAATTACTGACATGTAATTTTCACTTCTCTGAATTAGCTCCATTGGGTTTAGCCCTCATCTGGCTACAGGAAATCTCACTCTTTTACTTAGTTTCAACTTTGGTCATAAGAAACCACTTATTTTGCGTTTACTTGTGGCAGCTGGTGAGTGAGTGTGCATCAGCCAATTACTTTTATTGACTGGTTCCATCCCGGCCATACCCTTTTCAGACACAGACCCCAATTCATAAAAGCCTATTCAGCAAATATTGGGATATACAGTAAAACTCCAATAGTCCGGCATCCAATAGTCCGGCACTCCTGATAGTCCGGCATCAAAATGGCAAGAGCCTAGTGAGTGAGCTTCGCGGCAAAAAATGAGTCACAAGGTAACAGCGGCAGCAGCTGAACTGAGCAAAAAGGGTAAAAAAGGCTTTAAAAAACTAAAACATTACAGTATACTGTATACAGTATACTTTATACAGTATACTGTATACAGTATGTACAATAAAAAAGGGTTAAGAACACTTTATATACAGTATATAATGTATACAGTATATATATAACCAGTTTATAGTACCTCCTGATAGTCCGGCATATCTGATAATCCGGCACCACCTAGGTCCCATAGGTTCCGGATTATCGGAAGTCTACTGTATATATACGTGGCTAAGTACTTTAGCGATGGACTTAAAAATGTGCTTAAATGCTTTCCTCAATTGGGTCCATATTTAGTGCAGTAATATTCTTTAACATATGCAGTAAAAATATTAATTTATGAAACATCAACTTTGCTGGACCTGCCATTGTGTGCGGATGACTGATACTCATCCTCTGAAGCTAGTCCTTTTCTCTCAGCTTAGATCAGATGACTCCTGGGGGACAGAGGAAATGCTACAAGGACAATACATCATAAGAAGGGAGGCAATGACCCTATGACTTGGGAAGAGCTGGCTGGCAACAGATTGCAAAGGCATTGCTTCGTACATCAAGCCTCAGCCCATTTTGAAGAGACTTGCCTTGCTTAAGAAACTGAGACATGGCACAGGAGGCAGAAAAAGGCACAGCATCCCGACCAGAAGTTGTGCTCTCTCCAAACAACCATCATATATGTGGAAAATCCTGTAGAACACATATTGATCTCATCCACCCCCTTAAATCATCACATCATCATATCGATGGCTAGCTGACAATGTACACACCTTTAATGCATTCTCAGAAACAGACCCTCTGACACCGCCTGTTGTCATGATTTTGTCATTTTTAAAAGCTTCCTCACATCGACTTGAGGCCATCGTGAGCTAATGAAGTGTGACACAATGATATTTAATAAAACACCCACATATTTTCTCAAATGTTCATTTGCATTTGTTATTTTGAAGGGCTTTATGCAAAATATGTAATAAAAATTCATGGCTATTTTATGCCCGAAGGAGCTGACCAACATTTCCCAACATTCACCATATTATCCACCAATGGTTTATAATAATTAGAACATAAATATATTTAATCATCCAGATGTCATGTTTTTCGTTGCTAACATAAAGGTTTACAACAGCAATGGATTTCAGAAACAATATTATTTCTCAATAGATTTTATAAACGATTGATGGCTTACATAGCAAAAAGCTCAACTCTGCACGATGCAGGTCAATCCCATGAAGTCAATGCACAAAGGCTACAGGACACTATCAATTGGCAACCTAAAAGTTCTTCAGTTTCCTGCTGTGACAGTTGATGGGACTTAAACCCAGGCCTGTAAGGCTACCCGTCAACTGACATCCCCACACTGTAACCTGGCAACAACTGTAACGTAGCCACTCCCAAGGGCTCACAATCCACAGAGGTTCAATGCCAGGCTACATTCCCCCGGAGGCATCTGACTGACAGTGGTCTTACCAATCCCTCATTGGCTTCTTGTTCCCGTACAAATCTTTGGGGCACACCAGCAAATAGGCAGGCAACAATGTGGATCCCTAGCTAGATGCCATGACTACCCTGATTTTCTGTTCCTGAACTTCTGGTATCAGGGATGTGGCCTTGAGGATTATGGGCGAGGGGAGGGCATGCTGGCACAGCAGCAGTGGTCAGACACCCCCACACACAGAAACAAATGTGTCCCTGGAGACAGGATGCCAAAGGATGGAGAAGGTGGGGCAGTGGCAGGAAGGCGCGGCAATAGGGGGTCAGGAATGGACAAGCCTTCCCCTGCTCTGGCTGGGGATGGCCCATGGGCCTTGAGTTTGAGACCTCTGATCTAGATCATCCCTGACAGGTGTTTGTCTAACCCTGCTCTCGATAATGGGAGTGAACTGCATTTCGCACCTTTCAGGTGACACACGGCACTTCACTGTATCAGGGCCGAAAAGAGGGTATTTTACTTAAAATATCAACATTCCATCATGTTAATACAAAACAGGTCAAGATTTAAATACAAAAATCAACAGGATGTGTCGTGTTTGGGATGGGGGTGAGAAGGTGTGTGTTCTAACAAGTTTTTTTGGTTTCAGTGCAGGTGGAGAAAAATATTAGTTATTGCTAATTTAATAAATAAGACCTAGTAAAATCCAAACTGTGAATTACTGTACACATCTTTTCCCTCACCATTCATCCTTGCTTTTCATATTTTGAGCAGAGTTGAACGTATTTTTAAACAGAAACTTTGGCTGGGTTGTGATGTTTTCATTTTTTGGTTTGTGTCGTCCATCTCTTTTTTTTTCTGGACCACCACATTCTTCAGGCTGCTTCTTCCTGAGTTTTGTAGTTTTGTTTTGTTGCAGTTGGTTCACTGTGCTTGCCTTAAAGTTTTTTCTATTATAATTAAAAATTCCAAGATGCAGCCTGAAAAGTGATTATTGGAATTCAGAAATAGAGAAGAATGGAAATTAAAAGAGGATGGGGAAGAAAATAACAGACAAAGAAGAGACGGGAGCAACTTAACAAAGGAGCAAAGATTGAGCGAATGGAGTAGTTAAAAATAAACATGTAAATATTATTTCCTGTTTGAAAATTATACTTCTTAACATGGAGAACAGTGCATAAGAAGGGAAAGAGGTGTACTTCCTGGAGGCATTGTGGGGCAAAATTCTGGCCCACTGATGTCAATGGAAAAACTGCCATTGACTGCAGTGATGCTAGGATTTCATTCTAAGGTGCAAAAGGCAAATGACCACGATTTTCAAAAGAGCATGCAAATGAACTACACAACTTTAATGTTCTGTTTATCTGTTTAGTGACTGGGTGCCCAATAGCAGACACCTTAATGTGTCCTGATTTTCAGAGCAGCGGTTATGTCTGAAACTCAGGTCCCTGTAACATCTCATGTTGGGCACTTAATCACATAGTAAGAGGTGGTCTTTCTTGCACACACCCTAGCACAATCATCCTGGTGTGGAGTACCACACCCTTTACTCCCACAAATCCTCTGGACTGGCCTATACTGCCAGTACAGGCAGTTGTCCTCATCCCTTTCCATTGCATGCTGGACACAGGAAACAGGGCCATCCCACAACATTTTGGCACCTGTGGCGGGGAGCTCAAATGACGCCCCATGCCACCTTTTCTCCTGCCTGCCTGTTATTTCTCTTGTGCCCTCCTTCCTCCAGCACAGCACTCCACCATCTCTGTGCATCTAGAGCAGAGAGAATACATATGCACCAGCAGCAGACAAAATTTTCTACACTCTGGGTCCTAGCGGCTCCCCCCCACAGTCTGGCACCTGAGGCAGCCGCCTCAGTTCGCCTCATGGTAAGGCCAGTCCTCACAGAGAAACACACAGGCTTCTTCAGCAGATATGTTAGATGGACAGGAGGAGGCTGTTTCCTTCCTAGAACACATGTATGTGGAGAGGCAACAATAAACCCTATTATCGTCTAGAAATCACATAAAGTTCAGTCCTCTCTCCAAAATGTCTTGTTGGGAGACAAGGAGTTGAAATATATGTATTTCTAAAGGTGAAGATAAATAATTTAACCCCTCCATAGAGTTTACAGTCATGGTAAAAAATACCACTTCCAAGCGAGTGTGCGTGTGCGCACACCACACAGAAGCGAGCCTTCTTCAGTCTGGCAGTGCTTGTGCTAATGCTGTAAAACAGTTGTGGTAGAGACAGTGCTTTGAAGTTGTGGTTCAGGCTGAAGCATAGAGTCATCACTGTCTCTAGGCTTCAGAGCCTGACCTAAAACTTCAAAGCACTGTCTACTGAGCTCTTTTTACAATATTTGCCCAAGTACCCAGGCTGGGATGCTTGCTTTTACAGGCTCTATAGAGAGACCTTTTTAGCCGACACAGATGCACTTTTTGAAATGGATGCAGCTGCTGGGAAAGCTTGCTTTATATAAAGAAAAGATTTGAAGAAAAGTTTGTTTTCTTTAAAGATGGAAACAATGAACTACAGGAAGGAAAAAGAACTTGGAGTAATCATCAATTTTGAGTTAGGATATGCTGATATGCTGCAAGCTTCTGAAGTGCCCAAAAGTTTGTTATGTATCATATTCACAGAAAATGACTTTTTTTCTAAAAAAAGAAAAATGATAATGAGTTCCAACTAGGGATGTAAAATTTTGTTTAATTAGTTAACTGGTTAAATGGGGACAGTGGGGGGAGAGGAGGCGCTCCAGCCTACTGGCCTTGAGTGGCCCCCTGCCCACCATAGCTCGGCTGGAGCGGCCCCCATGCCATGGGCAGGGACTACTGCAGCCTGGCTGCTTCCGACCCTGAGCTAGGCTGCCAGCTCCCAGCCTGCATGAGGCCAGAAGCAGCAGTGGGGGGAGGATGGCAGCGCTACCAGCTCGGTTGGGAGCTGGCAGGCCCTCCCGTTTGCTGCTGATTCTGGCTCTGCTCAAGGCTGCTGACTCCCAGCCCGCGCGGCCACATGGCTGGAGCAGCCCTCTACCCATGGTAGGCTAAGCATTATATAGTTACCTGTTCACATCCTTCATTCCACCCTGTGTGTGTTACTACAAAGAAATTAATTTTCTAGCAACCAGTCAATCTAAAATCTACCAAAACCATTTTTATATCACTCACCGTATGATAGTTTTATTCCAGGGCAATCAATATAACATGACCCCCAATACTCTAGAAACATTACATAGCATGTTTCTTATTGCAATGAAAGCTTAATAGCTGCAAGAAATTGCTCATCTCCCACAGACAGTATTTCTGAATGAATTAAGCCCTAAAATGATAAGCATTGCTTTTAGTGAAATCACTATAAAACAGCCTAGATTTCTGTTTCTGGATGTTTAGATGTGTAGGACCAAAAGTTAGTGATTTTCATATTATCACAGCTAAAAGAAAATCAATTCATAATACATTCTGATGAGCCAAATGATTCAAATAAAAAAACCCGCCACAACCTAATCTGAAGACAGAGTTTCTGATTATTTCTGATGTTGTTATAATTTGAGTCATCCAGAGTGGTCCAAATGCTTGATTAAACCACAGCAGGTGAGCTAAAGTACATAATATGAAACAAGAGCATCCAGAATACATGGCTGTGTGGTTAATACAGAGAAAATATTGGATTAATCAGCTAGAACAGTATAAATTTATCTTTATACATGTAATTGGGGGGAAATGCCTGAGGCTACATACAATTAGTCATGCATTTCATAAAAATCTGGAAGTGACAAGACCCTTTGACAGTTCTAAAATGATGAACTAGTGCCTAAGAGAAGAGCAATCTCATAACGGACTTGATCTCTTCCCTCTTTTTTTATGACAAGATGAGCATTTCAATAAACTACACAATGTCAATGTCTTTTTATCTACTGTTACTATAATGCTTTTATTTTTGAAGAACAGTGTCTGAGCTTCAGTGATGATGAGTATCCACAATACCTGCTGAAGTCAACGTGAGCTTCATGTAAATATAATGCCCATCCAGTATCACTGACATCTATGTGAACCGTGGGCAAGTCAGCTAACCTACATGTGCTGCTGTTTTCCTGTGCCTATACGGGATAATCATGTTTATCTCAAGGGGACTTACTTCATTAGTATCTATGAAGTGCTTTGTCTCAGAGGGGAAGTCATGTTAGTCTGCTTCTGCAAAGACAACAAAGAGTCCTGTGGCACTTTAAAGACTAACAACTATAATGGAAAAAAACCCTCTACAGTAAGATGAAAAGTGTATTTCTTATATTTGCATACCTTTTCATGAAAACTACACAAATCACGGCACTCAGATGCCAGGTAAGAGGACACCATGTAAAATATATAATACTTTGGGGAACTGCTAAGCTGAGATGCTGAGAAAAATAAATATTACATTTCACGGGAGAGCTAAAAATATATTGCAGCAAAACATTTGCAATTTCAATTCCTTTGGTTCAAATCTGTTCCTCTTTGGAAGCTTAAGAAATTGGGATTTGTGCAGAACTGTTTCCTAGTATTCAAAGAGGCTAGGCTCTATGGCCACTACTGACTATGGGCTGTAGCTGATTGTACGGCTGCCATACCGTTCTGTGGTGGTTTGTCCAGAAGATGTGCACAATCACTTTGATTTCCCTTTTGTGAGCTATTGTGAAACTCTATCGTGAAATGCCGCGTGGAGCCTTGGGCCAACTGGAGTGGGGTGTTCCCAGTCTGCACGTGGCATTTCAAAACGGCAACACTACATGGAGGCCAGGATCAGCTGGGGACTCCCCCGCTTATCCCAGACTCTGTGCAGTGCTGCTGCTTTGAAATGCCATGGGGAGCCCAGAGTTGAAATGCTGTGTGGAGCCCAGGATCAGCTGGGGATTCCTCAGCTGATCCCAGGCTACACACAAAGCTGCTGCTTTGAAACACCGCGAGGAGCCTGACACCAGGCTCTGTGAGGCATTTCAAAGCAGTAGTGCTGTATGGAGCCTGGGGTCAACTCTGACCCCGGGCTCCATGTGGTACTTTCACCTTTGAAGTGTAGCAAGAGTCCTAGGGCTGTTGCTACACTTCAAAGGCGGAGGTGCCCTATCAACTAATTGAATAGTTGATGCAAAATGCATCAACTATTTGATTAGTCAATTAATTGATATTCAGCATCCTTATTTCATACATACTATGGAATAATAAAACTGAAAAAAATCAAACCTGTGAAATGTCCTAGCTATTCTAATTGGAATTACTCTATGCAAACTTGTATGAATCTATTAAAGCTCTATTTTCCCCTCCTAATAGTAACTGTTCTTATCTCTTAAGATGCCTGAGCAACCACACATCTGTAATTCATAACAAAATTTACAAATACAAGAAAAACCTTCACTATGGGCCACAGGTGTTTCACACTAATATATTATGATGGGTCACAGTTATTCAGCCATGCATGAAACTTTATAAAAGGCACTTTAAAATCAACTCATTGAAAAACGGATAACCAAGAATTAAGGCATGGACTATATACTGAGTCTACTCAAACCTGCAGCACGCAAGAAAGAAAGAAACCCTTGAAAGTCTCGGCTAAAATTGAAGATGTCTTGTTTAGCTATTTATCTCAAGCCAAGAACACTTAAGACTTCAGTAATGTTAAAAAACCTAGTTCAATAAAGTGCTAAAACCACACTCATGATGAATTTATGGTTTGCCAAAGGGAAACTAGCCTAGCTGTAGAAGTAAGAGATAAGGCTGTAGAATGAATGGCTTTGTCAAGTCACTTCATCATGAAGGACGTACTAGTTATACAGGTTGTATCTGTATAAACCAGAACACTTTGGTCCAGAAGGACCAGGATCAGAGAGTCCCAGCAGTGCTGTGAAGGTGGGGGTCTGGGAGCCTGGCACAATGTGTGTGTGTGTTGGGGCAACACACGGCCCTGAAGGATGGGAGTCAGCACGCAGGTCAGCTGGCTGGGGGTGGAGAGAAAGTGCACAGCTCAGCTGGGCTGTGAGGGGAGCCAGGAAGCCTGTTAGAAGGCGGGGCAGGAGGTGGGGCTGGTAGCAGTGGGGTCAGAAATGACCGCCTCTGGTCCGGCAAAATCCCTCATCTGGGAACAGTCAGGTCCTGAGGGTGCCAGATCAGGGAGGTCCAACCTGTACCTATTTACTTATGGTCTCATTTCTGATAAAGGTTAGCAATTGTCTTTCTTCCTTGGGAGAAACTGATTTTAATTTACTAGTAGGGTGCTGTGTCTAGTTTTTGACTGGAACACCTTTTGGCAAACCATAAATTTGTCATGAATGTGTTTTTGAAAACTGGTGGCTCTGGTCAGCACCAGTGACTTAAGGAGCAGACTGCATTTCCAAAACAGTTTCCCCTTATTATCTAAAGAAATGTAGTAAGTCTCACTTTTGTGCCACCCTCCCATAACCAAATAACTGTATATGAAAGTTGAAATGAAAAAAACTTAAAGATTTTGGCAAATTTGAGAGAGAAGACTACTGATAATATAAATGAATCAACCTGATAATAGTAACAACTTGCCTCAACCTCAAGTGTCTCTAACGTTGTGAAATGTATTAGACCCAGGAGGCACATTGATTTTATACTGTTATAAGAAGTCTTGCAGAAATATCACAGCCCAATGATAACTCTAATCATGCACTTATGAGTTTCTATTGAGACAAAGAAACAAGGAAAGGAAGAAGGACAAATCTGCACACCCCATGGAAATGAGTAAGAAAATGAACATTGACATGTCTAGAGAAACTATTCCCTTCTTTGGAAACACTGCAGTAGGCAAGATTTGTTTATTAGTTTCAATACTGACTACTGTAATAAGAAGTGTTAGTCAGCTGCTGTAAGAGTGGGCTGCATTCATGACAGAGAGAATAGGCTGAGATATTTTGTTCACAGAATATTAGCAATTAAATGACATTCCTGTTCGTTGTTTACATCCAAATGCTTTTAGCAATAATTTCTAATTTTTTATACAATTCCAGGCACTCAAATTGCAGTTTGGCATAATTTTGGTTGTTACACTCTGCTGCCTTCTTCTGTGTTTTGGACTCTCAAGACTGGAATTGAGTCTCTTACTCCAACAATTTGTCTAAAACACTTTCTTCCCATGCTGATAATCATGGCCCCAGTGAAGTCAATGGGAAAGTGCCCACTGACTTCATTGGGGCCACGTTTCCCCCAGGTAAAGCATGGTGTAAAATCTCCAGAACTGGCTGGGCTTGAAAGAAGATAATCTTCTCTTAGTCCTGGTCTACACTAGGACCTTATTCCGAAATAACCCCCCCAAGTTTGAATTTATATGCGGTGTGTCCACACTACCAAGCCTGTTATTTTGAAATAATGGGCTGCAGAATTCAAATGCCTTACTCCTACTTTTCATGAGGAGTAATGCTAATTCCAAAATAGTAATTTCGAAATAACATTAGTGTGGATGCTCCGGTGCCACTAATTCGAATTTATCATCCTCCAGAAGGCCTCCTGCAGCTCCCCAGAGTGCTTCCTGGGGCTCTAAGTCTGAAGTAGCATGTCCACATTAATAAAGCCTGCCTCGGACTAATTTCAATGTTTCCCTGTAGTGAGGACATGCTAGTTCAGATTTGTTAAATCAGGAATTCTTAAGATGAATTTAGTATTTTTGATATAGTTTCCTAGTATAGATATGGCCTTAATGATATTTCAGTTTTGAAGATGCTATTCTCTTCAAAATCTTCTGTCCAGACAGTTAGATGCTTTAGTTTTCTGAGCTCATTTATCCAAACATTTTAAGTATCTTGCAAAACTTTTTTAAAAAAGGGTTGAAGCATATTTGTATAAAAGTAATAACTTGGGATATAATCTACATGTTCTAATTTCAATGTGTTTACCTTTTCATTAACATTCAGAAATATTGCAAATAGAGAATCAGAATATATATGTTAAAATTCTAAAAACATAATCTGTCTACCTGTTACCACTTATAGTCAGCCAGGTCTGGTGTTTTGGAATCATTTCATAAAGACCATAACAGGATTCAAAAAAGAAGTAGATAAATTAATGGAGATGGATTCATCAATGACTATTAGCAGATTAAGTAGGAATGGTGTCCCTAGACTCTGTTTGCAGGTAGGGGTGTAAATCCCATTTAATCAATTAACTGGTTAAACGTAACGTTTAACTGGCTAACCGATTAAGTGTGCAGGTGGGCGTAGGGCTGCTGGCTTCCCGCTCCACAGTGCTGCCATCCGCTAACTCCTGGCCCCTCAGGGCTGCCAGCTGCTGGCTCTCGGCCCCGTGTGGCTGCCGGTTAACTGATTACCAGTAAACATCACCCAGTAAGAGTGATGTTTACCAGGTAATTGGATAACCTGATACCCATTCACAGCCCTATGTGCCAGAAGGTTGGAATAGGTGACAGAAGATAGACCACTTAGGGCAGTGGTCCCCAACCTTCCGGGGCTGCTGAGCACCCGGGGTGCTCACACGCCGGGCATCCGGGGGCGGGGCCGCCCATGCGCCACGCACCCGGGGCCAGCACCGCGAATGTGCTGCGTGCCCAGGGCAGGGGCCGCCCATACGCCGTGCGCCCGGGCCGGGACCGCGCATGTGCCGTGCACCTGGGGGCAGGGCCGCCCATGCGCCACGTGCCCGGGGCCAGTACCACGCATGCGCCGCGCGCCGGAGCCAGCCCAGATTATTCGGCGGGTGCACATAAATGCCCCGGTGGGCAACATGGCGCCCTCGGGCACCACATTGGGGACCACTGATTTAGGGAATGAACAGAATAGGCATAGTGGAAACTGGGCTAGATGGACCTTGGTCTCATACAGTATTGCTCTTCATATGTTCTTAAACAGAAAAGGTTTATTTATGCAAACCTCGCTGGGTCAGAGAGATAGTAGAGAATATTTATTATTGTAGCCTTACATTTGCTTTTAAAATGGAGACAAGATAGAATTAAGTGAAAGGGTAAATACAGCCCTTTTTTGCTGTTTCAAGTATGAACAATTTTAATATAAAAATTAATGTTCACTCTTTTCAGACAACTGGGAAAGTGACTTTTAAAAACTGAATATTAGTACAACAGCTGCTCGGCATTTGGAAAAAGCATCAGTTTGTAAAACATTTATTGTTATTCAAACTTTTTAAAGGCTTTTCCAACCACATATACTGTGGTGAAACAGGGGATCACTCTTCTTTTTCCTGTATGGAGTTATGAATACATGCAGACTACCAATAAGTAGCTTATCAAGAATAGCTGGCTGTAAATGCATTTAAAAATGAAACACACATACAGAACTTCAAGAACATACAGTGGAATCACCCTTTTACCTCCACTCTTTTGAAGAACTTATGTTTAAGTATTCACATATATCCCATTTTTAAAAATAAGACACTATACAGGTGTCTTTTTAATGGGCTGTATTGCATACATTTCTCTAATTTTACATATTATAATTTTAGTAGGGAAAATTTATCACGAGAAAGATTAAAAAATTATCAAAGAAAAAATATTTATTACATTTGACTGTTTCACATTATATGAATTCTGTGTATATACACATATGTTTCACTGTTAAACATATACTAGGGCATATAGTTACTAGACTGTTCCACAAACAGAAGCATTAAAAAGGTAATTTAAAGGACTATATTATGATTGGATCGTGACAACACTGCTACAGCAGTTGGCAAATTAGTTCTAGTCATTGGATTTCCAGACAGCAGCTTTGAAGCATGACTAGAAAAGCAGGGAAAAGGCCAAAGCTAACAAAATACGATTTCATAGCTTGACTTTGCAATGATAGTAACTTTTGTTATAATTCCCAATACCCAGAGACTATATTAAATCTGAATTCACTATTAATTTACACAGAATTAGGAATGTAAGTGTCCTACCGTATATGTTAAGTAAAGCTAAATCTCAAGCATTGTGACAATAGCAAAATACTTTATCTTCCACTCTCTTGGTAGTTACTTAAAGCTATTTTCACAACTTAAAAGTTACTTTTCAGGTGACAAAACTTTTATTTTTTCCTCTGTGCTTTTTGTGTTGTAATGGCTGCATTATAGAAGATAAATGGAAGAAAGAAAGAAAGACAGAAAGAAATAAAGAACAAATGAACAACAAATACTTGTTAAAAGGGTTGGAGGTGGTAGAACAAAATTGCAGTACTTATATGGATGGTAAACATAATTTTCATAGATCTTCTTCTGAGTCAGAATATGACTTTCAACGGTGCTTCAAAAACTTAGTAAAACCCCCAATCCAACACTTATATAACTGCACAATGGAAAAAGTTTTAATCCGAGCTGGTTTAAGGTACTTGCAAATCTCAGACACTACACACAAAGTGCTTTCTTTCAGGCCTGTACACTGCTGCTGTTTTTCCAAAGTCTTAAAAGAGTGGTAGCAACAAAAAGGAACTTCAAAATGTAAATATTAAATTCAAATCTCTTCTAAAATATGCTCTCATAGGAAGAAACAAAATATAAGAAACAGAGATATACCTGAATAATAGCCATAAAGAAAGCTGATTACTACTCTCAGTCCCAGCAAATGCAGATTTGCAGTGGTGGCTGCTGTGGGTCTAATCCCAGAAGCCAAGTGGGAAACACTATCAGTTTCCCAGTATAGCAGTTACTGATGTAAAATCCTGTTTAATTAATTAACTGGTTAAATGGGGGTGAGGTGGGAGGGATGGCGTGCCAGGCCGGTTGGAGCTCCCTGCCCACGGTGGGCCCCATGGGGCTGGAGCAACCCTCATCCTGCAGCGGGTGGGGAGCTGTTCCAGCCCCATCGGTATACCGTAACCAGTAAGCCTCGTGCATTACGGGGATGAAGTTTACAGATTAACCATTAACATCCCTATTACTAGTACATTGTTGCTAGCCAGATCAAGGGGTATGATTGATTTCTGTGGTTGTCAGTCACCACAGGTGCCAAATGACACCCCACAGCTATCATCCAGCAGTACCTACAAATGGTCAGACTAGGAGGATTCAGTCAGTATTTAGAGATTGACCAGACCAAAGAATTATTGTTCTAATTGGGAATGATGATAGACCATAATTAGCCAGGCAACACTGCTGGATTTGCTTACATTGTCATATTATAGAGGTGCAAGTGCATGGAAGAATTTTTTTTCATTCTTCTTCACCTATGTGATCCACTCTCCCATTATAATAGTCCCTGGCATTCCCTACTGCACATATTACGGTGTAATTCTGAGCTCTGTTTTATTTTGCAACATCAGTGGTTTACTTTTATTCTTCCATTTATTTTGCCTCATACGCATGCCTCAGCATAACAGTATGCATTCTGATAGTCATTAAGACAGACTTTTACCTGTGCTTAGTGATATAGCTTATTCCTACCACCGCCTTACCAATAAAAAAGAATTCAGAGAAGGATTTGGTGCAAGTGACACACAATCAGCTATTGATATATGCAAAAAGCTATTTTTTCAACATACAGAGGCTCAAAAATGCATATGTTGAGCCCTAGTATGGGCAGTGAGCTAATCTCAGGGAAGGATTTAATGCATGTTTTGTCCTGGTATGTAACTCACAAGGGTACTGAGCATGTTAGGCAAGAGGCACTGTAATTTTTGGAGGGATGGAGAAATTTCCTATAATGGAGACCTACATGCTACAAAATTTTGCTGTGATTTGTTACCTGAAGTTATTGTTATATGATGTATATATACTCGTGCTGTGTTAATACCATACTGAATGAAAGCTTCTCATTTAGGTATGCTACTAATCCACCTGTAATTAATGCATGCATTGATATATACATACACCCATTTAATTTTCAGGCACCAAAGATACTATTTTTCTAAAGGATACTCTTTTCTGGCTAGTAAAAAACTAATTTTCTTGCAATCTATTGTGTAAGGAAACAGATTTTTATGCCATCATTTTGAGCAGCCTCACTCAAGCTTTTCACCAATAACCAATTACTTCTCACGGGGTCCTCATTACTGCTGAGATGTAAGGCCAAACAGTGTCAGACATTGCCAGGCCACCATAGGAAAATGATTAGCCTCCTTGAAAAATACAGCATCCAATCACCTATGCAGAAAACATCCTAAAACTGTTCCCAAACCAGTTTCCTTCGTAGTCGCAAACCTTGAAATTAGTCATTATTGTCCATGGCTGTTTTGATGAAAATTGTGTACATCTGCAGGTGCTTTACTGACATGGATACAATTACATAAAGACAATAGCCTAAATGAACTGAGGAATTAAAAAGTCCATTTTATGCACACAAATGAATTCTGTGAATTGCTTGGAAACAGACTATCCAACCTGACACACAGCTGTGAAAATGCCATTGAGCATGAAGTAGATTATAAATGCATCTCTGATTTCATTAACAAAGATCCTAAAAACAACACAGAGAGTTATGAAGTAGTTTCAGAATGTCTTCAATTTCTTGTTAATACTCTGAATGAAAAATAAAAGGTGTTGTCTCGAACTAATCACTGGGCAAGTCTACTAAAGATTTTATTTCTATCTAAAGTTTAGGCCAAGACTTGTGGTATGAGAATTTGCAATATCATCACCTTCAAGTGACACATGCTGGTCTACTCTTCACAACTAAGAGTTCTCACCACAGCTTCTGGCTGTGAAGTTTGGCTTTGGCCCTGAGCAGCATAAGGCAGTTGGAGATCTCTCCTTCTGGCAGCTATACAGTTGGAACATAAAACTTGCAATACTAAAGAACAGAGGGCCCATGCTCTAAAGAAAGAACTAATACATTTAAAGAACTGCATCATGAGCAAAATATGTTCATGAAAGAATTAAGTCAACTGGTAGTACTAATTTTACGAAGTTCAAGGTAACAAACATAAAAAATGAATTTGAACAATCCTTTCCCCCATAATTCCATGTGAGAGGCTTTGCTAAAATATGTTACAAAATGACTTGGAGTAGATGAAATAAGAGTACGACCTTAAAAACAGGTATAAAAATTTCAACTGCCAACATTAACAACCTTTTAATTTAGTAGCCAAAGTTTCTTGATTCTACACTTTGGGAAGTAATAGCAAGATTCCTAAGCCACATTCTGTGCCCAAAACCAAATTTACCTACTTTCACCTTTTTAAAACACCATTTCAAAACACCACAAGGGAGCAAGTCAATTTTTCCTAATTGATTACACATATTATAACATGATTTATTGTCCTCAGTACTAATTTAGCCATTATTTATTTATTGAAACAGCAACAGAGATTTGATGCTTCAACTAGTATAGTTGGCAAATCCTTGGTTTTCTTAAAAGGAAGCTTAAGGAAATGAATGTAAATTTTCCTTTTCTTTAGGTTTGGCAACTGTTCCACAAATTTTCCATTTAACCTAAATTAATAAGATTTGGTAGAAAATCAAGTTATTTCCACAGTCTATATTAGACTGCATTATGACACGTTTACAATGGTTTTGTCTGGCCAAATTATATACTTCAGTCACAACAACACATATTTTCCCGTTCTGCATCATTTGCTGGTGATAGCAAAGCTGATCAGTTACAAACTAGCCACATTTCTAGTACAGTAATTCCTCATTTAACACGTGCCTGCTTAACACGTTTTCGCGATAGCACCATTTTTTTTTTAGGGAACGTTTTTTGAATTACACGACTGTCCCTGGAATAACATGATTTCCCCAACCGGCCTGTTGCCGGCAGCTGCACAGGCCTTCCCCCGCTTCCCTGCAAATCAGCGGAGGGTTCGCCCCTTGCTGCGCCGTTCCCCGCTGACTCCCCCTCGCCGGACGCCTTGCCCCCCTCTCCTCCATCCCCGCTTGCAGGCCGGCGGCTGGGTTTCCCCAGCCAGCCCGTCCTCAGCGGCCTTTCCCCTGCAAAGCGGTGGGGGGTTCGCCACTCGCCGTGCCGTTCCCCGGCGACCCTCCCTTTCCAGACGCAGTGCGGGTCCTGGCAGACCCGTCACAGGGGCATACTCCCAACCCAATCCCCTTCCCCTCTCCTCTCCTCCTCTTGCCCAGAGCCAAACGTCTCCCCTCCCTGCTGTAACCCAGTCTCCTTTCTCCCCCAACCTTATGTCTCGGTCCCAACAGACACCACCGCTTGAAACGCAGCCCCCACTTTTTCCATTATTTACAGTGGGAAAATTGACCCCGCATAACACGTTTTCACTTAACACGATCATTTTCTGAAACATATCTATCGTGTTAAATGAGGAATTACTGTATTGATTTTGTAGCCATTGTAAACTGTCCCTTACACTTGACTAATATAAAATATAGTAAATATAGCATTCAGTAATGCATGACAGTAATGAAAATCTCATTACCAAAACAAACTGACATACTGGAGTGAGTCCAGAGAATATCACCAAAAATGATTAGGTGGCTACGGAAAGATGAAAAAAGTCAAATATGTATAGCTTTAATATAATGTGTGTGATTTGGGGTGGAGGAAAATAACTTGATAATATATTATTATTACTTTAAGGGCCTAAACTGCAAAAATATAGTGTATTTGGGTGACACAGAATCATATACCGGGATATAAAATATATCGAAAGGATAGAGCAGGCCGGGTGGGTGGCGGAGTGGCACTGTATGTGAAAGATAATGTAGAATCAAATGAAATAAAAATATTAAGTGAATCAACATGTTCAATAGAATCGCTATGGATAGTAATTCCATGCTCCAATAATAAGAAATTAGCAGTAGGGATATATTACCGACCACCTGACCAGGACAGCGATACTGACATTGAAATGCTGAGGAGATTAGAGAGGCTACCAAAATAAAGAACTCTATAATAATGGGGGATTTTAATTACCCCCATATTGACTGGATACATGTCACCTCAGGAAGAGAAGCGGAGATAAAATTTCTCAATGGCTTAAATGACTGCTTCTTGGAGCAGCTAGTGCAGGAACCCACAAGGGGAGAGGCAATTCTCGATTTAGTCCTGAGTGGAGCGCAGGATCAGGTCCAGGAAATAACTGTTACAGCACCGCTTGGGAATAGTGACCATAATATAATAACATTCAACATTCCTGTGGTGGGAAGAACACCTCAGCAGTCCAGCACCCTGGCATTTAATTTCAAAAGGGAATTACACAAAAATGAGGAGGTTAGTTAAACAGAAATTAAAAGGCACAGTGACTAGAGCCAAATCCCTGCAAGCTGCATGGAAACTTTTAAAGACACCATAATAGAGGTCCAACTTAAATGTATACCCCAAATTAAAAACATAGCAAGAGACCTAAAAAGAGTCACGTGGCTTAACCACCATGTAAAAGAAGCAGTGAGGGACAAAAGGCATCTTTTAAGAAGTGGAAGTCCAGTCCTAGTGAGATAAATAGAAAGGAACGTAAACACTGTCAAATCAAGTGTAAAAATGTAATAAGAAAAGCAAAAAAGATTTTGAGGAACAGCTAGCCAAAAACTCAAAAAGAAATAACAAAATGTTTTTAAGTACATTAGAAGCAGGAAGCCTGCTAAAAACCTGTGGGTCCCCTAGACGATCGAACTATAAAAGGCGCAATCAAGGACGATAAAGCCATTGCGGAGAAACTAAATGATTTCTTTGCTTCAGTCTTCACGGCTGAGGACGTTGGGGAGATTCCCAAATCTGCACCGTCCTTCCTGGGTGATGAATCTGAGGAACTGTCCCGGATTGAAGTGTCATTAAAGGAGGTTTTGGAACAAATAGAAAAACTTAATGTTAACAAATCTCCGGGACCGGATGGCATTCATCCAAGGGTTCTAAAAGAACTCAAATGGGAAATTGCTGAACTATTATCTGTGGTTTGTAACCTATCCCTTAAATCGGCTTCCGTACCTAATGACTGGAAGGTAGCCAACGTGACACCAATATTTAAAAAGGGCTCTAGAGGCATCCGGGCAATTACAGACCGGTAAGTCTAACTTCAGTACCGGGCAAATTAGTCGAAACAATAGTAAAGAATAAAATTGTGAAGCATGTAGAAGAACATAATTTGTTGGACAAAAGTCAACATGGTTTCTGTAAAGGGAAATCCTGTCTTACTAATCTATTAGAGTTCTTTGAAGGGGTTAACAAACTTCCGGACAAGGGGGATCCAGTAGATATAGTATACTTAGATTTTCAGAAAGCCTTTGACAAGGTCCCTCACCAAAGGCTCTTGTGTAAATTACATGGCCATGGGATAAGAGTGAAGGTCCTTTCTTGGATTGAGAACTGGTTAAAAGACAGGAAACAAAGGGTAGGAATAAATGGTAAATTTTCAGAATGGAGAGGGGTAACTAGTGGTGTCTCCCAAGGGTCAGTCCTGAGACCAATCCTGTTCAACTTATTCATAAATGATCTGGAGAAAGGGGTAAGCAGTGAGGTGGTAAAGTTTGCGGATGATACCGAACTGTTTAGGATAGTCAAGACAGAAGCAGACTGTGAGGGACTCCAAGAAGATCTCACCAAACTGAGTGATTGGGCAACAAAATGTCAAATGAAATTTAATGTGGATAAGTGTAAAGTAATGCACATCGGGAAAAATAACCCCAACTATACGTACAGTATGATGGGGGCTAATTTGGCTTTGACAAATCAGGAAAGAGATCTTGGAGTTATCGTGGACAGTTCTCTGAAAACTTCCACACAGTGTGCAGCGGCAGTCAAAAAGGCAAATAGGATGCTAGGAATTATTAAGAAAGGGATAGAAAATAAGACCCAGAATATCTTACTGCCCCTGTATAAAACTGTACGCCCACATCTTGAATACTGTGTACAGATGTGGTCTCCTCACCTCAAAAAGATATTTTGGTCTTGGAAAGGGTTCAGAAAAGGGCAACTAAAATGATTAGGGGTTTGGAACAGGTCCCATATGAGGAGAGGTTAAAGTGACTGGGACTTTTCAGTTTAGAAAGAGAAGACTGAGGGGATATGATAGAGGTATATAAAATAATGAGTGGTGTGGAGAGGGCCAATAAAGAAAAGTTATTTATTAGTTCCCTAAATAGAAGAACTAGAGGACACCAAATGAAATTAATGGGTAGCAGGTTTAAAACTAATAAAAGAAAGTTCTTCTTCACACAGAATGTAGTTAGCCTGTGGAACTCCTTGCCAGAGGAGGCTGTGAAGGCTAGGACTATAATAGAGTTTAAAGAGAAGCTAAATAATTTCATGGAGGTTAGGTCCATAAAAGGCTATTAGCCAGGGGATAAAATGGTGTCCTTGGCCTCTGTTTGTCAGAGGCTGGAGAGGGATGGCAGGAGACAAATCGCTTGATCATTGTCTTCGGTTCACCCTCTCTGGGGCACCTGGTGCTGGCCACTGTCGGTAGACAGGATACTGGGCTAGATGGACCTTTGGTCTGACCCAGTACTGCCGTTCTTATGTTCTTATAAAATACTAAAACTGGAAAGGACCTTGAAAGGTAATCAAGTCCAGTCCCCCACCCTCATGGCAGGACCAACCACCATCTAGATTAGGGGTGGGCAATTATTTTTTGCCAGGGGCCACTTCAAACATTTCTGGCTGCACCAGAAGGGGCGGGGTCTTGAGTCGAAGGCGCGGGGCTGGGATACTTCCAGGTTCCCCACCCCCAGACCATGATTGGTCTGGGGTTGGGGGAGTGCCTTTGCCCGCTCCCCCTTCCCCTAGGTGCCCATGCCCCTGGCTGGGAGGAGGCTTCGCACACTCCCCCGCCCGCAAGGCCAATAGGAACTGGGGGCGGAGGGGGGGCGCACAAAGTCTCCTCCTGCCCTGCCAGGAGTGTGCAGCACTTCTAAGTGCCACATACTCCTCACAGGGCAGGGCCAGGGTGGAGGAAACTTTGCAAGCTCCCCTGCCCCCAGGCCCTGATTGGCCTGGGGAGAGGGGAGCACAGGAAGCCTCCTCCAGCCCTGCCAGGAGTGGCGCTTTTAAGCACCGTGTGCTGCTCACAGGGCAGGGACAGAGCAGAGGAAACTTTGCATGCCCCCCCTCCCCCAGGCCCTGATTGGCCTGGGGACAGGGGAGCGTGTGAAGCCTCCTCCCGCCATGCCAGGAGCACCTGGCACTTCCAAGAGCCACATGTTCCTGGCAAGGTGGAGGAAACTTTGTGTGCTCTCCCGGCCCCCCAGGTCCTAATTGGCCTTGGGGCAGGGGAGCAGCAGGGCCTCCATTGGTCGGATCCACCAGCTTGGCAGGCCGGATCCAGCCTGCGGAGGCCCTTTTGCCCATCCCTGATCTAGATTATCTGTAACAGATGTCTGTGTAACCTGCTCTTAAATATCTCCAATGATGGAGATTCCACAACCTCCCTAGGCAATTTATTCCAACGTTTAAATGCCCTGACTGATAGGAAGTTTTTCTCCCTCTTCCTTGTAACACCTTTTTGGTACTTGAAAGCTGCTATCATGTTCCCACTCAGTCTTCTCTTTTTCAAAGTAAACAAACCCAATTCTTTCAGTCTTCCCCCATAGGTCATGTTTTCTGTAATCATTATTGTTGTTCTTCTCTGGAATATGGTATACAGAACAGGACACAATACTCCAGTTGAGGCCTAATAAGTGCACAGTAGAAAGGAAAAATGACTTCTTGTGTCTTGCTCACAACACTCCTGTTAATGTTTCGCAGAAAGATGTTTGCTTTTTTTTGCAACAGTGTCACACTATTGACTCATAAACATAATGTAAAGATTAAAAAAAACAATGAGAAAATTTACTGAGACTGCAAGCTCATGGAGACATGGATTATCTTTTCATCCTATGTGCGTACAGTGCCTACCACAATGGGCCCTGATCCTTTCTGAGTGTCTTGATGCTAGTGTAATGTTAAGAAATGCACACATCAAATGAGTAAAAGAAAGTTAAGCAAAGTTTCAATGTTGGTTTTAAAAGAGCAAACCAGTAAACAGCAGTGGCAGGTAGGATAGAATCCCCTCTTTTGGGGGTTTCTGCAGAGTTTTAACTGTAGAGAAGGCATATCAGCATCTACGTCTGAGCATCCAGGTTAGCTTATCCAGGTGTGAAGATCCTCACTGCAAAGCTACACCCAAATTTCTGTGTGCTTGCTGGTGCTGCACTGCTTAGGATGTGTCATTGGTACTTCTGGGGACATATCCCATAGTTCTTTGTGCTGCAGTCAGTGAGGCCCCACTCCATGATTCTTTCTCAGTGAATTCTGGAAGAATTTGCCTGTTTTTCTGGACACAAATGGGGAACTCTGGAAAGGCCCTGGAGGAGTATCAGGGCTTGAGTGGTTTAGCCTTCATCCTCTCTGCAAAGTTGGCTGGTTACCAGCCTGACTGAAGGCAGCATCTCAGCTTTATCTTATAGTCCCAGATGAGCTGGCTAGCTTAAACTGAAAACACCACTAAACTTATGTCAGAGGTTTGTATATGAAAGAAGATTAAGGGCAACACTTAAGTAAGAGCCCAAGTTAACTTTGTAGTTAACAGACTTGAGGGAAGTAAAAGGAGCAGTTCCCAATATGGAGTCAGACTAAGAGCAATGAGAGACTGTCCTAGAAGAAGCAGTTGCAGCAGATGCAAAACACACAAACTCTGGAAATTAGTGATTTCCTCAGACTGACTTTTTCAGTTTAGAGTCAGTGTGCTGTTTTAGGTTTGTCCTGACCTTTTCTTGTCCCTAACAGACCTTGCCTTGGCAGCTCTACTCTCTAGATCTTCTGTGCTCCCATCATCGTCTCATTTTGCTCTGTGTCTATAATGTCACGTTTCCCCTTCACATCATCCTAACCCCACACACTTTAAAAATTATAAAAAGAAACAGAAAAATAAACTTTAAAAAATCTGAAATCAACATGCCATTTGGTAAACATCACCGTGCCTCTTCATGGCAGGGACATTTTAATGTGAATATCTATTTTGTATGGAACTTAGCATAATAGGATCCCTATCTTGATTTCCAGTAGCATCTAGAGGCCCCATGCAGATATCAACAAAAACAACAAAATCGATGCCCATGTAGCCACCAGTATAGAAGCAATACGTTGTATTTATTTCTTGCAGTTCATTATCAAGTCAGCTTAGAAATGAACATGGCAACATAACATGTTATTTGCTAGCTCCAGTAGGCTGTATCCAAACTGAATTTTCCATGAGTATGTCTTCAGAAACTTGGGCTAAAAAGTGGGGTTGGGATTATTTTGATCTCTTGTAAAGTGCTTCAGAATTGATGACTTATCAAAGTACTAGCTGTCAGGTCACAGTACTTGTTATGACTTCAATATCTCAGTAACAACATGGTTGTTTGTCTTAATTCCCTTCTAATGTACAATTCACAGTCAAAGACATAGGAGATACAAATAGGAAATAAAAAAGCAGAGTGGATTTCTGGTGATCAACCTTGCCCCCTTATTCCTTCTGTACTAGTCCCAAAGGACAATATTTGTTATGAAGGTACACACACGCCATTATGAAAAGTGTAGACAAAATTACATGTAGTCTCGGGTTAAAGTGTAGTGATATTTTGAGAAGTGCCTAGCCAATAATGACATATTTTTACCTAACAGGTCTGCTCCCTTGGTTTATTCACAGTGATCAACTTACTTCAGTTCAAAAACGTTTTTAATATTCTTTGTGGCTGTCTCCACTGCAAGACCAACAGCTCTAGAAGAGTGTCGTGTATTGTATTATAATTCACCACAAATCACTAACAAAATTGTTAACTAAGTTCCAACTGCACATACAGCTCATGTTCTGGGATATGACTCTGAAAACTTATTGAAGAAAATAGCTGTTCACATGTTGTAACTAATGACAGAATATAGCTTGCAGAATTTTTGTTACTGGAAATGATGCATAAGTCATGCAGCTGGATTTTCAAATTCCAGGATGAAATAGCAGAGTTAGCTATTAGAAACATCTTTTTTCTTGCACATTGCAAGTTTGATATGGGAATCATTGCAGTTTAATAAACATGGAAGACTGCAAATCCTTTTATTCCAAAGAGTTATTTTTCAAAGTACAATCACACTTTAAAATTGAGCACATATTTATTAATATTATACTGTTACCAAATTGCATTTTATTTATATCTTCTTCTGCCTGATTGTGTCCCCATTTCTTTTTCCTATATTATTTAAAACTCAGAACTATATAAGATGATATTTTAGCAAATGCAAGACCTTATGCACTCCCTATTAAATATTTAAAAGTATTTTTGCGTACTGTGTGTGAACAAGGTTTGTGAAATCCTAATGGTGTGAATTATGGTCATTCATCATTCCCATACTGAGGTATAATCTAGTCTACCGGATGGTATGGCAAATCATCCTGACAAGTTTATATTAATGTGTATGTAAATGAGCATAAGAAAGAAATGGTCAAATTTATGTTAAAGACTTCTAAAGGCTTAACAGCATCTTACTAAGTATATATGTCAGCTTAATCTAATCCTCCTACTTCTAACATGTCCTGTGGGCTCAGCACGACGCCTATAATGCTCTCATATGTTATGAGGGATTGCCTCTGAGAAGTTCACCATCACTAGTACACTTTGTTCAATAAAACTTTACATTTGGTCTTAGGCTGACAGAATGCTATCTTTCTCAAATTTGCATCACAAACCTTTAGCTGCTTCTGACATCAATAACACTGGCAATAATACTTTCCAGTAATCTGTTACAACATAGAGAGTGCACATATTCTCAGTTCCCATCTTAACTTTGTCAGCTGCAAACAGGCTGCTCTAATTCGCCTGGACTGGTTCAATACAATGTTGAAATTCTTTGTGCCAAGAAAAAGCACTCTTCTAATCAGCATCTCCTTTGAGAAGACCTTTGGTGGGGTTTCCTTCCCCTGCTCAAGAACTTCAAGGTCTTCTAAATTAAAGCATCTTTCTTTTTCTTTATGTCCACATTGATCACTTAGTAGCATGGCAGTGCATTGGAGTTCTGAGCTCACCATCAGTTCTGCTGATATCAGC
The DNA here is from genome assembly GCA_019425775.1 of Rafetus swinhoei. Lineage (NCBI taxonomy): Eukaryota > Metazoa > Chordata > Testudines > Trionychidae > Rafetus > Rafetus swinhoei. The sequence goes on along the minus strand of CM033446.1, from coordinate 79,686,974 downwards.
TACTGAATTAACCTCAGGGATGTAACAACAGAATATGTTTGTCTCCTGTGGCATGTTTCCTCTGATCTCAAAAGTGATCAACAGAAACCTAGAAACACAGCAGTGTTTAGTGAGCCCAAGTACACGGTTGTTTTTCTAATATGTTGTAGTCAGTGTAGATCCTACTATAAGGGCACATGCGCTCCATGCCTGCAAAACCAGAAATGTCTGAATAGCTGTGTCTGTCAGAGATACACTTGTGCTCCCATATTTGGCCATAAAAGGATGACCACAACATACTCTCTCTGTTTCTTTAAAGTAGGAAGCCTGTGGTAAATGAGGATTCTAAAAAGTAGGGATGGTAAATTGATCAGGGGAACCACACTGAATAAAATACTTTGAAGAGCTTCAGTTCTTTGTTTTTTTAAGAATGTGTCAATGTGGATCCCATGGTAGGTGACTGGCAATTAATACCCTTCAAGTCTGTGGGAGTGAGGATCATCAGCTGAATCAGTTAAACAGGCAATGAAGTACTTCTTCTCCCAAACTTGGTGTCTGCCCCAATACTTGTCAAGGGCATAGTGTTTTATAACTGTGTCTTGGTCCATGTTGCAACCTTCCAAATCTCAGAGATCAGAATGTTTCTGAAGCCTGTGCTCTGATGCAATGTGCCTTGATGTCTGAAGAGAAGTTTGCTGTGAAACTGATAACAGTAGAAATGCACTCCGTAGTCCACCTGGATATTCTTTGAGTTGTCTCTCCTAACAGGAAGCTACTGAGCTTTGCCTGAATTCTCTGACTCTATGCTTGAAGCGACATCTCTCAGTATGCCCTCTGGTATCAAAACAGACATCTCTGACATCAATGGTGTAGGGGTGGTGGCGCCAGTTCTTTTCTCAGTGCCCTCTTTTCTACACTGGTCTTAGGAATAGTGTATTTTCTGAATGGTGTGCTGGATGATTCCGGCTTGTCCACTAGCAGGATCCTGGAATTGTTTCCTTGGGTCTGATGAGATCTTCATGGATTGTTCTAGAAAATGGGAGTTGTAGCCTTGTTTCTCTCAACTTATGCACTCTAACACAAAATAACAGGAATACTCAGCATCCGCTAAGTATATGTGATTTTCCCAAACTAATCCCCCTTTAAAGGGGAATAGTCCATTTGAAGAGGGAGAGGGCTTTAAACCTGCAGGTTTTGAGTCGGCCATGTTATAGAGACCAAGGGGTGTCAACAGTCATTGATATGCAGTTCAACTTTAGTCATCCTATTGACCCATTTTAAGATAAAGGTAATCAAAGGAGTTTTGAAGAAAATCAGAAGGTTTGCAGGTGATTTAGCCAAAGCTAGCAACTAATAGGCTAGATACTCACCAGGTTTCATCTTGCTGCCACTGTCTTCGAATTGTAAGGGAATATCATGCTGCTCTACCCTTTACCCTCACATGGTACACAAGCTGAATGTGCTGGAGCCAACAGACATTACTACTAGGGTTGCCAGATACTTTAAAAAAAAAAAAAAAAAAAATCCCCACCAAACATGGCAGGAAAAAAAATTGGTTGAGGAAAAAACCCCAACAATGGGGGACCAAACTTGCTGAGCAAAAACAAAAAAAAAACCCGTTAAGTCCCCACGCTCCCAGCCAGACGTGGCAGGGGAAGAATGTCCCCACTGGCGTTCCGTCTGAGAGAAACAGAAAACACCTGACATTTTACATGTCCGGTATTTTCTGTTTTTTTTTTTTACCAGACAAAGGCGGCAAAAACCGGACTGTCCAGGTGAAAACCGGACACCTGGCAACCCTAATATTATTCAATCCACATTAGCACACACTTACAGAAGAATGTTCGCTCTTTTAGTAAAAAAAAAAGATAAAAGGCAATTTGTTTTTATAGTAAGTTAGTAAGGCTCTAGTTGTATCTCTTATGTATTTTAATCTTGAGTGTTTTAATCTAGACATTTCAATTAAAAAGTCAGCAACACACAGAATCAGCTACAAAAGCTAGCTTTACCAATTATAAAAACCTATAGTTACATTTCCAAATGTGGGAGCATAAAAGGCAAAAGCTGAATTCCTTTTTTGGACTACAGAGAATAAGGCTTTCTGTAAAGTAGATTATTGTTATTTGTAGTGATACCAAAACAAGGTCTGACCCTAATAAAGTGTAAGTGGAAAGTTCCTAGAACCTAATAACCAGTCAAGCTAAGAATTTTTATGTAAAACCTATTTATTTGGTAGGTTAATCAACAACAAGACTTCAACTAATGTGACAATTAATAGCACAATCTCAAAAATAAATCTAAAGTGTCCTTGAATTATAGAATCTAACAAATATTCTGGATTCTATTAATAAAGAGGTTGGGAAAACAATAAAAAAGATTTGAAAACTGTAGGAAAGAGAAGGATTTCATACTCTTTTTCTTCTTATGTTTGACCCCTTCAGTACAATTAATTATATCCATAAATAAATGTAAATATTGCTTCAAAACTGTCAGAATATATACAATCTAAATTAATTTATATTTTCATAGGCTATGTAATAATAGTATGAAGACACTCCAGGGGTTTTTTAGTGGTCCATTAGTATACTGCATCCCTTGAGAGCTTGAAGGAACTCCACTGAAGGCCTTATTCCTCACAATGACCCAGGATGTATTTTAATGGAGCACTTAACCATGTCCCTTATTGTGCCTTAATGCTGTATTAAAAATGCTTACTCTGATTTTGATCCTTCATTATAGCAGAAGGGAAACTCGTTTAAAAATTCTCATATCAGCGGTCTACAGCAGACTGTCAGAGTGATAGATAATAGGAAGAGTAGTCTCATCAGTAGCCACTTCCATTGGAAACTTTATTTTCAAATACATTGCACCGTGCATCTTCTCTCCATAGAACTTTAGGAACAGATGTGCTAAGCAACAAGGGTAAAGTTTCTTTTAAATTCTTTGCTGATGATTTAGTGTTGGTGGTAAATGTAATGCCTACTACATTTTCCCAAGAATGCATTTTTTACCAATGATGATGATGATGGTTATTAGGGCCTCAGAGAGATTTAAAAGGAACCAATGATGAATGAATAAATAAAAACCATGATGACTCATTCTATACCCTTGCCATTAGTATAACATAAAATACCAAAACAGTCAGATTTTCCCTCATTTCATCTATTTATACATTTTGCTCAATTCTAGACTTAAATAAGGCAAATTTACTTTATTCCAAAGTAATTATTATATGCCCTGTGAAACATCAGAGACGGAGCAGGCAAAAGGAGAATGCAAATCGCATGCTAGGAACATGTTTTAATCAGGTTTCTTCTGAGCTCTCAAACAAGGCATAGTAGAACAACAACATTCTGTCAGGCTATATGTTCATTTCTTGCTTCCTGGATTAAGCATGCTTATTCTATGCCACATTTTTTATCGCTTTCTAGTCTTGTATTTTAAATCTATTAAACAATGTCAAGTTGAATTTCCTTCAAAAACTGCTGCAGGTTAAGTAAAAAAAAAAAGTAGGATCTTTGAGGGCTAGCTTTTATGTCAGCTAATTAATATGGATCATCTGTAGCTTTGCAAATATCTTTTTGTGTTTGTGTGTGTGTGCATGCATGCAAGGGATGAATATAGACTAAGAGCCTGATCCTACAGTAGAACCGCAGAGTTATGGACACCTTGGGAACATTGAAATGTTCATAATTCTGATCAAAGCACAGTTCAGGCTCCAGATCCAGCAGCTGACACTCCAGGGCAGGTAGCAGCAGCAGCTGAGCTCCCAACTCAGTGGGTTCATGAGTTTGCCAGCTTATCCCCCTACTAGCAGAGAGAGAGAGAGAGAAGAGAGAGAGAATAAAATAGTGTGTGTGTGTGTGTGTACGCGCATATGTGTATTTGTTTCGGAAAGTTGGCTCCATCTACCTTGGTCTAGCAGCCCCAGCCTCCTGCTTTAAGTGGTTGCCCTATGCATGGGAGAGGGGAGAGGCAGTCCAGATTTGCCTACCTTTAAAATGCAATATGGGCACAAAAGAGTATTCTTTTTTTAAAATTTTATGTTTCTGCTGCTGCCTGATTGGTTTCTTCCAATTTCACATGATGATTGATTGAGTGGTCAGTCCGTATCCCTGGTGTTTACACCTTTGAGGTTCTATTGTACTTCTACTGAAGTCAATGTCTAATTTCTCATTGGTTTCAATAACAGCAGGCCTCTTTAAAGATTTTGTAGGCCTGTTAAATCAAAGAGGTTTCTGTGCAATTGTATGTGCTGATAGTTTTCTCTAAGTGAACATAGCACACACAGACCCTGGACATCATGACAGAGGAGATAAATTATGGTTATAAAGTTATTATTACTGGTTTGGGCTCTATTTTGCAACAGGGTTGAAATTCTAGAGAGTTCTAATACTGAAACAAGCATTAATGATTCAAACAAGATACTAAATTTGTTTGCTCAGCTGTCATTCATCCCTTCAGACAGGTCTATTTTAAAGCCACTGATTGACAAAACACTCAGTTCTCATTTAAAGACACGTGTGCACTTACCACATTTCTCTACCTTAGAAAAACCGACACTCTTTTATTGTTTTTATATTTTAATCTTGTTTCTGCTTTAAATAATCTTTGCCTGCTAGCATCTGGAAATTACCAGCTATGTTATACATGATCAGCAATGTGAAAGCTCCATAATTAAACTGTTCAAAGGACTTTTAGGCAGAAGATTCAGCCTTCTAGTGTCTGACTCATTTTTGTTTTTCTCATCTATTTGGGCTGCCAGATGATCTTGCCAGGCTAATATTTTTTTCTAAGTGATAATATTACTGGTAATCAGAAAAAAGAACATTCATAGCCTAATCATGTGTACTCTTCACAGGTGCTTTTAAAATATATATTTTTAGATATAGGTAAACGAATATCCCTCCCTCCCAAAAACAGTCTTACCTGCTTGTAGTGTTTCAGCACCAAAACTGTCCTTCTTGTAGAAAGTTCTAAAACACAAGGGAATTGCATTGCAATCCTCTGAAAGTTTCTTGACAGCTTGTCTGAACACAGCAGCCATATTATGAAGAGTCCTATCTAAATTGGCTGAAGAAGCAGATGGTGAAATCAAGCTTAGGCGTACTGAGATAGATGCACTACATGCAGAACTGGACTCCACAGCTTCACATTCAATTTGGCAACCCTCTGATGACATCTTCATAACAAAAGTTCTCCTTTCTGGTGGATTATCCACTGCTGCAATGACATGCCACTCAATGAGAGCATCTCTGGGTAGGCGGGGTACCACGACCACAGTTAGCATCCCACAGACTGCAGCTAAATCACTGTACATTTCTGGATCTTCTGCCTAAAAATTAAACACAATATCCCGGACATTAGCAAGTAATGGAAAAATACAAGAGGCAGAACTGTGTATACCCTCACAAAACCTCTACCATGAGAATATAATTCATAAAACTGGCAAAACTACAAAGAAAAAGTAAAAACATTGAACATTAAAATGAAAAGAATGACTCATAATTCATTAGGTATATTAAAACAACTACAGTGTTCATACTATGGTATATTCACAAGGATGCTTTCATTTGCTTTGCAATCTTTCTTACTGAGAAAAACTCACAATTGCTTAAGGTGACCTACAGCTAATATCTGTTCATCTTACCAAACTTAGCCTTCAACTAGGGTCTTTGTCATTCAAAGGAGGAAAACTGATCTTCATTTTATGCTCCTTTTTATATTAGACAGGAATCAAAGAACAGCCAACAGGGAATGTGATATTTGTCCAGACCAATGTTCTTTGAATGTAAGAAATGCTAATGGCGTTGATGAGGCCATGGAAATAGATGAGCACAATACTTGCATTCCCTGAAACAAATTTAGTTACCCATGACACAGGCTGTTCTGAGAAGCAGCATGGCTTGAACATAGCTTTCTAAAGGGAGAACCTCTTCCTAGTGACAAACTCAGCCTGCACTAGCCCTGCAGGTGTAAGGTTATTCTTACACCAAGCCAACTGTTGTGCTTGTGAGCCATATTTAATAATAGTACACAAGACCTAGGGTAATATTTAGCTTCTTACCTTCCCTAGAAGCCCTGCAGAGATTACAAGCTATATTTTACCGTTTCAAGGTAGTATCTATGGAAAGGGAACAGAGGGCCCCAGATCACTGCATGTTCACTTAAGTTTCCTCTGGGAATGAGGGGAGGAATTTGAGAAGCTGCACCCTTTTAAATCTAACAGTTACGGGTTTCACAGAGAACTTTGGTTCCAATTCTTATTAATTTCAGGATTCACTGCTAGAGGTATTGCCCTTCTGGTATTGTTTGGTACTGTGCTGCATCTGCCATCCCTTTTCTTCTGATAGCTCTGCTCCCTTGGGAGAGCAACGTAGAGCTCTAAGATTTTAAAACCTGAACAGAAACTCAGAATGGCATACTTTAGCCTCCAACCATCTTGAAGTTAAGCATGGGCTTAAGTACTAACTATGGTCACAGTTACAGAATAAACTACATCTCAGACCCATTTTAGTTCTTCTGATGTGCACTCGGGTGACAAACCTGGCTGAGTGGAGCCATGCAGCCCAATTACTCAACAGCAGTTCTCTTGTTTCCCAGCTGCATTTTTACCATAAGGAGTCCTGCTGCTTTTGACACCTGTAAACCCTTTCACTCCAGGGGCCTGTGACCAGGAAGTTGATTAAAGTGACTCAAAAGTAGTGTTTTCAAAACAAAGCATTATTTATTCATTCCCTAAAGATACAAAGTATGTAGAACAAAGAAGGAAAGCAACAAAAGACCCACTATATATGTGGCCCTTACAGAAAGATTAAGGTATAAATACTCCTCAGACCTGTAACCCCTATCTCTGTCTGGGAGAAACAGATGCACTGCTCACAACATGCCCTCTTTGGTTATATCCATGCCAGACTGTCAGCTTTCATTGATACTCCCTGGGCAAATGCTAGCCACGCACTCAACTTTCCTCTCTTTTCTAGGTCTAGGATCATGAAATAGTTTAGTGTTCCCTTTGATCTCTGTCTCTTCATCCTTGGCAAAACATCTGACACAAGGGTGGGGCCAAGGAGCTGCCTCTTCAAGACTATGGACCTAGCTGCAGTGTTGGAGAGCTTGTTGAGATATTCCTTTATCTAGGCCATTGTTCTGTTTTTCTTCCTTGGTTCTTTAACAACCCCTTTTGATCTAACAATCCAGCAAGGAGCCCACTATAAACAAGCACAGAGACATGCAATGGATTTATAAAAACAAATACAAATATTTCCCATTTCTCCACATATATGTCTATGCAGTGCTGCTTTTTTTTTTTTTTAACAAAAAAAAGGGTGCCGGTACCCAAGGGGAAAAGTTGTTGAGCTCTGAGTGGAGGTGCCGAAACTGCATCTGGAGGTGCTGGTACTGAGTCACAAAAAAAGCACTGTGTCTAACTGATCTCTTGAATTGGGGCCCACATGAGTAGCGTCATCTTATGTATGTAGAATGTATTTCAAACACATTTCATTCATGAAATCTAATTTGTTTATGAAAGTAAATCTAGTTTTATATATACCCTCCTGAAGGAATACTGTGTTGAAGGAATAATAAATTATTTTATTTTACCTGTCTTCTGGGCCCATGAGTTTTTATTTAACCAACTTTTAGATTTTTCTCTCTGGTCAATACCTTTTTCCAGTTTTTTTTTAAAGAGATCACACAGTACATACACTTGATATTAGTGACTTATACTTTCTTCGCTTTTGTATTTATTGATAATAACTTTTTTATATACTAATTTGCTTACACTGCAGTCTATACTGGTAATTCTGTACATTGTCTGACCTATGAATGGAAAAATAATAACAAGTTAAAACAGTCATTTTACCTGAAGTCGATAAGGCCATAACACTCACCCTGCCTTCAATTCACATGCTCAATTTTCATCCACTCACTCTCGACTTCGAGAGGAAGGAATAATGACAGGTTAGAATCACTTTATTTCAAAATTCACTCACAAAGTTATTGACAAGCATTTTTTCACAGAAAAGTCTTTGCTGCTTGACCCTCGTGAGCTGTTTACATGAAAAATGCACTTACTTCTAGATTAACGATAGTGGAGTCTAATTCTATACCAAACATATAGCAATTGCTTTAGCATCTCTGTTTTTGATATAGGGCCAGAAATAGGGATAATTTGTCTCAAATTGCAGTCACTGCAGTCATAATAAAATCTCACTGAGTACTGTTTGCTTTCAGTACTTTCATTAGGTAAGCTGGGGCTGTTATTAAGGTACCAACACATAAATGTTATATTAGCACTTAACAGTAGCACAGTATTCTCCTCCAGGAGATGAATTCTAACCTTGTCAATATAATTCTGCTCTGAGTGCTGTAAAACAGTTTGAAAAGATGAAATATTGGTGCTTTGCACTGGAAAAAAAAGTCATGCTCATTGAGGCTTAAAGGCCATTTTGTTGGCCCAAGGTGCTGAGGTACTGTTTAGAAAATAAGTCTAAAGAAGCTCTCTCAGGTCAAGTCAAGCATTGAGACAAACTTTTCTACTTTCTTGTACTTGTCTTAGGTTGTTAAATCAATTGCTTAGTATTTCTGCTTGCCTTCAGTTGCCATTTAGAATATGAGATGAAATACAAGAAAATTAAGGCCAAGATAAAGTACATTGCCAAACAACAAATGATAATCACTCTGAGTGAAAGGCATGCACAGTGCACCCAGTCTCTTAAATAAAGCCCTACCAAATTCACAGTCCATTCTGATCAATTTCACGGCCATAGGATTTGAAAATCAGTCAATTTCAGTGTTGTAACTGTGAAGGTCTTGACCTAAAAGAACATAAGAATGGCCCTACTGGGTCAGACGAAAGGTCCATCTAGCCCAGTAGCCTGTCTGTCGACAGTGGCCAACAACAGGTGCCCCAGAGAGGGTGGACCGAAGACAATGATCAAGTGATTTGTCTCCTGCCATCCCTCTCCAGCCTCTGACAAACAGAGGCCAGGGACACCATTTCTATCCCCTGGCTAATAGCCTTTTATGGACCTAACCTCCATGAAATTATCTAGCTTTTCTTTAAACTCTGTTATAGTCCTAGCCTTCACAGCCTCCTCTGGCAAGGAGTTCCACAGGTTGACTACACGCTGTGTGAAGAAGAACTTTCTTTTATTAGTTTTAAACCTGCTACCCATTAACTTCATTTGGTGTCCTCTAGTTCTTCTATTATGGGAACTAATAAATAACTTTTCTTTATTCACCCTTTCCACACCACTCATGATTTTATATACCTCTATCATATCCCCCCTCAGTCTCCTCTTTTCTAAACTGAAAAGTCCCAGTCGTTTTAACCTCTCTTCATATGGGACCCGTTCCAAACCCTAATCATTTTAGTTGCCCTTTTCTGAACCCTTTCCAAGACCAAAATATCTTTTTTGAGGTGAGGAGACCACATCTGTACACAGTATTCAAGATGTGGGCATACCATAGTTTTATACAGGAGCAGTAAGATATTTTGTGTCTTATTTTCTATCCCTTTCTTAATAATTCCTAGCATCCTATTTGCCTTTTTGACCACTGCTGCACACTGTGTGGAAGTTTTCAGAGAACTATCCACGATAACGCCAAGATCTCTTTCCTGATTTGTCAAAGCCAAATTAGCCCCCATCAGACTGTACGTATAGTTGGGGTTATTTTTCCCGATGTGCATTACTTTACACTTATCCACATTAAATTTCATTTGCCATTTTGTTGTCCAATCACTCAGTTTGGTGAGATCTTTTTGGAGTCCCTCACAGTCTGCTTCTGTCTTGACTATCCTAAACAGTTTGGTATCATCTGAAAACTTTACCACCTCACTGCTTACCCCTTCCTCCAGATCATTTATGAATAAGTTGAACAGGATTGGTCTCAGGACTGACCCTTGGGGGACACCACTAGTTACCCCTCTCCATTCTGAAAATTTACCATTTATTCCTACCCTTTGTTTCCTGTCTTTTAACCAGTTCTCAATCCATGAAAGAACCTTCCCTCTTATCCCATGGCAATGTAATTTACACAAGAGCCTTTGGTGAGGGACCTTGTCAAAGGCTTTCTGAAAATCTAAGTGTACTGTATCTACTGGATCCCCCTTGTCTGCATGTTTGTTAACCGCTTCAAAGAACTTTAATAGATTAGTAAGACATGATTTCCCTTTACAGAAACCATATTGACTTTTGTCCAACAAATTATGTTCTTCTACGTGCCTCACAATTTTATTCTTTACTATTGTTTCGACTAATTTGCCCGGTACTGAAGTTAGACTTACCAGTCTGTAATTGCCAGGATCGCCTCTAGAGCCCTTTTTAAATATTGGTGTCACGTTAGCTACCTTCCAGTCATTAGGTACGGAAGCCAATTTAAAGGATAGGTTACAAACCACAGATAATAGTTCAGCAATTTCCCATTTGAGTTCTTTTAGAACCCTTGGATGAATGCCATCCGGTCCCGGAGATTTGTTAACATTAAGTTTTTCTATTTGTTCCAAAACCTCCTCTAATGACACTTCAATCCGGGACAGTTCCTCAGATTCATCACCCAGGAAGGACGGTGCAGATTTGGGAATCTCCCTAACGTCCTCAGCCGTGAAGACTGAAGCAAAGAAATCATTTAGTTTCTCCACAATGGCTTTATCGTCCTTGATTGCTCCTTTTATATCTTGATCGTCTAGGGGACCCACTGTTTTTTTAGCAGGCTTCCTGCTTCTAATGTACTTAAAAAACATTTTGCTATTTCTTTTTGAGTTTTTGGCTAGCTGTTCCTCAAAATCTTTTTTTGCTTTTCTTATTACATTTTTACACTTGATTTGACAGGAAGTTTGGGAGGCAAGGGATTGCAAAGATGTTATAGGAGGGTCATGGGATTGCCACCTTCACTTCTGTGCCTTCAGAGTTGGAAGCTGAAGGAAGTTTCCACAAGTAGAGGTGAGTCTGATTTCCCCTGTGCTGCTGGGAACACCCCAACCAAGGACTCCAACCTGCAAGTCCCATCTGGGCAGGGGAGGGAAAGGACTTGTTCTTCCCATGCACATAAGGTGGTGGGGGGGGGGCATACTCCAGCACCACCCCTCCCCTGCAGCCAGGCTGGAGTTCAGCCGCCCCCTTCCCCCCTCCTCCCGCTGCAGGCAGGGGTTGCTGCAGCTTAGTTAACCTTTCACATCCTTAGTTACTAGGTTCCCACTATATAACCAATGGCTCTATGTACACCTGCACAGGTCTACCCCTGCAGGGTGTGGCAGGGGTTGCCAAGAGCGACTTCATCCTGTGGAAACTCCAGGTCTCCCCTTCTGCTATTGCTTTTAACTCAATTGTTCCTCCATGATGTTGCAAAGGTGGTAGTGGTGCGGAGAATGGGGACACTGGATCTTGGAGAATTTGGTCCAATGGGAAAAATTCCTTCCTATTGGACAAGATACATTTGAAAAAGCTTGGGAGAGTTTAAATGTGTGTGTATGTATGAAGGAAATAGGCTACAAAAAAGAGCAACTAGTCCAGTCATCCATCCCCAGCCAATGGGAAGGTGTCAGATCTGAAGTAGGATGAGCAATCACCCCTTTTGTTCTGCATGTGCACCTGCATTGCCTATCTTCTGTCTTCTGGGAACCATGTAACATACCTCCACTGTCTGTTCAAGATCCTTTCCTTTAGACTGCTGATAGGGCTGTGAGGGGAGATGGGTTAATCTGATTTCATTCTGTTTTCACACTTCATGTGCAAGAGCTACATAAATCCCATCACTTATTCCAATGAATACCTAATTGGGCATTCCATTACTACAAAACCGAGTGGAGGTCATTGCAGTGAACACATCTAAATCAAACACTACACTGTAAGTGATGTAAGTTAAGAAGAATCTTTAAAAGATTCTTTAATCTTTAAAAGATTTTTTTAATTAAAAAACTAAAAAAGCCCACCACTTCTGAATATTTTAAATCCATCTTTCATTTAGATCTGACAAGCCTGTTTTCAATCCGTTATGGATTGACTATATATATTTGCTTGTTTGGGTTTCTTCCTTTAAGTACATTACAAAGACTTCTGTTGTATGTGCGGAAATAAGTTTTAATGATTTCATGACTGAATATGGGGTCTGACAACATTATGAGAGAAATAAATGTGTAACAGCTAGTTTTACAAAGAACTGACTTACAGAACAAAACCAGTAATGTTTCTTTTAGAAGTTTAGTTTGTGCAAACCTCCTCTGGTATTTATTATTACACCATTAGAATGGCAAGATTAATGTGCTTTTAAATAATACATTTAAAATTTCCTTTACAGTGACTGCATAAAACAGATTGTACCAAACTCCAGAGATCCAGTTAAAGCTTTGCTACAAGTCTCCTACAACAATAGGTTTATGACTTTTGGAAGTGGAGATTCCACCAGGAAAACTGCAGAGAAATAAAGAAAGTAAATTCCTTAGGAAAGAAAGATAGAAATAAACCTTTTCAGCATTCTAATTTGTCTAACACATATGAGCCAAATACATCTCTGGAGTAACTCCACTGATTTTAGAGGATAAAGGCTGGCAGATCCAGTCTTTCATAGTGATAAAATTAAGCATGAAGACTATTTTCTTTCCAAAGCTTACTGCTGTGAACTACAAGAAACAATTGAGGCTTGTATTTTGAATACTTTCTGAAATTACACTCATTATGTGTTGTCTATTTAAAGTATTAACACAGTTTAAAGGCAGTATCAAAGACTGGTACATAAGAACATAAGAAAGGCCATACTGGGTCATACCAAAGGTCCATCTAGCCCAGTATCCTATCTGCTGACAGTGGCAAATGCCAGATGCCCCAGAGGGAGTGAACAGAACAGGGAATCATCAAGTGATCTCTCTCCTTGTCATTTATTTCCAGCCCCTGACAAATAGAGGCAAGGGACACCATTTCTACCCATCCTGGCTAATAGCCATTGATTGACCTAACCTCCATGAATTTATCTAGCTCTTTTTTGAACCCTGTAAAGTCTTGGTCTTCACAACATTCTCTGGCAAGGAGTTTCACAGGCCAACCATGCGCTGGGTGAAGAAAAACTTCATTTTGGGTGTTTTAAACCTGCTACTATTAATTCATTTGGTGACCCCTAGTTCTTATATTGTGGGAACAAGTAAATAACTTTTTCTTATTCACTTTTTCCATGCTAGTACTGATTTTATAGACCTCTACCACATCCCTCCTTAGTCTCTTTCCTAAGCTGAAAAGTCCCAGTCTTTTTAATCTTTCTTCATATGGGACCTGTTACAAACCCTTAATCATTTTTGTTGCCCTTTTCTGAACCTTTTCCAGTGCCAATATATCTTTTTTGTGATGAAGTGACCACATCTGTACACAGTATTCAAGATGTGGGTGGACCATGGGTTTATATAGAGGCAATTATTCTGTCTTATTCTCTATCCCTTTTTAATGATTCCTAACATTCTAAACTTAAAAAACAACAAATAGTCTGCTAGCACTTTAAAGACTAACAAAACATGTAGATGTATCATGAGCTTTCGTGGGCACAGCCCACTTCTTCAGATGACTGGAGTGTTGTATGTCCAGAACCAAAATAAACAGGAGGGGAGGGGGAAAGGGCAGGAGGACGGCGAAAGAAGGCAGTGGGTATATAAATATCAAAGGGAAAACTGAGCTGGTATGTCTATAAGCACCTAAAAAATTCTGTCTGCTTTTTTGACTGAGGCTGCACATTGAGTGGATGTTTTTAGAGAACTATCCAAAATGACTCCAAGTTCTCTCTCGAAGGGCTATAGGTTAATTGGTTCCCATCACTTTGTATGTATAGTAGGGATAATTTTTTCCAATGTGCATTACTTTACATTTATCAACATTAAACTGCATTTTCCATTTTGTTGCCCAATCACTTAGTTTGATGAGATCTTTCTGAAGCTCTTCACAGCTTGTTTTGGTCTTAACTATCTTGAGCAATTTAGTGGCATCTCCAAATTTTGCCACCTCACTGTCTACCCTTTTCTCCAGATCATTTATAAACCCAGCCTGCCAAAAGCAACTAACTCACAACAGAATAACATAGAGAGACCCCTATAGGACGCATACTGCAAAGATGCTCAACTACATGTACTATCAGGAATTCAATTAAAAAAACTGTAGACTATTCACAGCGTATATAGTTAAGCACATGTGTAAGGCTGTACAGTGACCAAAGTTCTACAAAACAGGTAGATGGTATCATGAGCTTTTGTGGGTGCAACCCACTTCTTCAGATGACTGGAGTATTAGAAGTCCATCTTGGATCTGGACTTCTAATATTCCAGTCGTCCGAAGAAGTGGGTTGCGTCCATGAAAGCTCATGATACCATCTACATGGTTTGTTAGTCTTTAAGGTACTACTAGTCTATTTGTTGTTTTTTAACTTTTTCCTATTACAGACTAACTCGGCTACCCCTCTGAAGCTTTTAAAGTTCTACAGATAATTAAGATCTGAATAATAACATTATACACACGCTTTCTGAGAGGATTTTTTAAAAAAGTTAAGCAAATATAGATGTTTATGATGACTGAAAGCACTCAGACACATCCCTAAATATGGTATAGGTTTTTACACACAGCTATGAAAATGCACCACCGTCTGCTATTCTAGCCTGTAAGACTTCCATGAAAAGAAACTGTCAACTGTTTTAAATTATTTGATTCAGTGATGTACGGTGGGGCTCATATAGAAATTTAAGGCATAAATGATACACACATTTTTTCTGGTGTATTTTTAAATCAGGCAGCTTTCTTGAACATTAAATTCACATAAATATTTTTATTATTGTAAATTACAAAAGTAAATAAGAAAAAATAACCCAAAAGTTACCATCTGCCTGTTTCCATAAAAAACTGTATAGAAAATCCCAAAGCCACACTAAGATGGAATTCCCTTTTGCTTAATTTATTAGTTAAGGATCATAGTTTTTGTTCTGTCTCATTATCTAAAGACACAATAACACTATAGCCTGTGATTTTTCAACTAGCCATTTCAATTACTCATTTCAATCTCTTTTCAATATACATTTTATAGTCATGGACACAATATATATCAACATGAGAGCATGACAAGATTTTTACAGTGCTGGACATCCACCAAGGGGAAGAAAGTCACAGAATAACAAATGGAAAGTATACAAGGGACTTTTTATACTTTTAGATGGAGAGTATCTTAATTGAGAGTATACCAGAAGAAATGATTACAGATTTCTTGTACGCAACACTTGAGTGTTTATTTAAACTAATTACATGTATAAAAGAATCCTTTGGAGTTCTATAAATTGCACATTCAGCATAGTAATGTAACATTAGAAAAAAAACATTTTAAGTCAACTGATTTATCAAAAGGTGTACAAAAATAGGAGTTTAATAATTTTGATGAATTTATAGCAGTGAGCTATAAATCTAAGAGAAGCAAAATTTTAGGTGACTGCTTCTTTTCATTTAGTACCATATGTCTAGGAATGAATCTGTATTTCCAAAACACAAAGGGAGAAATAATAGTTAGTGATACTATGCAAATACATGCATGCTTTGCAATGCACTGAAAATGTAGAGTGGGCTTCCTATACTACCCACTGCTTATTCTGTCTTTCCACTAGAGCCTCTGTGCCTGATCTCAAAAAACCCATACTGAGAAGGAAACCATCTTATTCATTATGGCCTTTAATCTCCCTTGCTGATAGTTTTAAATTTTTAAACAGCCCTATGTTGCGCTTCCTTTTATGTGTTCTCATAGCTACGGAAATAATTTTTGGAGCAAAATATCTAAACAGTAAGCATAATAAAAATGAAACAGGTTAAAGCTTACTAGCAGCAGGGAGCAGATGTAGCAAAACTCTGCCAGTTCCCCTACATTTCCTCCCCAGCAGGGACTTTCTATCAAGCTGTGAGTTAGTTCTATAGTATAATGCAGGCTGCTGTTACAGCAATTGCACCTTCCTATACCTCTGTATTGTACTAAGAATTCACTTTGATTTCTGATTTCTTTCTTTGTAATAATAATGTTTAAAACCATTCCTGGAGAGCTAAATGTAAAGTCAAGCACTATATGCCAGATGATCAGAAGGGCATGAAAATGTGAAATTGATAAGAAAATAATTATATATTGAAAAGCTATTTTCTTTACTTTAAAAATATTAACTTTTCTCTTGCCAAACTGAAGGTGCCTGAGCCAAGATAAAACCAGTTAATGATTAAAGTTAAGGTTCCTTGAAATACCTCTCAAACATACATCATTCAATATATCAGTTACAATGTGGAAAAAAGATACCTATTCAAGGAACAAAGTCATAAATTGATAGCAATATAAACTGAAAGCAAATGAAGTCTGCCACATGAAACATGATCACAGACTGTCACTCTGAGGGTTTTATTCTTCATGTGCAGTGTCAAAAATAAGCACTTTTGGAAAGAGAGTTGAACTGAATGAAGGATGTTAAAGGTGGAAATGTTCTACTGGATGAGGAGGTATATTCAAATAGGGACAAGAGAAAATTTAATGACCAAAATCTCTTTCATGGCCATTAAAAATAGCTCACTTTAGGATTCACAGTGGAAATGTCAAGTGTTGCTGTAAGTTGTCTTTGCAAGTCTGCTTTGTATCTGAAGTAGAACTCACTTCAGCTGTGGGGTTTATTTTCAAACACAAAACCTTAATTAGGACTCCATACTTCTCCAGAATACATTATATACCACCCACTTAGCCTTTGAACATGTCAACACTATGTATTTCTTAATGTTGCTGAGGTTGTAATTAAGCTTTTGTATAGTAAGGAAGATTAATATGGTCTGTGTTTACTTATTTGTTGGCAGCAGATGGAAGATCATTCTACAGTTATGGGGTGAAATCTTGGCTGCACTGAAGTCAATGGCAAAATTTCCATAGATTACAGTGGGGTCAGTATTTTACTTAAGGAGCACGCCACTCTCTCTGGTACCTGCTGTGTGGATGTGAAGTTAAGGAGAGTCTCATAAATTGGGATTTCCTTGCTTTCAAGGATTTGATTGCAAATTGTCACAATTAACCAGCCTTAATCCCCCTTAAGTCTCTGTTTTTGTTTTGTTTATGGCATTGTAGGGAGTTTCATCTAAATCAGAATATAGTTGTCTGACTGCACAGAAAGGTCAGGTGCAGGGAGAGGGAACAAATTACACTAGAACTGCATGGACCACACTGGCTCCTTATTAATTCCAGGTGCAACTCAAAAGTATTGTTATTTGTCATTAAAGTCCTACATAGTTTGGACCTTAGCTTCTGAGAGACCAGTAGGCAGTGCTAGCCAGTGCCAGAGCAGCTGAGGTCAACTGATAAGAGTTCCTATATTTGGGCAGCTGGAGAAGTTGAGGCAGCATATATTCAGTACAGGGCCCTTGGCTTTGGAACTCACTTCAGATATTCATCCAACAGAGTCTGAATTTCTTAATATGCAGATACTTCTAACTTTGTTACACTAACATTTTAAAAAACACACAAGTACACACAATAGCAGTACACAGAGACAAACACACTCCCTCCATGTGCAGCTGTATTGTATATGGTCATCTAACTACATACACAAATTGTGCTCTGAAACAGTAAAGGACACATTTTAAAAGCTGATAAAAATATTACCAAAACTACAGATCAAATATTGAAAAATGCTGGAAGTTACTATTTTTGTCAGTAAATACTATGTTTTATTTTCTAAAGTATGTGGTTTTAGATTTCTTTTTAATTTGGGTTATATGGTTTATCTATATGCAAAAAAGACATGCCGTAGTCAATCACTGAAGATTATCCTGGCTGTTTCAACAAAAATGTCTACTAGTTCAAGACCTACACAAAAGCACTTCCACAATATTTGTCATTAAGATATGTGTCAGACAAAACAAAAGCTAGGTTTTAAGTTTGTTTCCAGCTTTGTCTGAAAAATTACAAGAAGATTGACAGGGAGTTACAAGAATGTACCACACTAGCTAAAAGCATTTATTCTGCTTCATGGCGAAGAAGAACAACAGAGAGGAAGTTAAAGTAATTATTCACCGCTGAGCTAGCATACATGTTACTGGGTCAACAGCTAGCACTGTCTGATGTGCAGAAGTTTAAAGTGGCATAAAAATAATGTTAGTTCACATTCATGTCACTATGAGTACTAGCTTGAAAATGGAGTAGAGAAAAGGACAAAGATTTTTTTTCTGACATTTATGAGTAAGTAGTTCAGTGAAGTTGTATTTTTGGAGCCTACATGATAAGATTGAAAGCAAAAGAATGGGATGAAATGTTATATTATGGCCAAAACCAGAGGAATCTGAGATTATAATATGGTACTGGAGTACAATAGGATGCCTTGTATTGTACTATAAATTAGGCTAAAAGAATTTTCCTGTGGAGAGGGTACTTTCCTGGGAGCCTTACCCTTGGTTTCCTGTTTTAGGTTCTGACTCATGACTACTGCCTCAGTGGCAGAGTAGTAGGGTTATGTAGCAATTTCCCACTCCAACAGAGTTAAAAGAACCATGGGGTTTGGGTTATAAAAGAGATTTGTTTTGGATGGAGGGCTTTGATCGAGGTTTGATACAGCAGAGTTCAAGTTTGTATTTTCCTATTTCATTGTGGATTCTTCTTCTGGGCAATTTGTAGTCCACATACAGTAGCTGGGCTTTGATTTCTGCCCTAGAGGATGCTACTTGTTTGCTCAATTGCAGAAAGTACAACTACTGAATGGTGGCTTTTAAGTGTGCAGCTTATAGATTCCTCACAGCCCAGTGTGGGAATTGAGTGGCTCCTGAGACCTAAGTTTTTAGACATCTGTTGGGATAGTATGAGAGAATTCGTAAGGAAGAGATAATTTTCTAGATGCAGTGTAGGTGTTTAGCATTTGGTATGAGACCCAATGGTCTTGTTGAAAGTGTCTTCTCTGAAGCACTCATAAAGTTGGCTAAAAGGGACACTACTTTGCAGTTCATGCTATTAAATGCAAGGTCATTGACTAAAAAATGTACTCTCTGTTATTGGAGTCTGCAACCTGCTTGTCCTTTTGGACCCTTGGTTATTCCTGGATTCCCAGACAAAAGCATTATACTGAAGACAGATTGTTCTTACTGAGGGATCTTGGGATCTGGATTTTATTTTCCTGTTGATCTGACAAAATCCTACCCCATTAAACCATAATACACGCAGCAGTAATAAAATAGATTCCTAAAGGACTTTATAGGAGAGTGTCTTTTTGGGTCGCCTATCACCACCAAAATAAACCTAGTATACCAGAAATGAAAGAGTGAATCTCTTACAGTTTGTTTACTAGAGTATTATGATTAAGGATAGCAAAAGCAGCAAACTTATAACAGTAAAGAACATTGTTTCATCTGTTACTTTAAGAGCACTCATTGCACAGACTGATGCTAACTACACACTCTGTTATAAGAAGTCCCTACACTGAGGGTAACAAAGAACCCTGTTCTATGCAGAGATCCCTGAGGTTGGTTAACCAACTATTTTCTTGATCTTTCCTCTAACAGAGAGCTTTGAGATGATGTATGACTGTGTAATTAGGTCTCCAGTTTCATGAGGTCTTTTTTTTTTAAGCAAAGGTTCCACTTCAGCACTTTTTAAACAGATCAGCTAAAGAAGCAAAGTTGCTAATAGCCTCTACAAAACATGACAGGTATGGAATCTGACCAGAGGTGGTCACATAGCAAAACATTGTCTCACCCATCCAGGACAGTTGATGCATTCATGACCTCTTGCTTAGTGCAAAAGTGGCAGGCTTAACACACAACTGATCTCTGCAAAGAAGATGGAAAATCACTCTCAGCACTGAGAGACTGTTTCAGGGGATAAACAATCAGTCTTACTGAACCAGACTGTTCTCTACTCTGAACAATTCAACGGGCAATTCTTTGTCTCTATTTTACATACATAACAAAGAATATGGGCAGATCCTCAGCTAAAGTAAATCAACACACTCCTTTGCTTACAATAGAGCTATGCAGATTTACATCAGCAATGCTCTGTCTTTCCCATGAAGTAACTGCACACCACAGATACATGACTATTTTACATTTCTGCTCAGGAATGAATAAAATGTGTTTTAAAGAATCTTCATACAAGCTTATTAGAACATTAAGTATTCTGTAATTTTTTTATTCACATACACATAAATTTAATTTGTAATAAAGGTTTTAGTTAAGATGAGACAAACAGTTTCAGTGTTCACTTTGTTAATTATATTCTGCTTTAAAAGCATCAATCCACAGATTTCACTATTATTACAAACAGAATATTATTATCCCCCTCCTTACAAATATAAAATAAAAAAAATAGCAGTAATCCTTTCACATCCTACTGTGGGCAAATGTCAAAAAGCCAGAATATTTCCAAGGTCCTCTAGAGTTCCACTCTCTGCATCTGACCCGTGTTAAATATTCTCATTACAATTACTTCAAATGAATACAAAAGCTTTGTTTAATCTTAACCCTGGGGAAATGATATACACTAGGCACAAGATGAAAGATCTACTGCTACTGTACTGTTAGAATGCACTGCATGTTCTTAACATGAGCTGTAAAAAAAAAAGACCTGTTTTAATATCTCAAAGCATGAAACATTCAAAATATTATCTAGCTGCAAAATAAATATCACAAACCCTGACATGAAAAAAAGGACACAGAAACGTGTCTTTTCTTACTATTGTATTTTTTATACTGGTTTTTTGGCAGTATTTTCAAAATTATTCATTTTCTTTCAATAAAATGACCAATTATATTAATTAAAATGTAAGAGATCTTTTCAGCAATGTAAATGTAGCAGAGTTTAATCTACCTGTCAGTTTACATCTTTATAATGCTCATTAACTTCTGTATTTTATATTTCAGTTATTCTCTTTGTAATTACCAGGTGAAAAGGGGGTTGATTTTAACTAGCATTTCCTAAAGGATAAAATATGTGCCATAATTTTAAGCAATGTTTATATAACTTATTATAAATATTATCATAAAATATAAATAAGTACATGCACTAAAATATGTATACAAAACATGTCCCATGGCTATTGTAATTTTATAGCATCTGGATAGTGAAAGAGTATATATCCATCCACATAAATCTAAAATCTGACAGAGAACATTTTTCCTCAAAAGTTTCCATGCCCTTCAAGATAAGATAATTTACTCCATGGATAAGAAGGATCTTAAACCTCCATCCGATTCTTTTTAGCAGGAGTAGTACCTCTTCTTTGAATATAACCTCTTTCAGTTCTTATTAGTCTAAACAACCATGGCCTTTTACAAACTGCATTCAAAGTAATAACTCTTAGGAAGTATATTAGAACACCGAGGGTCAGATTATCAAAGAAATTTAGAGATCTTAATGATGAAGATTGAATTCTAGTGATTTTTGAAGTCCTCTAAGCATGTTAGGTGCCTGAATCCCAGTTGGTAACCTGCTTAAGTACTTTTGAAAATCCCACTAAATACCCATTTGAAGCTTTAGGTGCCTAAGAACCATGTTAATCCGGCTCCATGGCCAAAAGATTTATGTTTCACTTTCACAAGATTTACAGCTTCTACATCTTGTGCCATTAAGCAACTGTAACGGGTTCATCCTTTCTCATGAGCGTCCCCCTTCTGCAAAGGGTGTGTGTCTACATGCTCCTCCTCCTTCATTCCAGGACTGGATGGTGTCCCACAGACCCCTTTCCCTGGATTGCCTAGGATCAGGTTTCTTCCCTTTCAGTAGCTACTGTGGGATTTGGGGAGGAGGAGAAGGGACCTAGGCCTGCCCACTCCTCTCAATCCCAGTTCAGGCATCCTGTAAATAACAGTTGTCTACTCAGTGCCAATCTTTGAGGTATGCACTGTCCTTGCCCTCACCTCAGGGCTTTGTCTCAAAATCCCAGGAACATCCTATCCAGGGTTCTGTAACTTGCCTACCAGCCATGCCCATTAGCTGACCCTGGGCTTCAGCCTGATATGCAGTAAGTTCTGCACACTGAACTGTCCAAGGTACTGCTGCTTTCTCAGTCAGCCAGTCCCTCAGTGTGCATAGCTTGAGCTCCAAGGAGAAACTGTCTGGCTCTGGCCCAGGAGATCCTTTATACTGGCTTGCTGGGCTCTGACTGGTTGCTGCAGCCACTGTAGGCGACCTGGATAACTTCTCTCCTGCTCTTTTCCTGTGTGTGGGAAGGCCACAAGCTTCCAGCAAGGAGTTTTGGGGCCTAGTCCACTCTGTCATAGAGACATATTGTCAACAACCTGACTGACATTTCTGGAAGAGTAAAAGTAATGAGTAGCACTTATTGCTGGGTTTGAAGAAATCACAGACTCAAAACCACTCACAGTGATTCATAAAAAGGCATTTGGGGAACTCCTTGTATGACTCCCCCACAGCACAAAGGCAGCAAACCTAATATTACTGCCTTTTAAATGGTGCAGTTTACTCCTCCCTCCGTGTGCTGAGGTTGGAGTATGGTTTTGGTTTACTACTATATTTGTTGGAGAGTATTTACTGGAGTGAGATAAGCAGTCCATTAACGAAATTTTATTTTGTTAAATCCAAATGGGGCAATAACATCCAGCATGTACTTACTTTTTAATGCTACTAACTGGATTTTTCTATGCAAAGTTCATTGATGATGATGAATATGCTGGGAACAGTCAAAGTAAAAGAATTAACCCAACATGAAACTAACACATTCAACCTCAATATCATAATTTATGGAAAGAAAGTGAAAATATAAAATGAATTGCTTGAATCAATGAATGTAGACTAACTGGTACTAGAGTTAGTAATAGATCTTGCTATGATGTTAAATGTTATCTTACTCTATAAAGTTCACATTTATTCCACATCTTGTCATGGAATATTTGTTCTGATCTTTCCAGTTCTCTCTGATCCTTGTTTCATCCATTTTCCCAAACTCCCCATTCACTATTGTTTCATTATCAGTCAAGATGTACGTAACCATCTGGAAATTGTTATTTATTACTCAAATTTTAGAATGAAGTTTAAAAACTAAATTTAAAACCTGTAAAAGTAAAAAAAAAAAAAAAAACAAAAAAAAAACCCACCTTCAACACCACTACTAGCACATATATTCATTTAAGCATTTAAACAAATATTTCACTGTTTGGCCAAGAAAAAAAAAAGACAAAGAGATCAAGTTCTGTACATTTTTGGCAAACCTACCAAGTTTTGGAGTTCTGAGATTGAAACCAGTTTTACTATATCCAGATAGCTACCATTTTTGGGGAAAAACATTTCAAAAGAACTCAAAAGCCTTCATGGATGAAATCCAACTACCAGTTATTTGTAGCAGAATGTACACTTTCATTAGGGATGGAAAGAAAAATATATTTAAAGCCTTAATTCTCACTAAGATGATCAGAATCAATATATTCTTTTTGGTCCAAGTGTACCTAGCTATACTGCAGATGCATCAGGTGTGGGAGACACAAGAATCCAAAATTGTTTAAAACTGTCATGCCTGCACTCGCTGGAGAGCAGAGACTATTCTCTTAATGCATCCTTTAAGGCAGGGCCAGATTATCCATTGGGCACAGTGTCTACAGCCTACGAAAAATTTAGGGCCTAAAATTCATAATTGACTCAAAAATAAGAAAACTGCTAAATCACACTTAATAATTTGCTATTTTTTATTAGAATACATGTGCAAATGTTGAAGACCAATAAATGCAGGTGTATTGAATCTTTAGTCAATAATCATCATACAGGTATAACATACAATTAAATACTTACTTTGTGACTCTTTGTTAGCAAAATCACAGATTACATCATCAAATGTCCTTTTTCCTCAAAAGCTCACTCTCAATTGAAAGTAGTGCAAGGGAAAATAGTCGTTTCTGTCCCATGGCAGACTGAAGATAGTTCTTTATATGTTTTAACTTTGAAAAAGAGTGTTTCCCTTCACAGTTTGTTGTCAAGATGGCGAGATAACATTGTTTTCAGAATGTTAACATTTGGAAAACTTGTCACCAACTTGTCTGCTATTTGTGCACTGATCATTGTTGCCACATATTCCTTCTCTGCATACATATGTGAGGACAATAGAAATTCATCTGTAAATACATGTTTAAGATCTGATGGATAGGTAACTAACTACTAATGCCCTTGCTCTAGAGGCAACTTCAGCACTGGACATTGATCTATCCACAAGAAAACTGAACCTTTCATTCAATGTGGCATATGCTGCTTATAGCCTGACCATCGTAACAATAAGTTCATCCACGATAGACTAGAAACATTGTATGTGAAATTTATCCCTGGAACTCAAATCTGAGACAGTGTTATCCATACAAACTTCATCAAAAAATTGCTCTCTCAGTTATTTGCATTGTATGGTCTCATTGTAGTCAGTTGGTGTGAGATCTTTTGCAGTTGCCTCAAACACATGAAATTTTTTGTGGGTATCACAGAAGTGTGCTAAAGGACAATCCTATAAATTCATGACAGTGCACAACTCAATGCCAGGCTCCTGTAGAGCTTTATTCACGAAGTTAGTCTTTTGCAGTATGTCATTCCAAATGACGCATATGAAAGCTGTCAAGAACTGATCCAGCTTCTTAGTCAGTGACTTTGCCTCACGGACAGCTGCTAGTGGTTGTCGATCACTTTCAGCTATGTCTCTCAAAGCCTGATGAATTTCAGAATAGTTCAGACAAAGTGCTATGGTGGCATTGCTCCATGCTCACCATCTTGTTTCTGATATGCTTTGTACAACATCGATATTTTGCTTCATGTTATTTACTAATTTAGACCATGTCTATGATGAAGCTGAGAAGAACATAAAGAGTGACTGCAAACTCCCAAAAAACCTGACTGCTGCAGGGCAACACACAGCAGAGGATTCAGCCAAATTCAGACTAGGGGCAGCACATAGAACCCATTTAGCCAAACTGTTAACATCACAAAACCTAGCTTGAACCCCTGAATTAATGCCACTCATACTGCTGGCATTATCACATGAATGTGACCTGCAGCTTGCAATATCTATGCCATGAAATTTGAAAATATCCTGCAAAAGATCGAATAAGTATTTTCCAACATGTTGTTCAATGGGAATGACCTAAAGAAATCACTCAATCACATTTCCATCACTGAATACATAACAAACACAACTGTAAGCTGATCAGAGTGAGTAAAATCAGGGGATAAATCGATATTGATTCCATAATACTTTGCCTTCTTGATTTCAGATATTATCTGCACCATAACTTTGGGTAACAAAATATCAATAAATTCATCGCATATAGTTGGCGAAAGATAAGACACATTCCCTCTTCCTGGATCGCCATGTCCTTTCATGTGTTCTAAGAGAAATGGATCAAATTCAGCTAGAAGTTCACTGTAATCCAGTATTTACATGATCTTTCCTTCATCTTCTCCAGTTCTGCATCAGTTCTGGCAGACTTCTGATGCTGGAGCATTGTTGACAAAGCGTCAAGATGATCCTTCCCCTGCTCATGAGAAGTAATTCTAGTGACTGCATTTTCCAAATATCAAATCTGTTATAAATTGATTAGCGTAGTCACTGCCACAGAATAGTCTGCATATGTACCAAAACACTTTACCAGTAAAGGCAGAATAAAGCAGTGTGGCTTCGCAGTTGTTTAATGAGCCCCGCCTAGGAGCTCAGGGGCTACTTTGCAGGGAGCTCCCTTACCAAGGGAGGGAGACTTCTCTCTCAGCAGCAGCAGTTCCATACTGGAGATGGAGTTTGCCTCTTCTAGCTGATAGGGAGTGGACATAAGGAGGCGGGAGGCAATAAGTGACTGCGGGAGCAGGGAGAGTAGAGAGGGGGGAATTTGGGGCATCCTGGCTGGGTGGGAGAGGAGAGGATTGGTGTAATTACAGAAGCTGGGCTTGGCTGCAATTTCATGTGAGAAACCCAGCACTCTCCAGCCTGCTGGGCTGCGAGGGGAAGAGATGGGGAGCAGACTACATGGGGTAGACAGGCAGGGGAACGAAGGGGTGGAGGCATCTGTGTGGTGAGTTAGGGGGAGTTTGTTGGGTGTTCTGACTCACTCCTGTCTGGGGTACAACTGCTGGTGCAAGGGAGAGACATAGGATTCTCTCCTGGGCTGGCGGAGGGGTGGGGAAGCAGGCTGCATAAGGTGGGATGGTATGCTGATATGCTGGGGTATGGGAGCATGTGGCTATATGGGAGATGGGGCTGCTTCTGTGGAAATGTCACTGTTTCATTAATGCACCAGAGGGAGCTTAGTCAAATATATCTTCCCTTTTTTCTTGTTGAGGCTAGAGTGAAGAGGGGTTGGTATTAATTATCAACCGACTGGTGACATAATTACAAGATCTTAAATATGCCAGGAAAATACGATGGGGGAAAGAATTATGCAGCACCCATAGACTTGTTAGACTTGTAGAGCAAACACAAAACAGTGACTCCTCTCAGCCCTAAACCAAAATATTTTTCACCTAGTATCAGGAAGGAAAGATAAAGAGCTTGCTTTTGGCCATGCTGAGTTTGTCCATAGGAGGCACTCTGCCTGGAGATGTCAGTCTGAGCTAAAAATGAGTTTGTTTGGAGGGCGACAGAACCAGAGAAGACAAATAAAGAGGGCAGAGAGCAGATCTTAATGCAGGATCTGACTTCACATGTATTGTTTTTTTCTATTATAAAGCCACGAGGCTGCTTTTGTAGATAAGGATTATGTGGATAGGCCTTGCTCATGATATTTGCATGATTACATTTCCAAGAAAGTTTACATAGGTGTTAACGGCTTAAGGTAAGGAAAGAAAAGGTTTCTTTGAACAGATTTTTTGAAGTGTTGTAGATAACGGAAGACTGATCTTTTTTTAAAATATCCCATGTTACTAATTTATACATGGTAAATTATTAAAACTGGAAGAACTTTGCCATGGAATCCGTTTATTTGTTTGGCTTTTCAATTAGAGTTGGATTCCAGACAAGTGATTTCCATTAAGTGTTAGAATTTGTTTGGAGAAGGGCATTAAGGCCAGTTCTTTTCTATATGGTATAGTCTGGCTCTTATGAGTCAATGGGCATACTAGGTGTGATGCTAGGTGTGTTGTAGGATGAAGAATGTATTTGTAAGCTCTTTAAAAAATGGATCTGTCTACAAACTCTGAATCCACATTAAAGTATTGCTCTGGAGCTTCTACTCTTTGGGTATGTCTACACTAGCCCCCTAGTTTGAACTAGGGAGGCTAATGAGGGTGACCGAAATTGCAAATGAAGCACGGGATTTAAATATTTAAATAAACCTTATGAGGTTTAACTGGTAATTCGAAGTAAGGGATTTATTTCGGAATCGCCCTTTTCTGCCGCATGTAGACGCGGGCAGTTATTCCGGGCTAGTCAATTTCCAAAATGGTGACTGCCCAGCAACATGCTAATGAAGCGCGGGATATTTAAATCCTGTGCTTCATTTGCAATTTCGGTCGCCCTCATTAGCATCCTTAGTTCGAACTAGGGGGCTAGTGTAGACATATCCTTTGAGTTGGTGACACACACAATGTGAAAGTTTCAAGCAAGGATAACTTTTATCTGCATTTACAGGTCTCTGCTTCACTTGCATAGTCATCCTAAACATTCATTTAAAATACTGATCACCAACCATCTTGTAGGGGAAACTGAGGCAGCCCATGGTATTTTGCTAAGAACCCCTATTCAATCTATTTAATCCTAAATTTGAGACAGGCTTGGGAGCAACACAGCACAAGCAATTTACGTAACCCTGGTCTCCCTGGCAACCACATTCCAAGAGGGCCTCATTCCGATAAGATGCTGGCTGGTATCACAATAAACGTTGTTTAAGTTAACGAGTGTAAGTTGTACTTAGTGTCTTCCTTTAATCCTAGATAATGAGCCTGGGACCCCAGATGGGACCACGCCAACATGAGGTAGTATCACCCCGTAGTGGACATATAATTTTAATTGTCAAAGCTACCATTAAACGTCTTATGTTTATGTTGGCTTATTTAGCTTGTTAGGGATAACTACCTGTATTATTGATAAACTGTTAATTGGCGATGGGCGGAGATGCTATGTAATCTCTTGTAGTTTATTGGCTTACGTGCTCATTCCGTCTTGCAGCTAGACCTATCAAATCACTTCCCCTCCATCCATCTGCCGCCTATATAATCTATTGTAACGTTTTGGTTAAGCAGTGTTCACCAGGTTAACCCCTGGGTGTCACTCCACCAGTGCTGAGTGTTTAATAAATCCTCTGACTTGTTTTCACCTGCATCCAGAGTGTCCAGAATTATTCCCTACAATCTGATGTTTTACTTCCCTTCCTATTTTCACATTTGTGGCATTATTTGGTTTCTGTGTTGCTTTATTACTTTTTACTGTTCTATGTTTGTGCACTATTAGTCAAATTAAGAGTTGACATCACAGAGAAACTGTATAATCCTGAGTGCATGCCCTTTTCTCTCCTTTCCAGTATAAGTAAATATTGTATTAATATTTTCAAGGGCAGCAAGCCTGTTTCCAGTTGACGCAGATTACTTTAGCATCTTAAAGCTGAGCTATGTGTAGATAATATTCATTTTAGTGAGTTTACTAGTTTGAGTTGTTAAAAAGAAAATTAACTCTACTCTGGGACTACATTTACTTTATCGTCCTTTTTATTTGATATTAAATAAACATCATAAGCATTACTCTTTGTTAATTATCCCTTGTTTTAAAATTTTCTTCCATACCTACGAGACATTTAAAATATATATTTATATCTAGGTTTTTTGTTTGTACTGGTGGTGCACATAAGAAAATTCAAGCCACTTAAGGATGGAAAACGTTAGAGGGGACCCTGCATATTACTACAGTGTTTGCATTTCACAGTTGTGTTATAGAAACCCTAGGCTACTACTAAACCCTGTTTCTGGCTGAAAAGTATGGCCAGCATCAGCCAATGTACTGTTATTTAATAAATTACATTGAACAATCTTGAGACACAATCCTGCCAAGTTATGAACTCTGCGGCCCAATGCATTACTCCGTGGATTTTACAGTTCTAGCAGTGGCAACATCACCTTACTTTTCTCCCTATCAGCCGATTACTATCAGGTGAATCCTAAGTATAATTGTAGTATACAATAAAATGGCTGTTATTTTAGAATGAAGTACCGTGAATTTCTCACACGGTGCACCACTTTGAAGAGCAAAAATTAAAGTGGGTGATATTAGGTGTATAGGTAATAGGGCATTTCTCACTTATATATTTCTATATAATCTAATTTAAGGGCCTACAATTATAAGAGAGCCTAGGGACTACGAAGAGCTTAATTCAGCCCTGCTTTGAAGAACAAGATGCCTGAAAGTGACTGGGAAGAAATGGAAAGAATGTGGGCGATGGCTTTGCTCAACCACCCAGCTGAGTTCAGGGAGGAATATGGTGCACCATTTGGAGTTCCTTTCAGGGCAAAGAAGATCGATACCACACCATGAGAACTGTGCCTAAAATGCACAATTCAACCCTTCCTGAGTAAAACACAGGAATAGATTAAATTAATAAAATTTTGCAGTCAGAGTTACTGTTATATCATTATACAATAAATATTTGGAATATTTCCATCTACCAATAATGCCATCTGTCCCATCCAATACAAACGGACTACAACCCATATGGCTTATTTTTTCTATTGATTACTCTGATGAATGAGTTAGCAAAACCACTCACAAACTCATCATATTACATGACACTGTCATTTAAAAGACATGAAGAAAAAAACCCACAAGATGATACTTATCTAGAAAATTGTTAGTTCAAACTACAGGAAGTTTTAGAAATATCATGCTATAAATCTTTAAAAAACCCTACAAACAAAAAGGAACAGAAGCTCTAAATGTTAACTACACTGTACTGGGTTAACTAGAAGCGGCCCTAGCACCTGAACACAAAACATTATTGTTAATAATTATTTATGTTCTAGTTACTTGTAAAGTGTGCTACATGCTTTACAGACTTTCAGGAAGACTCAGTCCCTGCCCCAAAGAAAGTACATGCTGCATGAAAAGTGGGGGAGGAGAGGGTAAGGGTTACAATACACAAAGTGATTTGGATTATGATTGCACATGGCTTGTAAGTTCCAATTATTTTTTCACTATTGACGATTCATAGTCTTACCCTTGCCTATATTTTATTTTATTGCCTCTGCTATTATCTTTTATCTTGACTTTAACCCTTGCCTACCTCTCAATTATTTAGTTCCACTGTAATTACCATGTAATAACAATCAATGACTTGTTGACCCACTGTTTCCTGCTTGGTTCCTGTGCTGAGAGTAACAGGAAAGGGGAACAAGAAAGAACTCTCCTTTGCCCTATGAGCTGCCCCTATCCTCAGAGCTGGTGTGCCTAAATATATTTTTGGGTGCATCTACACTGCAGGGCTTAACTCGAAATAAGCTAGCAAATTGAGTTACATCAATTGCGTATCTTATTTTGAAATAGCTTATTTCGAAATAGGGAGCGTCTAAACAGCACTTATTTTGAAATAGAGCACTCTTCCTCTGACTTCCCTTATCCTCATACAATGAGGGTTATAGGAGTTGGAGTAAGAAGTCCTCCAGTTTGACAGTATTTTGACACTATTTCGAAATAACTGCCTGCTGTGTAGATGCGAACTAAGTTATTTTGGAATAGTGCTAGTTATTTCAAAATAGTGTTGCAGTGTAGACATACCCTATGTCTGTAACACATTTCAGCCAGAAGGATCCCAAAGTGTTCAATAATCTGCATACATGAGGAACCATTCACTAACACGGAAATGCTGCCACACTCAGTGTTGAACTCAGCAGCAGCTGTTCAACAGCACCCAGCTATGATTCACAAAAGCTTACAGCAGAAAATGGAAAATTCCTGTTCCCATCTAAATCACAAGTGAATGTGGCCTAGATATTGGGGGTGGGGAGGAGGGAGGTTGCATTCCTATTCTTACAAAAAATACTCTTTTGATCTTTAATTATCACAGGAGGTCAGGATCTTGATTTACTGGGTCACTTTAAAAGACCACACCTCCAGCAGTACTGTTATTTGCTTACACCATCCAGGGAGATTGGTTCAGCACTGAATCACAGGGAAGAGTGTATGATGAGCCACTATAGAACTCATGCAGTACCTGTGCTTTCCCTGAAAGTCTAATTAAATGTATTGCTCAGGTCAGTCACTACTTAAATGATAGAATTGGATAAGATAACAGAAAGAAGAAGCTATATAACTGCAGGAAATTGAGTGCACTTCACATGTGTGTTCTTACATAATTTTTTTTTACCATCTCCTCTCTTTCATAATTCAGTATTTCTGATGTTATCTTACCTTTGGATCAAATGAATAACAGATTTGGAAGTTACACACGAATATTATTGATAAGTAGTCCACTTTGTAAAACAATTCATAATCTTAGAAATTAGATGTCTTTCAAATGTTAGTAAATTTTACACAAAGCTCTGAAGCCTGTCTTTGGAATTAATACATTTTTTCAGAACACAAGAAATGAATTTTCCGAGGATATTATGCAATATATTTCATAACAGCAGTGAATTGGTTCTTAACTTGTACTCCTCCATTTGAATTACTGCATAAGTTAGAATGAGGTATTCTATAGAATTTTTTACCAGGTATTAGGTGTTTCCTTCCCTTTTCACATTGTATTGGTCTCATTTTAATGTAATGACTATTCAGTACTTGCCAATTATTAGACATCCTCAATAGCAATTATAAGTAGCATTATAATGCCATCTAACAGAAGCAAGAAGAACAAAATAAATAATTGAATGGTAGTACATATGAGTGCTGATCTGTTCGCTGTCTTTAAAGTTATTGACTTACAGAGCAAGATTAGAGAGAATAAGCTCAAAGGAGAAAACAGCTTGAAGTGATACTTCTGGACAGAAGGTAGAGGGATGTAGAGTGGGATAAGAGGGCTATGACAAAAAGAACAATCAGTATGTAGTCTTCTTTTGTTGTGCACCTCTCTTTTCCCATTTTTTCTAGCAGCAACTGTAGATGGCTGAAGTTGTAAGAAGTGAGATAAAGGATTTGGGCTCATTTTACAGTGAAAAAGTTAGCAGATGACTGATAATGGAAAATGGAGGTATGCAACGATCAGGTAGTCAACTCACCAATTGCAACTGCAGATGCCACACCTCTTACAGAACATAATTCTTACAGAATGGGCTAGTCTTTCTGGGTAATATGTCTTTAACATTATGTGATATGCATTTACTCTACTGACACACTGTGACTTTCTGCTCTTCTTTTAACTTTAACAACAAATTATTATTATTTGTAAAATTATGAGTGCAAGCTTTGTAAAACTTTAGAATTCACTTTATATCCAGGGAGGATATAAAGAAAGAGAAACCAGGAAAATAAGAGTTTAATTAACTTAAAACTCCAAGTGCAAAAAAAAAAAGTATGGAATATCTTTCTACATAGACTCTGTCTCATTGTTCTCAGCCGCAAATATTTTTCAACTATAAAGAAGAGGGAAGAAAAGGGGCAAATACCCAAGATGCTCCTCTCTCTTTCCCTGCCCATCATGATCTCTACACCTAAAGAGAAGAAGAAAATAGTTGTTGGACTGGAATGGGGTGGGGAAAAGGGAGTCCTGAGATGAAGAGGACTCCCTTTTCCAACCAGTAATTTTGTTGGAAATCTTTGGTGAGAAATTATGATTAAGTTTAATATAGTTTGTTAAGGTAGGCACTAGTAAGCATTTTATTTGTATTTTTCTTGTAACCATTTCTGACTTATGTCTCATTAAGTATATTAATTTAAAAACTTTCCCTATGTAATTAATAAAACTTGTTTTATTGTTTAATCTAATCTAGTGTGTTTAATTTAAAGTGTCTGGGTAACTTCACTTATCAAAATAATCAGGTGTATGTTATTTCTTTAAAGGAATTAACAAACTTAATATATCTAGACTATCTGAGAAAAGGCTATACAATTCAGGCCATACATTTCTGGGGAAAAGTCTGTCTGGGAGTATGCAGGGACCAACCCTCAGTAAGCAAGGGTAGTGAAAACTAGGGTATAACTGGAAGGCTGCAGCTGCACAAACATATCTGCACCTTATGTTGGTGGCTGCTTGTGAGCAGTGTAAGTTGGAAGCTACAACAACAAGGCAATACAAGGCTCCCCAAGTTCCAGGGCAGGAGACTGTGTCACCCCTCACCTGGAGTGTACTCTGGTATGTCACAGGACTCCTAGTGTTCAGACGGGCCACAATCATCAGGCTGTCACTCCTAACAAAATGTTGGCAGAGAGGTTCTCAGGACTTCAGGACCAGGAATAAGGCCTACTCCTCCAAGATGCTAATGATAAGACACCAGTTTTGGAAGTAAGGAGAGATGAGAGACCCTGTACTTTAAAGAGAAGGCTCTCTGATTAGAAAGATTAATATAATCTAATATGAACATATATCACTGGCTAGGTGAGTGTGAATCCTACAGGGAATTACCAGGAAAAATATTTCTCTCTCAGGGGTTGTATACTGATGTGTTTAAAATCAGACCTCAGCTCAGTTCTGTCTCACTGAATTGCTATCTGACTTATCCGTCTGAAGAAGCTATGTGAGAGCTCCTCACCTGAAAACTCCCCAGGCATACACTGCTGAAATCTTTGATTTGAGTCTTAGGTCTGGTTTACACTTAAAGTTTATTTCTACATGGCTGCAGCACTCAGGGATGTGAAAAATCCCTCAACATCATAGGTATGCCAACCTAACTCCTGGCAGCATACTGCTGTGGATCGAGCTACCGGTGCTTGAGGAGGTGGTGTTCCTACAACAATGGTAAACCCCCCTTTTTTGCTTGTAGGCTGCATCTGCACTAATGGGTTATGCTGGCATAGCTCTGCTGCCAGTTATGCCACTATATTTCACATAGACACGGTCTTAGCCAATGCCAGAATCACCAATAAGTCCTGTTGTACACATTTTTTTTCTTTGTTTTCAGAGGCTTCAGGATTCTTATACCATCTCATATAATTTCCACTTGAGCATGACTTTGTGGCAGATTTCTGAGAGTTCTTACCTTTATCTCTGCTTTCTGTCTAATACACAAGAGCTGGAAGGGACAGACAGAGAAAAGAAAAAATGAGAGTTGAGAACTAAAGCATAATGTGTCATTTGAGCTTTCCAGGTCAAAGAAAAATGGAAAGGAAATCGGTGGATTGATGCTTGTATACCAGCCTTGTGTAACACATCTACTACTTACTGCTTCTGGTAGGTGAAGCCATGCAATGTTTCTAATTATTGCTGCTCAGTATGGTGGTAGAAAACGTATGTATGAGAAAAAGCAACAAACATTAACTGAAAAGGCATCTGAAATTAGGGAAAAAACTAATATTTGGTATTATTTATATTGCAGCAGTGCCTAGAAGATCCTACCTGACCCATTATTCTAGCCACATCACAAAGTAATAGCCAGCCCTTACCCTGAAGAATTTACAATTTAAACAGATTATGTATATAGACAAAGGGCAAAACAAGGGCACAGAGAAGTAATGTGGCTTGCTAAAAAGTAACTTAGCTGGAAAACAGAAGAAAGATCTCTTAGCTCTCAGGCTAGTACCATATTTGTTATACCATGTTGCCTCTGTATTATAATAGTTCTTTAAAATTTTCATGCATGTTTGATGTATCAGTGAAATAATTTGGACAGTTGGAAACTCCTTTCATTTTTACTAGGTAGGTAACAATGCCTAATGAATAGT
This sequence comes from Rafetus swinhoei, assembly GCA_019425775.1. Taxonomy (NCBI): domain Eukaryota; kingdom Metazoa; phylum Chordata; order Testudines; family Trionychidae; genus Rafetus; species Rafetus swinhoei. The sequence continues at coordinate 79,652,272 of CM033446.1, read as the reverse complement.
GTTCATTTCTATCACTGAATTATGGGTCTGATTCTGTGGTCCTTATTCAGACTAAGATCCCATCGACTTCATGTTCATGTGCTATATTATCATCTTCCAAGAAATAAATTGTTTTTGTGTATATAAACACATAGACATGCTAACCCATACACTTCTCCATGATTCCTTCCTTTAGACACACTTCATTTTTGTCCTACACAAATTATGTATTGTATTTTGTAATATACAGAATTATTCAATGAAGTTTTAGAAAAAAATATTTATACAGGAGAAATTTATCATAATGATGATACTGTACTAACTATTTTTTGGTATTCTATAAATAAGCCTTTGGCAATTGAGAAGTTTTATTTATTTATATATATATATGAACAATGTTAAATACAACTACCTCAATAATCACAATACACAATCATTTCTCTGTTAAATTCAGAACATTCAACAATAGAACACAAATCTGAAAGCCCTCAAAATCTAATTAAATCTGTGGTTTATAATGTCTGGTCTGGAAGAAATGAGCTCTGAACTGAATAATTTTATTTGCACAGTTACACACTGTCTGTTTTTCATGGAATGACTGAAACTGAATAATTCCAATCTATGCACTGTTTGTTCTTATTAAGTAAGCAGTAGGTTGCTATTCATTCATGCCTATCTTTGGCCACTGCTTGAAATGAAGGAAACCCTTTTGAAAAACACGGGTTTTTTTGGCTGGCTGTTTTACTTGGCTAGAATGGAACATTTATTTCATTCTAGGGTGCATGAAAGTGGCCCTGGGCTGTAGTATTGGGACACCAGGAAAACAAAAGGAAAATACAGTAAAAGGAGAGAGAAAATCCTGTCTCTCTAATGCACACACCTTTCAGTGAGAAGCCAGAGTGTCCTCACCTGCTCACAGAAAACTAGTACATGTTGTGCTTCCCTCATCCGGCACCCTTGGGACCTGACTTGTCCTGAACAAGGTGATTTGCCAAACAAAGGGAGGTCCCTCCCAACATGGCCCATGCTGCTGCCCTTGGCTAGGACTCCAGCCGAGCCCCACTGTTGCGTGCCCTTCCATTGACCCCAGGCTGGAGCTCCATAGCTGCTGGGGCTCTGTGGCTGCCATGGCTTCTGTGGTTGCCGGGGCTGCACGGTGCCTGGGGCTGCCGGGGCTCCATGGCTGCTGGGAATGCGGCTCCATGGCTACTGGGACTCTGCAGCCACTGCCGGGACTCTGCAGCCGCTGCCAGCCCCCTGCTAGCACCCGGCAGAAGGGGCCAGAACTCCCTGCTGTACCCTCCTCCTGGCTGAGTCATGCCCCTCCTCCCCTCTGCTCCTTATGCCTGGACTCTGGTTCAGGAACATCCGTGGTTCTGCCAGACCATAGATGTTGCCAGACCACAGAGTCCCAATTAAGGGAGGTACAACTTGTATTAAGGCTCTCTCAAGTTTGCTTCAAAGAGATCTGTTAAGTGTCAGACCCAGGAAGGCTGGAGGTCTCCTGGCCTCCTTGCCTCCACAGATTAGAAGAAGGGAAAGAAGCTTAGTTCTCTAATTTTCCCAGGCCTACAAGCCCCATGGCCCTATTCTTGCCTGGTCAGAGGACAGAACACTCAGTTTTCCCTTAGAATGCCTAAGCTATTATTTCTCCTTCCATAAAAACCTTGATACATCAGGGTGAGACTTCTATTTCTAGCTGTCAGGCCAAGCAGCTTCTCAGGTAAAAACATGCCTCCTTTGGTTCCCACTGATCCCATTGGAGTCCAGGAGGTGGGAGGACACTTGGTTCCTTTTGATAGAAGGAAGTTACCTCTTTCCCTCTCTTAGGCTATGTCTACAATGCAAGGTTTTTGTGTGCAAAAATGTCTGTTTTTGCGCTAAAACCTGTGGAGCGTCCACACCTCAAATGCACTTTTGTGCAAGTAAATCAGCAGTAAAATGGCAGGCAGAGGGCTTTTGCCGGTGTAGGTAAACCTCCTTCTATGAGGCATAACTCCTTTTTGTGTTACAGCTATTGCACAAAAAAGCAAGTGTGGATGCTCCAGAGGGATTTCTTGCACAAGAAACCCCTACGGGAAAAAGCACAGGTGCTCTGATGGCCATTCTGTGAGCTTTCTTGAGCAAGAGTGTCCATGCAGTGTGGATGCTCTCTTGCGCAAAAGCACATCACTTTTGTGATGCGCTTTGAGGTGTGGACATGTTTCTGCGCAAGAACTGTTCTGCAAAAGACTTCTTGCGCAAAAACCTTGCAGTATAGACATAGCCTTAGCGTGGGTATACATAAAGCATACCAGTAAAGGCCCTAACACAATAAGAAAAAAAAAACAGTACTCAAGCCTCTCTTTCCCAAGCATGACTCAGGTCATTCAAGAAACAAATTAAACAGGAATATAAAGTATTATTAGTGCATCACAAGACATCACAGTGGAAATTATTATATTGTCAGAGAAGATCTAGGGTAACTGATAGCCATCTAAACTTGCTCAGGTCAGAATTTGGCCCTGTACATTGTGGGGAAAATTAAGCAGCAAAAGCTAATGAACTCCACATGCATGAAGATATCACTTAGATAAACACAGAAACAAGAAAAACAGCAGAATAATTCCTAAAATGTTAACATAAACCACATAGCACTTTTATAGAAAATACATAGGCAGAACAATTTCAAATTGAATATTGTTCAAATTTGAGCAGGAGGGATTGGCTGTTCTTAAAGAATTCTTTAACTTATTGCTTTTGGGAATTAAGACAAAGTTAGTGATGACTATAACTTTCTATTAAGCAATTTTCCTTCTCAACCGTGCACAGCCACTTATAAGCCAGAACATAACAGCTCAGAACATAACAGCTCAATCAAACCTTATTATATCAGTTTTACTTGAACCCCTTTGAAAAACACTAAGAAAATTCTGATATTACTGAAAAACTTAGAAAAAACCTTTCTATAAATTGATTTTTTAAAGACTAGAAAGAAGAAAATTGATCTTATAGATACCTTTTTAAGTTCGTCTAATTTCTTTTGCCATACAGCGTGAGCGACAGGAATGTACTTGCTGTTAGTTACGTAACAATTAGCCATAAGGATGTGGTGGAGTTCAGTGTTGCGGCTCATAGCTTTAAGGACTTTCTCAACATGGCTCAGGGAGACTGTAGCCTCAGTTTGTATGCCACCACCTACAAGCTGCATAGTACAAGGTACTAATGCAATCTGTCCAGCACAGTATAGAACTTCTCCAACCTAGAACAGAATAAGAAAAAAAAACAAGTTTGAAAGAAATATTTCTTTTTTCTAAGCATTGTCTTTGAGCACTGACTTCTCTGCTATCACAGAGTTACCTCTGACTCTGCCACAAATGAAGTAAGTGTGCCAACCTAAAGGTCATATTTGACAGGGATTTAGTTACACAATAATTGTATTGAACTTAACCTAAAACTTAATACATGGATGGTCAAATGTACATACTCTTCAAAAGAATCAGCTGTGAACTGATGAGGTACATCTAGAAATATGTATATTTAACCTTTCATAATGTCAAAATATTTCTCTGAAATCACTGAAAGGATTTGTGTCAAATTCTAAATAAGTTTGTTTACAGCCTGACAACTCAGGTATGTAAAAAAAAATATCCATTTTTTTCTGTTTCTACAATTCATGGACAAGATTTTTCATTATTTCAAGGCATTTATAACAAGGTAACCATTTCATACAGTGTGTCAGCCCAACAGCTCTGTTTGGTGTTAAATTTTGCTATTGTTTCTAAAACATGTCAATCTTCAAAACGGTTGGCTGCTTTTGCTTTAAGTTTAAACAGGTGGAGTTGTGGGCTACTGTATTTTATGGGTTTTTTAAACACAGATATCCCTGATGACTCTGGTTTGCTGCTGCTTACATTTTTTATTTTATTTCTATCAAGAAATACAAACAATAAAAGACAACTGTCCATAATACTCTTGGTGTCTTCGGTATAACTTAAGTATCATTAAATATAATACCCAGTTGAATGACAGCTGTACAATTCATGATAACCCGCCACCAAGGAACATGACACTGATGATTCCAGAGCTGAAGAAGAATGTTACTGGGATCTAGGGAGTTGGTTTCACCTTCCAGAAATCTAACTAGAATGCTTGTTTGCTTCAAGAGCTAATTGGTTGCCAGATATTCTGCTCATACAAGATATTAGATCAATCTATGTTATTTTGGAGGCTAAAGCATAGCTATATTGGACGGCTTTTCACAAAGCTTCCCAGGCAATACTCCCAAGACTTACTCTTTCAACCATAGCTAACAGAAGAAACATTGGTTCCTATTGTTCAGACATATTCAGGACTTAAGAATCTAATGTAAAGATCCTTCATCTTCTTATTCCCTAAAGAGTCTATACAATTTCTGAGCAGTGAATGTTACTCCACATCAAAAGACAACTAAGTACAGAATTTGGATATACAGTGGGAGTAAGCAGCTTTGAAGCCAGCATAGAAAACATATTGCGGTAAGTGGAGAGAGTTGGGGAACACTCTGTTTTGTTATATAAAATGGATTGTGCAAGAATTCTTTGAGATAAATTTTGCAGAACTTTTTTTATAAACTGTATAAACTCCTCTGAATTATGGCTAAGTAATAAAGAAATCTGTGTCCTGGAAGACATGGCAATCAAACCATGTGACAGACCCATATGCAACTCCAAATCTGTCCTCATAACTGTCTGTGTCTCACAAAAGACTCACACATGTAACTATTGGAAGAGTGTCTTACACAATTTGGCATACAAATTCTATGATTAGCAGCTGAAGAGGGGGAGGAGGCACAGAGGAAGCATAATAGATTAGCTGACACCCATCAAACTATCTTTTAAAATTGTATAAGATGTCTAAAATATTGTTTTGATAATGCTATATATAACCCTGTATTTTTAAAAAAGAAACAAGCAATATTTTGGTTAAAAAAGAACAAATGGTCTTTTTTTAAAAAAAGAAATCCTACTATTTTAAAATATGTGCCACTGAACAAGGGAGTCCAGCCAGCTATCAAGTGGCATATTGACAAGATAGGAAGCAAATCCAGGAAGATATGACTCAGAGGGGCACAGGTTTATTTTTGAAAAAGAGGCCTTTATTCTCACATCCGCTAAATTAAATCTTTGGATAAGACAAAGCCCTCAGCATAGGTAATTTGTAATCTTCTGTAGAGAAATCTGCCCAGTGCTACTTCTCCCTCTTCCCCGTTAGGCCCCTGGCTTTACATGCATCTCCCATGTTAATTACTAGATAGACAGAAGAGCTGTTCAACCAGTTCATTTCCTCTATTCTTGAACAGATTGTTTGAGACATAATATGAATACTAATTAATGATAAAATATCTGTCAGTGTTTTAAAATATGCATTAAAACAGCACTTTCTTAAAGTCTCCTGGATAGTTCTAATACAATTAGTCCCCCCGGTCATAAGCAGGGTCAAAACAAAACTCTGAAAGATCTGAACAAAACTGGCAACACTTTTGGCTCAAATTCAGTGGGAAGTGTACAGAGGGTTTTTTTTTAAACAACCGCTCCCCCCCCCCCCTTAACATACTTGTTTTCTTCTTAAGACATAATTTATAGAAAAAAACCCTGTATTCTCAAGATGCCGTTATGTTATATAAAGGTGAGTGCCAGTGGGCAAGAAGGAGGAAAAGGAATCAAAACAAGGTTACAAATTTTTAGCAATTATTTTGCAGAGGGACATAGCTTAAGTTAAAAGAGAAGAGGGGCACACATCCTTCTCCTCCCCTTTCCCAATGACTTGGCCATGGCATACAACTATCAATAAACAAATAACTTACAAGGGCAACACAGCAAAGTGTTTGAGCAGGTTTCAAAGGACTATCTGCACCTTTAAATCCTTCAGAGAAAGGTGATAGAGTAAAACCCATCTAAAGCTGGGAGGACCCCAGAACATCTCATTTACAGTTTAGAAATCATACCACAGGAGATGTCACAATGTATGGTAGCAATCCTTGTGTTGTGAGTGTGCTGGGCAGAACCCTGCTAAAGCTTTACAACAGTTTCTCTGGAACCTCCATGACAACTACAGAAAACTTAACAGGCTACAATTTCACAGAATATCAAGTCCAGAGGACCAATATTATCAGTGGAAAGAGAACTGCAATTTAATTGTTATGCATCCATACACCAACATAATGACTCCATTTGCATTGTAAATTTTATTTCCATTGTAACCCATTAAAAATATTTCCTGTGGTAAAATTTCATTAAAGATCAAATAAATCAGAAATGAAAGCACTCTCTGATTTAAGGCTTGTTCTTCTGGGCCAGATTCCAGTCTGTTACACCAATCTACATCCAGAGTAGCTACACCATAGTCAGTGAAATTGATTTGGAGTTAGACTAACATAAATGACATCATAGTGATTCTATAGATTCTTGCGTTTTGTGGCATCACTGAACTGATGCAAAAGTGGGTGTCATTCTATGTGGGTGTGATTCTATGTGGGTGTCATTCTATGTGGGTGTCATTCTATGTTCATTTTGCATAGGTGTAAACAACTACATGAAGTGCAAGGCAGAGGAGAATCAAACCTCCAAAATCTGTAATTCTTCCTCTTATGGTTAGGAATGCCAAGCTCTTCTTTGGGTGTGTTCCATTATATATTCTAGCTGTGCTGCAACATCTAAGCACAATACAAGGCCAGACCGCCAGACCATGGCATGTACTGCGTGCTGGAGCAAAGGAGTACAGGAGGTATGAGATCCTCTCTTACTTCCAGTGCTATCCATCCCTACCACTGCTGTCACTGGAAGAGAGAAAGTAGACTCTTCAGAGCTGAAATATATCCCAGGAATAGTTCTGGTACAGTGTACTCTCACCACCACAGGGAAGCTTAAATCAAGAGACTCAAATCCCTGCCAGGCTACTTCTCAGGAACTACAGCAATGCTGCTTACTCATGGCAAAGCTATGGTAAAACCAGAAGGGGATTTGCAGATTGTCATTTTAATTCAAACACAATATAACTATACCTCCTTTGCTTGTTATATCATAAGAAACAGCTCAAGTATATAAAATAGAAGTTACCACTTAATAGAAGAAGTGAGAAAATAAGACAATGTATTATTCCATATATTCAATTTTTGAGCAGGGAATGCAGACTTTTAGCTCAAATTAGACTCCTTTTCCACTACAGGTTGAATCTTTGTGATCTGGGACTCTCTGATCCGGCAACATGTTGCCAGACCAGAGAGCCCCAGCAGCAGAGGTTGCCAGCAGCTGGGAAGAGAGGCAACTGAGGGGGCTAGTGGGGCAATGGAGCTTGTGGGGCAGCAGTGCCCACAGCCGGTGGAGCAGCAAAGCCAGCGGGACCGTTGGAACTCGCAAAGCCAGAGGGAGGCAAAGCCAGCATGGCCATTGGAGCCTGCAGACCCGGCAGGGCAGCAAAGCCGGTGGGGCCACAGAACATGAGGGGCTGGCAGGGGTGCAGAGGCCACTGGAGCTCATGGGGTCACAGAGCCTACAGCTGGTGGGGCAGCAAAGTCCAGTGAGACCATGGAGCTGGTAGGGCTGCCAGAGCCAGCAGGGCCAGGGGCAGCAGAGCCCAGTGGAGCAGGGAGGCTTGTGCCCTCTGCCTCCCTGACCTCCCCTGGTCCGGCAAACACCCTTGTCTGGGACTGGTCAGGTGCCCAGAGTACTGGACTAGGGAGGTCCAACCAGTACTGCAAATTTTGTCATTTACACTCATTGTCAATAACAGTAACATGTCCAGAAGTTACCTGCATTTCATAGACCTCTAAACATTAAATAAAATTTTTCCACAGTTCTATTTCAGTAAGTTGTGAGCCAAAAGTAAAGCAATGGATTATCTGAAAATTGTCTTTCTTGGGGTTGTTCTAAATGTCCATCACAAAGATCTTTCTAGGAAATCACACCTTTCTTAGAACATCTGCACACGAACCTCTGGCTAATGCTCATGATGGCACTAGCATTGGAATATATTCTTTTTCTGTGCTGGTGTAACCCACACACCTACTGGGTGTAGTTCACGGTCCCATGTAATGTCATGTAGACCACATAAAGAGAGAAAAATGAGTTTGCTCTATAGCCTCAGCTGAAAGCCAACTGGGTTTTAGGTCATAGAATCATAGAATACTAGGACTGGAAGGGACCTCGAGAGGTCATCGAGTCCAGCCCCTGCCCTCATGGCACGACCAAATACTGTCTAGACCATCCCTGATAGACATTTATCTAACCTACTCTTAAATATCTCCAGAGATGGAGATTCTACAACCTCCCTGGGCAATTTATTCCAGTGTCTGACTACCCTGACAGTTAGGAACTTTTTCCTAATGTCCAACCTAAACCTCCCTTACTGCAGTTTAAGCCCATTGCTTCTTGTTCTATCCTCAGAGGCCAAGATGAACAAGTTTTCTCCCTCCTCCTTATGACACCCTTTTAGATATCTGAAAACTGCTATCATGTCCCCCTTCAATCTTCTCTTTTCTAAACTAAACAAACCCAATTCCTTCAGTCTTCCCTCATAGGTCATGTTCTCTAGACCTTTAATCATTCTCATTGCTCTTCTCTGGACCCTCTCCAATTTCTCCACATCTTTCTTGAAATGCGGTGCCCAGAACGGGACACAATACTCCAACTGAGGCCTAACCAGCGCAGAGTAGAGCGGAAGAATGACTTCTCATGTCTTGCTCACAACACACCTGTTAATGCATCCCAGAATCATGTTTGCTTTCTTTGCAACAGCATCACTCTGCTGACTCATATTCAACTTGTGGTCCACTATAACCCCTAGATCCCTTTCTGCCATACTCCTTTCAGACAGTCGCTTCCCATTCTGTATGTATGAAACTGATTGTTCCTTCCTAAGTGGAGCACTTTGCATTTGTCTTTATTAAACTTCATCCTATTTACCTCAGACCATTTCTCCAATTTGTCCAGGTCATTTTGAATTATGACCCTATCCTCCAGATTAGTCGCAACCCCTCCCAGCTTGGTATCATCTGCAAACTTAATAAGCGTACTTTCTATACCAATATCTAAATCATGCAGTAGAGGTTCATGCACTACGCTCCAGAGGTACCAGGTTCAGCTCTGCCTGTCGGCAATACGCTTGTAAAGCTGTTGGAGTAAGAGACAGTAATGAAAGCAAATTACTGAGGGGCATTTAAGAAATACAGAAGAAAGAAACGTATTTGAAATAATTCTAAATGTTGGTAGTAAACATGAACCTCTTTAATCTGGGAACCCTGGGAAATAAGGTATTCTAGGTTAAAGAATTTGCCAGGTCAGGAAGGGCGCTGCAGGGTCTAGGCATGAGAGGGATAGGAATGGGGTACTCCTCTGGGGTCCTGCTCCTTGGGGCCCATGTGGCTCAGTGCTCCCCATCACTCCCAGACACTGCCCCCCAATGCTCCCATAGTGGCAGAGAAAAGCCTCAGGGGAAGCACATTGCTGTGCTGCTGTTCCCCTAGCTGACTGGGGAGGGAGAGAGTGCCAACACAAAGAGCTGCTTCCTCCTTCATCTGCCAGGGTCTGTACCACAGGTGTTTCTGGATTAGGGACACCCAGAGTATGGAGTGAATGTGTATTTTGTTCCATGACCTTATAACAGTCTTCAAAGAGCTCAATCTGTTTAGTTTAACAAAGAGGACGTTAAGGGATGACTTGATCACAAGTATCTAACATGGGGAACAAATATTTAATGGTGGATTCTTCAATCCAGCAATGGAAGTTGGCTAGAAGTTGAAGAAAGACAAACTTAGAGTGAGAATAAAGTGACATTTTTTAACTGTGAGAACTTACTTGTGATGCATTCTCTATCACTTGACAATTTTAAAATCAAGATTAGAAGTTTTTCTAAAAGAAATGCCTTGGGAATTATTTTGGGGAAGTTCTATGTCTTCTGTTATATAGGAAGTCATTCTAGAGGATCACAATGTTCTCTTCTGGCTGAGGATTCTATGAATAGGATAAGGGTTGTTATAAAGAAGACAGTGATCAATTGTTCTCCATGTCCAATGAAAGAAGGACAAGAAGTAATGGATTTAATCCCCAGCAGGGGAAATTTAAAAGGTCAGATATTACTAAAAACTTTCTAACAATAAGGGTAACTAAGTTCTCCCTTGTAAGTCTACTTCAGATGGTAGAATAACCATCATCAGAGATTTTAAAGGCCAGCTTGCACACACCGCTGTTAGAGGTGGTCTAAATTTACTTGGTCCTGCCTCAGCGTTGGAGGCTAGACTTATTGACATCTTGAGGTCCCTTTTAGCTTTACATTTCTATCATTCTGTGACCTTAAACATAACAACAACTACACATCCAGAAACTGTTCCAGAAAATGAAGTGCTGATGTAGCTAACTGGGTGCCACTAATGTAGCTGATGCTTAAAGATTGGGGGGTGGGAGGGACACCATCACATGAGGAAGAATAATTGAGAGTCTTATTATATACAATATATACAATTAAATCTTCGGAAAAATATAACTTGTTAAAGTCAAATCAAGCTGATTTCTAAAGGGAAATCATGCCTTTCATGCCTCAGGCCCCATCACACATCATGTGTCTAGTTCAGTTAATCTTAAGGTCAAAGATGTAAGATAATACTGAAAATTAATAATTTTATCTACATGGTCTTTGGTTTCGCTACCTATTCTATAATGAAATACTGGCTAATTGCCTCATGTGAATGAATTCAACTCGTTTACCAGTGTATGCATAGGAAATAGAAGATTAGCTTCAAAGTAATGGTCTGCAGACAATCTGCTCTGCCTATTCTTTCTTTGGAGAATGTTTTGCTATGTTAAGAGGCTTGCCATCTTACTAGCAAACTATAAAGCAAAGCTATGGGGCTCATTCTGCCATGTCTAGTTTCCTTAAACTTTGAACATAGAAAGTGTAAGTCATAAATGGAAATTTTTAAAATAATGATCTGGAAGAGCCCGGGAAATGCCTGAAAAACTTCAGACTTTACATCTTCTGTGGCTCCAGTTCTCTCACCAGACCCTGTACTTACGCAGTTGATTCAGTCCAGCCCCACCTCTCTGTGGACTAAAAGAACCACTGACAGGCACTAGAGTTGTGGGATGTGCATTGAACCAGTAGTACTTTCTTCTCATTGCTAAGGAGGGTCTTCAGATCTAGTACAAGACTTGATGTTTGACTAAGTTAAAGCCACAAGATCATTCCTGAATAAATTAACATGCCATGATGGTATCAAAATAGAGAATATGTGCATTCGAGTGTGAATTAGGGATGTGAACAACTAGTCGACTATCCGATAAGCAAATGCTTATCGGATAGTCAATACACTAGTCGGCTAGTCACTTCCGGGAAGTCTGAGCACTATATCAGAAAAAGGCAGCAGGGGAAGGGGAAAGAGGAAGGGTGCTTCAAAGCTTCAGCACCATGTGGAGCCAGGGGTCTGCTGCTTCGAAACACCACGTGCAGCTGGAGACTCCCCCACTGACCCGGGGCTCCATGAGGCGATGCCACTTTGAAACACCCGTGTGGAGCCTGACACTGGGCTCCTTGTGGCATTTCAAAGCGGCAGTGCCGCATAGAGTCCCCAGCTTACCCCAGGCTCCATGTGGCGCTGCTGCTTTGAAACTGGCAGGGGGAGGCGGGAGAGGAGAATGCAAGAATAGTAGTGTTTCTGTTCCTGTCACATACATGGCCAAATATCTGTCGCGACACTTCAAAGGTGGAGGCGCCCTTATCAACTAATCGAATAGTCGATACACATTGCATCGACTATTCAATTAGCCAATTAATCTAAATTTAACATCTCTAGTGTGAATGGATTGTTAAGTTCCTTTTTTTTTAAGTGTAAAAAGTTTGAAATAATGAACTGGTATTTGAACAAGAATTTTAGAAATTTTCAGAGAGCTATTTCTTGCACTCCCCTAAAAGTATTTAGGTTAGTAACAATATACTAATTGCTCAGTAGGAACAAAGCACCTGTTTTCTAGGATTGAATGGAGTCAATACATAATAAACTAAATTTTGTTGTAAATGCAGTGGAGTGTCTGAGTGACTGTTGCCCTTTAAAAGGTCACAGTACACAAAAGATTCAGTGACCCCCTGACCTAACAGTCAAACAACCTACCATTATGTTCAGTCAATGTAAATAAGCACAACTGACAATGTGCTAATTGGCTGCCCCTGGTCAGCCAAGTGTACCTCTGACCTTAATGAGGACCTAAATCAATTAATACTTCAGGCAATAAAAACCTCTTGCTGATTAAGTTAGATAGAAATCATCTTTTCTAACAGGATTAAAGCTGTAAGGTGGTGAACTTTTAATTTAATATATGATAATCCCTTCTTCCTAGGGCCCTCTTATTTAGCTAATGATGGTGAAATTGCTTTCTGTAATATAGAATCTTAGATTCAGCTTTCCAGAGCGAATAAGGTGTTTTTTTTTTAAAGTACCACTTAAACAATAATATGAAAACATTTTCAGTACATAACATCCACTTGAATTCTATGCGACTCATTCAATTTTAACATGTTATGAACTTCAACTAGAAACATTTTTTTTCTTGAACTAGTACATATTTCATTTCAAACTCTGTGCAGATATATTAATTGATTGATACTCATTTAAGTTTCCTTTCTGAGAAATGGTTACAACACTAGTTTGAAAACAAAGGATTTATTTTAATTGAAAAATGGAAAATCTAATGGTCACTGCTACCCACTCCTACAAAAGCCCCAAGACAAGTATAAGAACATGAATATTACTTAAAATTATCAATCTAAATTCTGTAGCTGTCCTTTAAATATATATAAAAAAGAACATTTCTCTTAGCTAAGCTTGTAAAAGTACAGTTAAGATGGAATTTTACACATATATTTCAAAGTAACAGATATTTGGCCATATATTTGACAGGAACAGAAACACTACTTTCCTTGCATTCTCCTTTCCCCCCCTTCCCGCTGCCAGTACCAAAGTTTACTTTCTTGCACTTATTTACATTTTGTTTTCTCAGATTACATGTCTGTAAGTTTTTTGTCCATTAAGTAGAGCAGATTTGGCCCTTTTTATATAAAAGTGAAATAAGAAATTTCAGCTTTACATATGCACTAATAGTGTTCTATAACATTTTACTAGTTTCATAAAATATAAATGTACCATACAATTAATACATATTTTTTGTACATACTGTAGTAACTCAAACACAGCTAAAGATGTTTTGCATATTTCAAATAGTATACAAACTCCTATTCATAGCAATGAATGTATACTGTTAATCAATGGGCAGCTGGAGCATAAAGAAGCATATTGTGTATACATAGTATCATAAATAGGGTAAATCTTGCCATAATTATTGACTTGAAATAGGTCTGAAGAACAACATACCTAATAACATGCATGCCAAATCCACTTTAATAAAAAAAAGTACACTCTCCTTCCACGCTGCTCCTGCACTAAAACACACTCAACCATTAGGGATATAAATATCCATTAAAAAGTTAACTGGTTAAACAATATGTGGGCGAGGAAGGGGCCTGCTCCAGCCCATCAGCCCCACTGCACAATGCCACGGGTGGCGGTAGGAGAGGCCTGCTCTAGCTGGCCCCACCACAGATAGGGGCCTTGCTCAGGCCGGGCCCAACCCTCCAGTTAACCAGTTTCCAGGTAAGCATGCCAGTAAGTCTAATGCTTACTGAGTAACTGCTTAACCTTTTACAAGCCTATATCAACCATGTACAACAAAATGCTGAATCTATATATTGTTTTCGAGTTCCAAATAACAGGCAATCTTACATATGGGGCTTAATCCTGGCAAAACTCGCATACACTTCAGTGAGAATTACGTGCATACAATGAAATAAATTATCTGGCCAAAAATGTTCGAGAGCAAATAAGGTCGGAGTTTCAGGTTCAGTTCTGAATTTTATTACTTAGGCATGTTTAAATCAGACCACTATTTTGTTGGCACATATAGTGTTGGGGATGTACTAGTTATATGTTAAAAGTTTCATCAAAGGCCAATCAATTTTATTTTGTTCTACAGCATGGTCTTTAACTGACAGATATAGAAAACAGAGATTTCAGATTTATGGAAGACAAAGTTTCAGAAACTCAAATTCTAATATAAAAGCATTTCATGGCCTTGCATTCTTATTTCTGTTCTCAGAGTGTCAAGATGATTAAAAAATGCCAAAAATTGGGCTTATAAACGGTGGCTGCATCTATCATTACATGTGGCTAGGCTCCACCAAGGAGACCCTTATAAACAGTGTAGGCAAGGGCTACCTCCCATTACATTCAAACCAACCACCCACAACTATAGTGGACATGGAAGTTGGGGAGATGCCCACACTAAATGGCCCCTATTTTTTACTCATGTGGAGTCCACAGAATATAGTGGGAAGGGGAGAGAGGAGGCAGAGCTGAACTATACTTCCTTTCTCAAGACAGGCTCCCAGGTCAGTGTTCCTTTTGTCTGGCTGGGCCAAAGCCCCACACAGGCACACACGATGATTGTTGATACTAACTGGAATCCTTGTTGGCAGTCTAAACAGAAAGGCCAAGGACGCAGTGGGAAAAAAAATGAACTAATTCTCTCATCTCAAAAGCAGCCACTCCAGTATAGAAAGAGAAATTTCTCAGGCAGGACAATGTGAAGAAGGCAGCACTGGCTTTCTCCTGTGATGTATTTCATCCATGGCAAACAAGAGAACTTCATTCTCCATGACTATCATTCTACCATCTTTTATATGAAATGTGCCAGCAATACCTCTCTGCTACCTATATTGGCCAAACCAGACAGGATGTATGACAAAGGATAAATGGATACAAAATTAGACACCAGAAATGGTAACACGCAAACCTGTAGTGCAGGGGTCAGCATCCTTTGGCTCTTGAGCCAAATATGGCTCAGTACAGAACCAAATATGGATCTTTTGACATTCCCAAAATACACACAACTTTTTAAATTAATATGAAAAATTGACTCAAATTTTAAAATGCATAATTACTTATGTCAAGATGGTCTTTTTTTGTCTATTTCATCTTTAACCAGAGGTGAAAGTAAGGCAGTGTGCCCCGGTAAGAACTGGTTGTGCCGCGGCAAGAGCTGGCTGGGACACATTGGTCATTTAAAGGGCCAGCTGAGGGCGTGCTCTAGGGGATGCATGTGTGCTCCCAGTCAGGATAGTAAGAGGGGCTGGCTGCGGCAGCCCAGCTCCAGCCCCCATCTGACTTGTGACCAAGGCCCCAATTGGGGCCCAGAGTCCTGTCCCTGATCCTGGGGTGGGTCCTGCAATCCAGCCCCCATCTGGTCATAGGAAGGGCTGGTGGTGGCCCCCCTCCTGCTGTGACACAGGTGGTAGGGGAAGTCACGATGCAGCTGCTGCAATCCTGACCTGGCCCCTCGTCTAGCCACTGCTACCCAGGTGCAGTAGCTCAGCCCTGACCAAGGAAGGTAATCTGGACCCAGCGTCCCACGTCCACAAACTGCAACCCCCAGAAACAGCAAAAGTCCCGTTAAATAAAGTCTGCGAGTACAATGTTTCATTTATGCTATTAATCATGTCAATAATCAGTAATATTAAATTGTATATTTTCAGTCATACAAATGGGCATTCTTATATGGGCTCTTTGTTGACCACTTGTTCTGAATTTTGATGTAGTTTGGCTCTTTGGTTTGAAAAGATTGCTGAGCCCTGCTGTGGGGGAACATTTTAACCCGCTTGGTTTAAATCATGGATTTAAAAGAAGCCCCATTCTTCTAAAAAGGAAATTCACTAATCAATTACACAGAGAGTCTGCAGAACTGGAATTTATCTTCAGATCTGACAACCTTACCCAGGGCCTAAACAAAGACATTAACTGGTTGGCACATTTGAAAGCCAATTTCTCCTTCTATTAAAAAGCTATGTATGGGACACACTGAGCCCACTTAATTAGCCTCATTAACATTGGTCCTACCAATTAAAGGTGCTTCTACTGTTTTTATATATATATATATATATATATAAACATAAGTTTTATCCACCAAAGCTTATAATTCTCTATATATTTTGGCTAGTCTCTTAAGCCCTGATCTATACTAGGGAGTTATTTCGAAGTGACAAGCAGGGTGTCCACACTACCAAGCTTATTATTTTGAAATAAGGGGCTGGTTATTTCAAAATAATATCTCATGCTTTCCATGAGGAATAACACTTATTTTGCAATAGTTATTTCGAAATAGCGTAGTGTGGACGCTACACTGCTATTTTGAAATAACTACTCCCCAGAGTCACTCAAAGTAATTACTTCCCAGTAGAATAGTAATAGATATGTAGCCGTGTTAGTCTGGTCTAGCTGAAACAAAAAACAGGACTATGTAGCACTTTAAAGACTAACAAGATGGTTTATTAGGTGATGCGCTTTCGTGGGCCAGACCCACTTCCTCAGATCAAATTGTGGAAGAAAATTGGCACGAACATATATACCAAAGGATACAATCAAAAAAATGAACACATATGAAAAGGACAAATCAAATTTCAGAACAGAAGGGGGATGAGGGGGGGAGGTAAATGTCTGTGAGCTAATGATATTAGAGGTGATAATTGGGGAAGCTATCTTTGTAATGGGTAAGGTAATTAGCGTCCTTGTTAAGACCTAGGTGTAAAGTGTAAAATTTAAGCATGAATGACAGTTCAGAGGATTCTCTTTCAAGTCTGGTGTTAAAAGGTCTTTGAAGCAGGATGCAGGTAATCAGGTCATTGAGACAATGCTCTTTCTGGTTGAAACGGCAAGAAACTGTTTTTTCTTTGTGATCCTGTCTAATATCTGTTTTGTGTGCATTGATTCTTTGGCAAAGTGTCTGAGACGTTTTGTCCAATGTACATAACAGACGGACATTGTCGGCACATGATAGCATAAATTATATTTCTGGATGAGCAGGAATATGTGTTCTTGATCTTATAACTCAATTGGTTAGGTCCAATTATTATCACTTCTAATATCATTAGCTCACAGACATTTACCTCCCCCCCTCATCCCTCTTCTGTTCTGAAATTTGATTTGTCCTTTTCATATGTGTTCATTTTTTTGATTGTATCCTTTGGTATATATGGTCGTGCCAATTTTCTTTCACAATTTGATCTGAGGAAGTGGGTCTGGCCCACGAAAGCTCATCACCTAATAAACCATCTTGTTAGTCTTTAAAGTGCTACATAGTCCTGTTTTTAATTACTTCCCAGTGCTTCCTGCGGCTCTAAGTCAAGGTAATGCATCCTCATTAAGGGAGCCTGCCTCAGACTAATTTCAAGGCTTCCCTGTAGTGTGGACATGCTATTTTGAAATAGTTATTTCAGGAGTTATTATTTTGAAATAAGTTCCTAGTGTAGACATGCCTTAAAGATCACCTTTTTGTTTGTCTGGGTTATATATTTGCCTAAAAGAAAGGGGCTGGGGTTCCTAGATGCCAATCCAATTAATCAATATATAGAAATGGACCAAATACAAATCCTGGAGTTGAATTTCCCCGGAAGCTTGAGTACGTTTAGATTCAGATTTGAAGCTTATGTTAACCTCTTATAAAAAAAATCTTTGTAACAATAGGTGAGGAGAATTTTCAAAACTCAAATCAATATAAATCAGTAAGTCTCAGTAACATGAAGCTTAAATTGTAACAATGACTCAGCAATTTAGAGTATTCACCATATTAATGACATTCATATGTCATTTTATAGAAATTATGGAAAAATAGGAAGGTAAGAAAAGACTGAAAAACCCCCACAACCCTGTGGTTGTTCTATTCTCATAGAAGAAAAGAAGAGTGAATTTGACATTTACCATGCAGTAAATCTAACTTTAACTCATTGTAAGTAAGAGCGAGAGAGAGAGGAAAACCAAACCAACAACCCCAGCTCCGCAATCTGAAAAGCTGATTAATAAACAATAACAACTAAATTTATATAATGGCCCTTGAAAGAGTTGTTGGCCTTGTTTGATAATAAATAAGTAAAATATAAACAACAATAGTGTAAAAAACAATACACAAAGAGGTTCTACTTTTAAAAGAGAAAGAATGGGAATCAAATGGAAGGTAATGGTAATTATAGATGGGTTTCAGAGCATTTAATAACAAGTATTTATAAAGTACATATCATGCCAGCCATACCTGATTGCTCTTTTAGTTTTAAATGAAGGGGTTTTACCCACAAACACTCATGGTACTAAATACAATTTTTTTAAGTCTCTAAGGTGCCACAGGAGTACTTGTTTTTAAAATTACAGACTAATATGGCTACCCCTCCAAGACTCTTTTACTTTTAATATTCATAATTACAAATTTATTGGCAGAATGGAATAAAGTACATGTAATGTATCTGGAGTTAACATGATTTGATACAAGGTATCAATAAGTTAGTTTAAATTGGCTTGGATAAAAAATATCGTTAACTAGCTGAGGGAATGCAAAAAAGTATAATGAAAAATGTCCATATACTGAGTTGGGTTAGGCATTGAGTGGGGTGCTTTAGAGATTGGTGTTAGGTCAGATTTTGTTTAACATCTTTGTGAAATCAGTGGAAGAAAGGATTCACAAGCATACTAATGAAAGCACAAAAAGGTTAACTCGGAAGGTCTTATGAGCACCAATGAAAATATAGAACTAACAAATGGACAGGTTAGAAATACGGGAAAGAAATAACAAATGAAGTTCAATTTGGGGAATATGAAAAGTAACCCCAGAACATCTGGGGAGAATATATTTGGAAATACAGATATTCAAAGGAAGGGAGAAAACTTGGAAGTAGTAGTGCTGAAAGTGACCTTTAGTTGTAATGTAAGAAATTAGATGAAGAGTCTACAAGAAGATATGAGCTTTTATACACTAAAGCTTTGTACAGACACTAAATGATACAGATGAAATAGCACCCAATATACTGTATTCAATTCTGAGCACCTAAATACCAGAAAGATGTGCATAAGTTGGCAGGAAGACAAAGAAGGGGAACATAAAATGTTTAGTGGAATGGTGGTTATGATTGATGAGATATAATTTGAAAAGCTAAGCAATGCCTAAAGGTTCTAGCAGCTTGACAATTACAGTTGTATTTGGAAAGGTATAAATGCCAAGATGGGAGACAGAGTTGGTCAGAATAATTTTTTCAAGAAAACTGAAAAAAAGGAAAAGAAAAAACCTGAATTTTCCACACAAGTTTTGGGCCAATGCTTCCCCCCCAAAACTAAACAAAACAACAAAAACACCTGAAAAACTGTCATTCAAAGCTAGAAAAGATTTGGTCAAGAATCTAACATTTTCATTCAGAAATACTGCTGCAGTATCTCATGGCAGGTGTAATTTTGTTGCCTCATGAACATATAGGCCTGGTTCTATGGCTAGATGACATCCACCAGGCTGCATTATGTACTTCTGTTTTCTGCCAAATTACATGATGGAAGTTCCAAGGGATCCCATCCTGACAAAGTCAAAAATTTCTTGAGAAAGAAGCTACTTTTCACAAAATAATCATGGTTAGCAAAAAATCCCATTTTCCACTGAAATATGGGTTTGATGGAAAAATTTCAGTGACCCTTAGAGGGACAAGAAATTTTGTGCATGATGCAAGTGGTGCTACTAGAAGTAAAATGAAAGCTCAAAAAGAAAATTTAAGATGAATTATTATTATTTACTCAATGCAAGTATGTTCAGCAAGTACAGAACACGATATGGTCTCTGTCCAAAGAAACCAACCACAGGCCACACTTAGGACCAAATTCAGCAGCACTAACACAAGGAAGATGCTTACTCTATGACAGGTAATATTTAGTCCTGTTCCACCGACATGTTTAACGTTCTCCATACAGCTAGAAATCAGTGCATTATACATTTGGAAAAGCGTGATTTTCATATTTCCAAACTGCTGCACATTTGTGTCTGGCTGAGATATCAGACTTCCCATTGTTATTATGCAAAAATGATATTTAAATATTTTAAGACATTTTACAATTTAGTAGTTATCACAAGCATCTGTTTCAGAGGCTTTTGTAGATGAATTAGTGGTATTATAGCATGGTATTACTGGATTTTACTGAGGGAGGGAGACTAAAGAAAACAGAATAAAATAACTGTTCTGCAGAGTTTCTGTAAGGTTATAAAATATCCAGCCTATGCAGTTTACATGATAGGGTGGTGTGGCATCAAGGTTTTGTATATATTCATTCGGAATGTCCTCCATGAATATGTAAATTATGGATTCATTTGTGCATTTGCCACTTATGAATCATGTCCCGAATTTATGTTGATGAAGGTAGTTTTATAGAACACAATCATGCTTGTCTCTTTCCCGATAGATAGATAGAAATATACAGCACACAAGCATACACTTTCTCACTGTATCGTCTTTGTTTATTTCTCAGTACGTATCTATATCATGAATACAGTAGATAGAGAAGGAGAGAGAATGTACAATCAGAGATTGCTTAGAGCACACATGCATATTTGCTCACTATACATAGGATAGATATAGGAAAAGAGACAGAGAAGATATGGTAATGTGGTATACAGTTGATCTATTGGCATGAATTTGGGATACAGATGAAAATGTGTGCATGATTCATCTCTCTCTCTCACACACACACACACACACACACACACACACACACACACACACACACACTGTACTAAGAAAGGAATCTCATTGTATACTTACTCTAATGAAAATTACCACTAAGAATATGTCTTCTTGTAATAACTAAATTGTACATTAAAATTTACTCCTGAACTGTTATAAAATAGCATTGGAGAAATTTCTAGGCTGCTACCATTCAAGGCTGTGACATTGTGCTGGAATCTGGCATCCAAGGAGAATCAAAACTGCAGTCATAAAATTTTATGAAGAATGAGTTAGGTTTTTGCCATTCCTACTGTCTTTACAATCTCTACTCATGCCAACCATCTCCACTGATTAGTGTGAATATAAACAGAACAGAGATGGCTAGTGCAGCCAAAATACCCTGTTACTAAAAGGTGAAAGCAGTACATCACACTACAGCAATTCACAGTGTATGAAACACAGTAACAAGGACATTACATTCTCATGGTAAAGATGCACTTTCCTAGCAGCCACTTGACTTAATGTTCTTATTCAAATATGCCTTTCATGAATGTCATTGGCTCTCTTAAGATGCTGCTTTGGGATAATAGGGAACAGGTAAGAAACAGACTCATCAAATCTATTTGCAAACAGCTGATAACACCATTAATATGTAAGTGGTTACTTTCAAATTATAAGAACAAAGTCCTTTTCCACAGTTGTAATGTTTTCTATATAGCTAGTCTTCACAAGGACTTGACATACAGAAACTAAGCAAATTACAAATTAAATAACAGCTCAATCAGTATTAAAACACTTCCCTGAATCTTCAGATTAAGTAAGTAGTATACAGTAGTAAGACTATTCAGGACAAAATACTCTGCCCAACTGTTCACTTTATAGGCTGAACATTTTAATATCTGAGGGTGTGTGTGTGTGTAAGAGAGAGAAGATAATACTTCATACAACTGCACATACAACAAAGCATTCCATATTTTACTCTCCCTCCTTCCTACCCACCCATGCTTGGCCACTCCTCCTACCTCTTCTACACAATAAAGCCAAATTCCAGAACAAAACCCACAAGTTTGGATACTAGGAGTCTGATCTTGTACTCTCTGAAGTCAATGGGAGCTTTGCCATTGACATCAATGGCACAGAATCAGGCTGTAACAGAGGGTGGAGACTCAGCATATTCCCAACTATATGAAAATGCATTGATTTTTTTAGCACATATGTACCATACATTTTCATTTCAACCAGCAGCACAATCTTCCTTAGGATGCAATGCAGGAGCCGAGTCTATGAAGCAAACTTAACTATGAACATATAATATTATTGACAATTAAAAACATAATGAACTTGAATGAAAGACAGACAGCACCAATCCCACAAAAGATAACAAATACACACATTATATTCTGCTTCAGGATCCACTACTGTGGATTTCTTCACCTATGCACAACCTTATTAAATTCACTAATACGGGAACAGTGCCTCAACGCATAGTATGCTATGTAGCTAACCTTTATTTCTTTTGATGTCTGGAAATTTCACTCCCATATCTGCAAAAATCTTGATCATCCTGGTTCTAACCAAGACCTGGATCCTTTTGTCAAGGGAAAAATTTTGGGAAGGCGGAGAGGCAGTAGCTGTGCAAACCGGGATGTGGCTTGCTTTTCATCCCCGCCTGGACTATCAGGGAGGGAGGGGAAATTACTTGCATTCCATGATTTACTTCTCTGCCCCCTCCCTTCACCAGCCAGGTGAGAGGTGTGCACAGAATGCAAGTTCTTTCTCCTCACTCCCTGATCATCCGGAGAATGGGATGAAAAGCAAGCTGCATCCCAGAGCACGCGGCTGCTTGTCCCTGGCCTCCTGAAACTCTGCCCTTGCGTTTTATCTGATATGACCTCTGTCCTCACTTATGGATGCCTCTTCACACCTAGTATCAGACTATGGTGAGATGCTGGGCTTTTCCTCCCCTGTTCTTGCTATTTTCAGTCCCTTCCCCCTCTTTCTTCCCACATGTCCTCCGCTTTTGAATACCACTTCTTCTGACTCTTCTCCTTTCTCCCTTCACTGTCGTCATCTACAATCCACCCAACCCTCTCCCTCTCTTTTTTGACTTACACTCCTGGTTCCCCCCAAATCCCTGGCAAATGCTTATTGGATAGTCGACAGGCTAATCGACTAGTCGCTTCCCCCGCTTGCTGCTTTTATCAGAAAGGGTATGTCTAGACTACATCCCTCTGTCGCCAGAGGGATGTAAATTAGACATACCGAAATTGCTAATGAAGCGGGGATTTAAATATCCCATGCTTCATTAGAATAAAAATGGCCGCCGCTCTTTGCTGCCGCGGGCAATTTGCTGTCAAAAAGCGGCAGTCTAGATGGGGATGGGTCGACAAGGAAAGCCTTTTCCGACCATTCCTGTAAACCTTGTTGCACGAGGCATAAGGGTTCGGTCGGAAAAGGCTTTCATTGTCGACCGATCCCCGTCTAGACTGCTGCTTTTTGATGGCAAATTGCTGCGGCAGCAAAAAGCAGCAGCCATTTTTATGCTAATGAAGCACGAGATATTTAAATCCCCGCTTCATTAGCAATTTTGGTATGTCTAATTTACATCCCTCTGGCGACAGAGGGATGTAGTCTAGACATACCAAAAGAGGCAGCGGGGGAAGGGGGTACTTCAAAGTGGCAGCTCTGCGTGGAGCCTGGGGCCAGAAGGCACGGGGTATCCCAGGCGGTACGTGGCATTTCAAAGCGGCAGCGCCACATGGCCCAGGATCAGTGGGGGGGCGGGGTCCCCAATTGACCCAGGGCTCCACAGGTGCTTTCTCCTTTGAAGTGTAGCAACAGCTTTAAGGCACTTCAAAGGCAGAGGCGCCCTATCGACTAATCGAATAGTCGATGCAAAATGCATCAACTATTCAATTAGTTAATTACTCGCAATTTAACATTCCTACTCTACTCTTAACTATTTGATCCTCTCTCCCATTGTAAGGTCCACCCTGCCAAACCCCAGCTCCAGCTAACCTCCAACATCTTTCCATCTCCCGCTCTCATGCTGTTGAGCAATTCTGTCAAATCTTTCTACTCTGGCTCTTCCCCTCAAAAAATGAGGCATTTTTTAGTTTCTTCCATCTTAAATTCCTCACTCTTGATTCAACTTTGCCTCTCAAACTTGCACTCAATCTCTTTTCTCCCTTTCTTTACTAGCCACATTGAAAGCACTGTTTATAACCATTGTCTGGAATTCCTCTCTTCCAATCCCCCTACATCCTCTTCAACTTGGCTTCTGTCCTTTGCACTCCACTGAAAACACTCTTGCCAAAGTCTTTAATGATCTCTTCCTAGCAAAACCACAGAACCAGTACTCCATGCTCTATATTCCTTGTCCTGTCAGTCTCCTTTGAAACAGGCATCAACTATACTCATCTTTAAATGTTGCCCTCCGTTAGCTTACATGACTGTCCTCCCAATTCTCCTCCAACTTCTCTAATCGCTCCTTAAGCATGTCCTCTAGGATCTTCCTCATCCCCCTCAGCCTTCTGTAGAAGTTCCACAGGGTTCTGTCCTTGGTACCCTCATCCCAAATATCCAGATCTCAGGTAAGATAATTACCTAGCACTGGGAAATCTTATCTGCAAACACAAATCAATTTCCCTGTCTATGCTGATGAATGAGGGCAGATCTACACTAAACCCCACTGTCAATCTAATCTAAGTGACCTAAGGTATGCAAACAGTGTAGCTGAAGTTGACATACTTAATGCAGCATTTTACATGTGGTGAGATTGGCAGGGGCTGCTCTCCCGTTGATATAGGCTATTCTTCTCACCCTGGTGAAGTACCAGAATTGATGCGAGTGTGGTGGAAGATTGATTTATCGTGTCTAAGCAGGTGTAATAAATCGATGACCAGTTGATCAATCGCTGCAGCATCTATCCTTGGCAAAGTGAGACAAGCCCTCATAGACCCATCTGTTTACTTCAGACCTTTCTGCTTATGTCTAAATTTAAATTTCAGTCTCTGAAAATCTTGTAGAATTTGCTTAACTGTCAGATCAAAGTCAAAGGAAAAAAAAAAAGGATTTTAATATTTCCCCCAAGCCCTTCCCATTATCTCCTTTCTTGATCATTGTGCTAAACACTACCATCACTCTGGTATATAACCAGGGCATAATCATTTACTTAAACCATTCTCTGAGCCCATGTACCTGCTCTCTGGGGTGCTCCAACACTCTGTCCTGCAGAGCCAAGCCAGAACCTCTGGTCTCCCGCAGCAAAGGCATTGGGGTGGGGGTTGCAGCCCACAGCAGAGCCACACAGACACTGAGAACAGCTCAGCTCTGGAAAGGGTCAGTCACAGGAAATTAACACAGCGTCTAGGTGTATAGCTCCAACAGGATCAAAACCCCAGATACATCTGTCTTATTCTGCATACAAATTTTATACAGAGCAAACTCATAAAGTTCACTCCCCTTTATCAATGAAAGACAGATATGCACAGCTGTTGTCCACCCCAGGTAACAATTATTTACACTGAGTTCATTAATAAATAAAAGTGATTTTATTAAACACAAAATAAGTAGGATTTAAGTGGTTGAAAGTGATAAGACAGATTAAAGTGAATTATTAAGGAAAAAAACCAAACATGCAAGTTTTGGAATTCCTTACCCTATCAGTAGTTTTAATTATCTTTTCTCAGAAGCTAAGCAGCCTCCTAGCTTGGGCTGATCCTTCCCCTGTTTAATCTCAGATATTTCCGGCAGTCATCCTGGTGGTAAGCAGGGGGCATCTT
The DNA here is from genome assembly GCA_019425775.1 of Rafetus swinhoei. Taxonomy (NCBI): domain Eukaryota; kingdom Metazoa; phylum Chordata; order Testudines; family Trionychidae; genus Rafetus; species Rafetus swinhoei. The sequence continues at coordinate 79,626,932 of CM033446.1, read as the reverse complement.
GGCGTTGCCCAAGTGCCAACTCTTTTATTGCCTGATTTCCTGTCTAGAAATAGATTTTGCCCAAGGCAGGAATTTTTTGTGTTCAGCTTCAACCCTTTCCCTCCCTCCTTGGAAAAGTAGCATATTCAAACTGGGTTCCAGCCTCAGGTGATTTGGCCACATGTCTTTGTATTACCAACAATAGTCAAAGCTTACAGGAAAAACAAGACTATTCTTAGATAATTGTCTTAAGTACTGGGCCATTAAGTTCCATGAGTACTGCTAATGGTCTTTACTAGCACATCTAGATCTATAAATAGGTTTCTACTTCATATTTCTAACTTCACATACATGCACACAAACAGAATATACATATTCAGAGGATTACATGTCCTTCAATGACAGATTACATGCATCATTTTGCATAAAGCATATTTGAATCATGAATATTAATATTCCAAAACATATTTCCATAAAAATATGAGGGCACAACATCACAGGAACCTTTCTTTCTTTCTTTTCCTAAGCTCATAATTGTATGCCTGGCTGTCATGGAGATTGGTTTCTCTGAGGTCTGCTGATATCCATGCAATTTATCATCATATTCTGTCCACAATCGTTGCAAAAATCATTTTACAACTATAGCTCACAGATCTTCAGTACATGTGCCCATACCACTATAGTATGACCTACCTTACTTGTCTTTAGGTGATGCAACCCGCACTAGGCCTCTTACAACATCATTTTATTTCCTCTCATGAAGTATCAACCATTTGACTGACTCAATGTATTTATTTCCGTTGAAGACAGAATACCAATTTCCTTTCTTATAGCTGGCCAAGTCTGTTCTATATATTAAGATGTATCGAGTTACAGTTTTATATAGTGTCTTTTAACTTTGACATCTTTAAGTTACAGAGAACTGAGTTAAGTTCCTGCCACATGCACCAAGCAGCTTAATTATGATGCTGGGAATCATTCAGGATGGCACCATCACAGCAAACATAGATCCTAGTAATTTACATTCTTTCTCTCTTCCAAGTTCTCTGCCTGTGATATAAGCTTTATGGCGTATCCTCCTGCCTCAGTTATCATAGACTCACTCTAAGTTCAGCCTGCTCAAAGCTGAATTACCCCTATTCAAATTGGGCTTGCAAGGGTCTCATCGTCTTCCCTTCGTGTCATTAAATCATCAGCAAACAGTATGTTCCAAGGCAGCTCCCTGTGTGGGGTAGCTGAAAATATTGAATAAGCAGTAGGTGACCAATAGCAGCAGCCATGGAGAAGTGCTTTTCAGCTGTCCTCAAGCTGCTGCAATGAGAGAGGACTGGGTTAGTCCTCTCTCCCCACAGCAGCCTACATATTGAACCTCTTATCCCCAGCCCCAGACCAGAGCAATGATTTAAATGAACCATGTACATTTTATTTAACCCCCCCCCCCAAAATAACCAAATTAAGGACTGGGTAAAACTTCTTGTGAGCAAATAAAAACAGGGATCTAGAATAGAAACTGTTATTCATCCTTCATTGAACCTGTTGCTGCTGTTCCATTATAATGCTTTAACTACTGGACTAAAATAATCCCACTCTTTGTAACACTAGTTATTATTAAACAGCCAGGAAAGCAACAATGTCTTGAAATACTGACTCTGTTTTATTATTAACAAAAAGAGATATTTCAGCATGCTGTAGAACATTTTGGACAAGATGACTCTGTATTTAAAACAATAGCATGTAGTCTACATTTGGGTAAACTGTCTTCCTCAGCTGATCTCTTTTAGGCTTGCAAGGCATATGTGGTAACATGAAAATAACAGTGGGAAAATTGAAATAAAACCAACGTGAAAATAAAAGGAAACAGAAACAGTTACTCAAGGTTCCGGGCATTGTGAGATGTGCCAAGAAAGTTTTATATTATGTACTACTACTATTGCTACATGCGAGGGAAAGAAACTAAAGGATGATTAAAGTTACCACTGATATTAAAATAAGAAATGATTGGTAATATAGCTAGAAATCTGAAATGAGCTTAGGCAAGATCTTTCAATCCCTTAAGATAAAACACAGATGCTTCATCAGAATTAAGATATACAATTTATTCTGAAAGCAGTTTAAAAGATTTTTTGTTTAAATAATCTTATAGGGAAATTACTGTTCCTTTCATTGTAAAAGTGACCTCCAGTAGCCAATGTTCAAGTATTACAGTTTATTTTTTCTACCCAAGGGGAAATAGCTTTCAACTATGGCCTTCAATGTCAATCAAAATAATGCACAATATTTATAAACCTCTGTCAAAACATTTTATAACTGAGGATGCAAAAGTTAAATCAGTTCCCAAGAGACTTTATACAATACATATTTTACTTGATCTGTTGGATTGAAATCCAATGAGCCTTTAGTTGTTCCACCTGTCAGTTTTAAATAGTTTTTTTTTTATAAAGACATGTATCCAATGTTTCAGTTATGAAATAAATTTTACTCCAGATGAAACCAAATGGAATTATTTTATTAATATGGAAGTTGGTTCGTTAAAACTAATGCATAATGTCTTTTAATCTTATGTCAAAAGATGAATTTTGTAACATACTATAGCATGACATTTAATGACAAACCATGGAGGCTACTGCTTTTCTGGCCTGAAGGGGTTAATTCATGTGGCTCTTCAACATTATCTTCTTTATGGGGTGACAAAAAAAAAAAAAAATCACACAATAGTGAAGAACTAAATACTCAAACCAAAGTGAAATGAGCTATTTCTGTGATATATATTTTGAAGATTTTTACTTGCTAATCTGATTCTTAAAAATAATAGCTGAGTTATATTCAGGAAAGAAAGCAATGGAGAATGAAGAAAGGTGCGTAAGAACAATGTGTATAATGTGGAAGAAGGAGCAGAAATAGAATAACTCCAATGTGATTTTCCCCTCCTATTTGGACTTATTGCTGAATATGAAAACCTATTAATACCTCACTGTAAAGGAATTTTATATAAAACTTCATTATCTCAAGTCCAGACCTGCAAACTGATGTAGTGCCAGGACTTTAATGGAAACTGAGAACACTCTGCACCTTGTAAGATTTGGGCTCTTACTGGAGAAAAGAGTGATGTTCAAATAAAAATGAAATATCCTCTATAAAATACCATTTGAGAATACTACATGTTGATAGCGCAACAGCTTCCCTGGCATGGGAAACTGAGAGTTAACCTGTGTATCCGGGGTTTTGTTTTGTTTTTGTTTTGTTGTTGAAGAAGAAATAACTCTGCTATGGGGAACTGGTTTGATAGATCTTTGAAGGTCTTCAAAACTCTCAGTAATATGTTATTCACTAAAAATATTCCCATAATTCTGCTGTCTCCCATCATTCCCTGCCTCAAGATTCATCTGTCAACTTTGATGCATCTTTTAAAGCACCTCTCCAAGCTTAAAAAACCATGACTACCGACCACAGAAGAGAACTCTTTGCTTTGAAACTATCTGATCAATCAGAAGATCATTTACCTGCAAGCATTATTTGGTGAAGCTAAAGCGGCACATCAACGAGCAGCATCTGAAGGCTGAGGCAGCAAAACGTCAACAACAAATTGTCATTGGCATTCCATTTATGAACCTTCAAACACCATCAGATCTTTTCCAGGGGAAACCAGATCAGGTCAGACTGGAGCTGAATATTTCTTAACAAGCTAACCATCAAAAGAACTTACGTTTTGAATAAAAAGGCTATCATTTGTTGATTTGAATATCAAAGGGATCCACTGCAAACTCCCAGACTAGAAAAACCTCCCTAAGCTACACCAGACAGGTGTTTAATAATCTATTATTAAGGCACTATTTTAGGTTACTCGGAATTATAAAAAATAGCTGTAACTGTGAAGCTGCAAATGGGACTGCACAAAGAAATGAATGCTATTAACATACTATTAACAATTCAAAAGAATGAGTTGACATACCAATCAAACTTGTTAATTGACTGTCAATGGCCTGTCCCTGAATATACAACATGACTGCATTATATATTTCAAATGCTGACAGGAAGACAGTTTCATTTGCATTAACTTCATAAACTGATCAACAACCAAACTGCCACATACATTTATAATGGGAAGCTGAATCATTTCAATATTCATGGAGCTCTGTAATTGTAAATTAGGTACTGGCAAACAATACAATACTGTACATACTCTAAAATATCCTAAATTTCCCTGACCTACTTTCCTTTTTATTATAAAAGAACAGTGGGAAAAAGTTGTGTCTTACAGAGATGATTATTACTTTAATTTATGGTTCATGCCTTAAGCAAAGTTTGTTTGCAATCTAATTTGCAACCATAGTTTATTACTCTACTTTAGATGCATAACTGGGCTACAATATATGAGGCATTCAAGGTGATGCAACGTTTTTCTTCTCTTAGTTCTGTGATCTGTAAACAGCATTAAAAATCATAGTGTAAATTTAAAAACAAAATAGCAAATGAAAATCTGTATTGCTTCGTTGTTATGCCTCAAAAGTAATCAGTGACAAGAGAACTTTAAAATTAGTCATTAAAAACATGTAACTGTGTAAAATTGAATAAATAAAACCCGCAGAAACAAAACTCACTTCCTTCCCCCAGATTCTAGAATCTGAACTTGCTACCTTCAAAAGCCTCAGCAAACTAAGAAAGTTTTGTAAAGATGTCTTACAATCGCTCATACAAGTTCAGCTTCACAGAAGTTACCAATGTTAGGAGTCCTAGAATAGATGAGCTGGTAGCTGTTGGAACCATTTTAATCAGGATCTGAATCTAGTTACATGTCATGGTGCTACATACTGTGAAATTTGACTAGTGCTGGTAGCAGTAAACAGAGTTATGGTTCCACACTCTTAGTATTTTTCATCATCAGAATATTAGGGTGTAATGCTGAAACACAGTACACTACCTTCCACACTGCAGACCATACTCCTACCCACATCAGCTGAGATAGCTCCCAATTACAGTCAATAGAATGTGTTTTAGTAAGTATCTGTAAGATAAAGATATTACACAGTAGAGATCAGGGTAGGGACTTATTTGTTTATAAAATGCCATGTACAACAATAAATAATACACACCAGTTTGAGAATCAACAACATGAAAATGAATAGAAATAAATGAAGATTAAGGGGTTGGCTACATGGTGTGACTTCTAAAGTGCAATAACTACCTGTTGTTCATAGTACTGACTACGTTAAAGAGCAGAGAGATTTTAGTATGCAACAACAGGATCTACATGGGTTGGTTAGTGTGCAACACATTAGTATGCCTCAAAATTCCTCTCCTCCCCAGGATGCGCTGTTGATAAGCCCTAAATCATAGAATTCCAAAAGTGGTGTGCAGAAGGCTAGATTGCAGCAGTCCACCTAAAATCCAAGAATTGTCTGGTCACTATGAACAAGCGTTTAGATGTCTCAGCACTAAATTCATGTTGTTCTCTCCCCCCACCCAACTACTACAGGTTGGACCTCCCAAAACTGGGACTCCCTCATCCGACAACATCCATGGTGAGTGCCCTATCCCCTAGGCCACATCAGAACCCACCCCACCTACCTACCTTCCAAGCATCCCTTACCCTGTCTTTCGAATGCTAGAGCCAGCTCCAGCCCTGGGACAGCCAGCAGACTGGTGGGAGAGAGTGGCTGGGGCCGGGCTCAGAGAGGGAAGGTGGTCTGGAGAGCTGTTAGCAGGGGACCTCCTCTGGTCTGGCAAATTCCCTTGTTCAGGACCAGTCACATTCTGAGAGTGCCGGACCAGAGAGGTCCAACCTGTACTTTCATCTTATCAAACCAGCAGTCACGTCCCTGGCTTTAAAATTATTTTCAGTGCATTCTACCACCACATAGTAGCTTACCCATACCAATATCACATAAAACCTCATTAAGTCCATATTCTTGATGATCTTTTTCCTGCATTTTCTTCTGAATAAATCATAACTGAGAACAAGGCTTTGAATTGCTATATTTTAGACTCTATTATATCTGTAATGGAAAGACTAAAAGAGATATAAGAAATGATCACTACTATTGTAAAGGCAATTAAAATTTAACGTGGAAAGATTAACAAAAAGAAAATAAGACTCTTTGGAAATGCTTAAAATAGCAGAAGCACTGGGAAGATGGTAGTCCCAAATCACCTAAATGATACCCTTGGAAGGTTACATATATTACAAATTAGAAATTAGCTTTGATATTTTCCCAAAAGTATAACTGTCAAACTGAACAACATCACCTGATGGCTACTGCTAAGTTCTTACACTGACAAAACATAGATCATTAAGGCTTCAACATTCTTTCATGTAATCAATGTAACATATGCAATACCTGATGACAAGCATTTCAGCTGTAGAAACTGTCAAGCTAAAGAAGAACAGCTCATCAATGAAAGGATGAAATCTGGGTAAAACCAACTATCTTAGAAAAGGATTGATGTTGAAATGGTCAAGCTAAACAAAAGATAACTCGCTCATCAGAAGTGGATTCTACTCACGAAAGCTCATGCTATTATATATATTTTTGTTAGATGCCACAGGACTACTTGTTTTTATAGATAACTTGATAGCTTTAGCTTAATTCAGAGATCTTCTGTATGGGTTTATGAATCCCAAAAGGTAGCTAAACTTCAATTGTTCCTGTAGCCTCCCATACACACCCTTGTGGCCAGAGGTCACTGTGGCATCTGGCCTCTCTTTCTCTTCTTGATTGCTCAATATCTCCACATCACTGTGCAAATTGTAATTTCTGTCTGGGATCCACTTTGGTTAATTTTTACACACATTGTGCCCTCCAGGCCCCCTTATCAGTTCAGTGCCTCTCTCTCCCCTTGGTAGGGCGTCCCCAGGGCTCCATCTAGAGCAGGGTTTCATTTCACCATCTCTTAGGCTTTACTTAGCTGGACTTTAGCCTACAGGCTCTGATTTCCAAACTACTTCTTCCTCCTACCTTACCAGGTTACTCTTAGTCCTCCTATCTGGAACAACTCAGATAGTCTCACAGTTTTCCCTGAGGGAGTCTGCGCCCTGCTGCCCTTTTATAGGCAGTATCAGCTGTCCCTTCATCAGCCCATCAAGCCTATTAGTGAGGCACAGGTGGGTTGCAACAATAATCGAGCAGGTTGGCTCCAGGCCTCCAGCCCTTATGGGACAAGCCTCCCTGTTACAGTGTCTTTTTAATGTTTTCTGGATGTCTCATTTGCTATTTTAGTATTTGTAAAAATTTCTAAAGTGTTGCTTCTTTTAGTTTTCACTAAAAAAACTTTGTACTGTAGCTGCACATTTGTATTTTTAGGTTCCTTTCTTTTGCCTGCTTGCCACAGAATTAGGATAATAAAATACTGTAGATTTAGCTACTTGAGTATGTAGAATGCATATATTTCCTGTATCTTTGTCCTTTTTTGAAATCAATAACAGAGATATATACTTACAATCCAACTTACTTGTCTCACTTTTTAAATTATTACAGAAAGGAGAGAAGGGATATGATTTATTAAAAAGGTTTGACATTTTGGTATTCCCTTTTAAGAGGAAGTTCATGAGCAGGTGAGCCAGAGAGAGAGAAAGGAGACCTGGAAATGGTGTGGAGGTTTATGGCTCCCTAAAGATCCACATGGACCTTGGAATATCTGAAGAGATGGAAAATCTAATAAAAAATTCACAAAGTGAATCTCAGGGAGGTTTCTTCTGCCATGGATATTTCTGGGTGTGGAGCAATTTAGTCATGTGATACCAAGGAGGAGAAGATACAATTGTTCTCTATAAATACATCAGAGGGATAAATACCAGGGAAGTAGAGGAGTTATTTAAGCTAAGCGCCAGTGTGGACATAAGAACAAATAGCTATTAACTGGCCATCAACAAGTTTAATATTAAAATTAGATAAATGTTTGTAACTATCAGAGGGGTGAAGTTCTAGAATGACCTTCCTAAGGGAAGAGTGGGGACAAAAAACTCTACCTGGCTTCAAATTGAGGCTAATATGTTTATGGAGGAGATGGTATGATGGGACTGACTATAAAGGCACATGTGGCCTTCTGGCAACTGCCAGTGGCAAAAATTCCCATCCGCTGCTGATGGGGCAGGGCTCCGAGTTACTACAGAGAATTCTTTCCCAGTCTTGGCAAGTCTTCCCCACCTGCTCAGGGTCTAATTGATTCTAGGAATTCCTAGGAAGGAATACTCCCCCTGGTCAGATTGACAGAGATCCCAAGAGTTTTTCACCTTCCTCTAAGACATGAGTCATTTGCGGGTTTAAACTGGTATAAATGGTGAACGGTCTGTTACTTGATGTTTTTAAGCCATAACCTGAGAGCTTCAGTAACTCAGCGAGCGGTTAGGAGTCTATATCAGGAGTGATTATGTAAGAGGGGGAATGGTCCCGCTATTGTGGGGAACTTTCCTAGATTCTATACTACCCTGGTGAAATGTACCAACGAAAGGATCTGAGTCCCCACTCCTACATCCTTTACCCAACGGCCTCCCTGACCCTGAGGGCTCCCCTTCTGCTTTCCTGAGTAGCAGAGTCCTCGAAATCCCAAGGCTGGGCCCAGATTTCCTGGGGCTTAATCCCTGACCTTGTAGTCACTTGGGGCAAGGGCTAGGGTGTCCCCATTCCGGGGTGCTCTCTTCACACTGCATGCTTTCTTGACCCAGTGATCATTTCATACAGTTCAAAGCAAATACAATTTATTAAACATCAACTGATTAATAAAGACTGAGTTTGAGACTGAACCGTCTCCAGAGTGGTCCGAGCTTGTGGAATGACATAAGAACTATCACAAACTTGACCACTTTCTGCTCCAAGTGACAGATGCATTTCTTTGATTTTTCCTTCTCTAATATAAACACATGGAAACAGGTATTTAAATCCTTCCCCTCCCCCAAACAAACCACTTATCGGAACCAGATACGCCACTTCACACACTCCTTTTTGCTCTTGGGAAAGGATGAAAGAACAAACAACATGCGACAGATGTGTAGTCACACTGCTTAATGCATTACTGGAAGGTGCTCACATAATATAGTGATGAGTGCAGTAAAAAGACCTATATAGAAGAGAATACTGGAAACATTAATGTAACAATATGGTCATTTCCCGCTCACATCATGTCTCACATCTACTGTGGCACACTTAGTAGATGAAAGAGCTTTTGTGAATATTCAATTTCTAGAAGTTTCCCATAATGCTCAGAATCAAGCACGTCTCAGAATACTTTTAGTGCGGAAATATTACATTTTCTTTATAATGTCTTGACAATTTTGCTAAATTTATTTCGAGTTGTACTTCAAAATGTGATAGCCTAAAGAATATAAATTACTGACATAGCTACCTGCTTCAGTGTGCTTGTTCACTGTACATGAAACAGGTTTCTTCAGCCTTTCTAACCTGCATTTCTTAGCCATTTTCTTGGTGGCCTTTTGTGGAGAGCATGAAACATATGAAATCTTTATTGTAATCTCTCTCTCCACCCACACAGAATACTAATTCTGATTAAACATGCTTGCAAACTTACATTATATTGCTGCTACAGCCTTAATTTTATCAATTAATTCATTCTGCACTGAAGAATAGCGGTAGACATGGTCTTTTTCTGTTCTCTGTTGCTGAGTTTCCCTTCTTGGTTTCTTTATGCATTGCCCACCGTGCCCTTCTTTCGCTACCTGTCATTCAGCCTCTTTGTGACTTCCATTCTATCAGCATTGATGACTTTTTATCTGCTCTCAGCTTTCCCCTTCCTTTCTTCCACTCATATGGTTGTTGATTCTTGTCATGCTTTACTCTTCTCCGCTATTAACTCTTGCTCCTCTCTTCCATCACAAGGTTCAACCATACTGACCCCCAGTCCGGGTTCACCCCCAACACCTGCTTCTTCCACTCCTGCTCTCCTGTTGCACAGTGGAAATTCTGTGATCTGAATGACTTCTTCCACTACAAATAAATTCTCCCCTTCTCCTCTCTGCCATTATCTTTGTAAACAACTCCACTTCTCCAACTTAATTAAATCCCAAGTGTTTAATCACCATTTTCACACCTATGACTCATTCCTCCAATCCTCCCCTCTTATGGCTCCCAATTTTCTCTCTACACAAGGTTTTGCCAATTTTGTCCAGAGGAATCTGACAAAATACTTTATGACCTTTCTCCTCCCCATGGCTTCTCTCTCCTTCCTCCTTCTACTCTAAATCTTTCCCCTATTTATCATTTATCGCAAATTGAGTCTTATTTTGAGTTTAGGGTGGTGTGTAGACGTACTCTCATATAATCACAATTAATTACAAAATTAGTCATGATTTTAAAAATTAATCAAAATCACCATTTTAATTGTACTCTTAAACATTAGAATATAAATTAAAATGTATTCATTTAAATATTTTCGATGTGTTTCTCTTAAAATACAAAATACGCAAAATACAAAGTGTGCAGTGCTCACTTTGTATTATTGTTTTTGGTTATAAATACTAGCACTGTAAAAAGATAAACAAAAGAAACAGTATTTTTCAATTCACCACATACAATGGTAGCACGATCTCTTTATTATGAAAGTACAATTTACACATGTAGATTTTTTTGTCATATAAACTGCATTCAAAAACAAAACAATGTAAAACTTTGCAGCCTACAAGACCATTCAGTCCTACTTCTTGTCCATCTCAGACAAACAAGTTTGTTTATATTTATGGGAGACATTACTGCTAGCTTATTATTTATGTCACCTAAAAGTGAGAACAGGTGTTCACATGACACTTTTGTAGATGGTGTTGAAAGGTATATATATGCTAGATATGCTAAAAATTCATATGCCCCTTCATGCTTTGGCCACCATTCCAAAGATCATATTTCGATGCTCATGACTCTCTTTAAAAATGTGTTAATTTAATTTGTGACTCTACTCCTTGGTGGAGACTTGTACTTCTCCTGATCTGTTTTACCTACAATCTGCCATATATTTCATATAATAGCAATCTCAGATGATGACCGAGCATGTGTTGTTCATTTCAAGAACACTTGTACTGAATATTTGACAAAAGAAATATTAATGTGAGATTTCTAAAGATAGTTACAGCATTCAACCGGGTTTAGGATTTTGAAGTGCCTTCCAAAATCTAAGAAGGAAGAGGGGTGGAACATGCTTTCAGAAATCTTAAAAGAGCAACACTCTGATGTGGGAACTTCAGAACCCTAAAAACCAAAGAAGAAAATCCATCTTTTGCTGGTGGCATCTGACTCAGATGATGAAAACAACCATGTGATAGTCCATACTGCCCTGGATGATTTTCAAGCACAACTCATTATCAGGCACATTTATATCTTTCAATGCCAGCTATAATACTGCCATGTGAACGTCTGTTCTCACTTTAAGGTGACATTATAAACAGGAAGCAGGTAGCACTAACTCATGCCAAAGTACAGAACCTTGTTGGTTGGAGTGATTGGCTGAACAAGAAGTAAAACTTAGTGGACAGATAAGCTCTAAAATTTTACATTGTTTTATTTTTGAATGCAGTTTTTTTGTACATAATTCTACATTTGTATGTTCACTTGACAGTCCTATTTGGACATATCTCTGGGTCCTCACATCCAGGCCATATCTAATCCTTTAAGATTCTTGATACATAACATCTCAAAGATGTGCCTTTTCTCATCCATCTAAAGAGAGAACATTTTCATGTCTTGAATTCAGCAACATCCTTTTCTCTGGCCTTGACAAATGAAATCTTGCTAGCCTTTCAGAAGGCTGCTGCAAAGATAATTTTCTGAGCCCAATGCTTTGATCATATCACCTTCTTTGCATCCCTCCACTGGCTTTCCTTTCTTTATTACATCAAGTGTAGGTCACCTGTCTTCATTTTCAAGTGCCTTCACGTTCTATCACCACCCTCCTTAACAACTCTGATTGAGATGTCAAAAGTTGTCTCCAATCAGCCAACGATGGCAGCCTCCATTGCTCATTTGTTACGTTTTCAAACAAGTACCTTCACATTTTTTCCCATATGCTCTATCTCACGCTTGGAAGACACTCCCTGTAAATATCTGCAAAACTATCTCATTTTCCTTCAAATTCCTCCTTAAAACTCTACTTTTGTAGTTTTTATCTGATGTCTAAAAAAAAAACCAAAACACCCTGACAACGGTTAGGGCATTGATGTGCTTATACCACTGCCAACCGAGCTGACTAATATTGTCTCCTTATTTCCTTGTATTCACCCATCTGTTTGTATCCATCTGTTGTGGCTTGTCTTATACATAGATTGTAAACTCTTTAGGGCAGGGGCCCTCTTTTTCTTCTGTTTGCATAAGTCTTCCAGGTTGATGTGGTGGTGTCAGTGATCCAGAACCTCCGTGGTCCCAGGTTTCACCTCTGCAAGTTCTAACACTTTCAGTGGAGCACAGTACATTCCCCGTGACAGTCAATACAATTATGTTTACTATTTTTACAAGACTATGATACCATTAGTACATATGCCTTGTGAGGTATCATTTGAAACTACAGAATTTGCTGAACATTATGGTCCTGCAAAAACATGTGTATGATAGTTACTGAACTATACTGTAATTCAGGGTAACACCCACAAACCAGTTTTTCATAGGCAAAGCCACAGTAGTACCTTAGTCAGGTATCAAAGAGCTATCACCAGCTTAAGCAGCCATTCTTCAGCAACAGGAAAATGTAAACAAAATCTACATTTCACTACAGAGATGGTTCAACCTTTATGTTTTTAAGAGACTACTTGTCACCTGTATCCCAGTTTGAGTTAATCCTTGAAGAGTGGAGGATGGTACAAGAGAGAGACAGTGGTCTCCATTTCACCTATCTTCGCTCCTTCCAATTTATTTGCTCATGACATCAACCACTCTCAAATAACCATACTAAGCAGGGAGTGGTCCCAGGCTGAAAGGAGAAAGCCTATGAAATTTACAACAGCATACAGTGAGACAAAACCTTTGCTTTTAAGTTCACTAGCTTGTTAAATTAGATATTAGCATGCATATAGCTCTTTCATATTCTTTTGTAACCCTCCTGACTTTTATGCATTATCACTTATAATCACTCTGTAGCGGGTAAACTTTTCTTATTGTTTTAACTCAACAAGTGTGTTGGATTTAAAGTATGTAGGAAACTCCATCTGGGATCTCAAGGCTGGTGATATCTCATTTTCCTTTGATGAAATGATGGACTTTCTATGCGCTTGCATTATTTAGTAGTGCACTGGACTGTCCAAGAAGCACATTTCTAGGAGAAAAAGACTGGAACTAAGAATTTGTGGATATTGTCCTGTATATAATTCATGAGTAACTTGTCAGCTGGAAGTGAATTTGAATGCTGAAGGCTGTGTGAACAGGCCAATAGTGGTGTTCTGAGAACAAAGCAGTGTTAGAGGCTCCCCAGGCTACAAGCATAGCTGTTCAATGGTTTGCATTGTACCAATTACCTGAACCTCTGAATTATATGAATCCCTTCCTTGTCTCACATGTACCTCATGCTGGGGAACAAAAGATTTGGATAATTCACAGGTTCAGATAATAAAGCAAAATTCCCTGGCCAGGACTGCAAGGAAGAGGAGAGCAAGTCCCTGGGATATTGAATGGCTCCTGCTGCAGGACAGGGAGCCCTCGGCAACCCTGCTGTCACTGGAGGCAGATGACGACCCTTCCCCCCAGCTGCAGGGTAGTGGGTTGCCTATTACTGAATGGCTCCTGCCTTGTCATGAGGCAAACACATCTTTACCTCTGTCATGGGTCTCCCCCTCCTCCATAATGGCTTTTTCAAAGGAGGAATGAAACAGAAAACATATTTAGTTTGAAGTTTTTGGTTGTGGGACAACAGCCCGTTGTTTTAACCCGTTCATTCTCTTTCTCTGACTGGACTTCAATGGATGCAAACACCTTCCTCTCTTTACGGAGAGCATCTGCCCTATTTTTCTAGTTTGGGGCTCTGAAGCTGAGAGATTTTTCTTAGAGGGCTGGAGCTTGTAGAAGAAGAGGAGGTTTTGGAGTGGTTTTTCAGTCTCTTTTAAGAAAACACCACCACATTTTTGGTTTTGTTGCCCTATTAGAGGGTTATGCCATCTGTCTTTTGGAAAGAAGAGTGAAAAAGGATGACAGATTGCTCACCACATGACTCAGTTTACCACTTAGGAATCTGGGATGGAACGCTAGTATTTCTCCCTGAAGATGTGAACTGAACCAGAAAGTTTGAGAGGAGTTTAACTACTTAACTGTTTGTATTTATCCTAGTTTTTTTTTAATAACACTTCACCCAGTTCTAGGCATGAGTTTTTGTGAGCATAGCCCAGAGGCAGTTCATCTCACTGCTATATCCCAGGCAACATAGAACAGAGCATGTATTAGCTTTTTAGAAGGCCCATCTGAGATCGGTTCCCACTATACAAATATTTAGAAAGAGTCATTGCCCTAAAGGGATCACAATCTAAATAGACAAAACAGGCAAAGGGAGCAGTATGATTTTTGTTTTACAGCTAGAGAACTGAGGCACAAAGAGATTAACTGTGTTGACCATGCTCTCTAAGGAAATCAGTGAACCCTGATCTCTGGAATCCTTGTCATTTGATAAGAAACCAACTCCAATATTTCACAGACGAGGGTGCCAAAGTGCAGAATAGGTGGGAAATAGTTTCAGGTATTTGACTACGTGCGACCATATAGGTAGTGTCTACTGCAGAGGCTGTTACCCCTTCCTAACAAAGGCATTCCACAGAATGATAGAATCATGTGCCCAGCTGTAGTATTCAACTCTAAATCATAAGAATTTTGGTTCTGAACATTTCCAAGTAAACTTCGGAAAAACTCCTGAGAAGGATAACAGGACATTAAAGAATTCACCCAGGACTAAACAGCTTATGGCAACATATTGGTGCAGTTCCCATGGCAAACCAAGTCATATTCCACCTTGAGAAATTTCCAGAATCAGTCACATCCATCTGTGAAAGATCTCTCATACACTGAGCATACCTTAAAGACATTGGGCTGTTATTCAGCCATTTTGTAAAAATGAAAACAAACAGTAGAAAAGCAGTAAAATGCAACATATATACAATAAGTCAGAGAGGTATCTAGCTGAGTATATCAAAGTAGCATCATTTAGAAAATTAAAACCACATAACTGATAAATAACTTGAGATAACTTGACAAAAACATTCTCAGAGCGAAAGATGCTAAAGATACCAAATGAAGCTAGGGAGAGCCATTCCAAAATGGTGCCAATAGTTTAAAGGGCCATTTCTGTCATCTGGGATGAAAAAGGCACTACACTAGTAATGTAAGACACTAGAGGCAACTGTCATGTCCTCAGCAAAGGTAGACATGCACTACCTAGTGGCAAAACAGTTTAATGTCTTTTAAGCTTGAAAGCTATGGGAGTTCCTTCCAGTCACATATCCAGGAATGCACCTTTAGGAGAATTCCATCTTATCACAGACACACTAAAAAACCTAAGTCAAAAGAATGTTAAACATGCAAGATGAAGTACACAGAAGTCAGGAATTCTCAATGTTAAAACTGCCTGCAAAACCTCAATTCTAAACATTTATATATGTGCCTTATGGCATAGTGTTTAATTATATAAACATATACTTCATGTTATGCAAGAACTCTGTCTCATTCAGGGACTGTATTCAGAGAATGAGACATTAATTTTTTTTTACCTTTGTTGATCCGCATGCGACTTTTATTGGTTTATTCACCACACACATTGAATGATTCAGAGATTTTCTAGACAAGCATCTCCCCTGGCCTGGCCTTTTGTCAGCAACTCCCAGTCCTACTCACTCACTCACATGGCTAAATTACCACCTGCTAGAAAAAAGGTAGCTGTAGCACTCCTTCTTCCATTCAGGTCATGCTGTGTAGAGGGAAGAACATTCAGTGCCGCTAGCCCTTGTTAGGCTCCCCACTCCAACACTTCCCAATCTCTCAAGTGCACAGCTAATAGAAGGACGTGGGGGAGAGGAGGAAAGGAGAGGAGAGAAGAGAAGAGAGAAATTGGTTTGTGTTACTTTGGGAGTTCTGTTTCTGAAGAATAAAACTACATCTTAAAGGAAGGAACAGAACAGACTCTGGGAATGGGATTAATTAGTCCTTGGGGAGATAGGCCAATAGACATCGAGGGTGTGAGGAAGCAAATATTATTCTCATTTGACAGAGAACTGAGACACCATGATTAAGTGACTTGCCCAAGTTTATACAGGAAGTCTGTAGCAGACATCCAAATACCCTTTGTTCACCATCTTAAACTCAAGGCCATCCTTTCTCCCAAGTCCTATCATGGACCCAGAAGTTTTCAAGTGCCTGTAAACCTCATTTTATGAGGGATAAGGGATCTTTCAGAAAAGGGTTGTATTTTTGAAAGATCCGCATCTAGACTACCGGTTTCTTTCGAAAAAGCTCCGTTGCTAAAAAAGCAGCAGCCATGTTTATGCTAATGAAGCACGAGATATTTAAATCCCCACTTCATTAGCAATTTCGACGTTCCTAATCTACATTTCTCTGTCGACAGAGAGGTATTGTCTAGACACACCCATAGTGTTCAGAAATTAGTTCTGTCTTGTTCTTCTTGGATATGTCTACACTGCAGAGTTTTTCCGGAAAAACTACACTTATATCCATACTGCTATAGCGTTCTTTCAAGAGAAAGTTGAAAGAACGGAGGGGTTTTTCTGACAGCAGAAAACCTCTTTCTATAAGGAAGAAGCTTTTCATGTAAAAAGGCATGTGTAGATGTGGAAGAGAGTGTTTTTTTGAAAGAAGAAGCCTCCAGGAAAAAGCACAAGTGCCCTGGTGACCACTCTCTCCACAGTAATCACAACTGAAATGTGAGTAAAGCGTCCAATCAATGCAGACGCTATCTTTCGAAAAAGCAGATCACTTTTTCTTTGCATTTTTGCTGTGTAGACGCTCTCTTTCAAAAAGAGTTTTTCCAGAAGATCTGTTCCAGAAAAGCTTCTTCCGAAAGAAGCTTGCACTCTAGATGTCATTTTAGCCCTCACATGATTCTACACTACATAGCTCTTGTGCATTCAAAAGGACTGGAAGGATAACAAAAAGTTCAATCAGTTCACTGCATTTGGCACTATTTTTATCTGCCACTGTGCAGATTTTGTTCCTCGCAGCCTGCCTGCCTGGTTTCTGACCAACTCACTTCCTGCCATGATTCCTATAAAAAAACGTGACAATAGTTATGCTATTGGTTTGCTGAGACCACTGCCTATCAAGCAGACTAATACTGTTATTTACCAGTATTCCACCATCTGTCTATATCCATCTGTTGTCCCTTGTCTCATACACTGCGGGGCAGGGACCGTATTTCTGTTGTATTTGTACATCACCTAGGAGAATGTAGGCCCTACAAGCATGAGAGTAATATAAACAAATAAAAAATGAAGTAGAGGTTATTTTAACTTTTGCTCAAGAAAGAGTGGAGCCTTCAAGCAAGAAAAACTGCAAAAACTGAGATTTGATCTAATTTTGGAGACACTAAACTCATACCCACTAAACACATTTTTGAAAACAAAGTCCTTTGTCGAAAACATTTCATCCCAAATTGTCAAACACAACAGTTAGCATGCCACTTGAAAAACAAGATGCATTAGTTGGTATAAATTTCAGATTGGCAAGTGAGTATAAGTCAATGTAAATTACAGGGGTATGGAAGAAGTTGTAAGTCAAAGAGTACATGCACGCACTTACGTTGTTTCAACACACTTTGAAGAGGAAACAGAAGTTACTCCCTTAGACTCAAATCTGAAAATGGCCTAATATGATAAATATAAGGATAAGAGCTAACAAGATGCAAATGGAACATGGCAAAAAAAAGAATAAAAATGTAAGGCTTAATAATGCCTTTAGTAACCACTTGACCATTCCTAGCTATATTCAGTTAGAAAGAAGAGATACCTAATATTTGAGAACACAAAGAAAGGTTCTGGGCAGAAAGAAAAGATCACATGGTTGGATGAGAGGCAGGAACAATGAGAAAGAGAGATGCATGATATTGGCCCTCTTAAAATTATTCAAAATAGTTTTTTTCTTCCAGTTCTTTTCAGCTTTAACCTCAGAAGTATCTAGATCTGAAATGGATCATATTTGACTAAATCTGACTAATGAAATAATTGTCAAACAGATTTAGATAAAGAAGTGAAAACCTAAACTTTGCTCAAATTAAACTTAATTTTTATCTGAGAGTTCAACTGGGGTATGTTCGACTGTACTTTCAGAATCTAGTTGGGATGAGATGACAACGTGTTGAATAATATGAACAAATATTCATTAAAAAGCTAAAACCAGGAGGCTGAATCAAATCAAAATAATAAAAAAAGCAACATTAAGCTAGTAGAATGGCAAAGTTTACAGGGATTAGAGACTCTGGGGTGAGGATCTTTTAATGGCTAAATGAAATACTGTGACAGTAGCAGTTTCTAAAATTAAGAACAAAACAAAACAAAAAAAAACAACCTACAATGCTATTTTCAGAGTGACGTCTTGAATGTGAAGAATTATTAATGCTACTTTAGATGTTTTTGGCCACATGCAAAACCTAAACCAGCACCTACTGAAGTAAATGGAAAGACTTCTATGTCAGGTCTACACTAGAGCGGAAGGTCAACTTGAGATATGTAACTCCAGTTATGTTAATTGAGTAGCTGGAGTCGATGTATCTTAAATAGCTGTCCACACAGTGGGAGGTCAATGGGAGCAAAAGCTCCCATTGGTTTCCCTTAATCCTCGTGAGGAGCAGGAGTACTGTCGCCTATGGGGGCACCCTCTGAATTCAATTTAGCGGATCTTCACTAGGGATGTAAGTGACTAGTTGGGTAGTTGAGTCAATACTCAACTAGTTACTCCCCTCTCCTTGCTGCCTCTGTATCAGAGGGTATGTCTACACTACAACGTTATTTTGAAATATCTAATTTTGAAATAGTTATTTCGAAATATCTAATTTTGAAATAACGCGTCTACACACAAAATGCATTTCAAAATAGCTTTTTGCTATTTCAAAATAGCACATCCACACTGATTGGGACACTGAATCACATTTAAGGCCGGCTGGAACTGGTTCCAACAGGGCATCAGGTCAGAAGTTACCTTGTGGCCAGGGCGGCCAGCAGGGCACCCTGGGAAGGGCTGGAGGCCCCCTATTTTGAAATAAGCATCTACACAGCGCTTATTTCGAAATAGCAATTTCGAAATTGGCACTATTCCTCGTGGAATGAGGTTTACCAATTTAAATAAGCCTCCACTATTTCAATTAATTTTGAAATAGCAGTTGGCTTGTGTAGATGCTAGGAAAGTTATTTTGAAATAACGCCTGTTATTTTGAAATAACTTTGCTGTGTAGACATACCCAGAGGCAGCAAGGGGAGGCAGGAGTTGGTGCTGGGGGGATCAGGCTTAAAAGCCAGTTCCCACCAGCACTATCTCTGTGGGGGAGGGGGAGAAGGAAACTGCGCAAGTTGGGACTGCTGCTGACTTTTAAATGTAGTAAGAGCAGAGGCACAGCAGTCAGGACCCAGTGTGAGCATGGACTGCCTGAGTCCTCACTTGCCCCAGGTTCCCCGCTGAGCCTTTGCCTTTTAAATGGGAACAACATTTAAAAGGCAGAGGCGCAGCAGTCGGGATCTGGCATGAGCAGAGACTGCCTGAGTCAGGACCTGGCATGAGCAGGGACTGCGGGCTCTTATTACATTTAAAAGACAAAGGTGCAGCGGTGAACCTGGAGCAAGCAAGGACTCAAGCAGTCCCCAATCACACCGGGTCTACATTAGAGCAGAAGGTTAACTTAAGATATACAACTCCAGCTACGTTAATTAAGTAGCTGGAGTTGACCTATCTTCAATCGCTGCGAGGCTCTTACTTCACTGATGGGGCAAAGGCACAGCAGGAATAGTGAGTGCCCCCCCACTGACTAATCGAGTAGTCTACGGAAATTCCATCGACTACTCGATTAGCTGATTAATCGAAATTAAACATCCCTATTCTTCACTAGACCCGTTAAATCAAACCCCGGAAGATCAACCATGGCAATGTCGATCTTCCGTGCAGTGTAGAGATGGCCTCAGAGATGTCAGTGGAGTTGCGTTAGATCCTCAATAGATGTTACTTTTGCATTGAATGTTAGCAGTTGTCCCCTGAACAAAGCTGAAGACATTTGAAGTGAAAGAACATTTTTACCTATAATAAGTCAAAGTCTGCTCTAATTTACACTATTGTAGTCAACTTTATTATGATGGATTTACATTAGAATAACTTTCAAAACAGAATTTAATTATCAAACAATTTTTAAATACTCATTTTAAATAAGCAGGAACATATAATTGTATAAAATGGCAGCTATAATTACTATTACTGTTCCATTTATTATGGTTGGCCAAAGTTTGAAAAAAGCTCAATGCATACAACTAGGACCAGATTTCAAAAGAACAATGCTCCCATTAAGTACCTAAAAAAGTGGCCATGTTTTCAAGAATGCCTAGCACCCAGCAACTCCTACTGAGAACAACATAAGGACCGGGAACCACAGGAGCTACTGAAAATGGAATTGTAATGCTAATGAGAAAATACAATTGACTAGCTAGCAGTACACTGAAATCATATACTGGTTTTATTTTTAAGGTTGTGACATACTGTGTTCTTCTGAATATTAGTTAACAAAAGTGCTTAATTTTTAGCAAAAAAATCACTTTGTACAACTTGAAGGAAACAATATTTAATAATAAACACAGGGCTGAATGCAATGATTAAGGTCCAGTTATCTCTGTGGCATCTCATTAATTCTTATACTTCACTCCCTAGTTTTTCTTCCCAGGCCAGCTTTCCTACCCCATGGCAAGTACTTCCCAGAGTGTCACTGCTGACTTACAGTTTGTAATTATGTCTGGCATTTTAACATTTCTTGAAGCAAACAGTCACTTTAACAACACTTTGAATTAGAATTGGTTTAAAAATTGGGGGATATCAACAATATTTCTTTGGAACTTTTCTCCCCATACTTCCAAAATTTTGAAACTTTTATCAGCACTGTGGTTTATCAGAAAATAGTCCAAAATGAAAACGGTCTCACAAATGTTACCAGTATTTTTTCAAACTGAAATTTCACATTAATTAGAATTTCAGCTAGCTCTATATTGCATATAGAATAGTATTTTTATTATTCTCTACATAAATAAACACAACAATGAAAACGTGGTCTCATTCAGCCATGGTCGTACATTTATTGCTTTATTTGTTTTTAACTACAAGAATGAGTCTGGTGCTTAGGTTCTACAGTACAAAAGCTATCAGAACAGAATAGTAGTTAAAGGAGATCTAGGTTGAATTCGTTGCTCTGCCTCAGACTTCATGTATGACTTCTGCAAATCACTTAGCCTCTGTGACTCAGCTTCCCATATGTAATTTGGAGATAACACTTCCCTACATCACTAAGGTGGTTATGGGTATAAACACATTGAAGTGTGAGGTGCTCAGATACTATGATAATGGGGAACCACATAAGGACCACGTATATAATTTTTGCTCTTTTCTAGTATTTGTTTAAACTTTCTTTCTACTGTACTCCATGACATGTTTTCTTCCCTTATTTAACTTTTTGCCTTCAGTCTAAGGTCTTGTCTACAAAGTTCTGTTGGCAAAAGTTAATTAACAGCTTTAATTAAAGCCGCTATCATATAGCCACAATACTAGTAACTTGTTTCGACTGAATGCATCCACACTAACAAGACGCACTCAGTCCAGACCTCTTCTTCCTCACCACTCCCTGTAGCAGCAGTCTCCTTGCTACTGTGTTCCAAGTGCGGGGCAGAACATGAGCATTCCATGTTCATGAGTTGTTTTCTGTTCTCCAAAAGGAGCAGTACTCTCAGCTGTCAGATGGTAGGAGAGATCAAAACAGTAAGCATAGCAGTCATCGCAGGCACTGTGGGATACTATTGGAAGCCAGTTATGTCAAAAAGAAAACAAAACAAAAAAACCAACCAAACCCTCCCCCCAGCAGTGTCTACATTGATGTGTTGTTGCTTTAACTGTGTTGCAAAAAGCTTTATGCCTCTCAGGGTATGTCTAGACTACATGCTTCTTTCAAAAGAAACTTTTTCGAAAATCTTTTGAAAAAGCTTCTTCCGAAAGAGATCATCTAGACAGCCACAACTTTTTTCGAAAAAGCGATCTGCTTTTTCAAAAGAGAGCACCCAGGCAATCTGGATGCTCTCTTTCGAAAAAGCCCTGTTTGCAGTGAAGAATGCCTTTTTTCGAAAGAGCTCTTTCGAAAAAAGCCATTCTTCCTCGTAAAATAAGGTTTACCGCTGTCAAAACCACTGCCGCGTTCTTTCGATTTAATTTCAAAAGAACGCAGGGGCAGTCTAGATGCAGGTGAAGTTTTTTGGAAAAAAGGCCACTTTTTTGGAAAAAACCCTGTCGTCTAGACATAACCTCATTGAGGTGGTTTTGTTTTGTAGTCAAAACAGCAGAGTTTTGCCACCAAAAGGAGCTTTGTAGTTTGCACACCAGGGTTCCCTCTAAGCTTCATGATCACACAAGCATAGCTGCCTAAAAAGCCCTATACAAGGATTCAGGGCTGTGCAGTAGAGGGAGAGACCCCTCTCCTCCAGCCACGGCAGCTCCCTTCTGGAGCTGGAGAAATATTCCTCATTCCCAGCCATGGCAGCTCTCTGATGGGGATGGTAGAGCACACCTCTTCCCCAGCTGCGGGACCTTCCTTCTAGGGCTAGAAGAGAAGCAAGCTCCTCCAACTGCAGCAGGGCCAACAGGGACCTGCTGGGGCCAGAGGAGAAGTACTTTCTCAAAGTTCTCCCCCCAACCCCTGCACTCCCCAACAGCATGGACCTGCCATAGCTTGGAGAGAGACACCCCTCAACCCAGCCTCCCCAGAGCTGCTACAGCTGGCAGAGAGGTGCCTCTCGCTTGCCCCAGGCTGCTGCAGTGAGAGAGGACTCTGTTGTTGTTTCCTTCTTCCTTCTCCTTTTTTCAGTTTCTCTCTCACTTTTTTTTAATCTTTCCCTCTCTGACATTTCAATTGTGTTTCTTTCTCCGTCTTCTTTCTGAGTGTTTCCCTCTGACTCACTTACTAATCCTCTTTTCCAATCCATATTTTTTTTCTTTCTTTCCCAAACTAGTACCAGAATCAGACAGAGTAGCAGGAGGTGTGTTTCTCACCAAATCAGGCTGATGTTATGGAGGGGAGGGGTTCCCTGGCCTGGGTCTGAGTGCAGTCTGATGGCGAGTCCCATTACATGTTTCTGGAGGCAAACATCTTGGTCTTCTCAGGTGCAGTTAGACAATACTGACAAATACTGCACCAGGCTGCGATACAAGCTTCTCCCAGGCAATAAGGGCAGCATTTGTGGTCATCACTGACTGAGAAGAATCATGGGCAGAAGACACAGAATTTAAAGACTTAAGTCCTGGGCATAGTCCCATAGTCCAGCACCCACAAGAAAGTACTGAGGTGGCGGCGGGGGGTAGGGGGCAGAGGAGGAGGAGAGAGGAATATACAACCTCCAAACCTATGTAAAATAAATGAAGTTAAATAACTTTTAAAAACTAGAAAATAACTAAAACTTGAAATCTATTGTAAAAACACTTTAAAAACTACATACAGTTATTGTGCTTAGATGTACTTCAGAGGCCTGATGCGGACCATGCGGTGGTAAGAAGGAACTGACAAGGTGTCAGTCTAAACTGCACTTTACTGCAATTTGGATAGAAGCAGAAGGCAATCCACGGCACATACATAGACCAAGAGATACTACTTTCAAATTCTCTGACTACAGACACATGGTGTGCATGAATAATCCCTCTGTGGGACCATCACTCGAAGAAGAAATGCATGTCAAAATGTGGTAGAAAAAAACAGAAAAAGGAAAAGCACTGTTAGCTAGGTGCATTCCCTCTTAAAAAATTCTTAGCAGTCAAGTTAAAACTGGTAGTTTTTCTAATATAACCTGCACTTCTTGGAGGAGCATATCACCTCATATTTCTGATCTGGGTAGTGTTACTAGGATCATATTTTCATAGAATTAAACTGATCGTGAATATTTTCACATTTAGTAAGTAACTGATGAGCTATAAAATATGCTTTCCATTAATATCCGTCTTCTACTCTTATAGGATATAGTCTTTTTTAGAAAGCCTCCATTTAAGATCCCAGTGACACAGAACATCTGATAGTGTTTATCATACTTTTTCCAAAACAGCTGAAGACGAGGCCTAAAGGAGACATTATACAAGAAAAGACTGATTCTATTAACTTCCACAATGGGATCTCATCACAGTTTCTTCTGAGCTCAATGTATACACACACCATTTAAAAAAGAGAGAGAAGTGGATGGATATATTCACACAAGTGGCTGCAGACTGAGAAGACTGTGTAGGAAGTTGCATCACTCACTTTTCCTATATCCAAACAGAACCTCCCCATAGCTTCAAACAGACTTCATTTAATATTCACGGTGAGTGGAGAAGCTAAACAACAGAACATTGTTATGTCATTAGGTAAGCTATGCAAACTTTTAGATGATCTGCTTGCTTTATCTCCAACTACTTGTCTCCTGGGCCTTTGATTCTATTAGGCAGGAAATTATTTCTGCTATACAGTGATTCTTGATGTTCATTTGAAGACTACCTGCTAACTTCTTGCTTATCAATTTACTATTATTAGTTCTCAAAATTCTCAGAGTACAACATGGATGAATAATGAAATGTAAACGGTTGACAGGGTGAAACATTTTCTGAAGTCCTGCAATCACAGAAATTATACAAATCATAGACACCTGTTGCTTGTGTGTCACAATGTTTGCAAAATAGGCCCACTGAAAAATATTCACCACATTTTGAATGCAAAAATGGAAAAAAAATATGATACTTAATTAGAAATATATATTTAGTATGCATAGCTTCTAAAAATACACTTAGTCATCTGAAAAATGTGATACTTAGTTCACTGTACATCGTGCAATATTAGTTCATAAAGATAGGGGGGTGCAACTCAAGAAAAGTACAGTTTTTTTCATGGTCTTGCAGAGATTGTTTTTATGGGAAATTTCCCTTTTAAAAAAACTGTATTTTTTTTACTGACATCATACATCAGCCATTATCTCTGACTAGCATCACAGTTTGTCTGAAAACTTAATTAGAGCTCTAAACTATGGATAAGAGAGAGATTAAAAACTCATAAAGCATATATAAAGGGCTATTTGGAAGCAACAAATGATTTAGAATGACTGAACTAACATTGTTAAAACCCAGTTTTAGGCTATAGAACCCTATAAATAATACTGCTTTTTCCTTTTTTCTTTACATAGTTCCTCTTGATCTAGTAATAACTGTACACTATTATTAGTTTCACATGTATCATGTTTCCTGATACTGGGTGTTGAAAGATTTATTCATGTTGAGCTGCACCCTAAGGTAATTCTGTTTTCAAAATTCTAATTCTACAATTATAACCCTCTGAAAGGCAGAGAAGTCTTACTATCAACCATTAGGTAAGAAGAAACATTTATATACCACGGATTGTAAGACTGGTGTTACAAATGACAATTTTCTTTTCATTTCCCCCTTTTTTATTTTATTTCCTTATTAGACCCTCAACTCACAAATGCTCAACTGTCACAAAAGATCAGCGTTACTGAACCGCCAACATTAATCTTTTGTTTGAAATGAATAAAGAAAGACAAATAAAGGAGACATCACAAAATGTCTTCTTGAAGTAGAACCAGATATTGAAATGATAAATAACATAACCTATGAGCACTAGTTATAATGTTCTTTGGTGGAAGAAATTTCTAAATATCAAAGATAGTGGCATCGTTGTCAGGTGGTCCATAAATAAACCCCGGTCAATTCATGACATTGGACCTTTTCTTCTTGCTATGCTACTGTAAATAAGCGTGTTCCCCTTGCCTGTCTGAATTCTACATGCCCATTTCCAGAAATGCCGCAGCAGATAAGTAACACTGTCATGTCCGTTTTGTCAACTACATGCTGATTATCCTTTTCTATCTGCAGTTTGGGAACATTATCAAGGTCAGAAGTAATAGCTCAGAAGAGTCCTCCTGATGCTCTTGTGTCCGATAATTTCTATAAGGACTTCTCATAAGTAAACTTTATAGTGATGATCATGTACAATTAGCAAGAAGTTCGCCTTTCTTATAAATTACAGAAAGAGAAATTATGCCAGTAACCTATCAAATATCTAGTCAGAGTACACGTTAATTGTATGCAATCATATCTTACTCCAAATTATACAATTCTGATTTATCATCACTGTGTTAAACTTCTCCTTCTGTTTGGGTAAATGCCCACCTCCTTCAACTCTCCTGACCTCCATTTTTTTTTGACAAATTGGTTATGAGGCATTTACAACTGATGCACATATCGCAAAATTATTTCTGCCAAGCTTCCTCCATGACCTGCCCGTGGGACATGACATGCTCCGAGATGCATCGCTCTATCAAACAGAATCTTTCCAGGACAATGCAAATTATGACAAATTCCATCATCCCGCATTATGCGCTTCATGCTAATCTTCCTAATTCGAGAGAATCAGGAGGGCTCGCTGTTCTGCTGAAGGGCACGTTGTCTGATTGAATGATGGTGAAAGAATGTTTGCAATCCCTTTCATTTCCTAATCCCAGCTGTGGCCACCTCTGCCCTACAACCACCAAGCAACCTTTTCTGCTATATGATTCCTGCACCAGAATTAACTTACAATCTACAAAGCCTTTTGGCAGTGCATGAAAATTACCAACAAGGACAATTTTGTGGTCCTGAAGTTAAAGGGTATTGTATTCTTAGAGATGTACTTTTACCAAATGTTGAACATTGACTCTTCTTGCTAACTTCTCCTAGCCTGTCAGACTGTCACATTGGGAATGCAACATCTCTAAGAAGTTAAGCCTTCTCCCATAGTGGCTTTTGAAGCAATCATGTTGATAATAGGATTCCAGCTGTTTCTAGCATCAAGTGCTTTTTTACTTTAGGAGGGTATGCTTGCTGGCTTCAAAGCAAATGGCCAATTTAAAAAACATTCTGAAAAAGTGTCCAGGAAAAAAGGAAAGGTAAGGTGTGGGGAGAGAAAGGTAAATTTTCTGGACAATTCTTCACTGATTCAGAAGGTGGCAGTATTACTACATGAAACAAACCTATTCTATACGTGATATTCCATATTCACATTGCTGAAATAAACATGTTTAATTCCCAAAGAAGCATATATTTTATCCTGTGGCATAATTTACTTATAACATTAAAACTCAAACATGGAGCAATTTGTAGCAATAACTATGATTATGCTGTTAGTGGCCCAAATGTCACTGTCTAGATTAGGCTAAATGATACCTAGCACCAAAGAGCTTCTATGATTTATTTTTTATTATCACTGGTAAAACTTACATTCTTAAAATGCTCCCCAGAAAAAAGCCTTCAATAAATAAAAAAGGATGAAAAGATTGAAATAATACAGTCTTATTGTACACTGCAGTAGTCATAAAAAAGTCACAGGATTGAAGCAAATTTTAAATCACAACCAAACTATTAAGAAAAAATAAATATCCTGGACAGCTAGACATTTTATTTTGGGATTTAAAAATAAAAGCTCACTGCAAGCAAATAATGCTTATTACAGAATTTTGAATTAAAATATACCTCAACATTGTATCCCAAATGAATACAGTTAAAAAGATTTTAGAACTAAGAAAACAAATTTAGCCCATTATGCAATGAGAATTATAATTTTTAAAGCAATTCAGTTTCTGGGAAATTATGTAAAGATATGAGGCTGTTTAATTTTAAATGACAGACTATTGAGATTTTGAATGGTTTTTATTTTAATTTACATCTCAACTAAAAGAGATTTTTTTCTACTTTTTTATGATCAAAGAATTTCAACCTACAGGAACTATATCAATATTAAAAATATTATTTCTCTTAGGCTATTTCTTCAAATGAGAATAGCTTTTTAAAATGAAAAAAAAGTGTAAGATATTCTGTCTTTCTAGCTCAGCAAGCCTTTCAGAATGAATAAACACTTACATAGTAACTAAAATATAGGCAACTTTTCTTTAACATTTCCAGTCTATGCTTTAATGGAATCCTGCATGATTGATCTGATGCTTTACTCGGTCTTCATACCCACCTAATAAGTACCTAGCACAGATCCACATTAAAGTATTACTAAGAAGAGACAGGAAGATCTTTAGCTTTGTACTGCATTCCCAGTGAGACCCAAACCCTCAGAGGTAAATGACTATGTGAGCATCATTTCAGCAAAAGGCACCGGGCACACCCTGTGCATGCTGCGGCTTGTTGACATGAACCAGGGCAGGCAGACACCAATAATACATGAAGTGTGGTTCAGAGGCAATTAGGATCAGTTGTCAAGGCCAGGCCATTAATGAAAGAACATGTCAGAGGAGCTGGAGACTTCAATGGTTGAGGGCAAGAAGGCGATTTAGTGTGACAGATCGAGTCCTTCCAATGTCCTCAGTGGTACATGCTAATACCAGCCTTAACAACCTTTTGTGGCAGTGTATAATGCGACTAACATGGACTTTGATTCAGCAAAATGACTGCTGCCACTGTTAGTCTGTCTCATTCCAACAACAGTAAAAGCACTGCTACAAATAATTACCCACTTCCTTCTCCCCCTCCTCCATCTAATGCAGCCGTCTTCTATGCATGCTGCACCGTTTTTCACTAGAAGGTCACAACGTTTATCATGCTGTTTTCCTTTTCTTTATGTGATGCCCTTTCCACTGATTAATAAAATCTGAAATGATCTAGTAAAACAGCTTTTCAGAAGTAAAAGAAAATTAATTAAAAACACAGCATCCCCTTGTATGGTTCATAACAAACAAAAATAAAGCAAATCAAATTGGTCTAAGGGAAACATTGTCTATAATGTGAATTACTTGGGGAGATGGTGAGATATAGCAGGAGAGTTATTAACCTAGTCTATAGGATCAAAAGTGTATGGTAACCTTAACCTTCATGAAAATGAAATGCTGAAGGTTTATAAATAACTTGACACTGCTGTCCTTCCTATTGTTACAGTCATCACAACTGAGCACTAACTGCTTATGAAAAAGCTGCAGATCAGAAATTTTTAACTCTCAATTAGAGGAACAAAGAATGAACAAATATTCATATAGGACAGCAAAATCTTAAACAAGAGCTATACTTGATGGCTAATATTTTAAAGAAGTTATAGGGTATATCTTCAGAAAAACACAACAGAATGACTGTAGCTTTATTTTGATGTTACATATGTTTTCCTTATAAAACATGTAACCTGGCTACAGTAAAGCATGGTTCTCAAGTGTGTTAAGGCCTTCAAGAAGATTTCAGTATTACCCAGTGTCTAGACAGTTCTTCTTGGGGGTAGTCTTTCTTATGAATTTCTTTCTAGCTTTTCAAATGTTCTAGTCACTTGAAAAATATACTGTAAGGCATGTATGGGTAGAAGAATCTTAGACAATAGGAGATAACAGAAAAATGAACAAGCATATTCACTGGAACTTCCCACACAATTCCAGGGTACATTCATAAATCAAAGTAGACAGAAGCCTACCAATGACAAAAAATTGGGTTTGAGCCTTATTATCCTTTTATTTACCTTACTTCAGATGATGTGGTATTCCCTATGACTTCTGTCACTTGGTGATGCCTGAACTGACCTTTCTAGAAGCAACAGTCATCTGTGACTGACAGGAGCAGTCGTCTATGGTAGGATGAATTTTCCCTTTCTCTTTTCTTGTCTTTCTTTACCTCTGCTGTTTTCTAACTCCCCCCCCCCGACAGACACACCCCTCTTATTTTCATATTATTTACCTTCCCTCTCCCTTCTTTGCCAATCTTTTCTCACTCCACCTATGACAATCTTCTCCCTTTCCCCAAAGCATTTAACATTTTCCCCTCCCACTCTGGCATATTTGTACTCTTTACCGCCTGTTTGTTCCTTTGCCATATTATTTCATCTAATCCTAACCTTTGCCATTTTTACATTTCTTTCTTCTCCTCTTTCCCCAGCACTTCCTCATCTGTTCTGCGAAATCCTGATCCCATTCAAGTGAAATGGTAAAACTCCCATTGACTTCAACAGGGACAAGATTTCATCCCTGGAGTTTAACAGCAGAAGTGCAGGGAGTATCCAATGTACTTCTTTCATCTAACATTGTTAGCAGTACTCATGATTTCTGTGTCTCAGGGTAATAAACATTTAAAAATAAAAAAAACCATCTATAACAACATACCACAATTATATGTCCAGAGTATAGTATTACACTGTGAAAGGAACCCTGAATTTCCAGTAGGGAATATATGGGAAATTAGGGCTAGCACTGCTTTTAAATAGTTCAACTGTATTCAAGAATTATGTTGATTTATAATACACACAAAGGGCAAGTGCATCTATCTTCAGCAAAAATTAAAACTAACAGAAGCAAACTGAACAGCCACTTCGCACCCCTAAGACAGAGATTGTCTAACCATAAAAAAGTCAAGTCCAAACAACAACGCTCTTCCCAACAGGTGTCAGCTATTATCACAAATCTCCTTCTTCCAAAGTCTGAGTAAAGAGTGGGGTCTTGTAGGGTTCTTAACAAAAACATTTGAAAAATGTGCTTCATATCACAATATTTCACCAAGACAAGAAGCCCATGAAAACGCTACTTGAGAAAGAAAAGATGTAAGGACAATGTGTGTTTAAAGGATGTTTTCATAAGTATTGCACTCTCTCTGATATATACAATGTTCCTGTGGTGCTGCCTGGTATCTACAATCTATCATACTTGTTTTACTTTCATTGTAACATTTGCTTTAAAATTATTATTCCCTTTTGGAAATGCTTATTTATAAAATGTTTCCTGCCTTTACACAAGCTCAATTAAACAGAGTTCTTCATTTATTAGCTCATGTTTTAATAATATCTTGCTACGTGTGGGTATGGCAATAATCATCACAATAAACATAAGGATCAAAGATCGCTGGATATATAAATGGCATGTACAATTAATAAAAAATACTCCACATCACAAAGATCTAACATTCTAAACTCAGAAATCTAACTTCAGAATGAGGTGCTCTAGAAGAGGCATGTTTCTGTGTAATTATCATATATCTTTTCACAAAAAATGAGTTAGTTTTAATAATAAATAGGGACATTTTGCAAGCAAACTAAAGAAATGAACACAAATAAAACTGTAATATAAAGAAGTTAGCATTTGCAATATTTCATAATGAAGATGTATACTTAAACTGCAACTATATTCATCACTCACACAAAACAAAGTTTCTTTCCTTCATGTTCCTCATTTGGTTCATATGCCACTTTTTGGAAAATCACAATACATTCGAATGATAACTGTTACGTTGTCACACACAAAGTATTGTAATTATATAAGGATCAGACTGAGGGAAAGAACAATTAGGTTGCAAGGAAGCAGGCATATTTGTCTGAGCACACACATTTTATATAATTTGTTATAATGAGTAAGAAAAATGGCACTGAAAATGCAAGAAAGAAAATAAATGTTATAGAGTATCAGTAATAAATTCCCTTTCTCACTAGTGCTAAAAAGCTAAGAATTACAGCTACACAAATATAAATAATAATTAGAAAATAAAATGAATCCTCAGGCTACTACCAGCAAATCACCTTACATATATATATTGTATTTTTACTCCCTAAGGATCTCAAAGTGCTTTACAAGTAGAAAGAAAATTATATACAGGAAATTTCATCCACCACTGATACACAGCTACTTCTGCAATGAAATGCAGCAGCTGCTTAACAGCTCATACTACTATTACCAAACAACTGGGAGAGAAAATGAACATCCTAACCAACTGGAACAGAATGTGGAATTCAATAAGACAATACCTAACTATCCAACACAAAATATGGTCAAGACAACCCTAATATTTGGAAACAATACTTTGGATTTTGACCACAAGTTATCATAGAATCATAGAGCTGGAAGAGATTTTAGGAGGTCATCAAGTCCAGCTCCCCGCCCAAAACAGGACCAATCCCAGCTAAATCAACCCAGCCAGGGCTTTGTGAAGCCGAGACTTAAAAACCTCTAGTGATGGAGATTCCACCAACTCCCTAGGTAACCCATTCCAGTACTTCACCACCCTCCTAGTGAAATAGTTTTTCCTAATATCCAATCTAGACCTCCCCTCACTGTAACTTGAGCCCATTGCTCCTTGTTCTGCCATCTGCCACTAACATTGCCTGTTAGGGTTGCCAGATGGTTTCAACAAAAATACCGGACACACCTGACATTACATTACAATCTACATTACATCTTATTTAGAAAATACCGGACAGTTATATTTTCTCATTTATATTTTCTCAATTTGTTTCCCGAACAGAA